>JACTTY020000001.1:11200000-12400000 GCA_014595695.2 Epargyreus clarus clarus
TATTGTTAATTCAATTAATTATAATGCATATTATGATTAATTCGTTCTCATGCAATTAATGTTATTATTATTTCAATTAATTATAACGGAATGTAGTTAAATGCCTTTCAAAAAGTGGTGTTATATAGCCTTACTCTGAAATAAATATTTTGAATTTGAATTTGAATTCAAACAAGCATGCAGTCCACTTGATTATTAGCAGTGACTCCCGACCAGGGGCAGCTGTATTCAATCCCAGATAGTATTAGTTCCACCTGATTAAGTTTTAATATTATTTTGATATTGTTATTATGATTATGGAGGATTTCGTTAACGGAATATGAATTAAGACATAATGTAATATTTTTGACATTAGTCATGTACTCATAACATTTCTTCTTCCTTGCTCCTCCTTTGTACTCAAGAGTACACTACTGTAGATGTACTGTAGGTACTTTTGAAGGTGGTGGTAGAACCCTTTACCGTGCTGAACTGGTGGTGACCACTCCTATTTCTGCCTTATAACAGCAGTGTTAGGCGCTGCTGTGTTCTGTTTTGAAGGGTGTGGTAAGGGAGACACACTTTTACGAGGCGTTCCAGCTTAGTCTTCAGGGGTAGCGGCGCATCTGTGGCCGACCTCAGGTAGGAATATCTAATCCTATCTGGGGTTGATTACAGATGTCCATGGGCGGCAGTAGCCACTTACCATCAGGTGGACTGCATGCTCGTCTGCTACTCCTATATTATAAAAAAAGAATAATTTAAAGAAAAAACACAGACAAGATATACTAACACGATGAATTCTAACTTAGTCATCAGTAACAATGCATTAGTCCCAATCCTAACTAAGGTACTATTTCAATGTTTACCTAGAGCTAATCACAGATGTGTTAGAAATAGCTGTGGCGGTGATACCACCCTGATCGAACTATACCAGCTCTACCATCTTTCTTTTATAATTGCACCGGGCTTTGCCTATGTAAACTAAAGAAGAAGGTGGTAGAACCCTCTGTGGTTCGACTCCGGCAGCACTACCGCCACTCTTATTTCTGCCTAATATCAGCAGTGTTAAGCGCTACTGTGTTCCGGTTTGAAGGGTGTGGTAAGGGAGACATACTTTTCCGAGGCGTTCCAGCTTAGTCGTCAGGGGTAGCGGCGCATCTGTGACCGACCTCAGGTATGAATATCTAATCCTATCAGGTGGACTGCATGCTCGTCTGCTACTCCTATATTATAAAAAAAAATATATAAAAAAATCTTTCTTTTATAATTGCATCGGGCTTTGCCTATGTAAACTAAAGATTCGAACGTATAAATGGATGGCTATACCGATGCAGTTATGCTTTCAAAACTCTACTTGGGACAATGTACCCACCAGTATTGTCTGCAGGGCAGAGGGCCGGCAAATTTGACTGAACTTTGCCCTGCATTGCAACACTAACAACGCAACTTCTGGCTGTAATTGGACATTGTTATGGTAAACTTCAAGACGACAATGGTCTGCAAACCCATCTACTTCGTCTTGTTAGGTGTTTGTCAGTATTATAATAGGGTTCGTTGATGAATGCGATCACCCACATGGCAGAGCTGGTTCTACTAGTCTGACACGCAGTGAGATCTGTGTTCGATCCTAGATATATGTCTGATATATCTAAATGATTTAGATTTTTGATCTGGGTTCTATGTCTGGGTGTTTGTGACCGTCGTGTGTGTGTCCATAGCACCCACGACATACATATTCAACAAAAATCCTAACGTAGAAAGCCTATTAATATTTATATTAAGACAAATAGCACATTATGCCTGTGTCAAGCTTCCAAACAGATAAACTGAGTACAATCGCATAATTATGATGACTGATTTATCCGAAATGATGAACTTGATAAACAGATTTTAATCAAGACATACATGTTGAAAAACACTTTAATATGGTTTGTAATCTAAAGCAATATTTTGCCGATTGGCTTTCATGTGGAAGTTATGATATGCACCAATGACTTTTGATACTTCAAAGAAATTGGTCAAGTGCAAGTCGAACTCGGACACGGAGTGTTCCGTGTCACCGAATTTTGCTTTTTCTATTTTAGTATTTGTCATTCACATAGACTTAGAATTTTTTCGCTACGCTAGTTATTCATGTTATTAAAGCGGCCACCGTAATAAATACGAAGTAAAAATTCAAGTGTATTCAAGGGATTTGTTTTTACTCTTTGTGACGGAACCCTAAAAAGTCGGCGTTGAATCATGGGCCGAAAATTGACTAAAAATCCCACGGATCAACGTTTGCAACGTTTAACACTGCTGTTATGATCCAGCAATAGGTTTGGCGGTGGTGCCGCCGGACACCCACAAAGGGTTCTACCACCTTCAAAACCTTCAGATATTAACGTTGTTTTGCCAAAGCCTTTGACCAACTTGTGGGGAGACAGCACAGTCCAGTGATGCACAATCGACGCATGGCGCAAATCGTCACAATACCTGAAGCCACGTTTAACGCATGGCGCACGACGCAAATGACGCACAACGCAATGACGCACAACGCAATGACGCACAACGCAAACGCACGCCAAGCTTCCTCTCAAACTTTATGATAACTGTAGTAGTTAATAAAGTAGGTCGTGAATTTCAATACAAATGTCCTGAATAGAACATAGTTATATTTCAGCTTCGAAATGTTTGTGCAATTCCGCCAACGCTTCAGGAAATATGTTTGCCAACGCGAATTAATTGAAGTGTAGATATGTAGTTATGTCATACTTATACTTTGGTGTAAAGGTAGAATGTTTGTGGAACTCTTTGACACTTATTTTTATTTTTATGGTTCCGTACCTGGAGGGTAAAAATGGAACCCTATTACTACGCCTCCGCTGTCTGTCCGTCTGTACGTCTGTCATAGGGATCTTTAGAACCCTAATAGATAGACACTTGAGTAGTTATAACAACACATAAAAAGCTTAAAAATGAAACTGTTTCATGTATTTGGACCATACAAGAAACTGGTATACTCTTCCAAGGACTGTGTTTGTAGAAATAGTCTTTTTAAAAAGCGAAAATTTTTGCAGTCTTGTACCTCAGATAAGACCTCTTTTATATCGCGTGATTACGCCCGCACACGTGTCTCAAAATAACGTGTCCTAAACGTGACTTGAACAAGAAAATAATACATTTCCAAAAACAAAATGTCCTGTTTGTGTTTAAAAACTACCGCCTACACACCTTTGACAATATTCAAAAATTTTAGAATGAAAAAAAAACGGCGAGAACTTAATTGCCAACCTAATATGGCTGGCAAAACATTACCCTCGGCAATCGAGTAAAAAAGAAAAATATTCTCAAAACTATCTTAACTTATTGTAACACCTTTCTTATAACAGATATCCCCTCTATAGAAACCAGCTTTAAATTTTCACGTAAAACACGTCAAAAGTTCCAATGGTATCCATCCTTCTGACTTCGACCAAAATCCTATATACGATCGCTTTAGCGAATAAAATATCTAGAACCTGGATTCGGTTTAAAGACGACCTAGATTTGAGATTGGAAACGATTTGATTCTGAGAAATATTTTTCCATCCACGAAACGGTTTTACGGATCTCGTTACAAGATCAAAGAATCCGAAATGACCTTTTGGTCGCACTAGCCTTTAAGGATATATGAGACAAATAAGGTAATTTGACTATGTTTGTTTTTGACTGAATGATGATTTTGATTTGAATCTTTTGCAAGGTTAAATACATATTTTTTAGTTTATATTTTTATATTAAATCCGTATTTGTTTTTACTCGCATGTGTTTTTTTAATATAGAAGTGGCAAAGGAACATGCAGTGTTCCTGATGGTAAATGGTTATTACGACCCATGTACATCTCGAATCAACCATAAATAAGTTTATAGATCTACCTGAGTTCGGCCACAGATGCGCTGCTACCCCTGGGCCTACAGACCTATTGCTACGCCTCGGATAAACTCCAAATAAGAATTGAATCCTACTTAAGAACAGCCACAGATAAATGCGTACACCTCGGATAGGTAAGTCCCTCTTACCACATCCTTCAAATCAGAACACAGCAGCGCTTAACGTTGCTGTCATTAGAACGATACATATGAATTGCAAAGGGTTTTAAATGTTCGAAATTATCTTATTTTTAACGTTGAATAACATTGCTTTTTTTTTCAAAATCTTTGTTAATAAGACCCTAAAGTCTCTAAGGGAAGCTAAGATGATGCCTCTGGAGTTTTAAATTTGTTTAAAAATCCGTTTTTTTTAAGCGAACGTTGTGAAACTTTGTATTTGGCTTTCCGGATAAGAAAACTTAACACTTTTTCCGCGTTGTCGGAAAATCAATCCGTAACGGACTAAAATAGGGATTGGTGAGTTTGTAATATTATTTCATTTTATAATTAATGAGTGAAAGTCGCGGGCAAATACCTACTAGTTTTACATAACGATAAAATATTGCATAGAAGGTGCTAGAACCCTTTGTGGTTCGACTCCGGCGGCACCACCGCCACACTTATTTCTGAGTCATAACAGCAGCGTTAAGCCCTGCTGTGTTCTGGTTTGGAGGGTGTGGTAAAGAAGACATACTTTTCGGAGGCGTTTCAACTTAGTCCTCAGGGGTAGCGGCGCATCTGTGGCCGACCTTAGGTAGGAATATCTAATACTATCTGGGGTTGATTACAGATGTCCATGGGCGGCAGTAGCCACTTACCATCAGGTGGACTGCATGCTCGTCTGCTACTCCTATATTATAAAAAGAAATAGATACTCACACACTAACAACCCACGGATAGTTATAAAAGCAAATCGGGACGGATCCTTTCACTGAACTCAAATGGACCGGTTTATGCAAAACGTTTGATTGCACGTAGATATCGCTTTATTCTGCGTCGGAACGTGTTGGCTAGCTGCGAGTTATGCCATTCATGTTGCACAAGTTCGTGTCGCTTTGAGAACGGCTTTGCATTGAGTGTCGAGCAATTTTATTTTATCAAAGTATAACGGCATATATTTATTGAAGCGTCTTGTAGTGTAGAGGGTTAAACGATCCGCGGAAGGTAATCTTTTGCGAGCATATGTATATATATTTATGTCTCATTCTTTGGCACGGCATTTTGTTTTTCGGATACATCCTCATGGCTCTTCTCCCGCCCGGGTAGCCGGGTAGCCGGGTATGTCGGTCATATGTAGCCCGATTGCAGATGGCAATGTCTTGCAAGCAAACATACTCGTATGTATATTTATGTGTCATTTTTAGGTATTCCCTGCAATCCAAACGGTTTGGCAGATTTCAATATAAGTACTGTCGTTGGATTCGTTTAGATTGTGTAGGTGGCATATGTTACCTTTTGAAATAGTCAAGTTATTGTTTTTTTTAATAAATTTCTACTTCTATATGTCAATTGCATCTTCAATAGAGTTTTATGTGACCCAAATGGTCCGGTTTATGCAAAACGTTTGATTGCACGTAAATATCACTTTATTCTGAGTTGAAACGTTATATGCTTTATAAGAGCTTCCACCACCACCATCCACCGGGTGGTAAGATGCATTCTACCCTTACATCCCTTAATTAGGATTCCATATGTCTTAGGTGCCATGGTCACAAAAACGAAACCACACAGTCTGACCGGGGATCTGACCCGGTATATTGACCGCTGCGTCACGCGGGTCGTAAAAAAGCAGGTTCTACCAGATAACAGACGTTTTCCTTACTCTACCCTGAAGATTAAGATTATAACTATAATTGGGACTCAAACCTCGGACCCCTCGATCAAGAGGCCGGGTTTCAACCACTACGATACTACTGCAAGTTACCACTGAAATAAAGTATAAATTGATACAAAAGGACCAGTTTATGCAAAACGGTTGATCGCAATGTAGAGTCGCCTTTATTTTGCTTGAAAATATGCTAGCTAGTTACGAGTTACATTTATATGCAATCCGTACGTAATTTGTACCGTGTCGAAAGTTTGTGTTACTCTTTCAAAATATTTTACATTGAGTGTAGTTATTTCAGTTTTATTTTTAAAAACGGTGAAGGAAACATCGTGAGGAAACCTGCATACCTGAGAGATTTATAAAAAAAATATCAAAGGTATGTGATGTCTACCAATACGCACTTGGCCAGCGCGGTGGACTATGGCCTAATCCTTCTCATTATGAGAGGAGACCCGTGCCCAGCAGTAGGACAGTAATGGGTTGCTGATGATGATGACTAAAAGCAATTCTGCTACTACAAACTTTTCATGTATTTTAGTTTTTATGCCTGTTAACCTTAGATATTTAATATAAGGCCGAAAACTGATTCACTGACCGAAAACTATTTCAGTGTTAATAAAATGTGCCTTTGTGTGAAAGTTCCAACCGAAGGATATGTTATGTCCAATATCCTCAGAAGATATAAAAATAGAATTACTTTTTGGTCAAGCCAATCAAGGCATTACGTTAAAAATCTTCAACGACAGATTTCAAGACTTTATTTAATGCTATTTTTGACATCTAAAATATTTGATTTAACTTAATGAAATTTTCTTGTATTTAATATTTAATGTATTTTATGTAATTTGAACGTTAATTATTGTTATTTTTAAGCTATACTAACGCATTAGATTTTTTTCCTGTAATGTTAGATGTAAGTTGTATAAATAAATAAATAAATAAATGTTTTTAATACCTATTTATTTAGATAGAACATAGGCATTTTCCATCTATATTATAAAAGTTTACAAATTATTTTTTGTTATCGAGGAAAACCGTATAAGTTAAAAATAGTGGAAAACGAAATCAAAGGAATTAATTAACAAAGAAAACTCAATAAAATCCAATGTTTATACTGATATATTTATATTCACTCTATATATATCCCAATCTATACAGAATCAGACCTCTGAACGCTTCTTTCTAAGTAAGTATCGTATATCTAATTACTTTATCTTACATTAGAACGTAACTTTTGTTTATTTACGCCTTACATTAAGTTATTTAAGTTGGAATTCCTGTATAAACTTTACATACCTTTGAAGAATTATGAGATTCAGACGTAGTTTTCTCGTGAGGTTATCCTTTACAGTCAAAGAAAGTGTTCTCGCATCTAATATGAACATGATTTGCAAGATGAAAATTGTATTTTGGATTCGATTCTTCCAGATTTTGAGATAAATAATAACAAAATGTATATAACACGGTTTTTATGTATAATTTGGAAGAATCAAACGAGCACGCAGTCCACCTGTAGGACTACCATGAGTTTACAAAAGTATTACTCGCTAGCGACTGCGTAAAATAAATGTATGAAAAATTGTACAGCGCCGCTGGTGGTTACTCGTAGAACTAAAATCCGTAGTGACGTAACTCGATACGTAAAAAACCTATCGAAATCAAATCGCTAGCGAATGTCATTATGATCTATTGCCATACAAATTCGGTCCCATGAGTCATTAATTTGACAGACGTTGTCAAGAAATACCGTAACGATAGTAGTTATGTTATTCACTAGCAAAATGACAATAGTTTTCTATTTACCATTTCTACAGTGGCGTTTCTATGCCAACTCATGGTAATGCTATAATCGACCCGGATACGTCTAGTAAGACTTTTACCTTCCTACTTGAGGTAGGCTACAGATTCTTCGCTACTTCTAAGGACTAAGTTGAAACGCCTCAGGTAAGTATGTATGTCTCTCTTACCTCATCCACACTGGAATACAAAACTTAACACTGTTATGTCTGTTGCCGACCTCAGATGGGTCTTCAATTTTGTTTAGAGTATACTAGAGTATAGAGTGCTACTTTTTATAATGTAGGAGTTGCAGACGAGCATGCAGTCCACCTGATGGTAAGTGACTACTACCGCCCATGGACATCTATACTCAACTTCAGATAAGATTAGTTTGTCTCCCGTACACTCTTCAATCCAGAACGCAGCAGCGATTAACACTGCTGTTATTAGGCAGAAATAGATGTGGCGGTGGCATATATGATTCCACCACTTTCGATACTTACTTATTTCTATGTGAAATGCATGCTTCTTTGCTCTTCAATTTAATAAAAAATACCTTTCTTTTTTGTTGACGAGAGGGAAACCTTCAAAAGGTACCCGGTGCCGTGGGAGCGGCACAGGGTTATGTGGGATTCTTACCGCACTAAATCCCCCGGTGGCCGTCCTCAGCGTTACTAAGCGGACTCCGGGATCTCCTACGGAACGCAACCGGAGTCTTCTGAACGCATTGCCCCTTCGGGCTCCGCCCAGATGAGCTTCAGGGCTCGCCACACCGTCTGGTGTTTACGACGCTATAACTTGCTAGACGGTTCGATCTCCCACTCTCGCCGCCCGCAACCCCGGAGCCCCCAATTAGTCGCCTCTTACGACAGGCAGGGGATACCGTAGCCCTATTCTGGTCCAGGAGCTACAGGGACAATAATAAAAAATACCTACACCCCAAAATATACGTATAGTTATTTCGAAAAGGGATAAAATACTTCCGTTACGTTACAGAAGTAAAATCCGTGGCAGCCTCACGAAACGGAAATGGACCGGTTTATGCAAAGCGCTTAATTGGTACGTAGATACGCCTTTATTCTGCTTTGAAATCGTGGCTTGCTAACGGATAATACCGTCCACATATGTCCTAATACATTTTTGTCAAAATTCTATAGAGATTTCGATATTAAATGAAATGTGGGAGAAGTAACATGTTTATCTTTTATGTAAAATATTGTACTTGCTTATATTTGTGTCCTCAAAATATTAAAATTTGTATGTTGACTTGGAAATTTTAACACAAAGCTATATTCTAGGTGTGTATACTTTATGTATATTTTTTTCAGCTTCTAAAAGAACAATATAAAGTTCATGACGATGATGATGTTGAAGAATGATTTGAGTTTGTATTCATAAAAAATATATACATATAAAAATATATAAAATTAATGTTTATTAACATATTTTATTGACTACGGTAACATAT
This sequence comes from Epargyreus clarus clarus, assembly GCA_014595695.2. Classification (NCBI taxonomy): domain Eukaryota; kingdom Metazoa; phylum Arthropoda; class Insecta; order Lepidoptera; family Hesperiidae; genus Epargyreus; species Epargyreus clarus. The sequence goes on from JACTTY020000001.1 coordinate 11,208,949, forward strand.
CGCAGGCACAAAGGGTGCCTGACATAACAATGTAGAATGATTTGATTTCGTCTGACACATTTAACATCTACAGTAGATACTATCTATGCCTCAATCTACAGAAGATAAAACGAATCACAAAGTAATAATGTTTCATATAAGTAAACAATTCAAACATCTATGGTATGTTTAGCAAAAAACACGATGTGTTCCGTTGAGATCTTTTGCCAAAAGTCCAAATCCAATATCGAATTTTCCACGGGTACGCAATGTTTACAATATATTGACATAATCTTGGTGTAATTCGCGGTGTAAGAGTCAGATGAATGTATTTACATTTTGTCAATTTTACAGCAGAGCAAAAACGGTGTGAAAATTCGCTACTTCAAACTTTACCGTAGCATTACCATGAGTTGGAATAGAAACGCCACTATAGAAATGGTAAATAGAAAACTATTGTCATTTTGCTAGTGAATAACATCGTTACGGTATTTCTTGACAACGTCTGTCAAATTAATGACTCATGGGACCGAATTTGTATGGCAATAGATCATAATGACATTCGCTAGCGATTTGATTTCGATAGGTTTTTTACGTATCGAGTTACGTCACTACGGATTTTAGTTCTACGAGTAACCACCAGTGGCGCTGTACAATTTTTCATACATTTATTTTACGCAGTCGCTAGCGAGTAATACTTTTGTAAACTCATAGTAGTCCTACAGATAATTAATAGAGATAATATACAGTAGTTGAAATAAAAATATTGAATATAGCGTAACGTCGTTTTGCCATTTCATAAAAGACTACACTGTGGACCATTTTGTGAAAAAGAAACCATTTTTTTATTTTTTGTAAATACGTTCATTTGACTCTTACACCGCGAATTAGCAGATGACATAAAAACAGACTGTATATAATATTTTTTCATACGTATAAACCTTTGGAACATGTAGCACGTGAAAAGATCTTTTGCCAAAAGTCCAATTCAATGTCCAGTCTTTTATACGTGGAATGGACCGGATTAAAGTAAGATTGGCCCGTGAAAAGGACTTTGAGCAGTGCGCTTTGAAACGTGTCGGCGATATGCACTCACCAATTGCGAACGGATCTTTGTCAAAGTTTTATTTTCCATTTTTTATTAACAGTGCAGCTTACTACAGCTTGCATGAATGAAACTGTCCGTACAATTTTTATAGAGACTAATTATTTATAACATAAAGGATAACATTGTTAGGAACCCTGCTCTCAAGGTTAGTTCTCAAAGGTGTATGAAGCCTAATAATCTGCATGGTCAGCGCGGTGGACTACGGCTTAAATTATATGGCTTAAGAAATATCGAATTATAACACCAGGCACTACTTTACGTGTCCTCCGAATATGGAATCAACTATAAAATTTTAACCCATCCATTTATCGACCAAGCCTGCCATTGCTTAACTTTGTAGATTGATTTGAATCTACAAGATTTATACATGCGTTTACAGTAAACTTGGCAACTAAGTTCTCGCCATTTTTTTTATTTCAGAAATCATTCAATATTTATGTTTTTAATTATTAAAAAGAGAACATTTTGTTCACCCGTTTGTTTTAATAGCAAAAGAAAACATCGTGAAAAATGCTGCATACTAGAGAGTTCTTATAAAAAAAGTTCTCAAAGGCACGTGAAGTTGCAATATGCAGTTGGCCAGCGCAGTGGACTATGGCCTTATCACATTCTCATAGGAAACTCCCAGCAGTGGGATAATAATGAGTTCACGATGATTACATATGAGTTTTTTAGTAGACTCTCCGAAAGATTCAGGTAGATATGTTTCAACAGAATTGGTACCTATTTTTAGCGCTTGAAAGATGAAATATAAAAAATAAAAGAATTTATAAAAGTAATCGTATGTTTCGCGTTGAAAACGTTTCATGAAAAGAGAATCAATACTGAAAACCTAATGCTTTTTCAAAGGCAAATAACTTTTGAAATAACTAAAGCATAGAATTTCGTTTGCTCATCTAAGTGTTTATTTACGCGTACAGACATGGAGCGTGTCAGACATGGACCGTGACAGACATGTACCGTGATAGGGAAACATTGAGCGACAGCTCGTGACAGTCTGCGATCATCGGTGACGCCGCTTTTTGTTAGCGACCAACCACAACACAAACGGTTGACAGTTTTATAGGTGGTAGAACTCTCAATGGTTCACTCCGGTAACACCACCGTCACACTTATTCCGTCTTAAACACAGTTGTATTGTGGTTTGAAGGGTGTGATAAGGGAGATATACTTTTTCGAGGCATTCCAGCTTAGTCCTCAGGGGTAGCGACGCATCCGTGATCAACCTCGGGTAGAAATTTAATCTTATCTGGGGTTGATTACAGATGTCCATGGGCGGCCGAAGTCACTTACAATCAAATGGACTGCATGATCGTCTGCTACTCTAATAACTATATTTAAAAAAAACATGTTTGCCTTTCTGCGATCGTGCTTTATCCTTGGTCGCTGCCTGTCTGATTTGAAGATTTTTATTGAACAATTGTACTAACGCCACAATCGGATCCATAGAGACCTCTCTGACGTTCACTCGAACACCCGGTGTAACTCAGGGAACTCAGCACTCTTGCACCCAAATAAAACACAAGTTATCAAAGAGCAAAAAAGTTTATTTGACTGGCCTCTTATAGCAGCTACAACGACAAGTCACCACCGCGTTTCAGAATACATGTAGCGCCATCTATCGCATCGGTGGGAAAAACAATGTGACAAGTGACATCCAGTGACAAATTGCTGCCATTACTATGCCAGTAACACCGATCAATGTATGTACATTGAACATACCGCCCACCATGGACAGTACGTCCATCTCCTTAATACAAAATGCTACATAATCTACATTGCTTTAATCCTACCGCCCACCATGAAGTAATTCACAAAAAATCAAGGGGGTTTCGATACCAGAGGACTGTATAAAATTTCTCCAATAATAATTAGACTAAAGCAATACATGATAGATGACACTTTGACTTTAAATGTAACTTATAAGGAAAGCTATAACTAATAATACATAAAAATTCAATCTGTGACAGGCAATACAATTAATTTAGACACAGGTCTTTTAATGATTGAGTCCTTGCAACGCAAAGATACCACTCTCGTCACCTGGTCCGGACCAGGATGTTTATCTACAATCAGCCCATAGAGCCACCTGGCTGGAGGTAAATCATCTTCAATTACCAGTACGACATCACCCACCTTTGGTTCAGAAATACAGCGTGACCACTTGTATCTATGATGGAACTGTGTAAGGTATTCGTGCGACCATCTACGCCAAAAATCTTGGACAAGTCGTTGAGTAAAGTGCCACCTGTTGAGAGTACTGATGTTGGATTCTGAAAATCGGATTCGGGAACAAGTACCAAAGGTTCTCCTACAAGGAAGTGGCCTGGCGTCAATGGGCAAGGATCATCCGGACTACAACTAATTGAGGAGAGCGGTCTTGAATTAAGGCACGCTTCGATTTGGGCTAGCACTGTGGTCAATTCTTCGAAGGTAAGAGTGCTAGTGCCGATGACACGCCTTAGATGGTGTTTAGTGGATTTCACTCCAGCCTCCCAAAGCCCTCCGAAATTCGGAGAGTGGGGTGGAATAAAATTCCAGTTGGTGCCGTTGGTTGCAAGCCAATCAGCGATATCAGAGGATACGCCGAACCTTTCTTGTTTAAACAAGACCTTTAGCTCCTTGTTAGCTCCTACAAAGGTAGTGCCGTTATCGCTCCACAGTTCACTACAATGGCCACGTCTGGATGTGAAGCGTTTGAAAGCGGATATAAAGGTTTGAGAAGTCATATCGCTCACGACTTCCAAATGAATTGCCCGAGTGGCCATGCAGACAAATAAACATATATATCCCTTTGTGGAGTGATAACCACGACCCTTCGTAGTTCTAACGCTAATTGGACCCGCATAGTCCACACCACTATGGAGAAAAGGTCGGCTAGCATTCACACGAGCTGAAGGCAACTGTCCCATTAAAGGATGCTTGGGTCGAGCAGAATGACGGATGCAAATCACACACTTATGAATATATTGCCTGACAACCCCCTTTGCATTAATGATCCAATATTTGGATCTTAAATAATTGAGCACTAATTGAGGTCCACCGTGCAACGTACGCTCGTGGGCATCTGCTATTAAAAGGGTAGTAAGGTGTGATTTGTGAGGCATAATTACAGGATGCTTCATATCCTGTTGAATATTAGCTTTTTGCAGCCTTCCGCCAACTCTCAATACTCCATCCTGATCGAGATACGGATTCAGTGAGGTAAGATTTCCTTTTTTATCTATTTTCCTTGTCTTCTTTAAGCTATCTATTTCTTCTCTGAAATTTTGTAATTGACATATTTTTATGCATGCTAATAAGGCTTCATTAATTTCTGTAAATATTAAATTAGGTTTAAAATTACTTTTATTTTTAAGTTTCAGGAATCTTCTACAGTACGCAATCACACGGGTAAGTCTATTTAATGATGAAAATTTGGAAATAATATCTTCAGAACTACAGGTAAGTGTATTTGTAAATATTTTTGTCTTTATTTCTAATTCTGTTTGTGTCATTTCTCCTTTGTTATAATGTATTTGATTTTTTATTAGCCATTCAGCACTTGGCCTTTCAAATGCTGATGGTAACGCCACGTGATGCATAATCTGCAGGGTTGTCATTGGATCGTACATGTGACCACTGATGAGCATCCATAGTAGTGAGTATCTCAGATACCCTGTTAGCCACAAAAGTCTTCCACCTACTAGGATGACTCCTAAGCCAAGCCAGAACAACGGTTGAATCCGTCCAGGCGTGGACGTTTTCTTGGCAACTTCTAAGGTTTCTGAGATCTCATGAAGTAACCGCGCAAGCAAGACCGCACCACAGAGTTCCAATCTTGGAATACTCACTTGCTTTATTGGGGCCACTTTGGTCTTGGAAGATAACAAAATTACATGAACGACGCCATCACAATCGACTACTCTGGCATAAACAACGGCTGCATATGCACCATTGGATGCATCACAAAATCCTTGTAGTTCCAATGTCGCATTATCGTACGTTCCTAGCCACCGATGCATACGAAACTGGGTAAGATGACCAAGAGTGTTACGAAATACTAACCACTCTTCCAACAAATGAGAAGGAAGCTCATCGTCCCAATCGATACCGGTCAGCCAAATCTTTTGAATGAATATTTTGGCTGTTACTATGACCGGTGCAAGCCAACCTAAAGGATCGTACAGCTTCGCAATATCAGAAATTACCTTTCTCTTAACAACAGGAGTTTCTAATTCAGGAAGTTGTACAGTGTATTGAAATTCGTCTGTAGTTCTATTCCACGTTAAACCTAAAATTTTGAGTACTTCATCTGTTTTAATTTCTAAACTATCTTGTATTCCTGATTCTTCTTTTATTTCCTTCAAAAGTTTTTCACTATTGCTTGACCATTTCTGCAATTGGAAACCACCCCGATTTAGCATCTGATTCATCTTCTTATAAATTTCTACACCTTCAGCTACTGATTCACAACCCGTCATAAGGTCATCAACATAAAAATCTTTCAACACACTCTCGGTGACCATCGGAAAGTCTTTTCCCTCATCGTGGGCTAGTTGCTGCAGTGCTCTCACAGCAAGATAAGGCGCTGAAGATGTGCCGAATGTGACTCGTAGCAAACGTAAATGCAGTAAATCGAGGTCTGGCTTCTCACGCCATAGAAGACGTTGATAGTCAGCATCTTCTGGGAATACTTTAACCTGTCTGTACATCTTTACAATGTCGGCTACTAGAGCGACAGGATGGCGACGCCATCGCATAATAATATGTCTCAGCTCAGGTTGAAGTGTCGGGCCTACTAACAATTCATTGTTTAGTGATACACCATTGCTGTCAAGACAAGAAGCATCGAAGACGACCCTCAACTTGGAAGTGCTTTTGTCATTCCTAACTACAGCATGGTGTGGCAAATACACACATCAGACCTTCTAATTTCTGAATCAGGAACTCGTTCCATGTGACCCAAATCTATGTACTCTTGAATAACATTTGAGTACTGATTTCTAAATTCTGGGTTATAGTGGAACTTCTTTTCCAAAGCATAAAAACGTTTGCGAGCAATATTTTCTGTGTTGCCATATTTACAAGACGGGTCTTCGTGTCTAAAAGGTAGCTTGACCACGTATCGTCCGGACTCGTCTCTAATGGTTGTATCAGAAAATATTTGTTCGCACCTTTGTTCATCAGCAGTTAGATGTTTCTTATGTGAGGATTCTTGGTCTGACTCCAATTCCCAAAACTTTTTCAGAAGGTCATCGCAATTAATCTGAGTATGCAACCCTACAACTACATTGTAAGACTTCTCGGTACCATGGTGATGGGGATCACGTATATTACCAGAAAGGATCCAACCAAGTGTCGTCTTTTGAGCGACTGGAGTTCCCGGTGGACCTTTGATTACACCTTCTAACAAAATCTGGCCATATACGCCTGCTCCTAAAATTAAATCTATCTTATTTGGCACACCATATGATGGGTCTGCCAAATCCATGGTAGAGAGAGTTGATGGAACCGAAACGATCCTCTTTTCAGGAAGTAATGACGTAAGCTTACTAAGCACATACGCCTTGGTGCTCAAAACAAAAGAAGGGTCTAGACGTGAGTGAAATCTAAAATCAACCATCGCTCGAGAGGGTAAAGTACCGCTCTCCTCATCGCCTAGCCTGGATATGTGGGCTCTGGTAGGAATCTTCTTCAAACCGAGAAGCTGAACGGCAGATTCCGTAATAAACGAAGCTTGAGAGCCTTGATCTAGCAGTGCCCTCAAAACTACGGTGGCTCTGTCTTTGACTTGACCTCCACTAATGCCGTGGCCAATAAAGACTGGCTGGGAAAATCAGAAAAACAAGATACAACATTAGTGGACTCAACTGGTGAACTAGATGTTGCAGCAACAACATCGGCGACTGACTTCTCATTGTCAGTTGATTTAGAAAGGTTTTTGGGGTGCAAAAGTGAATGATGTCGCTTCTTACATAAACGGCATCTTGTTGAGTGGCGGCAATTATAAACAGTGTGATTCTTTCCTAGGCAGTTAAAACAAATATGATTAGTGCGGGCAAACTCGCGACGAGAGTCTGTGTCTTGCTTTGCAAATTCCTTACAATTATACAACCTGTGATCTCCAGAACACAAAATACATGATTCAGAGGCAACGTGAAACATTTTAACATTATTCCTATTAACAATTGGCTTAATTAATTTAGGATCTAAATACTCCAAAGCACGAAACCTTGACTCTAAAAATATTTTAAATTCATTAAAAGTTGGTAAGTTATCACATGCGCTAATTTGTGATTCCCATAATTTCCGAGAATCAAAATCCAATTTGGAGCTAATAATAAAAATAACAATTACATCCCATGAGTCTACATCAATTCCTAGAGTACGTAAACCCTGCAAACAATCAACTGTGTTGTCCAATAAACCCTTTATTGCCGCAGAGGACTCCTTAGTAAGAGCAGGTTGATTTATTAGCCGCTTTAACATATTGTTGGATAAAAACTTTTTATTATCATAGCGCTTTGTTAAAGTAGTCCAACATTCCCTATAATTAGCCGCTGTAACGGGCGTATGTCGGAGCAACTGTTCAGCCTCCCCCGATAGATGTCCCTTTAAATAGTGAAGCTTCTGGACATCATCAAGAGCTTCATTCTTATCGATCAACGATAAAAACAAATCACGAAAAGAGGTCCACTCAGTGTATTGCCCCGAGAAATTAGGCAAAGAAATTTTTGGCAACTTTACATTTAAATTATTAGTCTTTAAGGTTGATTGTTTTACTTCTACAGGATTATTGTAAATTTCAAAGTTTATCATGTGTTGTTTTAATTCAGTTTTATATTCTATGTAGATTTCTTCTGTTTTTTCATATATATCTGTTGTAAAATACTTATTCTTTTCTAAATCTATTTGTGATGCAATTTCTATTATACTTTTATGTGTTTCTATGAATTCTTTCCATTTTTGTTCTAATGTTTCTGACCTTGTTTGTACATAAGCCAGTGTAATTCTTTCTTTTGGTGATTTTCTAAAGTTTATTTGTGATTTTTCTATGTTCCTTTTGCATTCTAATTGAACTCTTATTAATGATTCCATTGTTGACTTTAATTATTTAACTATAACTGAGGCTAAATTATTCTAAGTGTTATTACAAATTTTAAAATTTTACAAGTGTTTTAGAAATACCACAAAAAAATAAAAATCGGGCATGGATTCCCCGTCAGTACACTTTTTGAAATTATTCTAAGTCTTAAACACTACTTGAAATTTTCTAAGTTCTACAAATTACCACTGAATTTTTCTAAGTTCAAAACTGCCAACTAATAAGGTCTAATATTGCACTGAATAAATCACTTTAATGTACTCGCACTTCACTGCCAAACCTTTGTTCTTACTGCAAGTGGCGCCCCCTGTCGGTAACGCCTGTTTGCACGAATTCTGCTCTCAACCGGACTTTCCTTAGTCTGCCAGAACTGCTCTTCTTTTGGTATCGCCTCACCAATGGCTCCCCCTCCGTGCCCCGGGTAGCACTCCAGCCAGCGGTGTTTCGCCGCTGACGGTCCGCCGAAGTGCGCAAAAATCAGAGTCCGGTCCAAACTTTAAATAGATCCGGCTCGAAGGACCAATGTACTAACGCCACAATCGGATCCATAGAGACCTCTCTGACGAACACTCGAAACACCCGGTGTAACTCAGGGAACTCCGCACTCTTGCACCCAAATAAAACACAAGTTATCAAAGAGCAAAAAGTTTATTTGACTGGCCTCTTATAGCAGCTACAACGACAAGTCACCACCGCGTTTCAGAATACATGTAGCGCCATCTATCGCATCGGTGGGAAAAACAATGTGACAAGTGACATCCAGTGACAAATTGCTGCCATTACTATGCCAGTAACACCGATCAATGTATGTACATTGAACAACAATACATCATCATCATCATCATCATCATCATCATCAACCCATTACTGTCCCACTGCTGGGCACGGGTCTCCTCTCAGAATGAGAAGGTTTAGGCCATAGTCCACCGCGCTGGCCAAGTGCGTATTGGTAGACATAAACTCGAAAAACTTTACCCTTTGCAATCGGATAAAATTGTATTACGTTAAATTCAATATGTTAACTTACTAGAATACTAGTAGAATTATCTATCGAGACAATATACAATGCTAAATGCCAGTATATTGGTTGGTTAACTGAAGCTAGCGAAGCGCAGAAGCCTTACTTAATCAAAGCCTAAATTGATTCCGAATGTAGTATAAAGTGGGACACCTGTTCATAATAATCATATTATCAGGTTAGGATGGGAAGCTATTGTTTTTAATAACGAGTATGCAGTCCACCTGTACCCTTACCATGAGTTTTCAAACATCCCACAATTTTACGTTACGTTTACTCAATCCATTATTCTGTTCCGTTTGCTTAGTAGACTGAGTAAACGTAACAATAAGTAAGTGCTCAAGTCTTTTTGTCTACCTCACATGTTCGCAAAAAAGAGAGACAAAACATAAAGCGCCATTTTTTAATTTAGACTTTTAATGTAACGTTACTGACACTATAGTTCTGATACAATCCGCTAGGGGCGCTGATTGGAATTGTATGGAAATTGTAAACAAATAGCAAAACAGTCATATTTGTCAAAACGTAAACTCATGGTAAGGGTACTGATGGTAAGCGGCCACCGCAGCCGATGGTCATCTTTAATCAACCTTACATAAGATAAGTCATACCTGAGGTCAGCTACAGATGCGATGCTAGCTCTGAAGATTAAGTTGGAACACCTCGGATAAGCATATCTCCTTTAAGACACCCTTTTAACTTGATAACAGCAACGCTTTACACTGCTGTTAAGAGGCAAAAATAGGAGTGTTGGTTCCGAAGTCGAACCACAAATAATTCTAACACGCTTAGAAATTGTAATAAGTTTGCCTATGGGTCACACTCTTTTAAGCAGTTACAGCTTATTAAGTATCCCTTTACACCCGAGATGATATGAGCGTGAGTTTCACTTTAAAAAAATTCCCACGCGATAGCTTCTTATTTTTCGAAACGCAACCGATGCCGATCGATCGTGAGGAGAGTATCGCATGTGCTACCGGCTAAGTGAGCGGGGTGCAGGCGGTCAGTTGTGCTAGGGACTCGTCCAAAGATGGCAGATTGTTTCGACCCGCGCACTGTCACAGGTATGTAATTATTTTTGGTATTAAATGTTTAGTATCTGTTATTAATTATTGCTTATTTAAAAGTTAAAAGAACACTTAATACGTGGACTTTATTAGTTTATTCGATTAACTTGCAATTTAGATACAATTAAGTTGCAAATTTCAACTGTTACGATCGTGTGCCTTCGGTTGTTGGTGCAGAATAACGTTTGATGAAAATGCTTTTATTGCTATTACCAGTTATGTGTATGTTTCGTCAATAACAATTTTGTTTGTTTAAATTTTAGGGGTACATTTAAATGACGATCAGATTTTGCTCGTGCGGGGTGAGGAGAATTATATCGGACATTGAAGATCTTCATGAAAGTGAAGAGCTTCAACCAAATAGATTAGAAGAGTTTCAATTTAAAGAATTGTGCCCTGAAACAGATCCAGAAGCACATGCAGACCCTCAAATAGAAACTGACCTAGAATTGGATCTGGAACTTGAGCCTGAACCTCAACCATCTACTTCAAAATCATCCCTAGAAATTTCTCGCCGCCGAGCATCTTCAAGTCCAACACATCGAAAAATAGCTTGGAAAAGAATACGTTTTCTGTCTTGAAAAGGTATATACATCCCTAGCAACATCTCCAGTAAAGTTTCCAAAGAAATATTCATCTTAATATTTGAATTGTGAGGCTCTTGATATGTAACCAGATGTACAAATTTATATTATCTAAGAAGAACCGGTCGAAAACTTAATTTAATTGCAATAGATATGGCTAAAATTTTCTCCATCTGCATTATCATTGGATGTATTCCCTAGCCAAGAATACCTACGCCTTGGAGACCTGGATTGAAGACGGAGGCAATAACAGAAGACAGAAGAATGTTGATTTTCATAGAATTACGTAGTTTAGGTTACATTGCCAAGACAGATTTTTTATAAAGACTAATGAAAATAAAGACAGTGATGTTAAAGATCTCCAAATTGTTTTAATTTTCTAATATTTTTTGATAAAAAACTATTTTTTTTTGCAATTTTCACGATCGTGAGTGTGACAGTTCCCACCGGAGACTCACGATCGTGCGGGTCGATTTCTGGATTAAGTATAAACTCTGGATTTTTTTTTGTATTTTTTGTGGATCCCTTAAGCTATATAAAAAGCCGTAATAAACGTTTTGAAACGGAAATTGCGAAAAAAAATCTTCGGGTGTAAAGGGGTATAGGTATCACATAAATGGTCCTGGGTTCAAATCCTAGGCACAAATCTGTGATTTGTTTAAGTAATGTGTGTATTAGAGATTAATGAAGGGTTTAACCACGTACCTCAGAATTCTAAAAAAAACATTCTCCTCGTGTAAATGTACTCTTCAACTAACAAAACGCTAAAAACACTAATCTCAAATTAATCTGCCAAATTTAAAGCTCCAACATTCCGCAGAATTCTGTAATTAAAATTCTAAACGATCCGATTTCAATGGCTAAAATTCTATTCCTAAAATTGTGAGATGTCTAAAATTCCTCTATAGAGACGCTGTAGGAACGGGTGAGTGTATCGGTTCGTTAACTCATGAGCCATGGGAGCGGAAAGGGAGCCGTAATCGAATGCAAGCGGGTCACACTCGTATCTGAATGAAATACTTAACAGACGTTGGCTATTTGGGTTATACAGATAATAAGGCATTTTGCTAAACTTTTTTTTTTATTATTTAAGCATTTATGTACACACAAAAACATAGTACAGCTTGTAGGAATACAATTTCAGGTGTAGGAATACAATTTCAGCAGGTGAGCATGCAGTCCACCTGATGATAAGTGGCTACTGCTCTCCATGGACATCTTTAATCAACCCCATAAATATAAGTTTCCTACCTGAGGTCAGCTACAGATTTGTTGCGGTTTGAAGGGTTTGTTGAGGGAGACATACTTATCTCAGGTGTATCTTAGTCTTGGGGAGTATGGTACCTCAATAAGGACTCTAATATTATCTGAGATTGATAACAGATATCCATGGGTGGCAGTAGCCACTTACCATCAGATTTACACCAAGCTCTTTGACTACTTTCATATTAAAAAAAAATAAAGCAATTTGTAACATAGTCTAATAAAAATAAATAAAATGCGAATAACATTAAGTATTACAATAACCGAACCCGTAAAAAATATCAAAATGTAGTTATTTACCCGGATTACGGGTACATGGGTACGTGGAACGGCGCTTGCAATAAATAACAATTAGACGTATTTTCTCATTTAAGCCTCTCATCTCCGAAGCTGTTCCAACCATTTAACTACGTACGTGACTGCTTGCCTTCAGGAATACTGTTTCAGTGGCGCCGAATAACTTATTTGGGAAATACGCAATAAAGTTAAAGGTAGATTTTTGCCTAATAACAGCAGTACTGGTTACTTTTGCTGCCCATGGACATCTATAATCAACCCCAGATAGGATACAACTGCTACCTAAGATTAGCCACAGATACGTTGCTTTATGGTGAAATCTAAGTTGGAACGCTTTGGATAAGTATGTCTTCCTAATTACACCTTTCAAATCGGAGAAGGATGAGGCCATAGTCCACCGCGCTGGCCTAATGCGAATTGTGAAGTCTATATGCCGAATTGGTAGACTTCACATGCCCTTGAGTTTTTTTTGTTTTAAATTTCAGGTATGCAGGTTTCCTCACGATGTTTTCCTCAACCGTTTAAGCAAGTGATAATTAATTTCTAATACGCACATAATTTTTGAAAAATCAGAGGTGCCTGGGTTTTGAACCTGGGACCCCTCGATCAAGAGGCCGAGTTTCTTAACCGCTAGGCTATCACTGCTTTATAACAATAAATATAATGATAATATCATCATCAGTATTACAATAACCAAACCCGTAAAACATATCAAAATGTAGTTATTTACCCGGATTACGGGTACACGGGTACGTGGAACAACGCTTGCAATAAATAACAATTAGACGTATTTTCTCATTTAAGCCTCTCATCTCCGAAGCTGCTCCACCCATTTAACTACGTACGTGACTGCTTGCCTTCAGGAATACTGTTTTATTGGCACCGAATAACTAATTTTGGAAATACGCAATAAAGTAAAAGGTAGAGCTAAATGGCTCGGGGTGGTATAACCGCCACAACCATTTCGCATCGGCGCATCTGTCGACCTTGGACAAGACTGCAATCTTATCTAGGGTTGACTACCTACAGATGTCCATGGGCGGCAGTAGCCACTTACCAACAGTCAGCACGCTCGTATGTTACTCTAATTATAATATTAGTTAAAAAAAAAACATTTCTTTGCATAAAGAAGTTTTTGGGTTTTGGTGGTTTTGTGAGACCGACTGATTTATACATAAGGTCATAAGAGTGGCAATACGTCTGTGATTAGCGTCAGGTAAAACCTTATTCTATATTGAGTAAGTGATCGCTTACCATTTTGGTACGCGGTAAGCTCGGTTTTGATTAAATGTTATAAAAACTCTCCTTTTAAGTTATGACAGTTTAGCTGCATCCCATCAAACATTAGAGTTAGCATTTCCATAAACTTCAAAATAATCCCAGATTCATTTGTTTAGAATCGAATTTTAAGTTTACCATACATTGTAAACCATATGACTTTGATAAAATACACTAAAATTATATGCACTCACGCTTTCTGTTTGTTTTTCGCTTATCGCCGATAGGAAAACAAGTAGGTCTGAACCATAAACCCCGAACGAAATTACGTTTGTGTACTGAACCAGTGTTATTGAGATAATAATTATGTCATTAACATAGGAAAGGACGAAATAGCTTAGAAAGAAATGGTCTGAATTCTTTTGTGAGCCTAATCCTTTTTCAAAGAAAATGAAGTTGTATCTATTAGGAGAGAAATAGTTATTTCATTACATATACCTTCAAGTAATTCCTCTAATGTATACTAGGTCTGTATGACCTGGTATATTAGAGTAAGTAAGACAAAAATCTTTTACAAAAACGCTATAATTATATGCTTCTTCTCCACAACGAAACACCTTGTGAAATGGTGGTAGTTTTACTGACATTCAAAAAGTGCACTGTAAAGAATCTATTTTGAATTAAAAAAAAATGATTTGATTTTGATTTGATTAATGTACGTCTTTGTATTTGTCCTGAGTTTTGAAATTAAAGGTCCTACAAAAGGAAAAATGGCCCATTGACCGATCAATTTTACCCGACCGCGGGGATAACTTTTCGAGCGTATGTCCTCACACCTTTTAAACCAGAACATAGCAGCGTTTAAAGCTGCTGTTAGCTGCCAGAAATAGGTGTGGCGGTGGTATCACCAGCGTCGAACCACGAAGGGTTCTATCACATAACGTTCCACACTTCAAAAACGTCTAAATCTGAGGGACAAAAACTGTCAGAAGTAGAACAATTATCATATACCCTAGTGTTGGACCAAATAGTATAATATCAATTAAATTGGAAATTAATACCTGTATTGTTGTTACCTCAAACTTATTTACTTGTTTTCAAAAATAACATAATTTATTAATAGTAAATTAAGTAATTTCCATTATTTTTAACCGATTTCAAAAAAGGAGGATGTTTCTCAAATGCCTGATCCCCCTCGCTCATATTGGACACGCTGTTAACGCCGTTATCCAACGAAATATAATGAGCGCCGATTTCAGAACTATGAAGTACATAGTTCTGAAATCAATTCATCAAAGTAAACTTTTATTTGAATATGTTTTACTTTGTAGTGACATATAGTGAAGTCGATTTTATTTCTTCGTTAAATTTTTTTGAACATTTTGAAAACATTCCAAAACATAAAACCAATGCAGACTTAACACAACAAACATACTACTTTCAGTCTTAAATCCGGTATAATCCGAATGCAGTTGTATTTAAAACCTCTCATTTTGATAAGCTTTCATTCTTCTTAATCTACATATTCCTAGCATGCACGTGTTAAAAGTTTATCCGATTAAGCTTACGAGTATATTCTAGAGAAAGATTCTGAATAACTAAAATGAATAATGGCGTAAAAATAAATGGAATAAATAATACTGAAGATTTAGATCTTCTTTTAAAAAGGATAAGCTTACGTTACGAAAATGAAAACGACGAACTAGATTTTTTTATCAAAGCAAAAATATCTGACTGCTTAAAAATACAGCCTATTACTATCACATTTTTTTATAATATAAGAGTAGCAGACGAGCATGCAGTCCACCTGATGGTAAGTGGCTACTGCTGCCCATGGACATCTATAAATAATCAACCCCAGAGAGGATTAGATATTCCTACCCGAGGTCGGCCACAGCTGCGCCGCTACCCTTGAGGGCTAAGCTGGAACGCCTCGGAAAAGTATGTCTCCCGTACCCCCCCTTCAAACCAAAACACAGCAGCGCTTAACACTGCTGTTATGAGGCAAAAATAGATGTGGTGGTGGTGCCGCCGGAGTCGAACCACAAAGGGTTCTACCACCTTCAAAACTACTAAGATAAACTATTAAAACGAGTAAAACAGTACTCTTACCATGAGTTTTCAAAACATCCCACAATTTACGTTACGTTTACTCAATCCATTATTTGGTTCCGTTTGCTTAGTAGACTGAGTAAACGTAACAATAAGTAAGTGCTCAAGTTTTCTTGTCTGCCTCACATGTCTGTATGTAGTTATTGTTACTGTAGAGATTGGAATGCGTTACAGTATTTTCTAACGATGGGTCATAATAAGGGTTTTTAAAGTATGAGCTTATAAGGTTATGAAGATATATTTGAAGGTAGTAAAGGTACCAAAAACTCAAAAACCCAAAAACTGCCAAAAGTTGACCAATTGCACATACCCAATGGCAATAGATAGAAATTAGACACCATTTGAATTTATTAAGCTATATTTTGGTTTTTTGAAAACGTTACTAAAACATAAAACCAATGCTGACTTAACGCAATAAAACATATTACTCTCAATATATATTATATTATATTATAGCGATCGACGCGTCGAGCGAGTTTTTTAGTAATACCTAAGATTCCAACTAAATATGGAAAAAGAAATATCACCTGTGAAGGAGCACAGTTATACAATAAACTTCCAAAAACTATAAAGAAAACTGACTCATTTAATGCATTCAAAGTAAAACTAAAGGAATATATTACGAATAATTACCTAAGCATAACAAGTAAGTAATAGAATGCATTAAATGAGGGTAGCAGCTGCCGATTTATTAAACAAACGATTAATAGTTATATTTAGCTATGAATTAAATAATTGTTCTTATGTAAGTGACTGTAAGTCTTTATGAGAAATAAATTCTTTAAACCCATATTAAAATCCGAAATAATCCGTCGAAATGCAGTTCTATTGAAAATATAAGGTAGTTCTATGAAATGCAGTTGTAATAACAAGACACCTTTAACATAATCCCTTAAACATGAAATCAAAACCCTTTAAATGTAAGATACTGCCAACTTCATTCAAGTGTAATTAATCCGGAATGCCTTAATCCCAAACTGGAACTATTTGGAACGCTTACGTATACTACGTATGCTGTAGTTATTATTACTGTAGGGATTGGAATGCATTATAGTATTTTGTGGTATAATTAGTTATGATAAGGGTTTTAAGGTATGTTCTTACAAGTATGAACCCTTTATGGTTCGACTCCGGGGTTATAGTCCGCGTGAAACTGCTAGTCCGCTCTGAATATAGAAATGATTCGCGTCGCCATAGAAAATGGTATGACTACACGTGCTCGCATCAACTTCAGAGCGGACTAGCAGTTTGGCGCGGACTATACCACCGCCACACCTATTTCTGCCTGTTAACAACAGTGTTGAGTGCTGCTGTGTTACGCTTTGAAAGGTGTAATAAATTATACTTATCACGGGCTTTCCAACTTAGTAATCAGTACCCTTACCATGAGTTTTCAAAACATCCCACAATTTTACGTTACGTTTGCTCAATCCATTATTCTGTTCCGTTTGCTTCAGTAGAATGAGTTGTAGAAAGCGCACCACTGAGTAAACGTAACAATAAGTAAGTGCTCAAGCGACGATGAACTTTTTGTCTCCCTCAGATATTCGCAAAAAAGAGAGACAAAACATAAAGCGCCATTTTGTCAATTTAGACATTTAATGTTATGTTACTGACGCTATAGTTCAGATACAATCCGCTAGGGGCGCTGATTCGAAATTGTCTGGGCATATACGTAAACAAATACCGAAACAGTCATATTTATCAAAACGTAAAAACTCATGGTAAGAGTACTGGAATAACAACGCATCTGTGGCCACCCTCAGTAGGAATCTAATCTTATCTGGAGTTGATCACAGACGTCCGTTAGCGGCAACAGCCACTTACCATCAGGTGGATTGCATGCACATGATTGGTGGTTGCTTATTCGAATACGGTTGTTCGAGTATCAAGTAAATTTATTCATAAAAATTAATGTCACAATAAATAACAATTTATGTCATTTATTTACGAGGCCTAAGCTCACACGTGTAAGATGTACGTGAGTTAATTTCAAATATCATTATGAATAAGTTATGTTTTTGGCCTTTCTAAATATCTGAATGTAATTTTACGCAAAGTTTATCGTAGACGTGATTTTAATCCTATAAACTTTAAGGTGGTAAACTCTACATCTTCTGACTGCGAAGGTATCTCTACTATACCTATTAAGCCCCACTCGAGTGAGAGTTCGCTCACAATCTAAATTAAAATGGCTGTTCACTAGTATTGTACAGTTTAATTTAGTTTTCAGAATTACCAGAGCATTTGGAATAAAGTTCAGATATAATTCCAATACTATTATAAAGTGTCAACCGAGTATGTCGTCGTTCTAATGGAAATAGTCAGTGCAATTTATTTACTTATATCTATAAATAATAAATTATAGTTTAAAAACTAAAAACCACGCTAAAATCGCACAAGGAAAATCGTTAATCCTGATTCCTGACGATCCTAATGAGGAGACTGGGATAAAATTATTAAAATCGTGTACTGTCATCGGTTCTTGATACTTCTTAAAAATTTTAAATTAATCGGATCGTTCAAAGTGGGTAAACTCGAGTTCAAAGATTCCGTTACATACATACATACATACAACCCAAGCTAATAAAAGCGTGGTAATAATAGCAAATATCTAACCATAAATATAACACATTATATGTGTTCTATATTGTTTTACTATCATACATTTAACCATCACTAAACCGTCAAACTAATACGTAGCGTTCGTAGACGCTACAGCGTAGCTTAATGATCCGGAAGATCAACAAGATACCGTAGCTCGTAGCGCGTAGCACACGCTACGCCGTTTAAACACGGCGACTGATATCTCGTTTATAATTGCTACGACTGACGTAGGATTTGTTTAATTGCAAACAGTATTAGATGCAAGTAAGATTAAACGGGTTTAATTTTGTTCTATTTATGTTTATTGGGATTGTATTACGTTCCAACGTTAATTTATTAATGTTGATGTGTAATTTAATGCTTTTTACAAATTTTGGTATAAACAACTTTGTACGATTATTATTTACGGGTCCCTTGGTAGTCATATTTTTTGCGTAAAAGGGCACGTAATTTTTGTATAACATAAATATGAATAATATAGTAACTAAGATAATTACACAAGAAACAATTTATTCGTAGAATTCTATTTTTTATAATATAGGAGTAGCAGGCGAGCATGCAGTCCACCTGATGGTCAGTGGCTAATGCCGTCCATTGGCATCTGTAATCAAACCCAGATAGGATTAGACCTTAGGCCGACCTGAGGTCGGCCACAGATGCGACGCTACCCCTGAGGACAAAGCTGGAACGCCTCGGAAAAGTATATCTCCAGACCCTTCAAATCAGAACATAGCTGCGCTTAACGCTGCTGTTATGAGGCAGATATAGAAGTGACGGTTGCCCCCGGGTCGAACCACAAAGGGTACCTTCCAAACAAATATTAATATTGCTTTAATATTTAAATAAACGACATATTTTAACATCTATACAAACAAAAGAATTGATACATTCTAATAATAACATATCAAATATATGTTTCTCAATATTCATCTTCCGACTATAACGAAGCATTTCAGAAAACAGTCATATTTGTCAAAACGTATAATCTCCTGGTTAGGGTACTGTACTTATATCTCGTAGACACTACGTTTTAACCGACGTTTTATACCTTTTTTTTTGTTTACGAGGGGGAAACCTTCAAAAGGTACCCGACGACGTGGGAGCGACGCCGGGTTATGGGGGACTTTAATCGCACTAAAACCCCCCGGTAGCCGTCCTCAGCGCTTGGCGGAGAACTCCAGGATCTCCTACTTAAACTCCGCTTATATCTAATAATTTTACTGAACTTAAATGTATATTAAATACGTGAAATTTAATGTCTCCAATTGTAGAAGGCCTACGCAGTGGACCTCCAAAAACTAATTTTAATTATTAATTATATTTTATATAATTCAATTCAATGAATTACATAGAAATAAAGACATTTTCTGTAGGCGATTTTTTAAATCATACTTCTTAGCTGTACCGATATATTCCTTTCTCAATGTACTTTTTTGAATCATACTTCTTGACTATGATATTCCTTTTTACGTTGTACGTATTCATTGAACAATGTTGTTCGATTTGTATCTCGTACATATGGGCTCCCACAGCGGCAATCAACTTTGTGAACCCCGAGGCACTGATACAGGATTACATGAAAAGTCAGTGATGTTACTATTAAGAGGCAAAAATTGTATTCATACTGTATTCTGTAAAGTGATGTCAGTATTTGTTTTCAATAAATAATAATAAGAAATTAATATCCGCTATAAAAAAAGTGATATATTTAGCACTTTGTCACCTTTTTTTGTAGTCAACTTTTATTGTTACTCTCTTAAAATGCATCCTAGTTTATTATGTGGTAGAATAAATATAGTTTAATCAGGAAGGTACTACCGTTATCTATTTCTAGTGTAAGACAGTTATGCGTTATAGTGGAAAGGTGTGCATACCGATTAACATAAGTACTATACGTACGTGCGTACGTATACGTGATGTAATTCCGTTCAATATTCATTATTTTAGGGTTATAGGATTATATAATTCAAACCTATGATTCTCATAGAAATCAACATATTCAGTAGGCGAATTTTTTTAACCACATTTCTTGACTGATATATTCCTTTCTCTGTACGAATCGAACAATGTCGCTCGATTTGTATCTCGTACATGCGAGCTCCCACAGCTGCAATCAACATTGTGAACCCCGAGGCACCGATACAGGATTACATACAAAAGTCAGTGATGTTACTATTAAGAGGCAAAAATTGTATTAATGCTCTATTGTGTATAGTAATTTTTTTTATATAATATAAGAGTAGCAGACGAGCATGCAGTCCACCTGATGGTAAGTGGCTACTGCTGCCCATGGACATCTGTAATAAACCCCAGATAGGATTAGATATTCCTACCTGAGGTCGGCCACAGATGCGCCGCTACCCCTGAGGACTAAGCTGGAATGCCTCGGAAAAGTCTTTCTCCTTTACCACACCCTTCAAACCGGAACACAGCAGCACCTAACACTGCAGTTATTAGGTAGAAATAGGTGTGGCGGTGGTGCCGCCGGAGTCGAACCACAAAGGGTTCTACAACCTTCAAAATATACTCGTTTATGAAATAAGCTGTCAAAATAATGATAATCTATATGCAATGAAAATCTCTCAAAATGCGACTGATGTTGAAAGGTAGAAAATATGAAAAAATAACTATAAAAATAATTATATATACAATATAAATATTGAAAGGTAGAAAGTATGATAGGACCGGGGTAGTAGCACCACCACATCTTTTACACCTTAAACTATTTCTGCGTTTCGGTGAAGTGTTGACAGTGTAAATCTTCAGGTGAAACAACGTGATCGGCTTCAGGTAGAACAGGTAGTTCAGTTTTATATAAACCCTAAACAAGAATGATTTACATATCCTTTACATACATACCTTTAGTATGAGTTGTTACGTTTTTAACCGACTTCAAAAAGGTGGTTCTCAATTCGGCCGGTATATATATATTTTTTTATGTATGTACAATTGTACACGAATTAAAGCTCTGAAGTATGCGCTCATATTGGACACGCTGTTTACGCCGCTATCAATCGAAATGTATTGAGCGCTGACCTCAGTACCCTTACTAGGAGTTTTTACGTTTCGACAAATACGACTGTTTTGGCATTTGTTTACGTATTTGCGTAAATGCGTAAACAAATACCAAAACAGTCATATTTGTCAAAACGTAAAAACTCATGGTAAGGGTACTGGCATGGTCGATTCAGTTTTATATAAACCGTAGATAAACAAAAATGTTTTACGTATCCTTTACATACAGTGTACATCATACAGCAATAGACAAAATATACGTAGCACATGTCGCTAGCAATACAACGGAGCACAGCTCGTAGCGCGTATCTCGTAGCACGTAGCACTACGCTGTTTACACACAAATCGCGACTGATTTCTGGTTTTAATTGCTGCGGTTGCGAAAATTGAAACTGCGGTGGTTTTGAGCTTGTTTAATTATTGCTTTAAGGAGCTCGTAACTGGTTCTAAAGGTTTACGGGTAAACGGGCTTCCTAAACAGATATTGTATATGGAGTACCTATAATAAATTGTACTACGTCGTATTTTGCTGACGGCTTACGTTAATATCATAATAATCAATTCTAAAGATTTTTTATGTACCGAAATTTGTCAGTTATCTACGTAATTTGACAAATTTCCGCTAAAATTGATAGACATCTTAGTCTTAATTAGTGGTAACGCATCTATGATCGGATTCAAGTAAAACCCCTGTTCCTTACCAGGAGTTTTTACGTTTCCACAAATATGACTGTTTTGGTATTTGTTTACGTATTTGCCCATACAAATTCCAATCAGCGCCCCTAGCGGATTGTGTCAGAACTAGGAAATCATATGGGCCAATACGTAAACAAATACCAAAACAGTCATATTTGTCGAAACGTAAAAACTCCTGGTAAGGGTACTGTTTTATATGGTTGTAGCTGTTCATGTAGCAACGGCTGACCTAGTTAACTGGCGTGCTTGGTTGCCACTTCAGTTTTATATAAACCCTAAACAAAAGTGTTTTACCTATCCTTTACATACAGCAAGAGGCAACATATACGTAGCACATGTCACAACAAAACAACTCGTAGCACATCTCGTAGCGCGTATCTCGTAGCACGTAGCGCTACGCTGTTTACACACAAATCGCGACTGATTTCTGGTTATAATTGCTGCGGTTGCGGAAGTGGGTTTCGGTTGCGAAAATTGAAACTGCGGTGGGTTTGAGCTTGTTTAATTATTGCTTTAAGGAGCTCGTAATGGGTTCTAAAGGTTTACGGGTAAACGGGCTTCCTGAACAGACATTGTATATATAATATCTATAATAAATGTTACTACGTTGTATTTTACCTACGGCTCTCACACGTTGGTAATATAATAAACAATTCTAACGTTTTTTGTGTACAGAAATTTGTCAATTTTTGTTATAGAAATTTGAAAAATTTCTGCGAAAATTGATAAGATTATTAGTAACGGCCATTAAACGGCATTTAACTTGTATTTAATGATAAATAGAAATAATTCCAAATACATTTTGTCTACATAATTTGGAAAGATTCTGCTAAAATTCGTAAGATTATTAGAAACGGACATTAAACGCCACTGGATTTAATATAACGATATACATATAGTTCCGAATCCGATTTCCGCCTGAGCAAATATCTAAATAATAAAGTGTGATATACTCGTATGTTGAGATTACCTACCCGGTAACACATCCCAGAACCCTCTACATATACAGGGAACACGAGCAAAGCGACTACAACAACGGCAAAGCAATACAATAGATATTTCCAAAATTTTTAATATTTCCTTTCAGGGGCTTATTTTCAGACTTCTCCAAACGACACACTTCGAATGCAACGCATATATTTACTCTGTGCATCTTGGAAATTGGAACGAGATTCAGAAACGTACCTGCAATAAACTACAAGCGTATGTATTATACTCTGCAGTTTAGTTATTTTATATGAATAACTAGCTTTTCCTAGCAATTTTGTATGGAAAAATAATAAAATTATAGAATTCAGGAGGGATTTCTAAAATGCAATATATTCTTCGACAGTCATCAATTTGTAAAAAAACAGATATTTAGCCCCTTATACTTGCTTTACTTATACAAGATTTAAACGACTGTTTCCCTTAGATTTTATGTTTTCCTAAAACACCAAGGAACTAAATACTAAGTTTCATTATATTGCTTTAGAATTGGCGGATTTTCAAACAAACTTTCAACCCCTGTTTAAACTTCTTAGGGGTTAAAAATAAAAAATCCTTTGCATCCACTAGATGCTTACGTTTTAAAAATAACGTATTATCCGAATTCCATGCTTCTATCTACAATACACTACAAAGTTTAGGCCTGCGGTGATGAATTAGTCAGTATGAGTCCCTTGGTATGAGTTTTTACGTTTTTACAAATGACTGATTTTGTTTTGTTTACGTATTTCCCATACTATTCTAATCAGTTCTGATACAATCCGCTTGGGGCGTTGATTGGAAATATATGGGCAAATACGTAAACAAATACCAAAATAGTAATTTTTGTAAAAAAACTTAATAACTCATACTTAGGGTACAGCCCAAGTATTTTCAAAAGTAAGCCTTTTTATATTTCGAATCCTATGTACTTTTTAAAGGTTTTGGTGTCTCCACCACAGTCAGTAATAATATTCGCGCGTCGTTATTTTTTTGATCTGAGTAACTGTAGAAGGCTATATAGGGTACAATACGTTTCCAATAAAACGGAATAAATGATCGCTCATTGTAACACCATTCAATCAATTTGTGTCAACGCGGAGAATTCAATTTACGGCGCGTATCTATTTTATTATTAACGGACATTTTATGTAAAGCTCAGAGATTGGAGCCCATGTAATGTTAGTTATATAAGGTTAAATTGCAAATGGCGTACATTCCACCTGAAGGTAAGTGGTCAAATATACTCTTCGGCATGTGTAACCACCTCCATTAAAGTCAAATCAACATCAAACATTTATATATAATTAATACATTATATATATTTTAATCTATATATATAAAAGAGATTTCCACGTATATAGTCACTCATCACGATATCTCTGGAACCATTAGAGCTAAAGACTTGAAATTTGGTAGGAATATTCTTTTCACCGAGTAGAGGTCAGCTAAGAACGGATTTCACGAAATTCCACCGTTAAGGGGGTTAAATGGGGGTTGGAAGTTAATATGAAAGTCCGTCAGTTTTAAAGCAAACTAGATGAAAATTGGTATTTAGCTTTCTGATTTAAAGTAATAAAAATCTAATCTAAGGGTTTTTCCAAAATCAACCCTAAAGGTGGTTAAATAGGGGTTGACAGGTTATTTTAAATTTTGCCATTTTGGAAGCCAGCACTATGAAAGTTAGCCATTGCTTTGCTGGTTAGATATAAAATAACTTTAGTTCTACCGTTTTTGGAAAATCAACCCCTATGTGGGTTAAATAAGGGTTGTAAGTTTGTATAGAATTCCCCCAGTTTTGATGTAAACGCTATCAAAATCGGTATTTAGGTTTTCGATTAAAAATAATTAAATACCTATTTCACCATTTTTGGAAAATCAACCCTTAAGTTGGTAAAATAAGGGTTAACAGCTTATTTTAAAATTTGCCAATTTGAAAGCCAGCACTATGTAAGTTAGCCATTGGCTCACTGGTTAGCTACAGTGGAACTATAATTCTACCGTTTAGAAAATGAACCCTTATTTGGGTTAAATAAGGGTTGTAAGTTTGTATGAGAGTCCCCCAGTTTTGATGTAAACTGTATAAAAATCGGTATCTGGGTTTCGATAGAAAATAATTAATCATCTATTTCATTGTTTTTGGAAAATCATCCCTTAAGTTCGTTAAATGGGGGTTGGAATTTTATTTCAAACTCCGTTAATTCGGAAGCAAGGACTATAAAAACTTGCATTTGGCTTTCCTGTTAGAAATAATAGAACTTTTTAACACCATTTATGGAAAATCTACCCTCAAGAGGGTAAAATAGGGGTTGTAAGTTTGTATGAAAGTCCTCCAGTTTTAATGTAAACTGTATAAAAATCGGTATTTGGGTTTTCGATAGAAAATAATTAAACGGAAAATCATCCCTTAAGGTCGTTAAATGGGGGTTGGAATTTCATTTCAAACTCCGTTAATTCGGGAGCGACCACTATGAAAAATTATCATTACAATCAATGAAGCATCTGAGTCACGGTTTTTTTCAGATTTTTAGATTAACCCTTAAGACTGCTATAGAAGGGTGTATGCATTATGCCTTTCTGTTTACACATCTGTTTCAGCATTTTAGCAACTCAACAATCAACCACCATTAGGGTACTATTTTTTTTTTATACTAAAGAAGTAGAAGACGAGCATGCAGTCCACCTGATGGTAAGTGGCTACTGCCGCCCATGGACATCTGTAATCAACCCCAGATAGGATTAGATATTCCTACCTGAGGTCAGCCACAGATGCGCCGCTACCCCTGAGGACTAAGTTGGAACGCCTCGGAAAAGTCTGTCTCCCTTACCACACCCTTAAAAACGGAACACAGCAGCGCCTAACACTGCTGTTATTAGGTAGAAATAGGTGTGGCGGTTGTGCCGCCGGAGTCGAACCACAAAGGGTTCTACCACCTTTAGAAACCTATAAGTAAAGGAAGATTCTTTAAAAACCGTTGTTGAAGTTACCTCCTTTGGCGTGTCTGGAAAAAGAACAGAGTGCAGAGAGGTTTAGTGTAGGGTGAAATTCCACGGGCCATCGTAACATAAATTTTTAACATGGGAATGTATTACGCGTGTTGAAGTGCACATCGACGGTTTTTTTAGGGTTCCGTACATAAAGGATAAAAACGGAACTCTATTACTAAGACTTCACTGTCTGTCCGTCTGTCCGTGTGTCACAGGGCTCTATCTCTGGAACCGTAATAGATAGACATTTGAAATTCTTACAGAGGATGCATAACGGTGGCCGCTATAACAACAAATACTAAAAATAAAAAAGTTGAAAACAAAAAGGGGTCCCCATACAACAAACTGCTATTCGATATTTTTCCAACTAACTTTTAAACCGGTAGAAGTAGACAGTTGAAACTTTCACAAAATGTGTAAATAAAAATTTTAGTTGTACGGAATGCTCAAGGTGCGGGTTGGACTTGCACTTGGTAAATTATTAGTAACGCGCAGACCCGCGGGCCACAAGGAAAAGTCGCGGGCCATACACCACCCGTGGGTGTCGGCTTGCCGACCGCAGGTGTTGAATTAGCTTTCAGAAATTTGATGATAAAGTATTTATTGATACATATGTACATAGGAATGTTTTTGAAATTCTACTAAGGAGGTAAAAGAAGTGTTATATGTATATATACGGGAATCTTTTAAGTTCGAAGTTAGAAACGTAAAATTTCAGATAACGTCTATTCAGACAAATACACGACAACGTGGACGGGTGCAAATTTCATATATGATAATGCGTAATTTTGGTATACTGATTAGGTCCATCGCAACTACTTTGGACACACTGCGTGCCAACATTTTGTCCTGCCGTGGGGTATGGTTGTGGTTATGCGTGGATTAGTGATGGTTATGTGATAGACACATAGACCTTGGATTAAAATTTTTGTGGAAAGCTGTATTATTTATTATTTTAATTCATATAAATCGATAAGACCCTAAGTAGTTAACGGTGTGTTGATTTCGTAAAATCCGTTCATGATAAATAATTAGGCAGCTAGATAACACAATTTAATATTTCTTTTACTTGGCATGTATTTTATGCCACGCGAAGCGGGCGGGTAACGGCTAGTACATAATATATATTTAATACATTTCCGTAATAAAAAGTTCTTTTATACTATTATTTTAAGAGGTTTTATACCATTTCGTTTATTTCTCTCTATCAATTGATAACACTAGTGTTAAGTACTTTGTTCTGTTTTGAAGGAAGGAAGTTCTATAAGAGAGAAAATCATATTAGGTAACATAATAACCATATCATCATACGCATCTATGGCCGATCTCTGGTACAACTAACCCTATCTGGGGTTGATTATACATCTATATGCGACAGAAGCAACTTACTATGTAAAGTGCATGTTAGTTTGCTACTTTGATCAATTTCAAAAACCCTAGCCACGACAATAGGAAGGCGCACGCATTGCATCTGTTTAATCTGAACGTAATTTTCCATTCCTTTGTCGCTATTCGCAATCTTTTCTCGAAGAAATGCGGATGCATTGTCAATACTGACACGCTCAAAGGTTTCCTTCTATCCAATGCAACTTTGTCTCGTATTTCTTTAAATTCCGTATCGGTTGTCGCATTGATAGCTAGTAAACGATAAGCAATATTAAAAAATAAGCAATAATTTGGTGCGTATATTCGGCAATAACAAGACTAATTCCTTAAGCAAGTAATTTCCTTAAATTGATATAATGGTAGAGAATTAATTTTGAGAAACTTTGTTTATCATTAATAATATACTCTTAAACGATAAGTATGTTTAAGACCTACTTGAGACACGTAAACGTTGGAAACCTTGATTAAACAAACAAGGACTTGAACTTGGGACTGTACTCTGCGTGCAGTACCCTTACCATGAGTTTTTACGTTTTGACAAATATGACTGTTTTGGTATTTGTTTACGTATTTGCCCATACAATTTCTAATCACCGCCCCTAGCGGATTGTGTCAGAACTAGGAAATCGTATGGGCCAATACGTAAACAAATACCAAAACAGTCATATTTGTCAAAACGAAAAAAACTCATGGTAAGGGTACAGGAGTTCTTTACACATCCCTTGCGATAACCATTTTTGGATGCCAGTAACCAATGATAAACAATTTTTTCGCCAAAAATCGTCTCTCTTAAACGGTGTGACAGGTACCCAATTACCAGATTTTTCAACTGTCAAGAAGTCGGCTGAGCTTCATACGTAGGAAAGTTTGTATTAAATTTTCAGTTGATATGTTATTTCTGTACGACAGCTTTCTAAAATGTTGTCCGGCTAATGCGCACTACGGTGTTCCGTGTAGTTATAATTAGCACAAACAAACGAAATTGTTTTATAAAAAAATACTAATGTTTATTTTTTACTACTTTAATTCTTTACTTTCGTAGTCGTTTATAATTAAGCCACCTGATATTTAGTGTATATTAGTAATGAGCATTTAAATTCAACTTTAAGTAAACGCTTTAACTGCTTTCTACACTCACAACCCCACACTACGATTCCTACATTGTATAAAAAAAACCTGAGGTCGGCAACAGATGCGCCGCTAATCCAGAGGACTAAGCTGGAACACCTCCGAAAAGTATGTCTCTCCTACCAAACACTTCAAACCAGAACACAGTAGCGCTTAACACTGCGGTTATAAGGCAGAAATAGATGCGGCGGTGGTGCCGCCGGAGCCGAACCACAAAGGGTTCTACCACCTTCAAATAATCAGGTAGGAATAAAATCCCATTTTAGGTTCATTACAGCCATGAGCGGCAGTAGCAACTTACCGTCAGGTGACTGCATGCTCGTCAGCTACCTCTATATTATAAACGAGCTTTTGCCCGCGGCTTCGCTCGCGTTACAAAGTAATATTTTCATCCCCTTTTTTATCCCTTTGGGGATAGAATTGATCAAAATCCTTTCTTAGCGGATGCCTACGTCATAACATCTACCTGCATGCCAAATTTCAGCCCGATTCGTCCAGTGGTTTGGGCTGTGCGTTGATAGATCACTACGTCAGTCAGTCACCTTTGAGTTATATATACTTAGAAGAACCTTTTTATACACGTGTGCAAGACAGTGTGCATACACCCTATAGCTTCGTAGGCGGTTTGTTATATACTCCCGTATTTGATGTCCGCAGTTGATAACTTTGTTACAAACAATGTTGGTCGTTTCAGTGATTAAAGTGAAAATTTAAGTGTAATTGCTGTTAGAGAAACATTTAGGCGAATAACATTTAAGTGGTTCATGAAAAACGTTTTAGCCTAACTTACAGCCTCGTAACTTCACAGCTTCCTAATTTCAATCATAGATTCGTAGCGTCAGAGCTTCGCTTACAGCTTCCTAGTTACGTTTACTCAACATCATCATCAACCCATTACTGTCCCACTGCTGGACACGGGTCTCCTCTCAGAATGAGAAGGATTAGGCCATAGTCCACATGGTTGTTTAGTTCACAGCTGGCCTTGCTTACTGATTTCTAACTTCGCTTATAGCTTCCTAGCTTCGTTAACAGTTTCCTGGCTCTGCTCTGCACGATTTACTCGCAGCTTCCTAGCTTCGCTCATAGATTCCTAGATTCGCTCACAGCTTCCTAGCTTCGTTAACCGCTTCCTTACTTCGCTTATAGCATCCTAGCTTCGCCCACAGTTTCATAACTCAACTCCATAGCTTCCTTATTTCAATCACAAAGTCCTGGGTTCGATAATAACTTCTTAAATACACTTATAGTACCAATCACGTATGTAAAATGTACATAGTTTAGTTTCTTGAAAAGTCATATTTTGTGCGTTCTAATGTAGGCCTTTATGTAGGCGCTTTCTACTACTAGCTTCACTTATAGTAACAACTTAGTAACTTACAGCTTCGTGAATTCGGATTGGACCATAGATATCCATGGGAAGCGACCACTAAGAAAACCATATATACGGTCGAATTGAGAAACCTCCTCCTTTTTTGAAGTCGGTTAACAAAGGAAAAGTATCTGCAAATAAAATTGTAGCAAAAATCTGAGCACATTTCTATCATTATAGCATCCTATGAGATGTCTATACTTAAGTCGAATACACTCAGTAATCCGATCGGTATGAGATTAGCTTCGTTCGCAATATCAAGGCAATATTCAGTTACAGATTCGCTGATAATACTCGGATAGTATCGATATACTATATCCCTGCACTATCAACCCATATCATTCCATTTACGATGTTTTTAAAACTTATTTTATTTATTATTTATATCTGTTAAACTCCTAAAGAATAACTGCGCTAAAAATCGTTCTAACGTAATAATTAAGTATATTGTAATACCGATAAGAACTAAAATTATGTTGTATTAAATTGAAATAAGGAATTTTTAACAAAATATTTAATTTAGTCCTTCTCATCTTTATGGCATCTTTCAAATCGGAACTACGATAATCTTATAACTCAGAAATATGTGTGACGATGGTACCACTGCTGTAAAAAGAAGCATTTTTAACTTTAAAATAATAAGAGAATAAACTATATAACTAAAAATTATAACCGACTAACTGACCCGGCAAACTTTGTACCGCCTCAAAATCTATTTATCAAATATATTTCATATAAAATATAGCCTATGTTACTCGTGGATAATGTAGCTTTCGATTGGTGAAAGAATTTTTAAAATCGGTCCAGTAGTTTTTGAGCCTATTCATTACAACCAAACAAACAAACAAAGTTTTCCTCTTTATAATATTAGTATACACAAATTGTAAGGGCCTCTATAGGCAAATAAAAATAAATAAAAAAACATTTTGTTTTGTTCCGTTACATTCGATTTCGTTTCGTTTTATTTCGTCACGTTTCGTCTCATTTCGTTACTTTTCGTTACGTTTCCTTTCATCTCATTACGTAACCACATATAGAATAAAGAACTGAATTTTATATCACTAAGCTTTGAGCATATTTCTCACCAGATTACCCTGCCGAGTCATAGCATAATTTCCGCTTTCGATTGAAGTACAAATGGATTAAGACCTGCGTCTAGATCCAACCCCTTTGTAACTATCCGTTAGATATAATTCACATCGTCTATATGTAAATTGGATTCTCTTTGTGTGATTTCTAAGAAATGACTTACTTAGCGATACTATAGTAGGAGTAAATGTCTTACAGAAACTGGTATATTTACACTAATTTTAACTTGCCATGTTAGGCAATATGTGTGTATCATCTAGGAAGTGAATCTTAAAGCAGTTGACCCCAACAGAATGTGGTGTAATTTCGCATACACGTTGTATTATTAGCTAAATGACATAATTCTGTATAATTTCGCTACTAAATGGAATATTTTTAAGGGAAGAATAGAAAATAATCGAAGTAGCAAAGAGCTAGCAGTTCACCTTTTTTATAATATAGAGTAGCAGACTAGCATGTAGTCCAGTGATGGTAAGTGGTTACTACCGACCACGGACATCTGTTATCAACCCCAGATAAGATTAGATATTCCTACCTGGGGTTGGCCACAGATGCGCTGCCACCCCTGAGGACTAAGCTGGAACGTCTCGGAAAAGTATGTCTCCCTTACCACCAAAATCAGAACACAGCAGCGCTTAACACTGTTATTAGGCAGAAATAGGTGTGGCGGTGGTGCCGGATTCGAACCACAAAGGGTTCTACCTTTAATACTCTACCAGCATTCTGTGAACGAATCTTAAACTTCAGCGAACCTGAAATTCAAACCCTACAAACATCCAAGTACCTAACGAGGCGCTCCCACGAATTCTTTTCGCGAATTCGCCTAAAAGGCTGACAATTGTGAGTTTGGGAACATATACGCAGGATTTCTCCACTATTTGATATATTACACGAATACCGTGTGATCCTGAAAAAGTGGTGCTATTTCTCACAATGCTGTCTTTTGTACGCCTTTTCTTATATCTCATCATTACGTTTGCTTAGTTGTGTTTCTGAATTTCTCGGTAATTCTGGTTTCCACACAAGTAAGTATTAGATATACTTCGTTTACTGTTTTCTTTTGTAAATAAATAAGTGCCATTTTATTAAACTTATTATTTGATATGAAACATGTCTTTCTTTATCATAGAAATGGTAAATTTAGTATTCTACTAGTTCTTTTATTTATTATTAAAAACTTAAAAACGTGCATAGGTATAATTAAGCAACCTTAGAATCGGTAAAAAAATATACATTTTCACAGTAGTGCTGATCACTGTTATTAGGCAGAAATAGACAGAATATTACCTCCAAAGTCGATCTACAAAGGATTCTACCACCTTTATTCTTTCTTTTTAATCCCTACCTAACCTAATCTAACATTGAATGAACATCAATAAATCCTATCCGTAGAGACACACACATAACTAAACTACCTTAATAATCACTAAAAAACAGCATAATCGAAAGAATAAAACAGCAAAGTGAAACAGTAAACAATTTCCAAGCCTAATATTGATTTGTGGGCGCTTGGTACCACTGTCACGTACGACAGGATGCAGTTAACTGCCGCTTGTCCTGTCCGATGTTTGTTTTGAAAGCCAATGTGTATTGAATGGGAATGGTAGTTGAAAATATCAAAACGTAGGTATCTTGGGTACACGTCCGGGGCAGCAATTTGGCTCATTTATTTTATTTATATGACGGCGCTTCCATAAATCATAGAGTGGGTAGAACGAGGTCACTATGGTTTTACCTGCTCTGACGCAACTCCGGGCGCTAGTGCACAGAGCGCGCGAAAATAGAAATGGTTCGGCGGCAAATAATGGAGAGTGTGTTGCGCGAGTGCATTACGTGTTCGGTGGAGTGTCAGTGATTTTGTGTGTATTCCTTTTGTTTACTATTGTGATTTCACAGAATAGAACATTGTTTATTACGTACGTTTACTTTTTATTCTCCTCGCCCGACCAACCTACGCCTACAAACCTACATTATATTATAATATGGAGTCGCAGACAACTAATGAAAAAGACACTGATAAAGGCTCTGTGCCTTTATCAGAAGTGGGATTCGGAGGGCCAAATTTGGAGGAGAATAATTGCAACAGCGAAAACTTAGCAAATGCATCTACACCTCCACCGGTACCAAACTTGTTGTTGCATATGGAATCCTTATTGTCTCGATTACTAGCGACATCACAGCCACATGACTTGAAAAATACGTCAATTCAATTAATTCAGTTCGATCCCGACGACGTTGACGCGGACATAGAAGGTTGGTGTAAAATATCGGAAATCATCATCCATAATCGAAAGTTACAAGGTGCCGATTTGCTTTTGTCACTTACTCACGCTCTCAAAGGGCGTGCTGCCACTTGTTTAACTAAGTTGCAAACTTCAAAGATAACATGGGATCAAATAAAGGAAATGTTGATAGCTAAATTTGCAAAACCTATGTTACCGCAAGATTATTTCGATGAAGTTATGCGTTTTAACATAGGTCCTAAGGAAACTATATGTGAGGCCGCGATGCGCCTATGGAGCACCATAGAACGTATACCTCGTTTAGAGATGGATGAAGACATCATGACTGGATTTGTGACGTCAGTGTTGTGCCAAAAAGACCAGATGATTCGTCGTGAACTCCAGTCTCATAATGTTGCTACAAGATTACAGCTTTTTCGAATCTTGAGTGGTATTTCACTAAAGCGGAGATATGATGTTAGTGACGGTCATGATACCGACGTTAAAAGAGCTCGCCACAGTGAAACGCGCTTTACGGGAACATGCCATAATTGCGGCACGGCTGGACATAGAGCGGTTGACTGTCGAAAACGACGAGAGCAATCCACTGTCGGAGAAAAGACAACAACTTCGTCATCAAGAGCCTTCGACAAAGTTAGGCAAATCACCTGTTTTGTATGCGGACAACTAGGACACCTGGCTTCTGCGTGTCCTGACCGGAAGGGAGGCCAAGGAGCAGCAACTGTTAAAGAAGTTCACATGTGTCGGCGCACCGGGACTAAAAGCACCTTAATAACATCATCCGGTGAGCCCGTTTCTTTTCTTTTTGATAGTGGATCTGCTTGCACGTTAGTAATACGTAGCCTTGCCACGAAGTTTCCGGGTGCTGCACAGAGTAATTTAGTATATCTATCGGGAATTGGTAACGGAAATATAAAATGTGTTTCTCAAGTTTTATCCTCAATTACTATACAGGGCATCTCGTTGTCATTATTATTTCACATAGTACCCGATGATGCCATCGCGGAGTCGGTAATCATAGGCAGGGACTTATTAGACAATAACGTTCACGTACAAATCGATAACGATCGGGTTACATTCTCTCAGCGTGTTGAAGTTAATGCGACTAATATATCGGAACATTTTGATTTTAATGCTATTAATACTGATTTAGAAGGTAGTAATAAGATGTCCTTAATCAAAATTTTACAAAAATATAGTGACTTTTTTATTGATGGTATACCTACGCGGCGTGTAACAACTGGTGTATTGCGTATAGATCTAATTGACCCTAATAAAACAGTGCAAAGACGCCCCTACAGGTTGTCCCCTGTAGAAAAGGAAATAGTTAATGAAAAAGTTGAATCTCTAATAAAAGCCGGTGTTATCCGAGAAAGTAACTCGCCATTTGCGAGTCCAATTTTGTTAGTAAAAAAGAAAGACAATACTGAGAGAATGTGCGTAGACTACAGGGAGCTTAATGCTAACACTCGTCCTGAACATTACCCATTGCCGAGGATTGATGAACAGATAGATCGTCTTAATGGTGCCCATTATTTTTCATCATTGGATATGGCTTCAGGTTACCACCAAATCATAGTTGATCCAGATAGTATAGCACGGACGGCGTTTGTTACTCCTGATGGTCAGTATGAGTACACAGCGATGCCATTTGGATTGAGGAACGCCGCGTCCGTTTACCAACGCTGCATTAATAAGGCTCTTGGACGCTTAAAAGACCACGTAGCGCTAGCATATATGGACGATGTTTTGTGCTATTCTGATAGTATCGATGTAGGTTTAGAACGTCTAGATTTAACACTAAAGGCACTTTCCGATGCCGGTTTTTCGTTCAACATTAAAAAGTGCAAGTTTATGAAAAACGAAGTAGACTACCTGGGTTATGTTATAAGAGCAGGAGAAGTAACACCCAACCCGAATAAAGTGCAAGCTTTAGTTAATGCCCCAGTTCCTAAAACCGCTACTCATGTTAGGCAATTTTTGGGCCTCGCATCTTACTTTAGACGCTTTATACCAAATTTTACGCGTATAGTAGGACCCTTGTATCCGTTGACCAAGTTACACGGTCCGATAAAGTGGACAGACGTACACAGTGAAATTCATAAAAAGATCGTTAAAATACTTACTTCCGAGCCAGTTTTAATTATTTTTGATCGTAACTCCCCAATAGAACTTCACACCGACGCAAGCTCTGAGGGTTATGGAGCGATACTAATTCAGAGAAAAAATAATATACCTCACGTCGTATCCTACTTTAGTAGACGAACTACCGACACGGAATCACGATATCACTCCTACGAATTAGAGACCCTAGCAGTCGTACGGGCTGTAGAAAATTTTCGTCATTATTTATATGGGCAGCACTTTACTGTTTTCACCGATTGCAATTCATTAAAGGCATCAAAATCAAAAACTGATCTAACTCCTCGCGTTCATAGATGGTGGGCCTTTCTCCAAGCTTACGACTTCGACATAGTTCATAAACAAGGGAATAGCATGGAACATGCCGATTACTTGTCTAGAAATCCTGTGTCCAACTTAAAATCTGGTTCATCACAATCGAATACATACGATACACCTACTTGTAGGAAAGTCGTCAATTTCGTAGAATTACACCAGGGGTGGCTGACAGTAGAGCAGAAACGTGATAACGAAATACAAGATCTTGTCCGTAAACATAATAATAAAGAACTCCCAGAAGCAATTGCCCACACTTACGATGTTCGGAAGGGTGTACTATATAGGAAGATTGAGCGCAACAAAACCAGTTTCTGGCTCCCAGTAGTGCCGAGGACCCTTATATGGACACTGATTAATCATGTTCATACGGAGATCAAACATCTTGGTGCTGACAAGACTTTAGACAAGTTATATGAACAGTACTGGTTTCCACAAATGGCTAAACACGTACGTATGTTTGTGGACTCTTGTATAGTTTGCAAAGCATCAAAAGGATGCTCAGGAGCTCAACAAATACAGCTCCACCCAATCCCAAAAGTAGCTACACCCTGGCATACTGTCCACATCGACATCACAGGTAAATTGAGTGGGAAAAGTGATCGGAAAGAATATGCTTCGGTCATTATTGACTCTTTCACTAAATATGTGCTCCTAGAATACACGACTTCACTAGATTCAGTTAGTGCAATAAAATCCCTAAAGAAAGCTGTTTGTCTTTTCGGCGCTCCGAAGCGTATTGTTGCCGATCAAGGAAGGTGTTACATAAGTACAGATTTCAAACACTTCTGTAATGATCATGGAATCGAACTTCATCTTATAGCAACTGGTTCTAGTAGGGCTAATGGCCAGGTGGAACGAGTGATGCGAACCTTAAAAAGCTTACTGACAATAGTAGAAAGTGATCCAAACAAGGTGTGGCGTGATGAACTTCCTGAAGTCCAATTAGCCTTGAATAGTACTAAGTCTAGAATAACGGGATATACACCTACTGAACTGATGTTTGGCATACGTGCCCAGTCGTTAGGCATGTCGTCTTTATCACCTCATACAGAACCAGAGCCTCGTCAGGATTTGAACGCAATTCGAAGCATTGCTTCTGAAAATATTGCGAAAGCAGCTACATCGGAAGTAGATCGCTTTAATCGCGGTAGG
Source organism: Epargyreus clarus clarus (assembly GCA_014595695.2). Taxonomy (NCBI): domain Eukaryota; kingdom Metazoa; phylum Arthropoda; class Insecta; order Lepidoptera; family Hesperiidae; genus Epargyreus; species Epargyreus clarus. Next base: position 11,245,781 of record JACTTY020000001.1, read on the forward strand.
GCAACCATAAAGCCTTTCTCTAAAGGTGATTTCGTCTTTATCAAATGTAGTGAGCGTAATCAGACTAAATTGCAAAAAAAATTCAGAGGGCCATTTATTATTTCTTGCGTTTTAGATAATGATAGGTACGAGTTGAGGCATATTGACGGATCTAATCGCGTCTATAAGTACGCTCATGAAAACTTGCGTGCAGTACCTGGGGGCTATGAAGGCTTACTTGAGGTAGCTACTTCTTTAATCGGTGACTCTGAGGAGGCCGAGACGGCGACAGTCCACGATCATGAGGTTGAGGGGGCTTCACCGAATGATAATAATGATGATAATACTAGCGATACACTATCGACACATAGTTCACGCACTTTGACTGCCGGCTCTGAAACCCTCTCTGCCTCCGAAGGTGATGAATAGTAAGTTGTAAATTAAATTATAATTTTTATTTACCATGTATAGTGTAAGACTCGAGTCCTGTCCATATTCATTGCAGTATCATCAAATTCTGGAGAACAGCGGTCACGAATTACAAAACATGCATTGTGTAGTGTAACTGATGATGGGACTGGCTCATGCGGGTCGATGTTCCAAATCAGACTTGGGTACATGTGTTTGACAGAACTGGTGTGTGGTCTAAGGGACTGGCTTATATAGGTCGAAGTTCCGGTCCAACTCACTATTCATGTGTCATGATAAGTTGGTACTGGTCGAAGGGACGCTGATGAGTTGTCCGGTCTACGTCATCATAGGAGATGATGGCTAGTCGGAGGGACGCTCAAGAAAAGTTGTCCGGTCCAGTATGTAGTGTGTGGGGACTATGGACAGGGGTTGAGATATTGTCATTGGGCTACACTAGTTTTAGTTGTGTGTCAGAATGGGCGAGCGTACCAATCCAGTTGTACATTTCTTTCCAGATCATCCAGAGCGGGAGCAGTCGCACGAGGACGTGCGAATGTCAGTCCGGCCGTGACGGCGCTTCCATAAATCATAGAGTGGGTAGAACGAGGTCACTATGGTTTTACCTGCTCTGACGCAACTCCGGGCGCTAGTGCACAGAGCGCGCGAAAATAGAAATGGTTCGGCGGCAAATAATGGAGAGTGTGTTGCGCGAGTGCATTACGTGTTCGGTGGAGTGTCAGTGATTTTGTGTGTATTCCTTTTGTTTACTATTGTGATTTCACAGAATAGAACATTGTTTATTACGTACGTTTACTTTTTATTCTCCTCGCCCGACCAACCTACGCCTACAAACCTACATTATATTATAATATGGAGTCGCAGACAACTAATGAAAAAGACACTGATAAAGGCTCTGTGCCTTTATATATATTTTTTTGTGTTAATTGTATTAGTTTTATTTTATCTTAAATAGTGTAAAATGTTTTTTTTTTATTTCTATTGTAATTTTTATGACCAAATAAAAGATTGAGATAAAAAAGTGGATTTTGGATGAAAGTTAATGAAATTATATGACATGTTTGTTTAATATTGATTTGTGTGCGCTTGGTACCTCTGTCACGTACGACAGGATGCAGTTAACTGCCGCTTGTCCTGTCCGATGTTTGTTTTGAAAGCCAATGTGTATTGAATGGGAATGGTAGTTGAAAATATAGAAAAATGGTTTTTGGGTGGAAATCAATGGAATTAAATAAAATGTGGTAATGGTTTGAAGGTAGAACTCTTTGGGGTTCACCACTCCACACTATTTCTGCCTCACAACAGCAGTGTTAAAAGCTGCTGTGTTCTGAAGTGAAGGGTGTTGTAAGGGAGACATACTTTTACGAAGCGCTCCAGCTTATTCCTCAGGGATAGCGGCGCATCTTTGGCCGACCTCAGGTATCTAATCCTATCTGAGGTTGATTACAGATGTCAATGAGCAGTAGTCACTTACCATCAGCTACTACTCGTCTGCTACTACTATATTAAAAAAAAAACAGACTAAAAAGTAACTATAAACCTTTTAACTAATTTAAGTCTTTACCTCCGTAAATACCTCTGGAAACACATATAGGATCCTATAATCTTTATCTTTATATAATATATTTCTTATGTGCGTGTGTATGTCACTGAACTCATCATGAACATGGACTGATTTTGATGAAATTTGTTGTATGTGTTCAAGGGGACTTGAGAATGGTTTAGATTCACAATTTAGTCCGTGGGAAAAGGTTTTTTTTAAGTAATTTTTAATTCGTAAGTAGTTATAGAATCTGAAACTATGCATTTGATCAAGAGATGATCTTTAGCAAAGTTGTTGTCCAAGAGCCCACGAGGGTTTGGGAGTTGGTAAGACCAATTTTTGACAGATGGCACCACTGTCATTACAATGCAGGTACAAATTTTCCGTTTTATGTATGTCATATTATTTCCTTAAAGTGCGGGCGAAGCCGCGGGCTCCACTAGTTACTTATATTTCCGAATTACTCTGTAAGCCTTACAAACATCCAACTTCAATAGAATTTCAATAATGATGTGTATTTCGCAATATAGCTTTTCATATTACATTTAGTTGAACTTGATGATGTGATTTCGACAAATTCTAGACATGTATCATGTGTCGGGCATAATGATCTCATTTCATCCTTAAATGCATTTGTAATGTCTGTCAATCACTCATGACGCCTGTGTAAACTAGATATGTCGTAATAGGATTGCTGCGAATACTAAAATTGAAATGGCAAATGAGTATGCAATATCGTATGAGGAAAATTTCTGCGAATAATACTGGAATTGAAACAAAATTGTATAACCGTTTGTGTAGTATGTTATAGTTGGCGCCAAACTGCTAGTCCTTTCTGAAGTTATTGCGAGTGAGTACTCATACAATTTGCTATGGCGACGCGATTCATTTCTATATTCAGAGCGGACTAGCAGTTTTACGCGGACTATAAAAGCGTAATTGTTTGCTGCCTATGAACATATAATTACGCTTTCTACACTCTCAGTCCTACACTAGGATTCCCTGTGCCGTGGGTGTCATGGACAAACACAAAGACGATATACAAACACCCAGAACAGAAATCTAAAAACATCTTTTAAATATATGTCTGACCGGGGATCGCACCCGGACCCCGCTGCGTGTCAGACCGGTATGGTGAAGGCTCCGTTCGTGCAAATAACGTAACGTAACGCTGCGAATTTGTGCTTCGTCTGTGACTAAACCATATATGGGCACGAAAGTACGCTTTCCTATCTACTAACGGTCACCCATCCATCTTCTGACTGACGTTGTTACATTTGTTAATTGTGACACATGCTTCGATTATATGCTTTAGGTTTATGACTTACTGTTATGTAAAAAAGGACAATGATAAAAACAATATTTAATTTCATTATATTTTTTCCTAAAATGTTTTGCCCAGCACTGGGCTTACAGTGAGCTTAATGCAGCATGAACACGCTTTCAAGTTTGTCAATCATTAGTCTGCGCGGGGTCTAAATCCGGTTTGTTGCGCGGTTCATTAGTTGTATTGTAGGGGCTGCATGTTGTGAGAAAAACGGGACATATCCCGTTTTGAAAAGGTATAACATCGCGTGCTTAAAGGTAAAAGGGCCTATAGCTAAGGGTTAATAGGGATTTATGCTGAAAGGGCACATAAAAAAAATTTTTTTTGCCATTCGGTTTGAAATTATCTGAAACGTAAAAAATTTTTAGTTCGGTTTGAAATTATCTGAAACGTAAAAAAATTTTACGGTTCAGATAATTTCAAACCGAATGGCAAAAAAAAAAATTATGTGCCCTTTCAGCATAAATCCCTATTAACCCTTAGCTATAGGCCCTTTTACCTTTAAGCACGCGACATAGTATAGGTTGTCTTATTTTTAATTATCAACCCATTACTGTTCCTCTGCTGGACACTGTTTGTTTTTTGCGTGCCTGGGACTTGAACCTCGGAACCGTCGATCAAGAGGCCGAGTTTCTTAACGACTAGGCTATCACTGCTTTTCTTTGACATTGTGTATTTATCAAAACGATGACATGCATAATATTTCATTCTATCTATTATCAAAAAGGTTTTGCCCAGCAATGGCTTCCAACTACTAGTTATTATAAAAAAACAAAGATCCGATTGCTTAAAACGATTAACTGAAAATGGAAGTATTGGAACTTATATATTGCTCCCACAATTCAGATAAATCCAATGAAAATCCATATTTTAAAATCCCTCAAGTTGTTTAAGCCACAGGGAATGAGACAATCGTAAATTCATACCTAACCTAAAAAAACACCTGCAATACTGTAAAAAGTATAACCAACCTTGTCATCCTTTACAAGGATACACTCATACAAAGTAAAGAGTTCTCACAGAGAGAAGTATAACACATGAACTGAAATATAAATTAGTCATTTAGATTTCTGTCTGACCGAGGTTCCAACCCGGTACTATATGGACATACCGATAACGAACGAATTACAGTGAATGTTTAATTAACATTTCCTATATAAATATATAAATAGTTTGGAGGTAATGGTATAAAAGTATAAAATAGTCATATGAGTATAATATATATCGTCATTTATCATTCAATAAAGGATATAAAATAGGTTTTATAGCGAGTCCAGCAATAAACATCATATGTTTATTCATAATGTTGACATTTACAAATATCTGATAATCATTATTACCCTATTTTGGTTGAAAAGTAAACTTTTTGTCAATTAAAATAATTAATCGTGTTTTCGCATCTGACGCAATCAGCCCTGTTTGTTATCAATTTGTGATTAAATGGCCATTGTTTTAAACTATAGTTATATTTTAATTACACCAATATGATATAAAATTGATAATAAAAATTATTAGCTTATTAAAACCTTTATTTATCCTTATCTCATACATTATCCGAATGTTGCTATAATAGATAACCTAATATAATCTAACTAACATATTTCTTAAGGTGCCTACTAACATATTCATATGGATTTTAATTGTCTGAAATAAATAAATAATAATTATTATTATTACTAAAACTTAGTCTGTTACAGAACTATTGTTTTATTGGACTAAGCAGAAATTATTTAACTAAGGGTGATCAATTCTTTGATTTTTTAAAGGCAAAATCGTTTTAAGAATTTTTAGGAATCAGCCGTAAGAATTGATAAAGATTTTGCATATACCCAAATGCTGTTCTATATGCAGCAAATGCGGTTCTACTTGAAGTCAGGTGGGTTGCCTCCTGAAGACTAAGATAGTAGTCGCCTCATACGGAAGTCTATCGGCGTCAACATTCCATACTATGGGGTATGGAATGTTGACGCCGAAACTTAAGAAATTCTTCAAGGCAGATAAAAAATGTGAAGGTGGTACCACGGTTGTAATCTACTGGTTCAATTACACACACTTCAAACCAGAACTCAGCAATACTACTGTTATAAGGCAGAAATTAATATAATTTCACCCTACTAAGATTCAGTCTGCGATGGTAGACAGCCATTGTTCCCAAATGGATCGAGTCGATCGAGAATATCAGAGTTATTATTTAACTTGTTTGTCCAATATTATTTAAGATCACTGACGAAATATATACAGACTTACCGGGAAGATTTTATTAATTGATTAGGTTGCAGTGATCGTGTCACTTCACTGCACTAATCAATCCGTTAAAAAATCACATATTGGAAGCAAATCCAAAACTTTTTATTAGAAATAGGTATGTAATCTATGAGTTAAAGCCGAAACTTTTGGAAACAAAGTTACCTCGCCGTTGCAAACTAATTGCGATTTGACAAATTTGCCACCGTCGGCTAATTTATTAGAGGCCAAGTGGTGGATGACCCAATATAGGTAAAGTTGGAACGTGGAAAGTTTATTACGTATGAAAGCAAGAATGTCTCATATAAATATTTCAATAAATACGAAATTACCTTTCAATCTGAGAGTAACTGCTATGTACAAACAAAATTATAAATTACTTTTGTGCCCCATTTAAGGAATTCTTACGGAAAAGCTTACTTTTTTGCTAAAGTTATATAAGGGATATATATAAGTTATATAGAATTATATGTTATTTTTCGATTGCATTCAATTTTGATGTGAAATTCAAAAAGTGCTATGCATATTAAAAGTTGAGTAGTACCGTACAAAAAAGAAACGAGGCACCTTCTACACTTATGGTTCCACTAGGATTCCCTGTGTCGTGGGTACCATGGACACACAGACGAATACACAAATAACGAGAACGGCTTTTTTATATATATAATAAAGGAGTAGCAGACTAGCGTACAATCCACCTGATGGTAAGTGGCTACTGCCGCCCATGGACATCTGTAAGAAACCCCAGATAGGAATAGATATCCCTAACTGAGGTCGGCCACAGATGTGCCGCTACTCCAAAGGACTAAGCTCGGTCTCGCCTCGCCTCGCCTCGGAATAGTCTGTCTCCCTTACCACACGCTTAACACTGCTGTTAATAGGCAGAAATAGGTGTGGCGCTGGTGCCGCCGGACAAAAGTTCAAGCAACGAAAATTAAATCTCTTACCACACCCTTCAAACTACGAGTAGAACACAGCAGCACTTAACACTGTTGTCAAAAGGCAGAAATAGGAGTGGTGGTGGCGCAGCGGGATAAAACTTCATGGAAAAATATATTTCTTTTCCAGAAAGGAATATCTCGTATTTTAGCACATGAAGAATGGTCACCCTACCCGTATTTAACGAGGTGTGCGGCGGACGGCGCCCGCAGCGTCGTAACATATATTTTTATGTATATACATATCTAAGTCAGCCCCTCGGTGTAAATTTTATAAAGGTAAACGCGTTTTTGATTTCAAATATATTTTACGTGTGTTTTCTAAGAAATGGTGATACGAAAACGGTAACAATAATGTTATTTCTAGGCGTAGTAACTAAATTGTCTCTACCTAAATTTTGAATGGCAAATGCCTTTGTAAGTTCGTGTATTGTTGTTAAGTTCGTAAGGACATTTTCGGCGCATTTGTCAAATGCACTCTTATATAGCCAAATGTTTACTTAGAATATGAAATAATTTATTTAGTTATGGTCTAATATCCAAGTGCATGATATCTACGATCCAAAAAGGTCGAACAAACAATGGTCATTCTGCCTATTTTAAGATATATTTATTGGGAGATAATTAATGTTATATTATATGTCTGCAAAATACCTTTATTACTTAAAAAAGACTTTTTAATTAAATTTCATATTGCATCCAATGTGACATAAATAAATAAATGTTTGTATTATTACTAATTAATAATTTGCGGATACATTTTTATACGCCTAATTTTATTCTTCTCTTAATATTTTTATAAAATATATTTTGATTAAAAATATATGAGACAAGTAATCACATAGCCACTCCTACTAAGCTCGAACGATTTCATAAATTGATAGTAGCTCAGCGCATAGAAATAGACGGAATCCCTTTGATGTTCCATGCGAGCGACTCTACTAATATAAAAAGACGTAAGTGTGTATGTGTCGAGCGTAAGCGTTGAGTTCTAGTTCAGTGGTTTTAGAAATCCAGTTTTGTTGGATTTTTTTTTTCAACTATTTCCGTTTTTAATGTTTAAATACTGTCGTATTACTGGACACGAGTCTCCTCCCAGAGTGGTTTAGGGCAGCCTATTGCGCTGGTTAAGTGCGAATTGGATGACTTTACACATATTTATTTATTTTTTTGAGAACTCTGTATGCCTGAGAAATCTTAAAAAAAAGTTCTCAAAAAGGCATATTAAGTCTACCAATTCGCACTAGGCCAGCGCGGTGGACTATGGCCTAACTCTTTTTATTCTGAGAGTGAACCCTTGCCCAGCATTGGGACAGGAATATCTTCTGATGTCCTCAGACTTTTATTTTTATAAGTTATGTGCACATTAGAAATTAATTATCACTTGCCTTACTTAGCGGTGAAGGAAAACATCGCGTGGAAACCTGCATACCTGAGAGACCTTCAGAAAAACGTCAAAAAGTGCACTATATACAAAGTGCACTTGGCTACTATGGTCTTAGGGACTATATACTACTTGGGGACTATGGCCTAATCCTTTTCATTCTGTGAGGAGACCCGTACCCAGCAGTGGAACAGTAAAGTCTACACCGCTATCTCTTACACTATCATTTCACAAGGCTACAATGCAATAATAGAAACTAAAAAAACAGTTTCATTTAGATTTTCTCAGTTCTTAAATAAATTCCTACAAGAAACTAATTTACTTGGCGTAGTGAAAGGTGCTTTTTGAAACAAAAATACTTCAGATGTTCTCCAGTCATGACAATGGATGTAAGAAATGTTAGAGTTAAAATATTAGAAATAGAACTGCGCTAGAAATATTTTCGTTTACAAATGTTACTTACAAATGTTATGTATGTAACTTTGTAAGTAGCACTAATACGATAAAACTACATGTTTTTTTAAATATAGAGAATGCATCCGCCTGATGATAAGCTAATGCTGCCTATGAACATCTAATCAACACCAGTACCCTTACCAGGAGTTTTACATTTCGACAAATATGACTGTTTTGGTATTTCTTTACGTATTGGCCCATACGATTTCCTAGTTCTGACATATTCCGCTAGGGGCGCTGATTGGAATTTGTATGGGCAAATACATAAACAAATACCAAAACAGTCATATTTGTCGAAACGTAAAAACCCCTGGTAAGGGTACAGATCAGATTCGTATTCTAACTGAGGCCAGCCACAGATGCGCCGCTACCCCTGGACTAAGCTGGAACGCCTTGGAAAAGTATGTTTCCTTTACTACACCATTTAAACCAGAACACAGCAGCTTATCACTGTTATTATTAAGCCATTAGAAATTAAATTAAAATGTTTATTTCGTTTAGGCCTCCGGAGGCACTTACAAATTATTACAATATTGTTTTCTTATACTACTACCGGATCGGTTCGCGGCCTCAACTGAGAAGATCCGATAAGAAACTCATCATGATGTTGCTAGCGGAGTCAAGCACTAAGGGATCATACTTCAAATTATTATTAAAGAATTTAAACTTATTATTTTGACGACCCGCGTGGCGGAGAGGTCACCATACCGGTCTGACGCGCAAAGGGTCCCGGGTTCGATTCCCGGCCAGACAGATATCTAAATGATGAATTTAGCTTTCTGTTTCTGGGTCTGGGTGTTTTGTATTTGTCTATATGTGTATCCATGGCACACACGGCACAGGGACTCCTAGTGTGGGGCTGTGAGTGTAGAAAGCGTTTATTAAACTGATATTTCACGTCCTTCGCGACGCTCTTATGTAGCTTTGCAATGATCAAGGGGTAACGCCATTTAAAAATCACTAACCAACGATTAAACACTATTTGAAGGTCAATGACTCACCTGTATAACGGCTTCCCACCAGCATGCCGGAACCACAGCACCATGTAGACCCGGTCTTCGTGGGAGTCGGGCTCAATGTCGCACGGCAGTGACGCGGTGCGCCCCACCACGGCGTCCACGTCTGACGTCGACACTGGAACAAAGTCCACTACACCTGGGGTTACATGGCTCTTTTTATCAGATTAAAGTCATTTCTTGGTTGGCTTGGTTTTTTACAATATTAGAGTAGCTAACGAGCCTGCAGTCCATTAGATGGTAAGTGGTAATTACTTAATTTTTTTATTAGAAAATAAATCTTAAAAACGGCGGGAACTTAGTTGCCAACCTTTTACGCTCTAGTACTTATCGACTTAATATCGAAGAATTAGTGTAACACAGTATGAAAAAAAATTCTTAAAAAAATGCTTTTCCTTTAGTTTGTCATATATAATTACTTCCCAGAATTTGATCCTTATAAGCGACATTATCCGATAATGGAATAATACAAGGATAATAAAATAATACAAGATGGAATAATACAGGGTGTATTCTTTTTCAAAATTAACTCTTTCGATTCCCGACTAAAGAAATAGATTTTTAAAAAATGTAATGATGTAGATTTCAGCATTTTTCACTAATCCTTATAATTTCGGATTTCGCCCTGGAGGCCCGTTTGAAAAATTCACCCTGTATATGTATAGAAATAATATCGGTACCATTAACATTTTATAAGCTTAAAATATATAAAGGTTTTTTCATGTTGTATTTTAAGAATAATAATTTCTCCATTAACTGGAAGATGTCAAGCGTTACATCAAGGAAAGGACATCTATAAATATTCCGGCATTACCTCAAAAGTGACCAAAAGGGCAACTTTATCGGCATTTGGAGTAAAAATAAATATTTGGGTGCTCCCTAAGGACATTAAGGCATAAACGACCGATTTTTATGTACGCGGTTTCGCGAATTTCTTCAGGTTATGTGTATATTTAGTATTTAAGGGTTAGCCTTCACTGGCTACTACTGTGCGATAGTTATTTTTTTAACGAGGGGGGATTTCCAAAAGGTATCAGTTGTGGGAGCGACACGGGGTTATGTGGGATTCTTACAGCACTAAAATCCCCCGGTGGCCGTCCTCGACGCTGTGTTGAGGACTCCGGATTTATCTCGGATAGCATCTTCTTTGTCCTGTAGTTAGTGGACAAGAATAGGGCTACGGTATCCCCTGCCTGTCGTAAGAGGCGACTAAAAGACGGCTTCCGGGGTTACGAGCGGCAAGAGTGGGAGCTCGAACCATCCAGCAAGTGATCCCGGGAAGGACGGCGATATGACGAGCTCCGTGCTCACCTGGGTGAAGCCCGGCGGGGAACGCGCCAAGAGGACTCCAGTTGCGTTCCTTAGGAGATCCCGGAGTCCTTAACACAGCGTCTAGGACGCTACCGGGGGTGGGTGAATGCGGTAAGAATCCCACATCACTCCCATGTCACTCCCACGGTACCGGGTACCTTTTGCAAGTCTCCTCCGGAGACAAAAAAAAAGATTACTTATCAACAATGGCCGTAAAAGCACAAGATCCGAATTGCTAAACCCAAAACTACTTTCTTGTCCCGAATAAGAATATCCTATTCCCTATTAATCGGAGCACTCACAAAAGAATGATTGAACAAGTTGAACGATGTTCAAACAACAAATATCCGAGAATCATTCTGAGAAATGGCGCATAATTTCCTCGGATGGACGAGCAAATTTGATGAATGAATGGACTAACGCGCTGTAATTCTGATTAATCGACAGCGCACGATGCTGTAATGAATAGGTTATCTTTAGTATGTTTGTGTGTAATATATCAGTAGTGGGAGGATACTCATCCCACGCAAGTTCACAAATAAGGCCATATTCTGATTTATCTAAAACGCTCGCCATACCGTCCGGTGCGTAAGACGGTATGCGACCACACATACCGCTGTTTTTGACACATGCCATCCTAATGTCATTAATGGTTTAAACTAACTTTGTAGGAGGCAGTTTACGACCACGTAACGGCTATAGCTTGCGGCTCAAATTTCAATTCAAAGCTTTCGGAAGAAACCATAATCGATTAACTTACTATTTATCCCTTTTTTTTCTGGTTGTCTTTTCTTCACGCCTAAACCACTGAACCGATTTTAATGAAATTTTGTACAAAGATAGTCTGAGACCTGAGAAAGGACATAGAATAGTTTTTATCCCGGAAATCCCACGGGAACTAGGGATAGCGACCTAAGATCGATTAATCGGAGAATCGATCTTTTGGACGAAAAAAATCGATTATTTTAATCGATATTAGTAAGGATTGAATCGTAAACTTTGCATTTGATCAAGTAATGATCTTTAGCAAAGTTGTTGATTATGTGCCCACGAAGGTTTCAGAGTTGGTACGACCAATTTTCGACAGATGGCGCCACTGTCATTCCAATAAAGGTACAAATTTTCTATTTTATGTATGTCATATTATTTCTTTAAAATGCGGGCAAAGCCGCAGGCACCACTAGTTTCCTATAAGGCGTTCTACAAGATTTAACATTATCCAATGATAACAAACAGAATCGTTTAATATGCCTTTCGAACGAAAGCGTACGTGACACCACCGCACCTGGTCACCCATCCAAATTCCGACCGTGCTGAGCGTCGCATAACTTTATATATCGATTTATCCGAACACAAAACACGCCACCATGCACGCTACTAAATAAACCTTTGAATAATGCCTAAATTAGAACGTTACATGTTACGCAGCAAAGCCTTATATTATTCATTTGGTATTGAACGTTAGACCAACATAAATTATGTTCAACAAAGCTATCTATAGCCATTGTCTTGGAAAATTGAGGTGTTTCGTAAAGCATAATAGACTATTTCCTGCACGGGTCTCTTAGTAACTTAGATCGTCGTCAACCCTTTGTTTAGGGACATACATATATCAAACACACAACTCTTTACTGTCCCAATGCTACTGGTCTCTCTGAATGAAAGTGGTTTAGCAACAGTTCACCAAGCTGGCCAAGTGCCAGTTGAAGGTGGTAGAACTCATTGTGGTTAGACTCCGGTGACACCACCGTCACACCTATTCCATCCTCATATTAAGGGTTAAGCGCTGCTGTGTTTTGGTTTGAAGGATGTGGTAATTGAGACATACTTTTCCGAGGCGTTAAGCTTAGTCCTCAAGGGTAGCGACGCATCTGTGGCCGACCACATCTAGGAATCTAATCCTATCTGGGGTTAATTATGTCCATGGTCGGCAGTAGCCACTTACCATCAGGTGGACTGCAATTATATTAAAAAAAAACTCTTTTCTGTCCCCATGCTACACACTGGTCTATCTGAATGAAAGGGGTTTAGCAATAGTCCACCACGCTGGCCAAGTTCGAATTTATATTCGGTATTGGTTAGAAGCATGTGTGGTCACATGCTGTCGTACACATCAGATGGTGTGGGAGAAGTGTAAATTGGTCCGCTCAGGGCAGAGCCCGATAAGAGGGTCATCTCGCTTGGAGTGGGTTGTGTTCGGATATCCCCGAGTTCTCCAACAAGCACTGAGGACGGTGGCTGGTGGATTATACAAATCACACATAACACGGCATCGGGTACCTTTTTAAGGTATCATGAACAAAAAAAGGATCAGGTTAGTAACCAACTTTATTAAATACTAGCTGACCCAGCAAACTTTGTACCGCCTCAAAATCTATTTATCAAATATATTTCATATAAAATATAACCTATGTTACTCGTGGATAATGTAGCTTTCGAATTGTAAAAGAATTTTTAAATTTGGACCAGTAGTTTTTGAGCCTATTCATTACAACCAAACAAACAAACAAAGTTTTCCTCTTTATAATATTAGTGTAGATTTTTATTTCAGTTGATTACAAATGTTTATAGACAAAGTGAAAACTTACTATTTGACTGCATACACTTTGTAGGTTCAAATTTAATAAAAAGCGCTGAAAATAAATTATTTTTTGCCTCCAAAATTACAGACAATTAAATTCGGAAGAAAAAGCTCTCGAAGAAAGTGGATCTTCAAAAGTCGTTAGCTATTAACGGGGGTGGCACAAAGGGTGTAAAATTAATTAATCCTTATTATTGAGAGAAATTTCTTGCATTACGTGAAAGTAGGCATCTGGTCGCGAATTCTCTTTTTGCAGTTTATTGCCACATGCAAACATTATTTACACATTATTTTTTTATAATATAGGAGTAGCAGACGAGCATGCAGTCCATCGGATGGTAAGTGGCTACTGCCGCCCATGGACATCCGTCATCAACCCCAGATAAGATTAAATATGTGGTCAGCCACAAATGCCCCTGAGGTCTAAGTTGGGACGCCTCGGAAAAGTATAACTCCCTTACCACACCCTTTAAACCAGAACACAGCAGTTTAACGCTGCTGTGATGACGCAGAATTACTCGTAGGTATGGCGGTGATGCCGCCGTAGACGAACCACAAAGAGTTCTACCACCTTCAAAACTCTACAAGCGTCGCTTACCATATCATTAAGATTTACACGTTAAAACATCATTAATCAATAATCCCATTTAGGAATTATTCCCCTAAATTCCCAAGTTAAGGCCACGGGTACATATAGGTTCATTGAATGAAACAATTGAATGATTATTTGAACGAATCTGCGGCTTACGGTTCATTACACAATTTCGATTTATGGTAGGATTTCGTTATTTTAGTGGATTTAATGTTTGTAACATACAATTTTTGAGATTGGTTATTTACTAGAATTCATAAACAATTTTGTCACCCTTATGAAGGATGGTCTGCCATTTTATAGTAATGAAATGAAATGAAATATATTTATTTTGTATAGGCCAACGGCGGCACTTACAAATTGTCAGTTACAATAATTTTCTTATACTACTACCGGATCGTAACGCGACCTCTACTGAGAGGATCCGGTAAGAAACTCAGAGGGTTTGTCTTTTTTTTAATAATAATTATTCTCTTTATCTCTTTTTTTAATGCCATCATTTTTTACATATAATTAATGTGTTTATGTTCAACAAAAAATAAATAAGCGTTCGTAAAAATACGTTTTTTATTTATGAGGTAAAATTTTTATTTGAGTGTTTTTCAAGTGTATGTATTTTGTATGTATGTATATATGTCTCATTCTTTGGCACAAATTTTAACATTATGAGGTGTTGTTGGATTCGTCGAATTAGTGGGAGTGACAGCTATATTTAAAACGGTCGGGTTGTTAATAAAAAACTACACTTACTGCCTCGGGACAGGACGGGAATCACCGCAATTGTAGCCGAGGTGGCACTGGAGATGGAGGTGAAAGAATTTGTAACTATACACATTGTTGTAAAGAATGTTGAACAGAAACCACGATAAATGTATTTTTTGTAATTTTTGAACTAAAATATCTAATCGTATTTTGCACTTATATTTTTGGAACTTGTATGTATGTAAGTATGTTTGTATGTATGATCGGAAATGTGTATGTCTCATTCTTTAGCACCTAAACGGCTCGACGGATTTACATTTGAGGTGTTGGGAGTCCCGTACTCAGTAGTGGGCCAGTAACGGGTTGGCGACGAAAGAGAAGCCGAAGAAGGACTTTATAGGATTGGTGGAAGCTAAATAATAAATGGCAGCAGTGATAGCTTAGTGGTTAAGAAACTTGGCTTCTCGATCAAGAGCTCCGAGGTTCAAATCACCTCTGATTTAAAATGTATGTGTAGCGTAGTAGTAATTGATTATCATTTGCTTAAACAGTGAAGAAAAACATCGTGAGGAAACCTGCATACCTGAGAAAAATAAAATCTCAAATGTATGTGAAGTCTCATCCTTCTCATTCTGCGAGGAGACCCGTGCCCAGCAGTAGGACAATAATGAGTTGATGATGGATGATGATGATGAAATAATAACAGCTATTTCTACCATATACAGTAATTGTATTGGTTATTTTATATACAATTCCTATCACTTTCAGCTTTGAAAGGTCATAGTTGAATATTCTGTCTAATCATTTCATTTATAAGAACCACTAATGTAGGTGTACTGTTACAGAGAAAATAATTGCCTACGTTCAACATTTTGAGATAAATTATACCAAATTATATCAAATACTACATCAGCACCCACATAATAAAACGGAGCGATGTTTTCCCTAAATATCGTATTATACTTAAGCTATTTTCATAATTGTAATAGTTATTATTTTCTTTGTCTTCGAAGAAGATTAGGGTCTCAAGTTAATGTTGATATTTTATGAAGTTTGTGAAGAGGCGAATACTCAGTTACTGTCAAAAAGTAAAAATGGTGTATTTTGAACTTAGTAACTTTTTTTTTACTTTTTCTCTGTAGTTAGGCTCCGGAGGTTCCAAAACTACGCATATCTCTCTCTATTAACAGCAGTGTATAGAGCTGTTGTGTTTCGCTTTGAGGAGTGGTAGAGTGGTAAAGAACGCACTCGAACTAAATTCTGTGTGGTAGCAACATTGTTGCTAACCTCAGGTATGAACGTGGCAATCTATGCGTGGCAGTAGCCTTTTTTTATAATATAAGGGTAGCAGACGAGCATGCAGTCCACCTGATGGTAAGTGGCTACTGCCGCCCATGGACATCTGTAATCAACCCCAGATAGGATTAGATATTACTACCTGAGGTCGGCCACAGATGCGCCGCTACCCCTGAGGACTAAGCTGGAACGCCTCGGAAAAGTCTGTCTCCCTTACCACACCCTTCAAACCGGAATACAGCAGCGCCTAACACTGCTGTTATTAGGTAGAAATAGGTGTGGCGGTGGTGCCGACGGAGTCGAACCACAAAGGGTTCTACCTCTTCTTATTAGGAGGACTGCATCGTTTGCAAACTGAATCTTTAAGAAATCCTACTCAAAAAACTCTCACTTTAAATCCTTATAATCAACCCATTACCTTCCAATTACTTAGGACTGTACGCCTCTTAAAATACGAACGATATTCCATAAAATTATTACAATGTATTTAAATACAGTAATTAATAACCTCATAAAGTTATTCACATTTGCTGCAATAAACTGATTTACTCGGTTTTACGTTTACGTTTTACGTGCGTGAAATATTGATACAAAAAATATTTCATTACCCGCTTGTACATTTACAAAAGCGCACTTTCTGTTAAATGTACATTTTATTTGTGTCTGACTGTTAAAATATTCGATTAACTTATTGAGTTGATAAACACTTTATTTGATTTTAGACTCAAATTACAAATCACAAATAGTGCAAAATACGGTGCGTAAGGATATTGTTAGTGTTTTGTGTCGTGATATGATATGTCGTGATAGAAACCTAAAAAAGAACAACGAACTAGACGTAGGGTAGATAGATTAATCTACCACTAGTACTTGTCAAGGGTTTCTCCCCTCCACCTCAGTTTCACTGTGACCACGATCCATGCAACTGGCTCGAAATATCGGCAATAAAAAACGCATTTCGTGAGTATCCGTTACATAATAAAATGACTTTATTTGATTTTATGAAAGGCTTATAATAATAATTTGGTTTCGTTAATGTGCTGTAATGTAAATCTTTGTAAGTAGTTATTAATTTTAGCGGCTATTTATGTCTCAATATTTCCAAATTACTACATGCGTTGGTTAGTCTCAGTTCATTCTGAGATAACACCATTCAACCTTTGCCATGAATGGCGATAATTAAATACAAAAATACTTTAACCTTAATCTAAATTTAAACTTAACATTTGTAGCCTCTTTAACCTTTACATTTTTACCCTTAACATTTATAACCAAATATATTTTTATAAAAAAATAATTTTCTTTATACCCTTTTTTTTTTAAACAAAAGCAAGGCTAACACGTTCGCCCATTGCCTTTCGTCAGTTATTTTTATAAAAAAAAATATTTTCTGATATGCTTTTAATTAACGGCAAGGCTGTTCGCCGTTCGTTCCGTCCGTGTGTCCCAACCGTTATCTCAATCGTGGCAATCGCAGTGAATCACCGAAGACGCCATTACGCGGGGCGAAAAGTGTAATGGCGTTTTAGGCTGTACACATTAGTAACAGGTGTCGTGTGTTAACAGAAAGATCTATTTACTTTTTAGGGTTCCGTACCCAAAGGGTAAGAACGGAGCCCTCTGCTCTCCGCTGTTAACATCAAGTGTCAATCTATTACGGTTCCAGAGATAGAGCCCCGTGACAGATGGACAGCGGAAGCTTATTTCTAGGGAACCGATTTTATTCTTCAGGTACGGAACCCTAAAAAAAACAAATGGAAATTTGATGATACGGAACCCTCCGTGTGGGAATTCGATTGGCAATTGGCTAATTATTATATTTAAACTGCATATGAACAAAATAAGTAGCCGGTCGCGCTCTTGAATAAAATAAATTGCTTCGAGAAAAGAATGGTACGGCCGTGCCGCTTTTTTTTGTTTCTTTGGCTCGACTTGGCGAAGGCACTGCCGTGCCTCCAGATAAAAATTAAATTAATTAAGTAAATTTAATTAAGTAAATTCCCACCTAAATACTTAATAAATTTTTGTATATGATCAAAAGTAACAAACTATACAATATAAATTTATTTAGGTAGTATTTGCAGCAGTCACATATCAGTCATATAGTCAGCCGAAGAATAAGGTTCCATCCAGATCAACTTGACCCGTGGCGGTCCTCCACGGTTCGGTTTACACGGTCTTTGCCGCGTACGTGCAAAATGTGAAATGAACTTCCTCCTGAGGTATTCCCTCAGGACTATGACATGGGACTCTTCAAGAGGGGTGTAAAAGGAACTCTCCTTCAAAGCCTTGCCTTGCCTTCAAGTGTTGCAAATGTCCATAGGCGACGGTGACTGCTTTCCATCAGGTAGCCCGTCTGCCTTATCGTTTCGGTATAAATATAAAAAAAGAAAAAACAGTAAGTAACACTTCAGCTCAGTGAATTATATTATTTTGAAGATACAAAAAGCATAGATAAGTAAAGATTACTCACTCCTAACAAAAAAATGTACCCAGTTTAGAGAATTGAAATAGTTGCGTAAAAAAGTTTTGCCACGTCTCCTTGCTAAAATGTCCCTAAAATATTTGAAATAATTAGTTATTTATTATATTAATTACGCAGTATTAGTTATTTATTCGTAAATTTTCTCTAAAAATGTTTTATTTGTCAAGAATTCAAAAAAAGAACTTTCTAATCAGCCGTTTGTGGCTTCATTCAATTTCAAGGCGGCGAAGTATCTTTACTAATCTATGACAAATAGTGATAAATTAGATATGTTTTATCCAGGTACTTTATTAAAGTTTGATTGAATGAGATATAAACAAATATACACAAATGTAAAAAAGTCTGTCATATTAAATTTGGATATTTAAAACCGTTATACTTTTAAGCCAAACAGAATATTAATATCAAAAGCCACAATCAAAACCATAAATCATTTATCATTTAATGACACAGATAATAGTGACAGATAAAAAATAATTAGCCAGTTTAAAGGAGGCGAATTCAGTAACGTTTCGTGCCAATTCGCACTCCGGCGGCCATTTTGAATCGTAAAACGCAACGACTTCCGCACTGTCCAAAGTGCGCGGTTCGATAACGCTGTGTGCACGCGCCCTAATACTGTTTGAATGTTTTAACTCCGATTTTTTATGAATTATGTCGTATGGTCGCTATCATACTGGCAACTTTTTTTTAAATATTTTGAAATGAAAGCCACGCTTTTGTACGTATACCGTTTGTGTTAAGTCAATCACCTCCACACCTATTTCTGCCTAATAATATCAGTGTTATGCGCTGCTGTGTTATAGTTTAAAGGGTAAGAGAGTACTCTTCCGTGGCATTCCAGCTTAGACCTCAGAGATAGCAGCGCATCTGTGGCTGACCTCAAGTAGGAATCTAATCATATCGGGGGTTGATTATAGATGCCCAAGGGTATCAGTAGCGTACCATCAGGTGGACTGCATGCTCGTCTGTTTATTATAAAAACGCTTACACCAAGTTCTTCGACGCCTTTACCGAACAAGCAAATTAGCTTGAAGACCTGGTGTAAATGATCCTTTAATCCTTTATTCTAGGTGATACTACACCGCAAAGTTTCCTATTACATTTAGCTAAAAGAAATCCAAAGAAAAAGGCTTAAGTTTTTCTCGTGAGACTTAAATTATCAGCCGTAAGTTTCTCCAATAAATCATATCGGATCTTACGTCTCCGAGCCATTCCATCTTATCTGCATCTGACAGAACGTATTGTTTTATTCTTGAGTTACAAAGTTTTTAGGACTGGCTTTAGTTTCTTTTTGTAATGTAATTTTTAATAGCATGTCTAGAAAAGAATTTTCAAAGAAAAGACGTTTGTCGGCAAGCCTTTTACAGTTCCACTGCTGGGCATGGGTTTCTCCGTCGTGACGAAGACGCCGACGTGTTCGGACGTGCAGAGAGCATTTAATTTAATTTATTACAGAAGGTATTTAAATGATTAATTTAGATTTATGGCGCCGCTACCACTGAGGACTAAGCTGAAATGTCTCGGAAAAGTATAACTCCCTTACCTTTCAAACCATAATACAGCAGCACTTAACACTGCTGTTGTTAGACAGAAATAGGTGTGGCGGTAGTGCCGCCGGAGTCGAACCACAAGGGGTTCGCCACCTTTGACTAATAGGTAGGAAATTATCGGTTAACGACCCATCTATCTTTATATGAACAGGCTTGTGTTCTCCATTGCTTATTAGTAAATGGATCTTATAATCTAAATCGCAAATCCTCGAGCAGGAATATCACAATTTTGATTTCACTCTTGTATGTCGTAATATGCGAAATTGCAAGCGAAATTACGTACAGTCGGGAAGATTTGAATCGTAGTACTGTATCGTAGCAATTCTATGATGTTCTAATCAACCCGGTGTAGAGAATAATACTATCCTAGCAGAGAAACAAGTAATCAAGCGTAAATAAAACGAACTTGTGAACCGACTTTTTTATTATTTTTATAATATAGCAGACGAGCATGCAGTCCACCTGATGGTTAGTGGTTACTGCCGCCCATGGACATATGTAATCAAGCCCACATAGGATTAGATCCCTACCTGAGGTCGGCCACAGATGCCCCGCTACCCGTGAGGACTAAGCTGGAACGCCTCGGAAAAGTATGACTCCCTTACCACATCCTTCAAGCCAGAAGTAGCGACAAAGCTACTATAAACCAAAAACAGGTGCGACCCAAACCTTTTACAACAAAATTTTCTCAAACCTTTACGTTCAAAGAAAATAGTTAAAGTTCGAGACTTTAAATTTCGTCGTAAGTTTGTCCAATAAATCATATCGGAGCTTACGTTCCGAGATTCCATTCCGACTTATCCGGATCTGACAGAACGTATTGACTGTATTCTATCGGGTATCGGAATAGGGATGTTTGAAACAGTCATTTTGAATTTGGAAATTTTGAAAAACCCTTTGTGATTCGACTCCGGCGGCATCACCGCCACACCTATTTCTGCCTCATAACAGCAGTGTTAAGCGCTACTGTGTTCTGATTTGAAGGGTGTGGTTAGGGAGACATGCTTTTCGGAGGAGTTCCAGTTAAGCCCTCAGGGGTTCTAGAGGAATTCAGGCGGCGCATCTGTGGCCGACCTCAGGTTGGAATATCTAATCCTATCTGGGCTTGATTGCATATGTCCATGGGCGGCAGTAACCACTTACTATCAGGTGGTCTGCATGCTAATTTCCTACTTTCGCATATAAATAAAAAAATCTAAAGGCTCATCCAATATTTTAGCAAACAGTCTTTGCTTTTCACAACTTAGTCGGTCGCTGACCCATGGATATGTGTAATCAATCCCAAATAAGATGGAGATGAAGGTGGTAGAACCCTTTGTGGTTCGACTCCGGCGGCACCACCGCCACACCTATTTCTACCTAATAACAGCAGTGTTAGGTGCTGCTGTGTTCCGGTTTGAAGGGTGTGGTAAGGGAGAAAGACTTTTCCGAGGCGTTCCAGCTTAGTCCTCAGGGGCAGCGGCGCATCTGTGGCCGACCTCAGGTAGGAATATCTTATCCTATCTGGGGTTGATTACAGATGTCCATGGGCGGCAGTAGCCACTTACCATCAGGTGGACTGCATGCTCGTCTGCTACTCTTATATTATAAAAAAAAAAAAAAAAAAAAAAAAAAAAAAGATTTACGTTACGTTAAGGTAAAACACACGTTGCTTTGGAATCTACTTTACACTAACTTTACTAATTACAGGTGCATTGTAACCTCTAAGGAATAAGCCGGAGTTTCAATGAAACGCAAAATTTTAACTTAGGCGACAACATTGGCAAAACTAAAAAAATGTTATAAATACGAAATCCGCTTTAAAAATACAGTATTTCTCACTCTCACATTTAAGTCGAATCCAATGACACCTCATATGTTAACAAGCAGTTTGGACTGAAGGCCGTGGCAAAGATTGAGCTACATACATAGACATACATATATACGCTCAAATAACATTACCCTCCGCAGTCGAGTAAAACGATAGTCAGAAGAATGCGACAAGAAATTAAACGCCCCAGGTATACAATACGAATAACAGTCCATTAAGATACCCTCAAAACCCTAATGTGATATAAACCGGTGTGAAACGGAAGTACATCTGGGGCACGTAACGGAAATGACGTCATTAGACAACGATAACGAATAATATGTCTCTCTTTGTCTCAATATATAAGACAAGTATGAATTATAATACTAGAGTATTATTATAAAAACAAACTGCATATAATATCAAATGTTATAGCATATTTTAAAATCTGTAAAGCCTTGGTTGAAGAGCATGGGACATACAAACATACATATTATATACAAATGGTCGAAAAATATTACCTTACGAAAGACAAGCTAGGGCAACGATAATAGAAGTAAATTAACCTTAAGGGTACCTACCCTCAAAACCCTAATGTGGTATAAACCGATGTGAAACGGAAGTACATTTAGGGCACGTAACGGAAATGACGTCAGACATTTAGACAACGATAATGAGGTAGAGAGATAAGATGGTAATAATGAATAATAACAAAATTGTCTCTTACTCGAGTGTATATTAGAAGAATATGTATGAGAAACATTAAACAAACGCAAAATAACATAAATGTGTACAGAGCAATCTATTCCTGTCTAACTTCTTTCAAACTTATCGTTACGTAAAAATAACGTGTATGATAACGAAGCACCTGGGGTACGTAACGGAAATAGGATCGTTAGAAATATAGTCGATATAACGAGATGGTAAATGCGGTACTAAGAAATAACTAAGTTATTGTGAGACTATACATGTGGAGATACAAGCCAAGACACCTTCGTAGACTTATGTAAGGCGTGTATGGTCTACCATGATCAATTATTAATTAGAATTAGAAAGACAACTATTCAAATATACAAAGATCTGCATGGGAGATACGAACTAAAATTGAAAGAATATTTCTTATACAATACTAGCTGACCCAGCAATTATTGTGTTGCCATATAAATAAAAAAATGTTAAGAGTGAACAACCCTTATCACTTAGGGGTATGAAAAATAGTAGCCGATTCTCAGACCTGCTGAATATGCATATAAAATTTGGTAAAAATTGGTAAAGCCGTTTCGGAGGAGTACGGTAACTAACATTGTTACGCGAGAATTTTATATATAAGATGATACATTAAAGTTTGTCTTACAATAAAATAATAAGTTCATTTCTTACAACTCGAAGTTCAAGGCAGCTCCGGAGACTAAAAGATACGAAAGAGTAAAACCGAGCACGTAACGGAAATGAAATCGTTAGGCATTTTTTGGAAATGATAACAAAATGGCGTAATTTAGGCGATACGTATATATTTTTAACGAGCTTTTGCCCGCGGCTTCGCTCGCGTTACGAAGTAATATTTTCATCCCCTATTTTATCCCCTTGAGGGTAGAATTGATCAAAATCCTTTCTTAGCGGATGCCTACGTCATAACATCTACCTGCATGCCAAATTTCAGCTCGATCAGTGAAGGTGGTAGAATCCTGTGTGGTTCGACTCTGGCGGAACCACCACCACACCTATTTCTGCCTCATATGTGCAGTGTTATACGCTGCTGTGTTCTGGTTTGAAAGGTATGGTAAGGGAGACGTACCTTTTCGAGGCGTTTCAGCTTAGTCCTCAGGAGTAGCAGCGCATCGGTGGCCGACCTCAGGAATAACTAATCCTATCTGTGATTGATTACAGATGCCCATGGGCGGCAGTAGCCACTTACCATCAGGTGGACTGCATGCTCGTCTGCTACTCTTATATTATATATTAAAAAAAGGTGAACTGCATATTCGGCTGCTACTATGTATATACAATTTTTGGGTCACAATGTTAGTTACCGTACTACCCCGAAACGTCTTTACCGATTTTCACCAAATTTTATATTCTTATTCAGTAAGTCTGAAAATCAGCTACTATCTATTTTTCATACCCCTAAGTGATAAGAGTTGTTCACCCTTAACATTTTTTTATTTATATGGCAACACAACGTTTACCGGGTGAGCTAGTTACCCGTACATGTGTTTATAAAAAATAGTGTTATGTTTTTACGGTATCCCTACAAATATTCCTTACATATTCTAAGCCTCTATTTTGGGGAAGAGATCCGTGTCCAGCAGTGGGCTAATTGTCCTCCACACAGTACTAATAAAAATCACTGTAAGATTTTCAAGAGACCATCAGGGAGTCGTAGCGGAGATGGGTTGTAAGCGTTTAGCAACGATAACCTTGGTGTGCTGGATGTGACATCGTTTGAGCGTACTTAGTGATATCTTGAACGTACATTTTGAGTCTTTCAGAAAAAAATATAATAAAATTATTTTTAGATGCCCCAATTCGATTAAAGTTTTTCGGAAAATACACTCGTAAATCTACATGCAAGTTGTAGAATCCGTCGTTTTTTGACTCCGAAGACAAGGTAAGTGGCTACTGCCGCCCATGGACATCTGTAATCAACCCCAGATAGGATTAGATATTCCTACCTGAGATTAGCCACAGATGCGCCGCTACTCCTGAGGACTAAGCTGGAACCCCTCGGAAAAGTATGTCTCCCTTACCACACCCTTCAAACCGGAACACAGCAGCGCCTAACACGGCTGTTATTAGGCAGAAATAGGTGTGACGGTGGTGCCGCCGGAGTCGAAACACAAAGGGTCCACCAACTTCAATCTATAATTCTGTAATAGCACTAGAAGATAAAACCCTTTGTGATTGCATTATGATAGATTTGCTGTTATTAGGCAGCTGACAATCTACTGCTGCCTAATAAGCAGTGTTAAGCGCTTCAATTGTAGGATTCTAATTTTATTGTGGTTAATTATATTTCCCTTGCCACACCTTCATACCACAAGGCAACACTTAACATTGCTGTAACAGCGTTAATAGGCACAAAAGATGTGGCGCTGGTACCTTTAAAATCAAACCACAACTGGCTTTCAAGTGCCTTTTTTTTTGACGTGATGGAAACCTTCAAAAGGTACCCGACGCCATGGGAGTGACGCCGGGTTATGTGGGATTTTTACCGCACTAAAAACCCCTCGGTGGCCGTCCTCAGCGTTTGGTGGAGAACTCCGGGATCTCCAACGGAACACAACCGGAGTCCTCCTAACGCGATGCCCTTTTATCGGGCTCTGCCCTGGGAGGGGCAATTTACGCTCCTCTCACATCCCCTGGTGATTACAATGATATGCGACCACACAAACGGTGGGCCTTCAAGTCTACTCGCTACTTTAAACTACCAATATTTACCAGCGAATAACGTCAATCAAAATCGCCAAAACCGCAGCTTAACCGCTTTGTTACGGTATTTAAAACGAATTTCACTGCACTGACACGCAAAATTAATTGATATCAGATTTGAGGGGATAATTAAACATCACGCCCGGTAAATGGGATAATTACGTGTTAAATATGATTAAGAGGCAATTAATTGTTTGAAACCAAAAATGTTTGTCGACGTAACGATAACTCTGGAAATAACTATGGGAATATGCTAAAAAATCTAGATGTCAACTCTAAAAATATATACTAAACTGTTTTTACATCAGAATGGGATCGTAGGGACCGAAAGCGAAGTATTTTTATAAAGAACGAGCTTTTCGTTCGAATCCTTTCTTAGCGGATGCCTACGTCATAACATCTACCTGCATGCCAAATTTCAGCCCGATCGGTCCAGTGGTTTGGGCTGTGCGTTGATAGATCACTATGTCAGTCAGTCACCTTTGAGTTATATATATTTATAAGATAAGATTGTCTTCACTTGAATGAGACCTCTGGTGACCCAAGAGCTGGAGCTTACCTCGGTCAACAACGAGGAATTGCAACGCATGTGCTCGCTTCAAGAAGAACTTCTGTTCTATATGGTGTTACGAATGTACATGGGTGGCAGATACCACTTTGGCTGACCTTACATTGGTTAGATTCCAATGTAGCTAATTTGTTACTGCTCCTAAGTTGGAATGCTTCGGTAAAGCATGTCTCCCTTATCACTCCCCTCAAACCAGAACACAGCAGCGCTTAACAATGCTGTTATTAAGCAAAAGTAGGTGTGGCGTTCGTGCGAACCATATAGGTTTCAAACACCTCAAAAGGTAACTCTAAAAGGAAATTAGCGCTATTTTATATGACGAATCCAGTACTCTATATTCATGTTCCATGCCCAGTGTATTGGAGAGCCAATACGTTGCTACCGAGTACACCTGTGCTAGAGCACAGCAATCCCACACCTATCCCTCTTGACATAAATGCGATAATCGCGTAAACTCCAACAGTCAACAGGAGTAGCCACTTGCAAGTTTATTTCTAGTGCAATAAAGGTGATTATTGCTTGCACTCTACATTTTGATGGTAGAGTTTCGATCCTACTGCCTCGAAGTAAGGTAGAGTTTCGGGAATATTTCAGGCTAGTTTTCAAGAATCGACTCACTGATTGTTCCAATTTTGTATTTGGTACATATGAAGATAATGCTAGCCACTCAGGTAGAGTTTAGGAGAAAATAAAATTTTCAATGCGAACTGGCTGATTTTCATGAATAGGTTAAATGAAAAAGAAATTGTTCCAAATTCAAATTCTAAATTCGCGTGCATTGCATTTGAATACGTGCTTGCTATGCTTGGTTTGAAGTGTGTTAGTTTTCCATGCTTAAGTTAACCCTTAGAGTTTAACTGATGGAACGTTTTTTAAGCCTTTTTTATTTCATAATTCATAAGACCGCAGTTTGATGCGGTTACGTAGCCGCCACGGTTACTGGCTTGCCCGCAAACTCGGTGGCATATGATCGCCAGTCAAACGTAATCATATGAGTTATAAGTTAAAAGGGTTAAAATATAAATTTATCACCATTACAGCGGAAACAGCATAAGTCATACGTTACGATAATAAGTTGTAATAGAATGTAAATAAGGAGTAGTAACCATGCTATTACCAAATCGTAATAACTTGCCTTGACTTTTATTTGTTATCCGGCGATGCTTACACAAAGGTAGTAGAAGGTAGTAGAACCCTTTGTGGTTCGACTCAGGCGGCACCACCGCCACACTTATTTGTACCTAATAAAATCAGTGTTAAGCGCTGCTGTGTTCCGGTTTGAAGGGTATGGTAAGGGAGACAGACTTTTCCGAGTCGTTCCAGCTTAGTCCTCAGGGGTAGCGGCGCATTTGTGGCCGACCTCAGGTAGGAATATCTAATCCTATCTGGGGTTGATTTCAGATGTCCATGGGCGGAAGTAGCCACTTACCATCAGGTGGACTGTATGCTCGTCTGCTACTCCTATATTATAAAAAAAAGTACAATTCAAATCTCATTTATTCAAAATTGATTTATGTATAACACTTTTTGAAAGTCAACAAACTATCACCGCTTCGAAAAGTGTTTCGCTATGAAGAACAAGAGCCGCGAGAAACACCATACGTGTGCAAATTTTCACCATAAGCGAGATGATATTTTTTGGATGAAAATCTGGATAACGTCCAGATTTCCCAATAATTATTTATATGATTAAATTATCAAAAAAATACAAATAACACGCATTTTTGTAAACACTGCCTTGTATACAGTATGTTATTTTTAATTTAAATACACGTTAAAAACCTGTTGTATAGTAATTCAAAAGCCGCTTACCACATCCTTTGATGTTTATCTGCTTCAAGTTGGCTTAACATGTTCGTTTATTCATATCATGTTTTGTTTCAGCCCGAAAATAGCATCAGATTAATGAAAAAGTAAAAAATCTCTCAGACAAAATAAAAAGTAGACAGCGTCGAACGAATTATTAATTGCTTACTCCTGATGTGTGTGTGTATTTTATAATATACGAGTAGCAGACGAGCATGCAGTCCACCTGATGGTAAGTGGCTACTGCCGCCCATCTGTAAACAACGTCAGATAAGATTAGATTCATACCTGAAGTCAGCCACCGATTGTGCGCTACCCCTGAGGCGTCCCAACGCCTCGGAAAAGTATGTATCCATTACCATGCCCTTCAAGCCAGAACACAGCAGCGCTCAACAGCTTTTTAAGGCAGAAATAGGTGTGGCGGTGGTGCCGCCGGAGTCGAACCACAAAGGGTTCTACCATCTATAAAAGTTAAGATATTTCACTGTATTAAACGATTGCATGATTTAAATAACAATCGTAATCACTGTTTCCCATAAACATCTATAACCAAATCCATATAAAACCAGGGGTAATATCTTAGACAATCACAGATGCATTGCATCATTGCATCATTGGAGTGATGCATTGTCACTCCTGACAACTACGATGGGCTTATATATAAGCATACATCCCTTTACTGAAACGCAAGAGAGTAATTCGTCTGTGATTCCTGACTTCCTAAATCACGCATAGTGTTCACTTTACAAGAGATTAATTCATATTTTGCTGATAGCACATGATTTGTCACTCCTGAGAACTACGATGGGCTTATATATAAGTCAAACAGCATACACCCTTTCACTACAATGCAAGAGAGTAATTCGTCTGTGATCCGTGACTTACGAAATCTGGCGTGGTGTTGAGTTTACAAGAGCATGTGTTACAAAGGCTTTGACGCTTACTTAGAGATGCATACTGAGACTGTATAGTCACGGTAAAGACGACGAGAACAGAAATTTAAATTTACCACGTCAGGGATGGAACCTGGAACCTTCTGGGTGTCAGATCAGTTCCGCCACGCTGGTCAATAATGCATTGTTCTACTAGGTGCCTTCCAATTTTCATTTATCATTGTTAATTTCAAGTATCCGAAACAGAAATTTAAATTTATTCAAATACCAGGCCGTGAATCGAACCCGGAACCTCTGGGTGTCAGATCAGTTCCGCAATTGTATCTTCAAATTATGTTACCAATTAATTGTGTAGACTAATATATACACTATATTTGCATTTTTTATAGCTACGTGTAGAATTAGAAGAACTGTCACTATACAATAATATTATTATGTACCTTATTTATGTGCAAATTAAAATATTGTATTGTATTGCAAAGCGGATCAATAATGCATTGTTGTAAGAGGCCTTGTCTTTTTATTTTTAATCTTTAAAAAACCCAAAAACATACGGGTGAACAACCGATACATTATTTTGTATACGAAAATTGCCACTTCAGTACTCCTAAATACTTTGAAGGCCTTAAGAAAAGCTCGAACAACTGAAAATGAACTCTACCTCAACGAAATTAAATACCTTTTCGTATCACAAAGCACCCGTCTAATGTTTTGTACGGAGAATTTTGCTCATACAAAATTGAACCTCATTATTGGACCTCAAAGTTTATTTTAAAAAAAGTGGGTTTTCGAAAGTAGAATGGGACCCCATTTGCACAACCTTTTCAGGGTTTCGGGACTCAATAGGCAAATAAAAAAGGTCAAGTGTGAACGCTGTGGACATCGCAGGGTTTAATTACCTATCCGGGCCATTTTAAAATTAACAGGATGTGCTAGTATCATGAATTTATGAAGGTTAATTAAGCTATTAATTTCAAATTTACACTCATTTATTATTATAATTGGCACTTAATTATTTTAGAGTAAACATTTAACCTATCTTTGACTATGTTAATATGAGTTTACATGATTTATTGTTTACAAGTGGAGCAGGAATATCAGAAATTTTCGTTTATTAATATATGTTCCATGATCAGTGGACTAAGCTCATTGCAGGCCCGGAGTGGAAATATTGAATGAGGCCTCCAGTGTAAGAAGGTAATCTAATTTTACAAGATTTTACAAATGTGTAAAAGAGAACATTTGAAGGGTCTCCAAGACCAGAGGCCCTAGAAAGAACCTACAGCCCAAAGGGCTTGGCAGATTTTAACATATGATGTATCAGTGGTTTCATCAACATTCTGGGAATAATAGACTTTTTAAGCAGTAGATTTTATGTTCATAGGTAATAGGTACATTATTTTAATCGCTAAATGAAATTCTTTAAATAATTCCTAGTCTTAACAGCAATTATTTTTGAAATAGCCTTTCCTGTACAGTAATGGTTTCGTACGATGTATACGGATTTCCGATTGGGCGGAAAATGGTCGGCCCGTAAGAAAATTACGCACGTGAGTTCAAATTAGACCGTGAAATAAAAAATAATATTTCCACATAAAAATAAAAATTAACTTAGTATAAAAACGTATTGGTGTTTGAAATAAGTTATAAGTTTGAAAGATGCTATAGCCTGTATAGGACTTTCTCCACTCTTAGTGTAAAACAATACTGCGTTTTAGTGGAAATAATCCTGATTCCTTACTATCATGATGAGGGAATGGGATAAATTTATTTAAATTATGTATTGTCATCGGCTCTTGATAATCGTTCAATTTTTTTTTAATTAATCGGACCGTTCAAAGTGGGTAAAAATCTAGATCAAAGATTCCGTTACATACATACATACATACAGGTCAAGCTACTATTAAAAGCGTGATAAGAGTGAAATGCTAATGCAAATGGAGCAGTCCAAAAATAGTTGAACGACGCGCTCAAAGAAAATCTGGGGTCCACAGCCGGATCTGCAAGACCTCAGCATCGTGACATCGGATTGATTAGAAATATTCATTTGCGATAGTGACCACATACCATCACTAATTTACCACTGTGGCGCCATTTTTCAACACTTTATAAAAACTACTACTTAGAAGCTACTTAG
Organism: Epargyreus clarus clarus; assembly: GCA_014595695.2. NCBI lineage: Eukaryota > Metazoa > Arthropoda > Insecta > Lepidoptera > Hesperiidae > Epargyreus > Epargyreus clarus. The sequence continues at coordinate 11,276,239 of JACTTY020000001.1, forward strand.
AAGAAAGACTAGCGGTCCCAAAGCGCGTCCTGCGAGACTCCAACCCATTACACCGTCCAATGCGATAACTTTCGCAGGCACATAAAATTTGCAAGCTCCTTATCCTCCAGATTGGGTTAGTATCGAGAAATAAAACGAAAGAGTTGGGACTTCGTAAAACAATTGTTTTAGACTTGCCGTTTTTAACAATCGATCGATCGAATGAATGATTATGTGTCAAATGTTTAATACATTCTCATTCTTTTCTGTACAGTTCAATACAATACGCTTAAATAACGCTTTCTAAACTCGCATTTCCATTGCTGATCACGGGATCTTCTCCCAGAGAGAGATTTATGTCATGTTGTCGAAGGGGAAACCTTCAAAAAGTACCCGGTGCCGTGGAAGCGACACAGGATTATGTACTTACCGTATGGGATACTTACCGCACTAACACCCTCCTAGGGTGTTAGCGGTGCTGCGTCAAGGACTCCGGGATCTCCAAAGGAACGCAACCGGAGTCCTCTTAGCGCGTTGCCCCGTCGGGCTCCGCCCAGCTGAGCATGCCGCTCGCCATACCTTCTGGTGTACGCGACGTACCGCCGACCTTCCCGGGGTCGCCGGGCGGTTCGAGCTTCCACTCTTGCAGCCCGCAACCCCGGAAGCCCCTTTTAATCGCCTCTTACGACAGGCAGGGAATGCTGTAGCTCTATTTTGGTCCCGGAACTACAGGGACATTATGTCATAGTGTACTGCCCTGGCCAAGTGAAAATTGGTAGACTTTACACACCTTTCAAAACTTTTTTAGTACTTTCAGGTTTCTATTCGAACCTCGGACCTCTCCATTAAGACTTAAGGGTGGGGTTCAAACCTTTACACTAGGACTACTCATGCAAAAGGTTATTAAACAATAATTACAAGCTACTATGCGACATTCCAGCGTGTAATATTATGCCAAATAACGTAGCTAATAGCAGAGGCGTTACTACATGTAGGGTCATCTCGCACTGTCAATCAGTCTCGAATGCTGATGGCTTTTAATTCACAAAAGTACTTGTATTCAACAGTACCACTTTAATAATAATAATAATAATAATATACTTTATTGTACCAACACAACATGAAATAACAAAGTAACATACAAATATAAAACAATACAACAGGCGGCCTTATCGCTAATCAGCGATCTCTTCCAGGCAACCCTAAGGTGAGGAGTAAAAGTAAGGATGAGATAAAAATAGGTAGGGTGCAAATAGAGTGCAGTTTTAAATAACAGTAAAGTAGTGAAGTTAAATTGATGATAGCATAGAACATACAATAAAAGGAAAAGGAAGGTAAAAGTGAAAAGAAGTAATAACAGTTATGGGAAAAAGGAAAAGTAACTAAATTGTTAGATAAGATTAGAGATAGCGCCACCACTTAGAGATACCACTTTAGTGTGGTAGCAACCTTTTTCCATTGCTTGACCGGCCTCTGCTAACAATGAGGCCAGCCATACTAGATTATCTACTAGTTTACTTCAATGTGAGTAGAGTAGGGTTAGTAACCAATATGTGTTACAGGCCATTTGATGTTACGTGCCCACTGACGCCATATACATTTGTAATAAACCCCCGGTATATAGAATAGGCATTCTATCTAAAATTAATCGGAAATATATCGTCACTCTTAAAAACTAACTTCACTTTAGAAATGAGCCTAAAATATTTTTTGACAATTTATGAATGTATTATTATTATATTAATTAACTGCATGACAAATAATGTTTGATATTTACATGTAAATAATAATTATGATGTGTGTATGAATCTGACAATTGTTACTTAATATTATAAATAATCTTGGAAATATTTTTTCCATGCCTAACTGTATATTTGCACGCCTTAAAGGCAAAATAAGAGGATTTGGCAAAGGGAGATCTCCCGCCGAGCTAGGCGATCATGCCCGGGGAGCGGCCGTGCTCCGACAGTCTTAGTTCGGAACTTGTATATATGCCAGATATTTAGAAAACTTCGATAGCGTGATTCAGAATACTCGTGGCGCCATCTCTTGACGAGTAGTGGGAGGTCGCCACATCACCCCCTGCTCAGACCGGAGGTACAAGGATATTATACATTATCTTAACACCCAACAACAATTGTACCTTATTTAGCTAAGAAAGATTATGATTATGAGTACGACGCTGGCACCCCACTGTCAAATCATACTAGTTCCACCACCTTTCAATTTTGTCGTATAACATTGAAATGTAAAACAGATTAGGCAAGAATAGTAGTAGTGGGTATAAACCTGGAAAATGACGGAGTTGTCAGTATGTAAATCGCAACACGTATCCTGCGGAGAGACTGCAGGCACAGATCCCACGGGCTGTTATTTATTTCGGGAATGGTTCGAGCTATGAGCGGTAGCGGATACAAATGCAAATAGAGAATTATTTTGAGCTTATATTATTCATTTGACACTTGTACTGTAAACCGAATATAAACTATTTGACCTGGCGCCTACGTCACCATTCCTCCATCGCACCACTCGCCGAAGGATGAAGTTCCATGCACTCCAACTGGACTCGTGGCGGTCCTCCACGGTTCGGTTTGCACGGACGTTCTTGCCGCGGACGTGTAAGATGTGGAATGAACTTCCTCCTGAGGTATTCCCGGAGCGCTATGACATGGGGCTCTTCAAAAAAGGTGCAAAAAGAGCTCTCATACAAAGCCGGCGATGCATTGGCGACTCCTCTGATGTTGCAAATGTCCATAGGCGGCGTTGACTACTTTCCAACGTCTGCCTAATCGTTAGGTTAAACTATAAAAAAAAAATTGATACTCATCTCATAAAAATGTAATCTGTACAACTACGAGTAATACTCCCATTTTTTAAGCCATTATCGTAGAATTTGCATCACGCCCCTAACGGACTATCGAAGATTAGCTACTTTAATCATTAGGGATTCTCATTTTTTTGATTGCATCGTTGATGCATCATGTGTGCACTAGAACGCTTTGAATACTTTTCGGTGGTATTCAAAGCGTTCTAGTGACTACAGTATTTGCTTCGCGCATTACCCGTTCTGTTGTATTGAGCGTCTATAAATAAATATTTAAAAAAGCAGCTAAATCGTTGCTTTCTAAAGTATGTCCGCTGGGTTCTTGACAACTATTCTTGATACACAATAATGAGGCATCTGTAATATTTTATGTGTAATATTTTAGTTAACAACAATTTAAGTGATGTATTAAGCTTTTAGTTCTAAGTCTGGGTGTTTTCATACAAGTCTTTACAGCAGTTCGTTCTCCACACCAGGAAATCGGTAATCGGCTAATATTTTTATTTTAAGCAACAATTACTACTATGATCTCTTTTTGTATTGTTGTTTTGAAATTACGTGCTTCAGATATCTTATAAATTTTCTTTCCTTCTTTCTTTGCAATAACCAAAATTGCCAAAATCAATCGCTGTCTCCGATAACTTGGACACGCCCGTGATAGATCTGCACAACTACGCAGCAGATTTATGACCATAATTTATACTTAACGTGCTCTTCCTCATTTCGGACGTAAATGCATTACGGTTTTTATTTCTGTTCCGAATTAGCTTCCGGAATTCCGGATATAATGTTGTCTCTTTCGGAAATACAGGGTGCTCCAAATTGGAGTGACTTATGTGACTTTGTAATGTAACGAGTTATATTCCAACGTGTCAAGATATTTTACTTATCGTCACCATGTTTGGGTTACTTAAATTATATTTCTTAACTTGCTATATACAACTATCTTTTATATAATATCTAACGCAATGTATAATTATTAAGTACGGAGTGACAAATAAAAACAGTTGTTCATGTACTTAAACTTTTATGACTTCGTAATGTAACAAGTTATTTGCCAAAATAATGTTAGGTTTATTTCAACAGTTTATTTCAAAATAACTAAAATGTAAAGTTGCATATTATGTCAGCCCGCGTGGCGAATCTGCGGTCTGACACGTAGTTTGTCCGGGTTCGACCCCCGGTCGGGTGGATATCTAAATGATAAATTTGGTATACTGTTCTGGATCTTTGTGCATGCGCATGCGAAGGCATTAAATGACTTAAACGGCTGACGATTCTGTCAGCCGTTTAATGGCTGTCATGGTGTAATTTACGCGGAACAATGCCGACATGCGCAGTTAAGACATGAAATCGAAGAAAAAGTGCGAAGAAATATCGTTTCATTCGTAAATGATCTAAAAACTACATTTTTTAATATTTTTCAAACGCGAAAATTTTGACAGTGACAATTGTCAAAAGGTTACATTTTAAGTAGTAATCTTTACTAATCTATGATTATAAGCTGTCATAGTAGTAAAATGTCAAGTGATCTCAAAAATATTGAGGGTTCCGTGACTGAATGACATTATACTGGCTATTTTTGGTGAATATTCCACCTCTTGACATATTTTTTATTCTGTTGGGCCAGCAACTTTTGTGTACTCTGTGTACAAACATTTTTGCTATCAAGTAAAAATAGAAATTGTAAAACTGAAAATTAAAGAATTGTATCCGAATCACACTTGTTGCTACAACCTTTAAAGTCCTATTGATGGGTAAGAGGCTTATCAGATTGAGAGGGGTCGTACTTTTCCGAGGCATACCACCTTAGTCCTCAGGGGTAGCAGTGCATCTGTGGCTGACTTCAGGTAGGAATATGCAATCCTATCTGGGGTTGATTACAGATGTCCATGGGCGGCAATAGCCAGTTACCATCAGGTGGACTGCATACTCGTCTGCTACTCCTATATTATAAAAAAGGGGTCTGGACCATTATTAATTCTTACTTTATTTGGAAGGATACTGGCTAACTTTGGGGCTACCACGTTAGTCTTCAAGAGCAGCTCATCTGTGATCATCTGCAGACAGTTCCCCTGTTCTACATGCAGCTGACCGTGACAGTGACCACTTACCAGCAGGTGGACTGCATGCTCGTTTATTATACCAATAACCCGTAGCATTTAAGTGGCATTTCCGAAATGAAGGAAAAATGAAAACATAACAAAACCTAGTAATTATTGAAAAATAAACTCTGACGGCCTTAAAATAATAAAATGAAAAGAGAATTAACGTAGTCCATATCACTCTCACTACTGACAATCTAACGACATCTCATATGTTAAAATCCATCGAGCCGCAAGGCGTGCCAAGGAATGAGACATATATACAGACGATGCTTTATATGCTTTTGCTCGCGTCTTCGCTCACGTTACGAAGTAATATTTTCATCCCTTATTTTATCCCCTTGGCAGTAGAATTGATCAAAATCCTTTCTTAGAGAATGTTTACGTCATAACATCTACCTGCATGCCAAATTTCAGCCCGATCCGTCCAGTGGTTTGGGCTGTGCGTTGATAGATCACTACGTCAGTCAGTCACCTTTGAGTTATATATATTTAGATACACACACACACACACACACATACACACATACACACATACATGGATATGCACACAAACATAAACACGCTCGAAAAATATCACCTTTTACAGTCAGGTAAAAGTTACACACGTTTTACTCAGCTCAAAATAAAACACCCTGTATACATATTTCACGCTTACTTAACAAAAATGTATCTCTCGCCTACTTAACATAATGTTAATCTGTGCTTCGTATAATATACGGTTGTTAAAACTTATGAACACGTAAATAAACACGGCAGAAAGTTACAAATGGGTACTTACGGATAATTTTAATGTTACATTTGAGTAAATTACAACATTACAATGTTACCTTAAAGTAACATTAGATATTAGTTTTAAGGGTGTGGGTTCATTTCCTACAACCCCTTTTTAGGGCTCTGTACCCTTAGTATGAGGTTTTACGTTTGTACAAAAATGACTATTGTTGTATTTGTTTACGTATTTGCCCATACATTTCCAATCAGCGCCCCTAGCGGAATGTATCAGAACTGATTGGAAATGTATGTGAAATACGTAGACAAGTACAAAAACAGTCATTTTTGTAAAAATGTAAAATTCATACTAAGGGTACTGTACTCAACGGTACTCAAAAGCCTTCGCTATGTCCGTCTACCGCAGGACTCTATCTCTTAAACCGTAATTGATAGGCACTGGATTTTTATACAGTTTTTAATTGCTATCACTGTCATAGTTGCGCAATAAATAAATAAAGTCAAAAATAAAGGTATCACCACATAAGAACCCGGTTATTTTTCAAGGTTTATTGGGTTATTATAGAATCATAAAAGGTATTTTTTATTAAATTGAAATAGCAACGAATGCAGTCCATCTTATGGTAAATCGAGAGTAGACCTTTGTAGTTCGATTCCGGAGGTACCACCGCCTTATCTATTTCTGTTAGGTAGGTTATGCGCTGTAGTAGTGTGCCCTGTAGTTCCGGGACTAGAATAGGGCTACGGTATCCCCTGCCTGTCGTAGGAGGCGACTAAAAGGGGGCTTACGGGGTTGTGGGCGGCAGAGTGGGAGCTCGAACCCTCCAGCAGCGGGGCATCGCGCTTGGAAGACTCCGGTTGTGTTCCGTCGGAGATCCCGGAATTCTCCAACAAGCGTTGAGGACGACCACCGGGGGGGGGGGGGGGGGTTGGACGTTAAAAATCCCACATAACCCGGCGTCGCTCCCACGTCGTCGGGTACCTTTTGAAGGTTTCCCCTCGAGAAAAAAAAACAGTTGTGCGCTGCTGTGAGACATTTTAATCTAGGCGTTTCAGCTTAGTCCTTAGCTTCAGATAGCAAGGTCCGTGTCCGACTTTAAGAGAACTTCTATACTATGTGGGGTTGATTACTCTTACACGAAGCGTTTCAACTTAGTCCCTAGAGGTAGCATCAGTCATTAATGTTTCTAAAAAGACTACATTTCGAGTTTTAGACGAAAGTACTATTATGAGCTTTTAGACGACATACAGACAACCTTGTGGGACTTCTTATATATAGTTATAAGGAATTCACAATGCTTTATTAAGTTTTAATTCAGTTTGTTGAGTTTCCAGAACGAAAACCTCTTGTGTCGAGTTTTATAAAACTTGTTTTACGACTATCCTAGAAGATAGAGCGTTCCGACGAAATGGTCCATAAAGAAATAGAAACGTGAGGCAATTCGCGTCGGCATTGACGGTGTCTTTGTACTTTTTAGTCTGGAGTTTGGAAATCGGTATTTTAAGGCTTTTTAAACGCTTATCATTGAAATATTTATTTTTTAACTTTGAAGGTGCCAATGCTTTGCTTATGTCTGCTCAATAGTTGGGTTAAGTACTGCTGTGTTGCGGAATGAAGGGGGTGGTAAGAAAAACACTTTTTATCTGAGGCGTTTCAACTTAGTCCTCAGTGATAGCACCATTTTTGGAGTTGGTTACACATACATAAAGCATTCTAACTTAGTCCTCAGAGCTTCAGGAACTTTGATATTTCTAAAAAACATTGCTTTTTGAGTTTTTCGACGAAAATAAAATTACGAGATTTTAGATGAATATTTAATTTTTAGTAAATTAACAACTTTGTTTTACGGTTTTAATTGTTTCTAGAACTAAGACATATTGTGTCGAGTTTTTAAAACTTGTTTTACGACTATCCTAGAAGATAGAGCGTTCCGATGAAATGGTCCATAAAGAAATAGAAACGTGAGGCAATTCGCGTCGGCATTGACGGTGTCTTTGTACTTTTTAGTCTGTTTGAAAATTGGCAGTTTAATGTTTATTTCTTTTATTTATTTTTATGAAATTGAAGTAACAACGAATGCAGTCTTGATGGTGTGTCATAGATGTTATAACCCTTTCAAATCAAAACATTTTTTTTAATTCAAAATAGGTTTCTTACATTCAAAATAGGTTTTTTGAGCACTTTTTGGACGCCAATACAACTACCACCACTTCACAAGGTGTTTCGTTATGGAGAAGAAGGCCTTTATGAAAGGCCTCGGCTGATTCTGCTTTATCACAGTTTTCATTTGATGGGTGTAGTAAGGAGGACATCTTTTACTAGGCGTTTCAACTTAGTCCTGAGCGGTGACCGACTTCGGGGCTCAAATCTTACCTAGGGTTGACTATTATTACTTTACATATTAATGTACGAATAAAATATGGAATGAGTATACTATGAAATATTTAGAAAAATGAATCAAATAATTATTTTTTTGAATAAATGAACAGATAAGTTATGTATATAAATGTATGAAGTAAGTATGTGAAGAAATGACATATCAATTAATTAGTCAATTAATAGTCAATTAATTAAATCTATAAAATAATAAATTAAATCTATAAAATACGCGGATAACAGGATGAACAAATAAAACTATCCCTTCGGACAGTTTACATACAAGTAAGTATGCAAATTGCTAAGATCCTTCCCGTAACACGAGAAAGGGCAAACCTTCATTACAGCCGTAGTGACGCAAACTTTAATTTCACTTAACTAACCTTTCACATTAACGGGATCATATTTCAGGGTCATTTACACGACGTAAAACTGTTCATTAATTTAAATTGTCTGTAAAAGAGGGTGACGTCTCAACACGGCTTTATAAGTATTTGAAGTTTATGTGAATAGCAAATACTGTATTTTTGACAGTAAGGAAGTAAGTGTATGAAATGATGTCCATTATGATTAAAGTGCCTCACACACAAACACACAGTCAATCACACTAAAAATAATTAAAACCCGTGCATATGTTGCTACTCTCACAGGACTAAATTAGAACGTCTTTTGTTAATATAAGCTTTAGCACGCCCTTCAAATAAGAATAATACGTAATTATAATAGCAGAATAAGTGACCACATACATCATGTATTGCTGGTTTTAAAGAACTAAGTTGAAACGCCTCGTTTAAATGTATCTTATACGCTAAGAGAGCAGCCCCAACTATTATAAACTTTACTTATAATCAACTTTATTTTATGTTTTAATAAACAAATAATAGTAATAAAGCAAACAGACGGAACTGTGTCTCCGAAGTGGAACCACGACAAGAACCTTTATCTGACGTAAATATTAATTAATTTAAATACTAGGTCGCAAACCTGTCTAGCGCTACCCGTCACGGAGTCGAAACACGCGAATTAAATTATTTTTATGACCCAGACTGATAAGGGTTAGTTCACACGGGCGTCTAACTAAATAATCACGTTTCGAGTTAGTGGCGCTATCTATACAATATAATTAACGATATTTGCGTATTGAAAACGATATGAAGTAATTTTCTAATGATACGCTTTTGTGCAATGGTTAATACTTGTATTTCAGTAAACTGCCAATAAAATAAATTAATCGTCATCATCAACCCATTACTGTCCCACTGCTGGGCACGGATCTCCTCTCATAATAAGTAGGATTAGGCCATATTCCACCGCGCTGGCCAAGTGTGTATTGGCAGACTTCACATACCTTTAAGTTTTTTTTTTATAAATCTCTCAGGTATGCAGATATCACGATCACGATGTTTTCCTTCGCCGCTTATCAACTGATAATTAATTTCTAATACGCACATAACTTTGAATAATCAGAGGTACGCGCCTGGGATTCGAACCTCGGACCCCTCGATGGAGAGGGTGATTTTTAACCACTAGGCTATCACTTAAATTCAAAATCTACTTTTTTGTATTGATTTTTTTTTCTAAAAGTTGTATTTTGTCTTTAATGAACAGCGTTAATGCGCCCTAAAACTGGGACTAAGTTAGAACGCCATATTAACTGAACTGTAAAACAAAATACACCAGCGGTACTACACTGATAGGTGGAAATAAGTGTGTCATTATTTCTACCAGAGTTGAACAACGAAAGATCCTACCACCTTCAACTTAATTATATAGTAACTGAAAGGACCGACTACTAGCATGACTAAGCAATTTATTTGGCGTCTAATGAACTATATCAGGCATTTGACAGCCAAATCTTATTCTTGTCAAACTTAGTTGATCCACAAAATGTTCTACCACCTGAATGACTACAGTGTGAATCGCCCCTTACTGTCACAAGACCTAAATTTAAATTGTTGCATGTTTTATTTTACGCTTAATTACACATAATATATTTTCCTTACGGTAAGCAGTTGTTTACGATCTCCAAATTATGAGCTCTTTTATTCATAAATATACAGAAAAACTTACACGCAGCCATATATTATTTATTTTTATATGTATATTTTTTAATAACTCCCTATTTGTAATTAATGACAAAAATGTTATACAAATCAAAAGACTGACTGTCTAAAAAATGCATATATGTCATTTTAGATTTAAACCCGTTATTATAAATTAAACTATCCAATTTTGTCTTAACACAGATTGAACCTATTTCATTTTGTCAGTATGAAGACATTTTCAAAAATCGACCATTGGTATGCAAAATATTGGATAGATTGATTATTAACAACAGGTGTAAGATGATGGAGGCGAAACTAACAAAACCTCATTAAGTTAAAACCCGTCAAACAGTTTGGGTTGCAATTAAATATAAACGTTTAGAACTGAGACACCATCTACTTCTTAACTAAAATCGGTAGTATAAATAACCCGACTACCTACAAAAATAAGTAACTGATCGAAATATGTACCTTATGTCACTCCCACAATTTAGACGAATCCAACGACACCACATATTTAAAAATCCGTAACCGTTTGGGCTGGCCAAGAAATGACACATACCTACATACATATGCTAGAAAAACATTACCCTCCGCATCGGGTAAAAACAACTTCACTGTACAATAATATTACTTCTTAACATCTGTATAAAAATATTTATTTCGAATATAATTTAATTCCTATTTTGGTACAGTTTTCCAAACCACATTATTTCAGGGAATCCCGAGCCGGGCACAGAGTAAACAAACGCCATAGATAAATATTGATATACTGTCCATGCTTGCTTATCTGTGTGTTGGATTTACTATACTGTATTATTATTGCACAACTCGATCGGCTAGGTTCTTAGGTTTAGTTGTTTTGGGCTGCTTTATTTAGACTGGAATATCGAAAGGAATTTATTTAGATACAATACTAATAAAATAGTATTGTTAACTTAGTTATTTAGAATCATTAAGTAGGGAACACGCGAGGTATTCAAATAGTCCACAGCAAGAATGTTTAAGACTTCAATACTATTTGGGGTTGACAACAGGGGGCCTACCACCATTTTTTAAAAACCATCATAGTTCAGGAAAGTTTTATTTCAATATTGCATTAACATTATTTTGTCTTTACCACGACTTCCTTAAAAAAATATTTTCAATGTATGATTATTAAAATGATATTGTTTTAAGAGATGGTAGTAACCCCCCAGGTATCTATTGGACTACATATCAGATAAGCTATAAGCCTATTATTACTACAATTTTATAAAAGTTTCAGTAACCTAATATTTAACTATATTTGTTTTGTTATTTCCAAAATTACCTTGAAAGTTTTTAGTCGAATCCCTCGACAAAACAATCACAAAAAAAAAATCAAATTCCGCAATTGGTTGGTGTTTTATTAAAACATAAATTCAGGAAGGTAACCCATGCCCAGCAGAACAGAAAGGAAAAAGAATGTAAAAGAATGAGACATACAATATATAATATACATGAGACATTTGGACGACCCGCGTGGCGGAGCGGTCACCATACCGGTCTGACGCGCAGAGGGTCTCGGGTTCGATCCCCGGCCGGACAAAAATCTAAATGATGAATTTAGATTTCAGACAGAAAACTAAATGATGAATTTAGATTTCAGACAGAAATCTAAATGATGAAATTAGATTTCTGTGTCTGGGTCTGGGTATTTGTTTATTTGTCTCTGTGTGTGTCCATGGCACCTACGATACAGAGAATCCTAGTCTGGGGCTGTGAGTGTAAAAATCGTTAAATCGTTAAATACACTCGAAAAACATTACCTTCCGCAATCAAGTCAATTTAAAAAAAACTTTTAAGTTGACAGATTTCTACTTAAACTTAAAGTCTCATCCAACAAAAGCTTTGAAGGTGGTAGAACTCTTTGTGGTTCGACTCCGGACGCACCACCGCCACACCTATTTCTACCTAATAACAGCAGTGTTAGGCGCTGCTGTGTTCCGGTTTGAAGGGTGTAGTAAGGGAGACAGCCTTTTCCGAGGCGTTCCAGCTTAGTCCTCAGGGGTAGCGGCGCATCTCTGGCCGACCTTAGGTAGGAATATCTAATCCTATCTGAGGTTGATTACAGATGTCCATGGGCGGCAGTAGCCACTTACCATCAGGTGGACTGCATGCTCGTCTGCTACTCGTATACGATAAAAAAAAAAAACAAAAGTGAGACATCCGATCCTAAAAGAAATATCATTCCTCTCCAACTAAGTTAAACAAAGTATAAACAAAACGAATAAATTTCGATCGTAAACGGAGCACTAAAACTACAAGCAGCCAGAGACACTAAAACTTTGTACGAGTTACACTTTGAAAAACGTAACAAGATGCACCTTTTAATTAGTGGTAGTTTTAGGGTTCCCTACCCCGACATTGGAACCCTTGGAATATAACTAAGCTTACGCTGCCTGACCATCTGTAAAAAATAACGGGGGTTGTCCATGCGAGGTGGTTGAAGGTGGTAGATCCTTTGTGGTTCGACTTTGGCGGCCCAACCGCCACACCTATTTCTGCCACATAACAGCCGTATTAAGCGCTGCTGTGTTCTGGTAAGTAGGGTGTGGTAGCGGGTGGGGTAGCGGTGCATGTGGTGACCTTAGGTAGAAATATCTAGCCACTTGCCATCAGGTGGACTGGACTGCAAGCTTGTCTGCTACTCTTGTATTGTAAAAAAATACAATAAACTAGCATTATTCCGTTTTTTTGAAATCGAAGGCAGTTCAAATTTTAACAGTGCCTTTATCTAGACCTATGGATCCATTTTTCCCCTAATTAGTTACTTCATATAGGTATTTAAACGTCTTACACCCTTTAAAGCAGAACATACCAGCGGTTAGATTATTGTCTTAAGACAGAAAAAGGCGTAAAAACAGTAAACACAATTTGAATTTGAATAGCAAAAACTTTAAGTTTTTTAGGGTTAATTATTTTGTCTGAGGCTCCGAATTTTTAACTCCACTTGTTCTACCACTTTGATCAAGTTGTACTACAAAGTGAACATTACGAAACAAATAAACATCGATCGTGGCACTTAACTAAACACTGAGGCACAAAAACTTTGTCTGTCCCAGACTTTAGTTAATTTGTGAAAACTTTACAGGAAAACCTTTTTATTAGGTGACAGTTTTTTCAACGTCAATTTATTTAGCGAAGTGTGTTTATTATTATTTGCAAAAATTAGATAGACTGAACAATTGCATACACTTTAAATATCTTTAAAATTAAAAAAAAAAAAAAAATTAATAAAAGAAGATTTTTTTCATAAAAAACAATTCGACAAAACCAATAAATTGACATTTATTAAACCGACCGTTAACTGTAAAATACTAAAATTCTTTTTTTTTTCAACCAAAAACAATTAAAAATATAAATAAATAAGTTAGTAGGAAGAAAGGCACAAACCCTTCCCTTGTGTTAAATAAATGAAACAGTAACATAAAAAAAGTAAAAATAGGATTCACCTAATTAAACACATAAATGAAAAATAACTGAACACGCTAAATATAAACAAAACGTATAAACGTGTTGAGTTTTAGATTCATGCTAAAACCTTTGCTCTGTTACATGAGTTAATACCACACTAATTTCATTTTAACAAGTTAATAAACAGCTCGACCTTAACAAACTCAACATAACAAAACAAATAAACGATCTCAACAAATTGAACATTAACAGCACGAATAAACATCTATCGCAGCGAGGCACTAAAAAGTTTGTCAGCACTTGAGTTCTACGGAACTTGTTTTACGCCGCGCCCGTAATAAAATTTCCTGAAAAGACAGTTTCCACTCTTGTCAAGTTAGTTTCACATATTTTTTAGGTAGCTAATGGGCATGAGCTGTCATGGAGTAATAGTAATTATGTTTTCGTACCGAAGAGATTAAATTTTAAGTGGGCATTGTCACTTTTATACAAAACAAAACATCCCGCGAAATGATTAATGTTTATTATATTTCGGTAAAGTTCTTACCAATTGGTAAGTCGTGGATGACACTTTCCTCCCCATATCCGGTCTATTGCTTCTATATTCTAACTTTTCGGTGGAAGGGCGTGGATGCCGAATGACATACATTTTTTTTTATACTACAGGAGTGCCAGACGAGCCTGCAGTCTACTTAATGGTAAGTGGCTACTGCCGCCCATGGACATCTGTAATCAACCCCAGAGAGTATAGATTCCTACCTGAGGTCGGCAACAGATGCGCCGCTACCCCTGAGGACTAAGCTGGAACGCCTCGGCAAAGTATGCCTGCCGCAGTAGAACCGCAAAGGGTTCTACCACTTTAAAAAATGTTTATGTATTTACCTTTGTGTGTGTTCATGGCACCTAGATAATAGAAAATACTGTTGTGGGGCTATAAGAGTAGAAAGTTATCTTTATATATATATATATATTTCTTATGTGCGTGTGTATGTCACTGAACTCCTCCTAAACGACTGGACTGATTTTGATGAAATTTGTTGTGAGTGTTCAAGGGGACTTAAGAATGATTTAGATTTACAATTTAATCCGTGGGAAAGGGTTTTTTAATTATGTTATATAAAAATTATAATTTGTCTATATATCTTTTATAGAATCGTAAACTATGCATTTGATCAAGTGACGATCTTTAGCAAAGTTGTTGTCCAAGAGCCCACGAAGGTTTATGAGTTGGTAAGACCAATTTTCGACAGATGGCGCCACTATCATTCCAATGAAGATACAAATTTTCTGTTTTATGTATGTCATATTATTTCTTTAAAACGCGGGCGAAGCCGCGGGCACAACTAGTTAATCTATAAAAAAACATGAAACTACAAGTTTAAGAACTGCATTAGAAAAGGTATTTCAATGTAAATTGCATACACGTAAACTATTAACACTTGCCACGAGCTAATGGTGTAGTTTAATTAACAAGATGCAAATCTTACTCCGAGCACGAACTGCCAGTGTTTTTCACTTGAGTAATTTTTGTAATTTTAATTAATTTCTGTGGAATTGGTGTTATTAAGAGTTGATTGTTTTATTTATCATACAGATAAGAAACGGTATAGCCTTTTAATAAGCGTTTTTTTTTTTATATTGGAGTAGTAGACGAGCACGCAGTCCTGATGGTAAGTGGCTACTGCCGCCCATGGACATCTGTAAGCAATCCCAGAGAGGATTAGATTCCTACCTGAGATTGGGCACAGATGCAACCTCTGAGAACTAAGCTGGAACGCCTCGGAAAAGTATGTCTGCCTTACCACACCCTTCAAAACGGAACGCAGCAGCGCCTAACACTGCTGTTATTAGGTAGAAATTGGTGTGGCGGTGGTGCCGCCGGAGTCGAACCACAAAGGGTTCTACCACCTTCATGGTATGGTATAGTAACACATCTGTAATCGGCTTCAGGTAAAACCTGTTCTATATAAAGATGGTTACAGTTGTCCATGAGCGAAAGTGACACCAAGTTCTCAAGAAGACTAAACGCATGTTAGTTAATTCAATCTTATTAAAAAGAAAAACGCAGTGTTAAGTGTTGTTGTGTTCCGCTTTGAAGGGTAAGGGTGGCACACTTGTCCCAGGCGTTTCAACTTAGTCCTCAAGGGTAGCAACGCATCTGTGACCAACCCCAGGTAGGAATTTAATCTTATCTGGGGTTAATGACAGATGTCCATGGGCGGCAGTGATCTACCATAAATAGCACTAAACTTATTTTTCTTATCAAATTTTATGAAAAATAAACATTTATTTTAAACCGTTCTTTAATATAACACTTAATTAAGTCCATTCAACCCTCCGTTAAAATAACAAAACGCTAAACCAATTTATCTTGTTTAATTAAATGAACCGTGCATTTGATAACTGTAAAATGTTAATTAACGGGGTTCTTTGCACGCGTGTAGGAAAGGCGTGACGCGTGTCGCTCAATACTAGGAGATAGTTCATATATAGTATGTTGTACACGAATACTACATAATTAGGGTTGTCACCTTACTGTTTCGAATATATTGCCGTAATAGTTGGTAGTTTTATCCAACTACAGATGACAACGATTTTCGAGCCTATGGTGGTAAAGGTATGGTATGGTATGTGGTTAAGGTAAACATTTTCTTGGTTTTATGTAACACATAATATATTCTATAATAAACTGTTGTGGTTAATTTGTCAACCCTACAAGCTAACTGCATTCCGTCGTACGGTCAGCGCACTCGGTCAAACTTACTTAGCGGCGTGACCCCAACTCCGTGCGAAGTCAAATTCTAGCTTCAAACTACAGTTGTAAGCTTGTCTTGATCTTGTATTCTATTAAAAAGATTTGTGTTTGAGAGTTTAAGTGTAAAAAAAATATTGTGGAGCTTAAGTGTTTTCGAGAAGTCGTTTACAAGTTATCTCTTTTTTTTTTGTAAGATGAGTTCCAAATTCCACAAATCTAAATTCCTAATTTTGATATCAGTCTGGCCAGAGATCGAACCCGGAATTCTCTGTATAGGGCAAACACGTTCTTGAATTTCAAGGAGCATATGTAACACATATTTTCCTTGTAACACAGTTTTGGTTAATTTGTCAACCCTACAAGCTAACTGCATTCCGTCGTACGGTCAGCGCACTCGGTCAAACTTACTTAGCGGCGTGACCCCAACTCCGTGCGAAGTCAAATTCTAGCTTCAAACTACAGTTGTAAGCTTGTCTTGATCTTGTATTATATTAAAAAGATTTGAGTTTGAGGGTTTAAGTGTAAAAAAAATATTGTAGAGCTTAAGTGGTTTCTTTACAAGTCATCTCTTTTTTTTTGTAAGATGAGGTCCAAATTCCACAAATCTAAATTCCTAATTTTGATATCTGTTTGGCCAGAGATCGAACCCGGAACTCTCTGTATGTAAATCAGTATAGTGACCGCTCCATCACGCGAGTGATAATAAGCTTTTTACGGTAAATAATTTCTGGATTTTATGTAACACATTCCTTGATAAACTGTTTTAATTAATTTGACAACCCTTCAAACTAGGGTAAACATTTTCTTAAATTTCAAGCAATAAATGTGTGAATAAATGTTAACTGTGTTGGTTGTTTTGTCAACCCTACAAGCTAACTGCATTCCGTCGTACGGTCAGCGCACTCGGTCAAACTTACTTAGCGGCGTGACCCCAACTCCATGCGAAGTCAAATTCTAGCTTCAAACTACAGTTGTAAGCTTGTCTTGATCTTGTATTCTATTAAAAAGATTTGTGTTTGAGGGTTTAAGTGTAAAAAAAATATTGTGGAGCTTAAGTGTTTTCGAGAAGTCGTTTACAAGTTATCTCTTTTTTTTTTGTAAGATGAGTTCCAAATTCCACAAATCTAAATTCCTAATTTTGATATCAGTCTGGCCAGAGATCGAACCCGGAACTCTCTGTAAAGGGCAAACACGTTCTTGAATTTCAAGAAGCATATGTAGCACATATTATGTAACACATATTTTCCTTGTAACACAGTTTTGGTTAATTTGTCAACCCTACAAGCTAACTGCATTCCGTCGTACGGTCAGCGCACTCGGTCAAACTTACTTAGCGGCGTGACCCCAACTCCGTGCGAAGTCAAATTCTAGCTTCAAACTACAGTTGTAAGTTTATCTTGATCTTGTATTCTAATAATAAGATTTGAGTTTGAGGGTTTAGGTGTAAAAAAAATACTGTAGAGCTTAAGTGGTTTCTTTACAAGTCATCTCTTTTTTTTTGTAAGATGAGGTCCAAATTCCACAAATCTAAATTCCTAATTTTGATATCTGTTTGGCCAAAGATCGAACCCGGAACTCTCTGTATGTAAATCAGTATAGTGACCGCTCCATCACGCGAGTGATAATAAGCTTTTTACGGTAAATAATTTCTGGATTTTATGTAACACATTCCTTGATAAACTGTTTTAATTAATTTGACAACCCTTCAAACTAGGGTAAACATTTTCTTAAATTTCAAGCAATAAATGTGTGAATAAATGTTAACTGTGTTGGTTATTTTGTCAACCCTACAAGCTAACTGCATTCCGTCGTACGGTCAGCGCACTCGGTCAAACTTACTTAGCGACAAGACCTCAACTCCGTGCGAAGTCAAATTCTAGCTTCAAACTACAGCTGTAAGCTTGTCTTGATCCTGTGTTCTCTAATAACACGATGAAAGTTTTTTTGGATTTAAGTGTGAAAAAATATTGCGTAAGTGGTTTTAAGTTAAGCCTTTTACAAGTTTCAACCTCTAAGTTTTTTTTGTAAGACAATGTTTTCATTGCCATTAATGACTTAGGTTGAATCTTATTTCAGTAAAGGTTTTATGTAGTAATCCTTATGTAGAGTTATAAGTCTACATAAGGATTAAAATAGAACTAGTAATTATCATAAAAATAAACTGACTGTTAAAATAATTAAGTAGCCCGTCACACCCACAATTTAGACGAATCCAACGACATCTCACAAGGGTAGCGGCGCATCTGTGGCCGACCTCAGGTAGGTATATCTCATCCTATCTGGGGTTGATTACAGATGTCCATGGGCGGCAGTAGCCACTTACCATCAGGTGGACTGCATGCTTGTCTGCTACTCCTATATTATAAAAAAACCGGTATACCTATTGAACCGTAATGAGTAGACACTAGACACTTTAAATTTTCACAATGCATGTATTTCTCTAGCTACTACAATAACACACACAAAATACGAGTATATTAAAAAAATAAAATTTTGTTGCGGAACCCTCAATTTACGAGTACGACAGGCACTTGGTGAATTCTTTTTTGTTGTACGTTCATAAAAATAAGAATTCCTCGAATTTTTGAATACGCTAAACTGATTCCAAAACCGTTATAAACTGGAGAGTCTAAATATCCACTTTTTTGTGAAAAATATGTTCTGTTTTCAGCTCAAATAAAAATAACTACATCATCCTGTCTATTGTGATTCTAGCCAAAGGTGCAAAAAAATAAAACTCATGTTTAAACCTAAAGTTAGAAGAGTTTTAAACAAGCACAATGCTTTGACATTCCTTTGACATTTGGACGCCATTTTATTTTATTTTTTAAGCGCTCATAACATCGCGATTCTATTTTTGAATTTTTGAACGTATTTTTATATTTTTTACGGCACTTTCGGAGCACATCATGTCGTAAATTTTAATGCCATCAAATGTCGGATGGCGAGAAAATCCCGGAATACAGTTATTGTTTTATTGTAGGTGTTTTATCCGTGGAATTTTTATTAAAATTGCTCTGAGTGGGAACGGCATAAAGCTGGAATTAAATTTTAAAACCCAAAGTTATTTATGCTTTAGTTACTTTATTTTATTTAAAAGTGTGTAATTTACGTCAACCCAACGCTTTGCCACTGTTGGACATGTATCTCTTCCAGAATGAGAGAGGTTTAGGCAGTGGTCCACGGCGCTAACTAAGTGTGAATTGAAAGACATTACACATTCTTAGGGACCTTTAGATTTGCAGATTTTCTCATAAAGTTTTCTTTCTAATTCTAATAAGCACATAATTTCAGAGATGCCTGGGATTCAAACCTTGGATCCACCGATTGAGAAGTCGAGTCTAACCACTAAGCTATCGCTGTTTTAAGGTTTCTTATGAAGAATACTAATTAGATCATATAATTATAAGTCTATTTATTTTTTCTTCTCTGTCGTTGCACTCTTGGCATAGCGGTCATGGTCATCATATCTGTCTTTCCTACGGGCCTGATGTGTTTCGTCTCACGATCTCTCTTGGCTAGCCGATTTATTTTTATTTATTTACTTGTGTTCAATAAAAATAAGAACTTACATGTTACATTACATTTTCCATTCAAATATTAGTAGTGTTCATTACAAAATTTCCGAAAACATATCTTCAGACACATTGAGTGGTTTTACTCGGTTAAGATTGTCAAGATCTTAATACAAAATCTTTCATCCCACCTCACAATACCACCATATTGGATTGATAGACAATTGACATATATTTTCGATCAACTTACGACCAATTGGTAATAACTCCCGGATGACAACTTTTCCTCCCCAAGGCCTATTTTACTACTTCAATTCCAAACATCCAAACACCGCTAAAATACAACATACCTATGTTTATAGGGATACCGTCCAACATAATCCATTCCTCATACCCATCACTAATTATCCATTTTAAATCCACATAAGCATTCAAAAGAGCCAAAGCCCATTCAAATCGAACCATCGCGGAACCTTTCAACACACGATGAAAAAGCATCTAATTTAGGCATTCAATTTAGACTCAAGATCTATACAAAGGGTTTATATAATTGGTCGAACGCTCCACAAAATCAACATGTAGAACTATCTAAAGCCCTTTGATGAGGAAATTGAAATGAAACGCCATTTCCATCATTTTATTTGGACTAATTCGCTAGATGCTCAGCTGTAGGGATGGGAATGATTACAGTTTCGTATTTCATTCATTTTGTTTGTGCTACAAATGTTATATTCTAAGTTTGAATCATTTTATGGAATTCAATAGCTAACGGGCATGTCATCCTTGAATGTGGTAGAACCCTTTGTGGTTCAACTCCGGCGGCACATACATATATAACAGCAGTGTTAGGCGCTGCTGTGTTCCGGTTTAAAGGGTGTGGTAAGGGAGACAGACTTTTCCGAGGCGTTCCAGCTTAGTCCTCAGGGGTCGCAGAGCATCTGTGGCCGACCTCCGGTAGGAATATCTAATCCTATCTGGGGTTGATTACAGATGTCCATGGGCGGCAGTAGCCACTTACCATCAGGTGGACTGCATGCTCGTCTGCTACTCCTATGTTATAAAAACAAAACAATGTATGGAAAATAGTGTATTGGTTTCAAAATAGATAAATTAAACGATAATGTAATTGATGGAAAGTATTCGCCGCCTATGGATATTTAGAATACCAGAGAAGTCGCTAATGCCTGGCTTTAAATAACAGCTCTTTTTGTACCTATCTTGTCATAACGGTTCGGGAAGAAAGCTTATTTCACATCTTGCACGTCCGTGGCAGAAAGGTGCTGAAATATTTCGATATTTGTAAGGCAGAATTCACACCCTCAAAACTAGAATACAGTAGCAATCGTAATAACTTTAATTTAAAGTTAACTGCATAAGTATTCAGGTACCTGCACATACAATAGAATTTTTCGCGAACCCTTTAGTATACCTTGTACTATTTCTGAAAGTTCCGTACATAAATCAGTCAACTGTACGGTCTGTCAATCAGTTTGTACGTCGCAAATTAGCGAAGTATGTCCTCATTCCTAGTTTGGAGGAAAACTAGAAAGGAATTTTCGAACGCCGCCGAAAATGTAATAGTCATTAAATTTCCAAAGGTGACGGAATATTACTGAACTCTTCTGTTTTGTCACCATACATCACGTACAAAGGATACTGCTTGTACGACTGCAGAGGGTAATGATTTTTTGACGATATGTCTCTTTTTTGACAGGTCCAAAAGTCCAAACGAGGTTTCATTGAATTCTTTTCACTTTTCAGCAGGCTATAGTGCACAAACGAGGTGTCGTTGGATTCGTTTAAATTGTGTAAAAATAGTAATGTAAAAACATTATTTCCCTTTGCTGTATAATTAACAGCACATGTATTTGTCTGTTATATAAAATATTTTAAATTTTTAATTATTATCATTTTACGGCTACGTTTTTTATAAAAGCCGTAAAACTATATTTAACTTCATATAGTTTTACGGCTACGTTTTTATTAAAACTCAATGTTTTATCAGAATACTTATGGCAATTAATAATTATAAATATAAAATATTTAAAAAAATATATATTAATTTATAGGTTTAGGGCTATTTCTTTATTAATAACACAACGTTTCATAACAATACTGACAATAAATAACCGTAACATTTAAATCGGTTACGGATATTAATATCACTGTCCCATCACTACACGTGTCTAACATACGTCGTCTGTATTGAAAGGGCCTTTGTACCGGCAAAGGTCACATGTAAATAACCAAAACTGACCTTCGCCCGAGGGCTAAACCGGGTGTGTGATTTTCAATGACAAGAATTACTTCTACGATATCATGGGTCATGTCACGTGTAAGCATTTTTGGACTAAATTGTAATTTTTAGTATTCGAAAACAGTTTTATGTACTATGTATAAAAGATGGTTTCTATACATACTAGGATGCCCTCTATCGTGAGTACCATGGACACATACAAACTGAACCCAGAACAGATACCCAAATCCATCATACAGAAATCTGTCTGACCGGAAATCGAACCTAGAACACTTTGCGCGTCTGACCGATATGCTGTTCGCTCCATCATATGGATCGTCAACAGGCGGAATAGCTGATACCATCACCGAATGTCGTAAAATGATTATCGCCGCGATTTCAAAGACGTTGGTGATATTTAAAGGTGGAAGAACCCTGTGTACTTCGACGCTGGCGGCAACACCGCCACATCTATTTATGCCTAATAACAGCAATGTTAAGCGCTGCTATGTTCTAGTTTGAGTCTAGGTAAGGGATCTCCCTTGCTCCCATGTCTCCTGTGTGTCCAAAAGTAGATACTTATCCGAGGCATTCCAGCTTAGTCATCGCACCGCATCTGTGGCCAACCATAGATTGAAATCTGATCTTGTCTAGGGCTGATTGCCGATTTCCATGGGCGGCAGTAGCTACTCAACATCATGTGGACTGCATGCTCGTATGCTACTTCTATATAATATAAAAAAAGTCGCCAACACAGCCACTTTATTCCAGACACGTTCATAAATGCTGTATCTGTTTATTTCCATAATCTAAGTAGAGCCGTCAGCCAAAATAATTAGCTTAAACCAATTTAAATCTGTTTTACAGTAACTCAACAATCAATTAAGGCTTTAATTAACTTTGGTGGTCGTAGGTTTAAACAACGGTTCGCTTGTGCAGTGCGAGTAAAACAATATGATTTATATTACATAAATTAATTATTAAATAAATTAATATATTTGGATGTGTTAATTATCTTTTGTCATAATGTTGTCATAATTTTGGGAGTTTCATCAGTATAATTCGAATTCGAATTATAGCACGAAATAGTAGTTTTTCAAAGGTTAATTAGTGCAGTGTACCGCGAATAGATATACTCACTGCAAATAAGATATTCTCGATAAGTCTATGTTATTTTGATTTGTATAAGCAGCGATAGCCTAGTGGTCTAGAAACTCGGCCTCTTGATCGAGGATCCCAAGGTTCAAATCCAGACATCTTAGAAATTAATTATCACTTTGCTTAAACGGTGAAGGTAAACATCGTGAGGAAATCTGCATACCTGAGAAATTAAAAAAAAAAAACAGTTTTCAAAGGTATGTGAAATCTACCAATTCGCACTTGGCCAGCGCGGACTATGGCCAAAGCTTTCGCATTCTGAGAGGAGAACCGTGCCCAGCAGGACAGTAATGGGTTGATGACGATGATGATTTCGCTTGTGATTTTGCATATCACGGAACATCGTCGTCAACACTTACTGTCTCACTGCTGGGCAGTGTTCCCCTCAAAGTGAGGCTAAGTGACAATTAGTACGAGTAGACTAAGCAACTTTGAGAACTATTTTTATGAACTCTCAGGAGTATAAGTTTTCTCGCTGTTTTCTTTGTTATAGCAAGTGACAATTAATTTGTAATATTTCTTTTTTGCTATATTATTTTCGGACCTTTTTATAAATTAAGATAGTATTGTAAGTAATAAAATATACATTATACATATGTTTAAAATGAATAAATACCGCTTTCAGAAAGCCGAAAGAAATTGTAATAACCAAATCACTTTGAAAATTCAAAGTTAGGGAATCAAACCTACCTGGGAATCGAACCTTGAACCAATTGAGAGGCTCCCATCACTATCATCTGCAGTGGAACTGTAGCGTTAATTTCGAAAGCAAGTATGCACACTAAGCGATTTTACATATGAATGTAATAATATGTAAATCCTCCGGTGCGCGCAACGACCACTTACGGGCGTGCATACATTATATGATAAAATATTCAGCTAAAATATACTTCATGGAGAACTGAGGACCGTGGACGGATAAACAAATAGAGTCCGAAAAAAGATGCGATTTTTAGTATATTTTTTTTAAAGAAAAAATCATGCAGTGCAATTAATGAGTGACTACTGCCGTTTATGGACACTAATCAATCTCTGATAAGATTAGATACCTATCTGAGGTCGGTCACAGATACATTGTTACTCCTGAGGACTAAGTACGAACGCTTCGGAGAATATTCAACTAAAATATACTTCATGGAGAACTGGGTAGCGTGGACGGATAACCAAATGGACTCCGAAGCACTAGTATATTTTTTTAGCAAAGGAGCATGCAGTCTAACTAACGTTAAGTTACTGTTGTTCAAAGATATCTGTAATGAACCCCTGATAAGATTAGAGAACTATCTGAGGTCGGTCACAGATACGTTGCTACCTTTGAGGACTAAGTACGAACGCCTCGGAAAATATCTAAATATTTGAGTATATTGTTTAGTAGTAGTAGTATTGTTAGTTTTATCTTTTTTTTTATAATATAAGAGTAGCAGACGAGCATGCAGTCCACCTGATGGTAAGTGGCTAGTGCCGCCTATGGACATCTGTAATAAACCCCAGATAGGATTAGATATTCCTACCTGAGGTCGGCCACAGATGCGCCGCTACCCCTGAGGACTAAGCTGGAATGCCTCGGAAAAGTCTTTCTCCCTTACCACACCCTTCAAACCGGAACACAGCAGCACCTAACACTGCAGTTATTAGGTAGAAATAGGTGTGGCGGCGGTGCCGCCGGAGTCGAACCACAAAGGGTTCTACCACCTTCAAGCAAAGGGGCATACAGTCACACCAATGTTAAGTTGCTGCCGCCATTTATTTATTTATTTATTTATTTATTTATGCACACAGATAAACAATACAAAAGACTTATAAATAACATTTTGTGCAAAGGTACTGCTTATTCCTAATGAAATTTCTTCCAGCAGACCTGTGAAAGGAAGGTGTCAACAAATGGTGGATACGCGTGCACGAGACAGGATAAAGATATATTATTTATATTTTAATCATAAAGTAATACCGAATAATATTAAATATAATACCGAATAAGATTTTATACATACATATACATACATATATACATATATATCAATGTAATATATATTATTATAACCAGTATACATATATAATAGGATACATACACTTAATTATGTCAATATATGGATATATACTAAACGAATTAACGAATAATCATCTGACTAAGGAGAAGTAATGATCCTTTACTCTCTTTTTAAAGATAGATATTGTTTTAGAGTCTCGTATGTTAGGTGGAAGCGAGTTCCACAGTCTGACTGCATGAACAGTGAAGGAGTCGGAATAGGAACTAGTTTTATGAGGCGGGAAACGAAGGAGGGTTTTTAAGTGTGTTCTACAAGGAGCAATAGAGGGACGTGCAAAGGAGAAACGCTCTCGCAGGTAAGATGGGGATTTTGGACTGTGAAGGATATTAAATAGCAAACATAAAATCCTAGTGTTTCTGCGAAGGCGGATTGGGAGCCACTTGAGATCCTTGCGGAGATGAGAAACATGGTCATACTTACGAATGCCGAAGATAAATCGAATGCAAAGGTTTTGCAAGCGCTCAAGTTTGTTTAGTAGCTCCTCTGTAGCATCCAGATAGCAGGCGTCAGCGTAATCTATGATAGGTTGAATTAGAGTCTGAGCAAGAGTAATTTTAGTTCTCAAGGGCAAAACACCTTGGAGGCATTTTATTGAATGGAGTGAATAGTGCACCTTACGACTGAGTTCACTGACGTGAGCATTCCAAGATAGAGTACAATTGATTAAAAGCCCGAGGTCTTTCACCGTGTCGCTATAAGGTATAAGCGAACCATCAACATTTACCAAGGCCAGAGTTGCAAAATTTATGAGGCTGCGAGCATGCCTACTACCAATTATAATGGCCTGCGTTTTGAGTGGGTTAACCGTGATACCAAAAGACTTAGACCATTCAACAACACGCCTTACGTTATCGTTCATAGTCGTGATGGCCTGGTCCGATTCCGCCGCATTGAAGTGATGGTACAGTTGCAAATCGTCCGCGTAAAGATGATATTTACAAGAAATTACAGAAGTTATAGAATTGATAAATAATGAGAAGAGTAATGGAGAGAGAACGCCACCCTGAGGCACACCCGCATGCAATTCACACGAGTCTGAGAAAGAATTATCCACACGAATACGTTGCGAGCGGCCCCGAAGATATGAGTCAAACCATGAGATAGTGGTTGAAGAAATATTAATGGATTGGAGGATTCCTAAAAGAATATCAAAGTCCACTGAAGAAAATGCGTTACTGAAATCCAGTAAAACTAATAGCGTAAGTTGCCTATCCTCAATGGCCCAGCGTATATCTTCAGTTACTTTCAGAAGAGCCGTAGCGGTGCTGTGATTTTGTCGAAAACCGGATTGAAAAGGGTTGAGAGCCTTATTGGCGGATAGAAAAGAAGATAATTGAGTGTGAACTATGTGCTCAAAGACTTTGGAAAGGTAAGGTAAGATAGAAATAGGTCGAAAATGAGACGGCATTGAAGGAGAAGTAATTTTGGGCAGAGGAATAATGTGAGCCTCTTTCCACATCGTTGGGAAAGTGCTTGAGGATAAGGATTCGTTATAAATATGAGTAAGTACAGGCAGGACAGATGGAAGAATAGGTAATATCATCTTTGAGCACAGGTTATCATTGCCAACAGAAGTAGACGAAATATGTGAAATAGATTTTTTTACTGTTTCTTCTGACAGGGAGGACAGGCAAAAACAGGGACATGATGGTCTTGGTAACCCGGCCAGTGCCGCAAGTGTATGGGATTTGATGTAAGGATCAATATTTGGCCATTCATGGACTTCTTTAATCAACCCCTCATAAGATTAGTCCTACCTGAGGTCGGTCACAAATACGCTTCGCTACCCCCGAGGACTAAATTGAAACGCCTCGGAAAAGTACTCGTATGTGTCTCTTACTACAACCTCTCAAATAAGAACACAGCAGCGCTTACTACTGTTATTAGGCAGAAATAGGTGTAAAAGAATAGTGATAAAATATTCAGCTAAAATACTTCATGGAGAACTGGGGAACATGGCCGAATAACGATATAGACTCTGAAACAATATGCGGTTCTAGTTCTATTTTTTAAAAGCAAAGGAGCATGCACTAATGCATAATTAGTTGTTGTAATCAACCCTTGATAAGATTAGAGTACCTATATATTTATTTAATTATTACAAAATCCACAGCTCTTAAAATCATACAAATACATTTATATAGTATTTCTTACAGCCAATTACGGATTTACAATTTTTAAAGAACTCATAACAGCACGAATAAGGGTTTTATAAATAGGTAATAATATATATAAATACTATAAATATATAATTAATTTCAAAGATAAACACACACATATGAATAATAATTTATATACTAAAGATGTTATTACCTGAGCTCTGCCACAGATACGTTATTACCCCTGAAGACTAAGATGGAACGTCTCGGAAGAGCTACTCCCTTACCACACCTTTCAAACCAGAACACAGCAGCGCTTTACACTACTGTTATGCTGTTATGAGGCAGAAATAGGTGTGGCGGTGGTGCCGCCGGATTCGAACCAGGGAGGGTTCTACTACTTTCAAATTAGCGTTTATTCTGAATCAGCTTGGAGATGGAATCACTAACCTACAATGTGTGCAGTTGAAATAGTAATTAGGAGTCTGATAGTTTTAGTACTCTTTTTATAGCATTTTTATAGCATGTTTATATTTGAAGACTTCGACGTGAATTAATCTTACTAAAATGTGGTTATATTTTGATCTGATACTCGTATGTATGGTAAGCGGCAAGAGTCATATTTTTTTGATACACTCATTGAGAAATAAGGATTGTATTTATGCATTGCTACGTCTACTCTACTTTGAGGATGTTTTTTAAGAACTCTTTTTTGTTTTTACACAAGTTCTTACTAACTACAAGTAACTGATTTCCTTGACCGGTAAAGCAAGTAACAATTAATTTTTAATACGCGCAGCACTTTGAAAAATCAAATTTGCGTGCTTGGGATTTGAACCGGACACCTGGCATGAGAGACCGAGTTTTTAACCATTAAGCTATCACACCTTTAAATCTGAAATAATACGACCAATATAATATTCCACAGCTTTCGTGACCCAAAAACGCAATGTATCAATAAATATTTAAACAAATTAAAAATCCATACAAATGTATCATACGTTGCGTTGAATCCGGAAAATCCGTTTCACGTTTTTAATTTCCCAAAAATCCTTTTTGAATTCGCCGTTCCGTTTCATGCACTATTCATCCGGAATTATGCTGCTCAAAAGCCTCCGGTTGTTATAATATTCATAGGTCCTTTTACGTACGTTGATAGACAAATACGTGATATAATATTAACAGGTAAAGTTAATTTAACGCTGAATTAAATTTAAGATTGAATTTCGTACACACGTTCAGAAAATAACTAAAAAGGTATAATTCCCGAAGGATAGATAAAGAAACTTATATTTTGTCCCGATGAGCTTGAGGACAATGCCGTCCATTTATTCTTTTGTCAGCCAACTCTGACCGCAAGCGAAGAGTTAACCTCCTAGTTCTTAATAATTATGTAAATTAGGTAATAGGTAAATTAGGTTTAAAGGTAGAACCCTTTGTGGTTCGAGTCCGGCAGCACCACCCGTTTCTGCCTCATAATAGCAGTATTTGAAGGGTGTGGTATAACGCCTTGGAAAAGTATGGTTCCCTTACCACTTATACCCTAACCAATATTACATATAAATGCGAATGCCGCGGGTTAACCTCCTAGTTCTTAATAATTATGTAAATTAGGTAATAGGTAAATTAGGTTTGAAGGTGGTAGAGTCCTTTGTGGTTCGACTCCGGCGGCACCACCGCCACACCTATTTCTGCCTAATAACAGCAGTGTTAAGCGCTGCTGTGTACCGTTTTGAAGGGTGTGGTAAGGGAGACATACTTTTCCGAGGCGTTCCAGCTTAGTCCTCAGGGGTAGCAGCGCATCTGTGACTGACCTCAGATAGGAATATCTAATCCTATCTGGGGTTGATTGCAGATGTCCATGGGCGGCAGTAGCCACTTACCATCAGGTAGACTGCCTGCTCGTCTGCTACTCCCATACAAAAAAAAATGTGAGTTGGTTTGTTTAAGCTTAAGGACAATGCTATCCGATTATTCTTTTGTCAGTGAACTCTGACCGCAAGCGAAACCGCGGGTAAACCTAGTTCTTCATAATTATGTAGTTGGGTAATTTAGGTAACATTAAAGTTTAAAATAAATATTGCATCGAGACACATTTATACCTGAATTTGAAACGCTTGACATACGGTTCCATGGTGTAATGGTTAGCACTCTGGACTCTGAATCCAGCGATCCGAGTTCAAATCTCGGTGGAACCTCTATCTCAATTGTAGTAGCCTTTTTTGTCCTAGTTTTTTGTGTCCAATTTTAATCATTAATTTTTCTATATTACTTTAGCATTTTTTTTATTTGTTTATTTCCACGAAAATTATTATTTTATCGCTCTCCTAAAATATTTTTCAATTAATAAGGCAGAAATTTATAATACATATCTATTTTGTAATAAAATTATCACATAATAATCAGTCTAAAATAAAAAGTTAAGAACTTTTTTCTCTTTTAACCACAGAAATTAGTTTTGTTTATAAAAATGATAAGTTTGTGAGCAACAATAAAAAATGAAAAAAATATATACTTATATTAAAAAAGTTGATGCGGTCAAAATTTTACGAATATACAGTTTAGTTCCTTTTTCTCTTATGTTTTTTATTGACTTTATTTTTATTTGTTATTTTTTCAATGCGCAGCTACCACTGTGGACTAACCACAGGGATAGCTGCACGGGGATAATATATAATAGCGGCGCATTCGTTTTCGACCACAGGCAGAAGTTTAATTCTATCTGGGGTCGATTACAGATGTCCGTGGGCGGCAGTGGCCACTTACCATCAGGTAGCCTACATTCTCTTTTACTACTTGCATATTATGAAAAATACATAGAAAAGTAGGTTTATGTACAAATAATGTGCAAATTAAGCTCCACAAGCGCTTTTGACGCTGACAAACGACCCGAAAGTTATTGAACGGAAATCAACTCTAATACAATAATAATAGAGTTTAAAATCATACTGGCACTATTCGATTCATCAAACCGGCGCAAAAGATTTTGCAAATAAATTTAAATCAAACTGAATCGTCTTAAAGTTTAAATTTGGCTGTTGCGAAGTCAATAATGACGTAATAAAATCGCAAATGAATAATCAATACATTCAATTTAAATTCTAGTTTTGAGTATTTTTCTTAGAAGTAAGAAACGAAACTGCAGTACACTTGATGGTAGGTGACTACTGCCCTGTCCCTGTAGTTCCGGGACTAGAATAGGGCTACGGTATCCGGTGCCTGTCGTAAGAGGCGACTAAAAGGGGGCTTCCGGGTTTGCCGGCGGCAAGATGGGAGCTCGAATCGCCCGGCAAGCAACCCCGGGAAGGACAGCGGCATGTGTCGTCACATGCCGTCGTAAACACCAGGTGTGCGGAAGGAGCGTGAACTGCTCCCCCCAGTGCAGAACCCGACCCGGACATCGCGCTCGGAGGACTCCGGTTGTGTTCCATCGGAGATCCCTTAGTTTTCCACCAAGCGCTGAGTACGGCCACCGGAGGGGTTTTAGTGCGGTAAAAATCCCACATAACCCGGCGTCGCTCCCACGTCGTCGGGTACGTTTTGAAGGTTTCCCCCTCGAAAATAAAAAAAGGTGACTACTGACCATTATATATTATGTAATTAACATGAAGTCGGTCAAAGATACGTTACTACCCCTAAGGATAATTTGAAATGATGAAATTGGAATGTCTTATTAAATACTTAAGTATAACACCTGCAAATTCTCTACATCCACCCAGGGTTGACTGATATAGAATGCCATCAGGTATTAAGTTTGTCTTTGTGTACGTTTCATAGAGGTGATGCAATAAATGTAAAATAAATAAATATACGCCTCCTATAATTGTAATTGCCTTATCATCCCCTTCAAACCAAAATACAGCGGCGTTTATCATTATAACGTATAAAAAAGTGTGATGGTAGTGCCTCCGTAGTCGAACCACAAAGGGTTCTACCATCTTTATACCATCTTAAATATCACAAATAAGACTATTTCAAAATATTTCCCAAATCAACCCGTACAGTTATGACAATAAGATCTGAAAACGTTTATTCATTCGTGTACTCAACAAGACGCAAACGAGCGTTAACGGTAATGACTTGGCGCAAATGACGCAAATGACGTTAGGTTTGATTGCGATTTGAACGCTAGGTAACTTATGCTTGTCCCTGTAGTTCCGGGACTAGAATAGGGCTACGGTATCCCCTGCCTGTCGTAGGAGGCGACTAAAAGGGGGCTTCCGGGGTTGCGGACGGCAAGAGTGGGAGCTCGAACCGTCCAGCAAGTGACCCCGGGAAGGACGGCGGTATGTGTGGTCGCATACCGTCGTAAACATACATGGTGTGGGAGGAGCGAAAACTGCTCCCCCAGGGTAGAGCCCGTTGGGCATCGCGCTTGGAGGGCTCCGGTTGTGTTCCGTTGGAGATCCCGGAGTTCTCCAACAAGCGTTGAGGACGGCCACCGGGGGGGTTTTAGTGCGGTAAAAATCCCACATAACCCGGCGTCGCTCCCACGTCGTCGGGTACCTTTTGAAGGTTTCCCCCTCGAGAAAAAAAAAAAAAAAAGGTAACTTATGCTATGTTTTCAATCGTACCTTTATAGGAAACCTTTTTTTGAACCTGCCTTCATAGGTGTGATGGTAGTGCCTCCGTGGTCGAACCACAAAAGGTTTCTACCATATACATTGTACATACAATCTTAAATATCACAAATAAGACTATTTGAAAATACTGTTATGACAATAAGATCTGAAACCGTTTATTCATTCGTGTACTCAAGAAGACGCAAACGAGCGTTAACGGTAATGACTTGGCGCAAATGACGCAAATGACGTTATGTTTGATTGCGATTTGAACGCTAGGTAACTTATGCTATGTTTTGATTCCTACCTTTATAGGAAATTCTTTGTATGTAGGAACTCTTATGGGAATAGGTATTTGCAACTTTTTTCGTATAAAGGAACCGTTATAGGCAAAATTAGCATTTCAAAATCTAAAATTGAAGGAGTAATTTTTAGGGTTCCTAAAGTTTTAGCGATAACTTTCGCATTGGTTTAGTGTCGTACAGTACGCTCCATATATTTGTTGTGAGGAGTAATTGAGCTGAAATTATATGTACATATCTTTAACGTGGTAACGTTTCTAAATCCAATATTGTGGACGCATCGAGATGGCTAACCTATTATTATTTAAAAGGTCTTTTTAAGAATTAAAAAAAATCAATATAAAGTTACCACAAAAAGGTTATTTTTGCAACGCCTTTTTTATTATAAATTTGTTTTCCTATCCTATAAGTGACTCATACATTTTTTTTTACGAGGGGGAAACCTTTAAAAGCTACCCGACGACGTGGAAGCGACGCCGGGTTATGTGGGATTTTTAATGCACTAAAAACGGTGGCGGCCGTCCTCAGAGCTTGTTGGAGAACTCCGGGATCTTCGAGGGAACACAACCGAAGTCCTCCAAGCGCGATGCCCCGATCGTGCTCTGCCCTGGGGGGAGCACTTTTGGCTCCTCCCACACCATCTGGTGTTTACGACGGTATGCGACCACACATACCGTCGTCCTTCCCGGGGTTGCTCTCCGGACGGTTCGAGCTCCCACTCTTGCGGCCCGCAACCCCGGAAGCCCCCTTTTAATCGCCTCTTTCGACAGGCAGGGGATACCGTAGCCCTATTCTGTTCCAAAGTGACTCATACCTAGAATTAGAGGATATTAGGAACTGATAACAATACCTCAACGTGTGATAACTATATTCCGGTAGAATCAATGGCTACAAAGATCTTCTGAATAGACCGAAACTTACCTCCGTCCATTATTTGTCGAAACTTTGTTTAGCTGCTGACAAATACAGGCTACTTCCTCACTAACGGGTGCAATGCAGAGTAGCGGAGCGTAAGCGTTAGCGATTTATGGGTCCAACTGTACTTGTATATTGTGTTATTTATTATTCACTTATTGAATATGAATATTGGGCATTTTTTTAATATTCTATCGCTACATAAAATTGCTGATCTTCTCCTAAAACCCTAACAACTAGGCAGGGAAAACAATATAATTCAATAGAAAGATTTTGCTAAAGACTTCCTTACATAACAGAGTGACGGTCTTAGAATCCATCTTATTCTAACAAGTAATTAATTAAAAAATCAAAAAACCCGACTGCACTATAAAGCTAAAGTCGAGTTTCCAAAAACTGTGAAATAGGCGTTTTATTATTTTTATCCAGAAAGCCAAATACATAGTTTTATAGAAGGTATCTGCTTAAAAATCAAAAGATCTTCAAACAATATTATCCTATTTTATCCTCGTAGAGCTCATTTACGCTATATAAATACCCTATGAGTAAATTTCGAGCACTCTAAAGTACAGCGGTTTTCCTTTGCGTTTATCTTTATCACAGCAGCACTACTCATTTAGTCAGACAGTCATCTTAATATGTTTTATATATGTATATATTATATAATGTATGTGTAATATCTTTTAAGTTCCTTTATTTTGATACCCTACTCGATAGGTTTGGAACTTTTTTTAAAACGTGTTACTATTTCGCAAAAAAATATCCACCATTTACGATCTATAAAAGATCTATCCGGTGGTTATATTACCTCGTTGGGGTAGAATTTCATTATTTTTATCGAACAAGCCTGATACAACATTTTATAGTGTTTGCTTCAAAATTGACGGTTGTTCAAATTAACTTTTATCCCTTATTTTACCCTCTACGGGGTTGATTTTTCGGGAGGGGATGGGGAGGTGTGTTCTTGTTCCTACCCAGAAAGCCAAATACTAAATTTTATAGTAGTTGCTTCAAAATTAAAGGATTTCAAAAAATCTGCTTTTCCCTATTTTACCCTCTTAGGGGCAGAATCTCCAAAAAACTTTTCTTAGTATTTATTTTACGCTATATAGCAAACTCATGTGCAAAATTTCAGAACTCTAAGTTGAGCGATTTTGGCTGTACGTTGATTTCTGAAAAATGAAAAAGTCATTTAATTAGTCAGTCAGTCAGCCATCTTGCTGTTTTATATATATACAAATATATTTATATAATCTACGTTTAATTTACTTTCATTTCATATCCCACTCGATAGGTTCGGTTAACTTTTTTTTTTAAATTTGTTACTATTTCGCGCCAAAAATTCACCCTTTTGATTATTTTTTTCTAACACCTATCTAAGGACACTCGGGTCATTGAGACGAATGTAATGACACATTAACTGTCGAAATTTATCCAGCCGTTTATAAGATCGGATCAAATAAAGAAAGACAAACATACAATATACGCGCGAAAAACATAACCCTTCCTTGGCAGTCGGGTAAAAAAAACTACTTTAATTCTTAAAAAAACCTGAAAAATACTAGGTATATACGAAAAATTGTTAAAACAGGAGTATATTTCTTAACCGTTTCTTTTTCGCCGGACCATTTTTAGACATTTTTATGATGATACGCTATTTTGATTGACTACGCACTCTGAAGCAGTATTCTTATAGTATGTGATCTAAAATAGAGTAAATGAGTAATATGCTAGTGCCATATCAATTATGGCACTAGCATATTACTCATTTATTTACACTGTGCTCATCACTATAACCACAGCCTTTGTTAAGGTACGGCAATATTTGTAGCGTGTCGAACGCGTTGTGTATGCATCTCGAGGTCAATCGACACGAGAGCCCATTGTTCGTGTCCATGCGTCGGGTAGAGCTAGCTTGTCAGATAGTTACTTTAGCTTGTAGTATTAAAACTTTTATGGTGGTAAACTTTGTAAATTGACTCCGGAGGCACCACTACCACACCTATTTCAGCCTAATAACAGCAATAATACCCAATAGTATAGTAACAAGTTTTAAATTAACTAATTTTATATTTTTTCAATGTCAAATAAAGTGAGATACCTAGTTAGGTATTCCTTGTACGTATCTATGATTGTATACCTAATGGCGCTCATTTCTAAACTATGAACTTAATCCTTTCTAAAATTTCAAATTTGTAACTTACAAAACTAAAGAGTAGCTCATACATAAAAAATATCCAGCTATTTACAAAACATGTTACTTTCCTTCCACGTTTAAGAGATAAATAATAAGAATTCAAACTAATGGAAACTAGAAGTCACAAAAGCTTGTAAGTCCATTACGAAACAAGACAAAAACCTCGCTACAAGCAGAAACAAGCTCCCCGAGGATCGGGAATAATTCGACTAAATCTCGAACATCGGGTTAGGAGCATTGATGTAATACATAAAGATGAGTTACTAGCTAAAACTTGAAACATACAAAATACACCAATTGGTGTAAGTCGACTCCAGTCTCTCTCGCGCGGCGTAGTAATTGACACATATGTCACTGTACACGTTATACATCATTATTTAAATCCTCAAAATGCCTTCTCGTACAATTGCACAAATTATACAAAAAAAAATAAACAAACTTAATGGAATCACTTATCACAAGTAGATGAGGAGAAGTTATATATTTTGATTATTTTTCGTTTTTGTTGCGCCATGATTACGTAACTAACAAGAAAGAGACATCGTTTTCCTTCCACAAGTAATGACAGAGACGCAAAATTTACGTCGATATTTACATATGAATGAAACTTGAAACGCAATGTCCAACACTAGTTGTCTTTTTATTGTCCTTTTTATATTATTTGTCTATGTAGTAATATGTAAGTAAACTGGGAAATGTGCATGTGTGTATCAATGCGCTCACGGTTCTCTCACTTTTTCGAGTTGTTTAGTAGACACGTAACCCATCTATAGTATAAAACATCATTGGCTAGGAGCAGCCGATAATTCCCATGGGCGCTCAAAAATTCATACAGTGTTGCTAGTGTACACGCGGAATATCAAAATGGGTTATAAAAATTGCGAATAATGAACACATTGGCGGTACTTGATATGTGGTGGACTTGCGTCCCTGTGGGGTCGTGTCATGTTCTGCCAAAGCTAAGGTCTTAATGCTAATGGAATAAGATATCAAGATTGAGTATGCGTCCTGCAAAAATGGAAACAAATAAAACGATATGCTTTATTTTGTTAGAACTTTGTAAACTATTCTTGTAGGCGATCACAGACTGTGTATAAAATTGAAACAGTTTATGAATGAAGAGTCAGATTCACCCATTGACATCTGTAATCAACTGTAAGGGCGATCGCACACATGAACAAACTCACTGTAGTTTCTTAGTGTAAAAATAACGTATATGAAACGAAATATAGATATGCGTAACTCACCCCCTATAAAAGCCTAATTAAATTGCCATGCCTCACGTAAAGATCTCTTCACCACATCCATCAAGCAATCCTTTTTTTTTTTTGTTTACGAGGGAGAAACCATCAAAAGGTACCCGGTGCCGTGGGAGCGACACAGGGTTATGTGGGATTTTTACCGCACTAAAACCCCCCCGGTGGCCTTCCTCTACGTTGCCAAGAGGACTCCGGGATCTACACTACAATCCTACACTGCTGTCAAATGCAGAAATAAGCGTGGGGATGGTGTCTCTAGAATCGCACCACGAAATAGTCTGCTGTTTTCACATTTTCTACTTTAACTTACATGTCAATAATCTATTAGAGAGTTCTCCACAAATATTTTGATACTTAACTACCGTAAGCTTAAAATGTTACCTAAAATTCTCGTACGAAGTGCACGTCACAACGCGGTCTCGGCTGTAACGAGTGGTTCGAGCGGGATTGGCGCTGCGGTCTCGGAGACCGGGTGAAATTACTTGCTACTTTCAACGTTGCATTTTGTATTGCAATTTATAGACAAGTTCCTTGAAACATTACGTCCGCTTATGTACATGAACATTGGATGTGTTAGAATTGAGACTGTGTATAAAATACAAAAGATATTCAAACGCTACTCCTATTTGTTTTTTTTTGTTCTATGAGGGCCGGTTCCGGACTTCTCTAACCCCCTCCTGAGCACTAACTTGGAACCTAGCATAATTATCTTTTCTTGCCGCACCCATCAAGCAAGTACAGTAGCAACACTACAACTAATACTAGTTAGATGCAGAAATACGAACCACTCCCACTGTCAATTTACTAAACACAGACACGAACAGTCAAAATGTTCTACCAAGTTCACATTAACTATTTTAACTTACATGTCAATAAACTTTAGAGAGTCCTAAACTAGGTACTACCTTGATACTTAACTAGTATAAGCTTAAAATGTTACCTAAAATACTCGTACGAAGCGCACGTCACAACGCGGTCTCGGCTGTAACGAGTGGTTCGAGCGGGATTGGCGCTGCGGTCTCGGAGACCGGGTGAAATTACTTGCTACTTTCAACGTTGCATTTTGTATTGCAATTTATAAACAAGTTCCGTTAAACTCTAAGGTTTATATCGATATTGAACGTTAAACACGGGCCGGGATATAAAGTCATATTATGCAAAATTCCGATAGGCTTCTATGTCTGTATGGCTTGTGTCTGTGTAGATATAAGTACGAGCACGTTAGTATAGTACGCATTGTATAAGATAATACTTTTTTATCTATAACTAAACGTTTGTCACGCTCTGTAGATGTGTATAACTGAATCGTCGTCGTCGTCAACACATTACTCTGCCACTGCTGAGCATGGGTTTCCATTCACAATGAGGAAGATTAGGTCATAGGCCACCGCGCTGGCCAAGTACATATTGGTAGACTTCAGATACCTTTGAGATTTTTTTACAGATCTCTCAGGTTTACAAGATTCCTTACGATGTTTTCCTTCACCATTTAAACATGTGATACACACATGCATACGTACATGCCTGGGATTTCAACCTTTGAAATTCGCAGATATTCATAGGTATTTTTATCACATATGTATTCGTAATAGGATGTACAAAAAGAAAAGTATTTGAAAATTTGTAAATTGGAAAATCAAAAACAAACGCATCAAATTCATTTATCTGTATTGAGTTTTTAACTGCAAAGCGGATACGAACTATAGTTAAAAATTTAGTTATTTTTGTTAGCTCGCGAGAATAAAAAATGCCTGTGAATTTTTCTCTTAACTTTATTCAATTTTATCGCCATTAGTGAGAGACTATCGGGATAAAAATAACGCAACAATAAAAACAGAGTAACTTTAACTTTTTTGTATATAGGAATAACTTTATCGCAATATTTTATAGTGTTATTGTAGTATCCGCGTAAAACTGCTAGTTCGCTCTGAATATAGAAATGAATCTCGTCGCCATAGCAAATTGTATGAGTACACCTGCTCGCAACAACTTCAGAGCGGACTAGCAGTTTGGCGCGGACTATACTTATATCGAACGCTGTTGGTCTTTGTAAATAATGTGTGCTTAAAATTGTTGTTATAGTACACAGTTTGTCTACACTTTTCGTAGGAAAAAAAAGCGTATACAGGCGTAAATACATACTTAAAAACTAATACAGATTATTACTTATATCGAAGAAAAATTGAAAATGACGTCATATTTTGTAGTAGATAGGATTATAACTCAATATAACACAAGCAAGCGCGTTTTATTAAATCATTTTTGTGGTTGTACTTGTCAAAAATTCACTCTAACATTTTTATCTTATAAAATATTATAACAATATATATATACTGTGTTCTTTTAAAAACTGATGAGTTTCGTTCAGCCAATTTCAATGCTATGCAGAACAATGTTAGCAGTGCCAACATTATTAGGCCGCTACCAACATTATTATATACTTAGATATTCTTAATTACATAGTCTGAAAATGTGTCAGTAAGGCTGCTAACGAGTTCGAACCCTTGATTGCTGTGCGGTCGCTAAGACCCGGCGAAATTACTGGTTAGCTTGCGTCTGGCAGCTCGCTACAAAGTTCATTTAGTTAATTAGTCGAAGGAGACGATTTCCTTTACAACTACGAAAGTATTCCCTATTAATACTTTTTTCGTTAGTGAATAATCAGTAAGGAAACATTTTTAATATAAATTAAAAACAGGTTAAAAAGTTGTGTGTTTTTTTAAATATAGGAGTAGCAATTGAGCATGCAGTCCACCTGATGGTAAGTGGCTACTGCCGCCCATGGACATCTGTAATCAACCCCAGATAGAATTAGACATTCCAACCTGAGGTCGGCCACAGATGCGTCGCTACTCCTGAGGACTAAGCTGGATCGCCTCGGAAAAGTATGTCTCCCTTACCACCCTTCAAACCAGAACACAGCGGCCTTTTACACTGCTTTTATAAGGCAGAAATAGGTGCGGCGGTGGTGCCGCTGGAGTTGCACCACAGGGTTCTACCACCTTCAAATTTATAAAAGATATAAATATACATACATATTATTATATTATCCAAACGTTTGATTAAATTTCAAATTGTCGATGTTATATTTTTCATACATATAGAGCATATTTTATTTGTCATCGCATGTCTCATATTCGAGTCAATTCGAAATAGCTGACGCAAAATTTCTATCTCCAATACATTTTATCTGCACGTCGCATAAAAAATAAAATAGTTTTATCGTTATGTATTCAACCGTTTGGACACTTTGGACATAAACTTGACACTACGGTCTTTAAGACCCTCTGCAGTTCACGGGTTATGTTTCCATGCTAATGGTGGGTCGTTAGGTAGATGACTACACTCAAGCACTACTCTGCGGCGTTTGAGTACTAATTTCCGATTAAATCTTGTCTTCTGGTCTTAATGGGATTCAAAAAGGTAGTGAAGGTTAACGAATTCCATGAATTTTTAAAATGTGGTGAATGGCGCTTATATGAGGCGTGCTATTGTAGTCCTCAGGAGTTGAATGCCTGTGGCGGTCTTCAGGACCATATTCATTGAAGGTGGCAGAATCCTTTGTGGTTCAACTCAAAAGGTACCGCCGCCACAGCTATTTCTCCCTATTACTCGTAACTGCACTGTTAAGTGCTACTGTGTTCTGATTTGAAGGGTATGGTAAGAATGACATATTTTTCCGAGGCGTTCCAGCTTACTCGTCAGGGTTAGTGCCGCATCTGTGGCTGACCCCAGGAATATAATCTTATCTGGAGTTTATTACAGATGTTCATTGGCGGCAGTAGCCACTTACCATCAGGTGGACTGCATCTTCGTTTGGTACTTTTAAAACTAAAAAAAAAACAACTCAAAAATCTCCTGAGTAAAACTATACATGCCAGTCTAAAAACATGCAATTTGCATATGAGTTCCTTGAATAACATGCATACACAGTAAGAAAGATTTTCTTTGGGAATTCATCCCCTAAAGTGCAAAAGGGGATGAAAGCTTATATCTTAATGTACGTCTCAGAAATCATATGTTTCTGATGTGAAACATCTATTGATAGTGACAATCCACGGAACAATCCTCATAAAGATCTGATACGCAATTGGTTCCGGGTTCGATTCCCGACCAGACATTGATATTAAAAAATCTTAATGTTGAACTGAAATTGGTCTACTTTAATTTTCAATCTTACAACCTACTACTGCCCCACTGCTGGGCACGGATCTCCTTTCAGAGTGAGAAGGGTTTTTAGTTCATAATCTACCAAGCTGGCCAACTGGGAATTGGTAAATTTCACATACCTTTGAATTTTTTTAAAGAACTCCTAGGCGTGCAGGTTTACTTATTATCTATTACTCATATTAGACACGCTGTTTACATCGTTATCCAACGAAATATATTGAGCGCCAACTTCAGAAATATGTACTAAACCAACATTTATTTCAATTATCTTTTACTTTGTAGTGACATAGATTTCGGTTGTATTTTTTTGTTACAAAATTTTAAACCAATAGGATATCACCGCTTTAATATTTTTTTTCAATAACCATCCATTTCTATGTTTCACATCTACCAATTGTTTTGTGAGGTTCTCAGATGTTTTTATCTTTTTTATCAGTAATAAATTAATTCCATCATCATCCATCATGTCTTCATCATCATCAACCTTGTCCCACTGCTGGGCACGGGTCTCTTCTCAGAATGAGAAGGCATAGGCCATAGTGCAACGCGTTGGCCAAGTGCGAAATGGTAAATTTCACACACCTTTAAGATTTTTTTTATGAATCTCTCAGGTATGCAGGTTTCTTCACGATGTTTTCATTCACCAATCACAGTGAATGAATTAATTTTTAATACACACTAATTATTATTATATACAAAATTTATTCAAGTATTGTAATTCATGAGCATACTTTTATTGGTGCCAGTATTATAACGACAAACTACAAAATTATTCCCGCATATTTCCATATAATTTCCCATATTCCCAGAGCGCTGCCTGCCGTGTTGCGAGAAAATATTTTTGCAAGTTTTAACGCTATCTATAAGAGACACCACTTCAAAAGTTATATAGAAATTTTCATGGGAATTTTTTATTAACTTTAATTTACTAACTTTGATTTTTTATTATACTGATGTACCGACCAAATGAAAATGCAGTCCATCTGATAACTGGCTACTGCTACCAATGGATTACTGTAATCAACCCCAGATAAGATTAGATTCTTACCTGATATAACTACAGATGCGTTTCAAACCCAGAGGGCTAAGTGGGAACGTTTTGGAAAAGTATGACTCCCTTACCACACCCTTCAAAGCGGAACACAGCAGCGCTTAACACTGCTGTTATTAGGCAGAAATAGGTGTGGCGATGTTATCTTTTGAGTCGAATCACAATGGACGACCCGCGTGGTGGAGCTGTTACCAAACCGGTCTGACGTGCAGAGTCCCGGGTTCGATCCCCGGCCAGACACATATCTAATTAATTTAGGTTGCTATATCAGAGTCTGGGTGTTTGTGTATTTGTCACTGTGTGTGTCCATAGCACTCATGATACAGGGAATCCTAGTGTGAGGCAGTGAGTGAAAAAAGCGAAAAAAGAGTTCTACCACATACCATCTCCAAATATACTAAACTATTGCATGCCCATTTCTAATTCTATTACACTTATATAAAAGCTTAAACCATTATGTTTACTGAAATCATAATTCACTTCATTGTTCTATTAAATTTATGTCGTACCTATAAATACAATTTATTCAAGCGAACCAAGTTTAAACATTACAATCGTTACGACCCGCTGTTTATGATGGACTGGTTCTACTGTCGACTGGTAGCGAGAAACGAATATTAACCTAGGACATAGTTAGTATAGATATCTCACCGCCTTGTAATTCAAGG
Source organism: Epargyreus clarus clarus (assembly GCA_014595695.2). Taxonomy (NCBI): domain Eukaryota; kingdom Metazoa; phylum Arthropoda; class Insecta; order Lepidoptera; family Hesperiidae; genus Epargyreus; species Epargyreus clarus. Next base: position 11,318,674 of record JACTTY020000001.1, read on the forward strand.
AAGCCACTAAATGGCTTAAATCGCTGACAATATTTCAGCCATTTAACGGCTGTCAGCTGACAATGTGTCAGCCATTTAATGGCTGTCATGTTGTTATTTACGCGGAATGCCAACATGTGCAGTTAAGTGGTGCAAAAACACAAAAATGAAGAAAAAGTGCGGAGAAACATCGTTTCATTCATAAATACTCTACAAACTACATTTTTTTTAATATTTTTAAAATACGAAAATAGTCACTTGTCAGAACTGGTTACATTTTCTTGTTAGGAGTTAGTTATCTTTACTAATCTATGGCCTAGAACGAAACCTCTCAATCGAGGGGTCCGAAGTTCAAATCCCAGGCACGCACCACTGTTTTTACAAAGTGCGTATTAATAAATAACTTGCTTTAAAGGCAGCTTTTAGACAGTGATAGCCTAGTAGTTAGAAACTCGGCCTCTCGATCTAGGAGTACGAGGTCAAATTCCAGGCACGAACCTCTGATTTTTCAAAATGATGTGCGTATTAGAAATTAATTATGACTTGCTTAAACGGTAAAGGAAAACATTGTAATCAAACCTGCATACCTGAGAGATGCTAATGAAGTTCTCAAAAGTATGTGAAATCTACTAATACGCACTAGGCCAGGGCGGTGGACCAAGGCCTAATTCAACGCATTCTGAGAAGAGACTAGTGCCCAGCAGTGGGACAGTTATAAGTATTAAACTACCACACATAGACCTCTTTTACTCTTTCCAATAGAACAATTCTAACTAACAGATACAAGTAAAGATGTTTTACCTACAGTCGAAATTCGAAAGTTACATTGCTGTTCCTTGACGACCCGCGTAGCGGAGCGGTCTCCATACCGGTCTGACGCGGTCCCGGGTTCTATCCCCGGCCAGACATAAATCTAAATCATGAATTTATGTTTCTGGTTCTGGATCTGGGTGTTTGTGTATTTGTCTCTGTGTGTGTCTATGGCACCCACGATACAGGGAATCATAGTGTGGGGGATAAACCGTTTTTTTTGAAGGACTAAATTAAAATGTCTCAAATTATCTGATTTACCCGTGATAGTATCTTATCATATGTATATAAGATACTACACTATCCTATAAATTGGAATTTAGCAGCACTACACCGCTATCGGAAGACTTTTGAAGGAAAGGTAAACCTTTAGTTATTTAACCCTTATTATGATAGTATCCATTACGTTAATCCCGGGTTAGGTAGATATCTGAATGGAACATTTAGATTTTTGTGTATTCGTGTACTTGGTGTGTTCCACTGTACCCTTACCATGAGTTTTCAAAACATCCCACAATTTTACGTTACGTTTACTCAATCCATTATTCTGTTCCGTTTGCTTACTAGACTGAGTAAACGTAATAATAAGTACTCAAGTCTTTTTGTCTGCCTCACATGTTCGCAATAAAAGAGACACAAAACATAAAGCGCCATTTGTCAATTTAGACATTGCACTACTGAACCCTTTTACAAAGCCTCTTTCTCGATCTATCCGTCTAGCCGTCTGTCCGTCTGTCTGTATGACTGTCACATACAAGTTATTTTTTGCCATTTTGCGGTTTTTTCGTGTTTCAATTTTCACAATGCAGGTACTTATATTATGGCTGCTATAATAAGAAATACTAGAAAATTTGGCGGTACGGAACCCTCCATACGAATTCAACTGGCACTTGACCAATTTTTATTTAGAAAAACTAATTCTTGTGTCATTTTCTGCCATTACCGTCATTGTTTATCGCTCATCGCTAGCGGTATTACTTCTAAATTTGAAAGAATTAATAAAGTAACGTTTGGAACATAAAAAATATTTACTACTCTCGCAGACTGCATAGCTAACGAGCTCAAACGAGGCCCCACGTTTTTGTATAATTTTCCCTCCAACTTGTAAACTTCCTTAGATTTAATTTAATCTGACCTTCCGTAGACGAAGAACGAATAGACTCCTACACATACACTGTACAGGGTGACAGGTAAAATAAAGGAGAGGAGAATTATTTTTCCGAGACATTCCAGCTTACTCCTCAGTGGCAGCGGCGCATCTGTGGCCGACCTCAGGTAGAAATCTAAACTTATCTGGGGTTCATTACAGATTTCTATGGGGGGCAGTAGCCACTTACCATCAGATGGACTGCATGCTCGTCTGCTACCCTTATATTATAAAAAAATATTAAACGTGCCTTCATACAGAAGCAGGGAAATTTGATATCAGTTTAGTGATAGGTTAAAAGTATCTAAGTGCAGGCCAGTTGGATACTTTTCATAGTGATAAGACATCGGTCTGATCTGAAATCATGTAATCTGAAAGGTACGTTTTATATTAGGACTCTATTTTATGTACTCTACGTACCGTTTAGACAAACAAGAGTTATATTAAAACATAATTGTGTATTTTCCTCAAGATTTAGTTCATTAAAGGACCTACGTGTTTCGCTTATGAAAATTATACCGTGTATTTATTCCATTAATTAAGTATTGACTTTTATTGCTTCACATTTAATTATTCCATGGTTCATCAACTATTATTGTTCCACTGCTGTGCACGGGTCTCCTCTCAGAATGAGAAGGATTAGGCCATAGTCTACCGCGCTGGCCAAGTGCGTATTGGTAGACTTCACATACCTTTGAGAGTTTTTTTACATCTCTCAGGTATGCAGGTTTCCACTCGATGTTTTCCGTCGTCGTTTAAACAAGTGATAATAAATTTATACGCATATAACTTTAAAATGTCGTGCGTGCCTAGGAATTGAACCTCGGACCCCTGGATCGAGTGGCTGAGATTCTTAACCACTAGGTTATCACTGCTTTGGAACCGCTATATCCGCGGTTGGAATGATACATTGATTAATTGGATAATCAATTTTAATGAAAATTTACAGTAATATGAATTAATATTTTTAGGTTGATGTATCTACAGCTGATCATAGATCATGCCTCTCTTGTGGACCATGTCACCTCACGTAAGTCAGCTGGCATCCATATCCTTGTAACGAAGTTTGTAATCCAAATTTCAGTTCAATTGATTGCGATTTACTAGTTTATCTTAGATATCCGTCTAAAATTTAGCGTTCCAACTTAGTCCTCAGTTGTAGCGGCGTATCGGCGGTCGACTTCAGGTAGTCAACTTATTTAGGGTTGATTGCAGATGTCCATGAGCGGTAGTAGCCACTTACCATCAGGTCGACTGCGTGCTCCCCTACTACTCCAACATTGTAAAAAAATGTATGTTATACTATCTTACTAGGTAAATGCTAAACCTATTTCCATGAAAAACCGGTGGTTCAAAGTAGTTTAAGTTTAACGTTAGGGCGGATATCGGAACTGCTTTTAGCCAAATTTCTATCTAATACTCTCCCGAAACGTTCTAACTTAGTCCTCAGGGTCCTTCAGGTAGGTATTTAATCTCATTTGGAGTTGATTGCAAATGTCCATGGACGGCAGTTGGCACTTACCATCAGATGGACTGTATGCTAGTCTGCTACTCCCATATTATAAAAATATCTATCGAATACTATGTACAGTCCGCGTAAAACTGTAGTCCGCTCTGAATATAGAAATGAATCGCGTCGCCATAGATTGTATGACTACACCTGCTCGCAACAACCTCAGAGCGGACTAGCAGTTTGGCGCGGACTATAACTAGGTAAATTCTAATTCTAATTCCATTAAAACCGGTGGTTCAAAGTAGTTTAATTCAACGTTAGAGGCGGATATCGGAGCTTTTAATCAAATTTCACTAAGTTGCAACACATAAATTTCCATTATGAACTTTGGGCATGCAGTTGGGAAATTTTGATTATCGAATTTTGGCGAATTTCGGTTAAACTAGTATTCTGTTAGGGCGATTGAAAATTATTTTCGATAAAGAAATTAACTTGAAATTAATTTTGTATTTCGTTTTTATGACGTAACATATGAGTATGATATTCCTACCTGAGGTCAGCCACAGATGCGCCGCTACTTCTGAGGACTAAGCTGGAACGCCTCGGAAAAGTATGTCTTCCTTACCACCAGAACACAGTAGCGCTTAACACTGCTGTTATGGGGCAGAAATTGGTGTGGCGGTGGTGCCGCCGGAGTCGAACCACAAAGGGTTCTTCCCACCTTCTAAATCATTACTGTCGTTTATAGATTAGTAAACAACTCCACATAAACCAGGTTCTACTTGAAGCCGATCCTACTGATAGTGGTAACTCCCAATTCAAACCATATTAGTACCTTTCAAAGATTCTACCACATTTATGTATGGAATTGAAGGTGGTGGAACCCTTTGACGTTGAAACATACTTATCCAAGGCGTTCCAACTAAGTTCTTAAGCTTAGCAACGGATCTATAACCGACCTCAGATAGGAGTCTTATCTTATCTGGAATTGATGACAGTTCATGGGCAGTAGTAGCCACTTACCATCAAGTGGACAGCTCGTTTGCAACTTCTAAATTAAAAAAAAAAAGTATATATTTTTTGTACTACATTCCCTTAATTTTAAACAATTACTACAATTTTTGCGCAGCACCCACTTATTTATGTGCACAAAACATTACAAAGGTACTTTGTAAGGGAAATCTCAACAAAAACTCGGAGGTCACAAAAAATTGAGCCCATTACAAATTAGAGCTGAGCTTATTAAGTTTCGGGAGATTCTTAGAGATTAGTGTCAAAACTTTGCCCTTTTTTATTATTCTTTGTTTAACCGGACCTTTGTTTTCGTAGGCCCTAGAGAGTTTAAGTAACGACCCTCCAATGCGGGTACCGTTGTCACAACTATCGGTCTTTATATTAAGCAACTAGTGTGTTTTGTTCGCCTAACACTAATTCTAGAAATTATAGGTTCGAGTCTAGGCAGTCTGATTTTCTAAGTATTATGCTTAGTAATAAACAGGGTACGTGCATAGCATGCCTGTTTTTACCTAAATCTCAATCTTAAAGTCCGAGGTTTGAACTAAAATGAAGGTACTACCTACCGTTTCTTTTGTTTACGAGGTGGAAGCTTTCATAAGATGCCCGATGCCCGATCATAGTTCCGTGACAGGAATAGGGCTACGGTATCCCCCGCCTGTCGTAAGAGGCGACTAAAAGAGGGCTTCTGGGGTCGTGGGTGGCAAAAGTGGGAGCTCGAACCACCCGGCCAACGACCCCGAGAAGGACTGCGGTATGTGTGGTCGCATACCGTCGTACGCATCAGACGGTGCGTCGAGCAATAAGCTCACCCGGGCGGAGCCCGACGGGGGAACTCGGGTCCTCGGCGCTTAGTGGAAGACTCCAGGATCTCCGATGGTACACTACTGGAGTAAGTACTGTGAGTACTTACCTAATATGTTTGAAAAATGTGCCAGAGATTCAAACTTCGAAACCTCTGATTAAGAGGCTGAATTTCAACCACTACTATCGCTACTTCTGATTTCTAGGTGCTGAGCGACTAACGGATGCACTACAGATAAATCGTATCCATTATCAAGAATCCTTTGACCATTGTAAATAATATCAAAAATAAAGACCGTGTTTAAGATTATATTGCATAAATTTCCTAAAACATTCCTTTGTGTTAGGGTTGCCACTGTCCGGTTTTTATGACATATCAGTAAGCAATCTATGTGATATTAAATGTCCGTTGTCATTTCTAAGTGGTTAAGAAACGCGGCCTCTCGATCGAGGGGTTCGAGGTTCAAATCCCAGGCACGCACCTCTGATTTTCAACTTTATGTGCGTATTAGAAATTAATTATCAATCGCTTAAACGGTGAGGAAAACATCGTGAGGAAACCTGCATACCTGGGAGATTAAAAAAAAATCAAAGGTATGTGAAGTCTACCAATACGCTCTTGACCAGCGCGGTGCACTATGGCCTAATCCTTCTCATTCTGAGAGGAGACTCGAGCCCAGCAGTGGGACAGTAATGGGTTGATGATTACGATGATGACGATTACCACACCACTCACAAGCCAAAAATAAAAGGCAGAATTTCGTAAAATTCTTATAGGAATTGTAGCTTAGTCGTAAGAATTTCAGTTTTCAAAAGTTCAAGTTTAATTTCAGTCAGGTCATTTTGGCTTCCAAAATAATAAAAATTAATTATTATTATCATCTGCCTTTACGGCGACGGGAATCATAATGAGGAAATAAATGTGCCTAAACCAATTTAAAAGGTGTAGTTTGCCTGTACGAATGGCTATGAACTCAACCTTCCTCGTTCTATGTACAACCCACGCCCAGCAGTGGGACAATAACCTTTATGACAATAAATCAAATTTCCGAGAGTGCCAGCCCTACCCACGACCTTAAGTCAAGCGAAACATTTGCATTTCAAATGCGATGAATAAACCCCAAGAAAGAAATCGCCAAAATACGAAATGTGGAGTGTTTATCGCGAATCTCCCTTATTATGTACAGCAGATAACGTAGATTGAATGTATAAATAATTAAACGGTTGTAACATGAACTGAATAAATATGGATGTATTTATTTCGATAGTACTTTGAAGGTAGAACGCTCTGTGGTTCAACTCCGGCGACACCGTCACATCTATTTCTGCCTAATAACAGTGTTAAGCGCTGCTGTGTTCTGGTTTGAAGGGCGTAGTACAGAGACATACTTGTCCGAGGCGTTCCAATTTAGTTGTTATTCATAAATCATGAATTTCTTTAAAGTAATATTTGTTTAAGGTTAGCAAGGCTAGCCGCACATTTGTAGCCGCCCTCAGATAGGACTCTCTTCTTATCTGAGGTTGGTTACAGATGTCCACGGGCGGTAGTAGCCGAACCATCGAATCGACTATATGTTCATGCTCCTTTAATATAAAATCTGAGAGGAGACTCGTGCCCAGCAGTGATACAGAAATAAAAACATAAACATAAAATACTTTCTACACTCTCAGCCCCACACTAGGATTCCCTGTATCGTGGGCACTATGGCACGTGGACACACAGAGACGAATACACAAACACCCAAAGCCGGAAACCTAAATTCATCATTTTTGATTTTATTAAGTTAAGATTAAAACTACTTCGCAACAATCCGCTACAAATATGCATGATGGTATATATTTTAAACCATGCAGTATGTACCACCCTCCCTCCCTCAAAGGACGCGTGCAGATGCAAATTAAAAATATACACCACCATACAAACAAATCGTTAAAAATCTTAACGGTTAACCGTCGTAGAGTCAACTTACCCTGATGATGTTCCGTTTTAGAGCGAAACACGTGTTAGTGGTGGTATGAACGGTGGTCATTGGTGGTGTATATTTTTAATTTTTGCATCTGCACGCATCCCTAGAGGGAGGGAGGGTGGTACATACCGCATGGTTTAAAATATATACCATCATGCATATTTGTAGCGGATTGTTGCTAAGTAGTTTTAATCTTAACTTAATAGCATGGATTTCCGCAAAGTAACGCCTGATACAATTAACTATTTTAGATTTTGTCTGGCCAGGGATCGAACCCAGAACCCTCTGCGCGTCAATACGGTGACCGCTCCACCACGCGGGTCGTCGTAATACAGAAATAAGTTATTAATGACGATAAAACCTATTTATTTGAAACGTCTTCATATAATCTACTGGTTTTAATATCATATTGGCAGCGTGAGTTTTATTATGCGGTCCGCTGACTGCATTCATCTATATAGATGCAATGTCGCCAATAAATTTTATTGTGCAAATCCCCCTTTGTTTTAGCTGTCATTGTGAAAGAAATGCTGAAAAGGAAAATAAATCTGCTGACATTGAAGTGGTATGGAAATATGAAATCTGAATATATGATTTTATTTTATAATATAGGAGTGGCAGAAGAGAATGCAGTCCACCTGATGGTAAGTAGCTACTGCCGCCCATGGACATCTGTATTCAATCCCAAATAAGATTAGTGTCCTACCTGAGGTCGGCCATAGATGCGTTCCTACGCCTGAGGATTAAGCTAGAAAGCCTCTGACGAGTATGTCTCCCTTACCATACCCTTCAAACCAGAACACAGCAGCGCTTAACACTGCTTATAAGGCAGAAATAGATGTAGCGGTGGTGCCGCCAGAGTCGAACCACGAAGGATTCTAACACCTTAAAATTTTTAACAAACGCTCCTAGACTTAGTTCTTAAGTCTTCTTCGAGCCACAGAAAGAGAAAGAATGAACAACTCTAAACAGAAAGAAAGAGACAGGCGGAGATTATATGGATCTTATCAGCCGTATACTTATAATAATAATCGGACAAAAATCCAAAAACTTACGCTATACGGATCATTAGTTCAGAATATAAAAATATTTTCACCCATCTGTTGGTATTCATCATTTTTCTACACTTTTTATTATATCCGCGCCCAATTTCCGATCTGGAGTTATAAAAGATTGAAAAGTTATGATGCCTTCAGATCGGATCGGATCTTGGATCTGCAAGGCGGATTTAAATTTACATTTAATAATGTCATCTTTTGATGTTATAGATTTGGATGTTTTATTTTCCATGTACTGGATTCGATCATGTCAGAGAATGTGCCAGAATAGACGCTGTAGGATTGCAATGACATAATATCATAGCACAATAGCAGTGATAGCGTAGTAGTTAGGAAACGCGGCCTCTCGATCGAGGGGTCCAAGGTTCAAATCCCAGGCACCTCTGATTTTCAAATTTATGTGCGTATTAGAAATTAATTATCACTTGCTTAAACGATGAAGGAAAACATCGTGAGGAAACCTGCATACCTGAGAGATTTATAAAAAAATCTCAAAGGTATGTAAAGTCTACCAAGTAAAGTAAAACGTCTAATCAGCAAATCTTCCATTTTAAGTATTGATTTGCAATCAAAAGTTAAGTGAAATATTATAGTTAAGGGACAATTAAAAATTACAGACTTTTTCTATACACCTAAGGTCCATACTATAATTTCCTGTATCATGGGTGCCACGGACACACAAAGACAACACAAATACCCAGACCCAAAAACAGAAATCTAGATTAATTTAGATATCTATCTGCCTGGGAATCGAGCCCGGGACTCTGCGCGTCAGACAGGTATATTGGCCGATTTTTGCCGATATTTCGAATCAGTTGCATGAATCGTGATCAAGGCGGGACTGACAGCGTCGGCAAAAAAATTAAAAACCACGTATCGTGAGTATCCGTTACATATTAAAATGTCCAATTCCGCGGTAATTTAAGCCTAAAAATATAATTTAAAAAACTAAAAAACACGCTTTTATAATAAAATCAACTAAAAGTACAAAATAATTTTCAATCTAAGAATCAATTAAGGAGCAGTAAATTGTATAATTGTGGAAAAAGCGTGGGGTGCTCCAGTTATCAGGTTCGAAAAGCGCCCCACACTTTTTCTACAATGTTTCTATTTACAACATAGATTAGTAAAGATTACTCACTCCTAACTAGAAAATGTGCCCAGTTTTGACAATTGAAATACTTGTGCAAAAAAGTTTTGCCACGTCTCCGTGCTAAAATATCCCTAAAATATTTGAAATAATTATTTATTTATTATGTAAATTCATGTAAATTACGCAGTATTAGTTATTTATTCGTAAATTTTCTCTAAAAATGTTTTTATTTGTCAAGAATTCAAAAAAAGAACTTACGATAATAAGCCATTTGTGGCTTCATTCAATTTTAAGGCGGCGAAGTATCTTTACTAATCTATGATTTACAAGCTAATAAAAGCGTGTTTTAAAATGGAAGTGTTGAGTGACTAAGAGTCACTTCAATAAAAAGTTATAGTTCAATAGAAGAGTAGCTTCAATAGAAAATCTAAGACTCAGCGTTACTATCAATGCTGCAATTCAATATGAAGTGGTAATTAAAATGATTTATGCTTAGATCGTTAGGAACGGAACTAATTGAGATTCCCCGACTCCTAAGCTACATAAGAATTTCTGAATTCATGGTAGATAGAGATTTGAATAGATTTCTGGTGTAGACAATAATTATGGCGTAATTTCTAACGTCCAACTAAACTATTTTTATAATATAGAAGAAGCAGACGTGCATGCAGTGCACCTGATGGTAATGTCTACTGCCGCCCATGGCTCAACCCCAGATAGGATTACATATTTCTACCTGAGGTCGGACACAGACCGCTACATATGAGCTGGGACGCCTCGGATAAATATGGCTCCCTAGCGACAAACTTAAAACCAGAACACAGCAGCGCTTAGCACTGCTGTTATTAGGCAGAAACAGGTGTGGCGGTGGTGCCACCAGAGTCAAGCCGCAAAGGGTTCTACCATTCCAAATACGCAGAAACAATGCTTTCGATTGCCGTGTCGTGGATGCCACGACAGGTGCCAGACCTAGAATGGAATTCTAAAATCATCACCACTTTGTGTCAGACAGGTATGGTGACTCGAACCGGGTCATCGAGTGGATTCCTGGTATGATTCAATTATCTTATGACGAATTTCAAATTAATTCTGTTTGAGGTATACTTAGGTGTTTGTGTATTAGTCTTTGTGTGTGTAGAATATAGACACAGTAGACCTAGCGTAGTAGAAAAGTGAAGAAAACATGTTTATTTCATAATTCAGATAATTCAGAAATAATCAATAAGTAATAATTAACGAATAAAAATTAAAAATCATATCTCACCAAGATCCTCGTTGGTGAGAGACCAGCTCTGGCAGACGACATTCCTCAGCACCATGAGAAGCAGCACACCACACTTCCCGCCGAAAACGGCAGCCATCTTGGAAACTCTGTTACGTCATGTTACGATCGCGTTCATTTTAATGACACATTACCACTGCCCGTTTTGATCTGTAAAAGAAAATAAAGCGTTGAAAAAACAGATAAATGTTTTTCCATGATTGCAAGTAAAGATCTTCACCTATTCTTATAGTAACAGAATACACGGTATGAGGAGGAATAGTATAAAGCATGATTTAATACCAATTACCGGTATTAAGTCCATCTGAAATATTTGTCAACTGTCAATCAATAAGATGTTGGTGTAAATTGGTGAATTTACATTTAAGATACAAATGTAAAACATTTTTTTCTTTCAAATATAAATTAATAACATAAATATCAACCGCACGTAAATATAAAGCCGGGCGATGCAATATTTTATGCGTCGATTCGTCAGATTAAAGTTTGCGCAAACAGCTCAGCGCAGATTCAACACCTATCTCTATGCGACAGAGAGCTATTGAATTTATTACAAAGTATACCGTAAAAATTAATATCACGTCACATATGATGTAAATTTAAACTTTAAGTATTTACTTTATTTTTATATTTTTTATTTGTAGACAGAAATAATTGAAATATATTTGATACATATTTCTCAATTAAAAGTCTGTGTTGCAGTCAAAAAGCAAAATGATAATATATTTTATGTTCCGTATCGTCAGATTAAAGTAAGAGTTAACAACTCAGCGTAAATTTTCAACGTCTCTTTGAAACAGAAACCTATTTAATTTATAACAGAATATACTGTGAAATTGAATATCACATTGCCACATATGATATAAAGTTAAAATTTAACCACTCTTTTATTTTATTTTATGTAATTTATTTATAAAAATAAATAACTTCTTAAGCACAAACCTGAAAGTCTATGCAGTCATAAAGCAGAGCAATGCAATATTTTATGCGCCGTTTCGTCAGATGAAAATAAGCGAAAACAACTCAGCGCAAATTTACAACACCTATTTCTATGCGAGAGAAAATTATTTAATTTATTACATAATATATCGTAGATAAAATATCGCGTTGTGACGTATACTGTAGATTTCAATTTCAAGAATTTATTTATAAAGGCAAATATTTTCATAATATTTCATTTCATACCTACTTTTTGAGCATATCTGAATGTTTATAATGCAGTCATATAGCTGAGCGATGCAATATTTTATGCGCCGATTCGTCAGATTAAAGTGAGCGTAAACAGCTCAACGCAAATATTCAATACCTATCTCTGTGCGACAGAAAGCTATTGGATTTATTACGAAAAATATCGTACAAATCGTATATTATATATATTCTGACGTCTCTGCGTTTCAATCTGAAGCATTCAAAAGCAATATCTCATTTAGCAAAATATTTTATACATACTACACGAACAGATATTATAATGTTCTTTTTATAAATCGTAGAGGTGTGCAATGCTATATGTTACGCGCCGTTTCGTTAAATTAAAGTGAGTATAAGCAGCTCAGCGCAAATTTTCAACACTCTCCTCTGTTAAACAGAAAACTATTTATGTTATTAATAGAATAATTTTATAATTTGAATATGACGTGCTGACGTCTCGGCATTTAAAATTTGAGGCAGTTAAAAGCAGTTATATATTTTATGCAGACTTCATGAACAGATTTTGAAACGTTTTATACATCATAGAGGTGTGCAATGCAATATATTAAATGCCGTTTCGTTAGATTAAAGTGAGTATAAACAGCTCAGCGCAAATTTAAAACACCCTTCCCTGTCATACAGAAAACTATTTATTTTATTAAGAGATAAATCGTAAAATTCGAATAGGATGTTCTGGCGTGTCGGTATTTAAAATTTGAAGCATTTAAAAGCATTAAATTTAGTAATATATTTTATGCAGACTTCATGAACAGATTTTGAATCATTATTTTTACCAGGCTTTTTAACACGCTTTTATATTAGCTTGGGTTGTATATATGTATGTATGTAACGGAATCTTTGAACTCGATTTTTACCCACCTTAAACGGTCCGATTAATTTAAAATTTTGAACAATTATCAAGAACCGATGATAATACACGATTTTAATAATTTTATCCCATTCTCCTCATCAGGCTCGTCAGGCATCACGATTAACGATTTTCCTTGTGCGATTTAAGCGTGGTTTTTAGTTTTTAAACTTTTTTTATATAATATAGGAGTAGCAGACGAGCTTGCAGTCCACCTGATGGTAAGTGGCTACTGCCGCCCATGGACATCTGTAATCAACCCCAGATAGGATTAGATATTCCTACCTGAGGTCGGCCACAGATGCGCCTCTACCCCTGAGGATTAAGTTGGAACGCCTCGGAAAAGTCTGTCTCCCTTACCACACCCTTCAAAACGGGACACAGCAGCGCCTAACACTGTTGTTATTAAGTCGAAGTTAGTGCGATGCAATATTTTATGCACCGTTTCGTCAGATTTAAGTGAGCGTAAACAGCTCAGCGCAAATTTTGAACACCTATCTCTGTGAAACAGAAATCTATTCATTTTAATTCGAAATATACCGTTAAATGTTATGTCATCTCATATCTTTAAATGTACTCTGAATTTCAATTTAAGGAAATAATTAATATAAATAAATTTTTGCATAATATTTATAACATATGTTACAGACAGTTGAAGGTGGTAGAACCCTTTGTGGTTCGACTCCGGCGGCAATACCGCCACACCTATCTTCCTAATAACAGCAGTGTTAGGCGCGAGTTATACATATTGAGATTTGTGTTTATTTTTATTCCTAGTATATGTTGATTATTATTGAAAGTATAAATACCGACCTGCATATTTTCTGCTTTACCCAAAGGTTACTGGTAGATATTGCTTCTAGCATTAAATCCGCCTTTTATACCAATTTTTATGGTATAATAAAGTTCTAAATGAATAAATAAATATAGTATAATAAAGTTAATTTAATCTACACCTACAAGTAGTATTTTACAGCAATTTCAAAGATCATTTACCACAATGAGAGCTATAAATAAAAAGTAAGTTAGCTCAGAAAGTAAGTTAAATTAAGTTTCTTAACATGTTACATCTACTCTGCTATAAAAATGTTAGTTGTCTGTTTGTCCTATTACCTTTGACGAAGGTTTTTATGTTTAGAATAGAATGGTTGACCTAAAGAACAACGAAAGAAGACCTAAATAAGTAGTATGTATTTTATCTCATAAAGATAAACTGAGCTGAATAATATAATAAAAATGTATTTTCATGTAAATCTATATTAAAAACATGTACATTGTATGACAGAGTATAGTCATGTACTAAATACACTAGATGCCACTTTGTGAGACACATACATTTAAAGAAGTGAATAAATATTATGATGCTGACAAAATCGATGACAGAAGAAGAAGAATAAAATAGCAATTATTATGAAAACATAAACCCAACAATTCTTTCGTCTTACAATTCAGACTCCAACGACACCTCATAATTATATTAAAATCTGTTAAGCCCTTTGGCCTACAGGAGATGCTAAAGGATTAGTCATACAAACTCTTGACATACATTACCCTCCACAATTGCGTAATAAAACAATCACTCACTAAAATGTCACATAGTGGCAATTACACAGATGAAGCCGCGTACAGAAACAAGTTAAGCAACCCTTTGATAGACAAGGGAACAGTCAGTGAACTCGCTAACTTATCGCCCCTATCTAGCGTCTTTAACGACACCCCTGGGATGGGGATGAACCCATTCTTAAAGAACCACAAATCACGTATTTGCAAACAATCTCAATTCGGAGTTCAATGTAGATAATTGTTTTGGGTTTTATGAAAACAATAGGTCACAGCTGAGCTGAGAACTGATAAAATCATATAGGTACATAAAAAATCATTTAATAATAAATGACAATAGGGAACTATATAAATATAAGTTAAGATAAAATCATATAGAATAATAAATAACAATATGTGTAAGTTAAATTAAGTATCAGTGATAGCCTAAGTAAATTATTTATTTATTTTTTTAATCTTCTTATACCTAGAATATGGTACAAAGGCGGACTTCATGCTATAAGCATTCTCTACCAGTCAACCTTTAAGTTAAGCAGAGATCAGCGAGGACGGCACTAGCAAAATCAAATATGTATATCACTAAAGAGTACATTCAATATACCCACTAATAATATTGTATAGATATATTTATATATAAATGCTAATAAAATAAACACATAAGTGCATAAATAGTAGAAAATAAATTTAACAAATATAATAATAATATACAGATAATAATTCACAAATTAATTCACTAGATGTTGTTTTAAATAGAATTCTCTGACTTTTGATTTAAATGTAATATAAATATAATACGCATATAACTTTGAAAAATCAGAGGTGCCTGGGATACGAACCTCGTACCTCTTGATCGAGAGGATGAGTTTTATAATGATGATGAATAAAACTGATGAATTTTATTACGAGTAATTTTTATTTTTTACCTATTTAAAGCTCAAAGTTTGAATTTTCATATGAAGAAATTAGCAAATATTCATCTATGACAAAGCTCTGAACATATTAATTATTAATAAAGATAACCACAGACGCTAGTGTCACATAAATCGAAACATAAAAAAATGACCGAATTTCCAATCGGCCCCACCTTTTCCGTGTAAAATTAAAACGGACGGGTGGTGCAATATTTTTGCAAGCGTCCATTTCGCTGAGATTAACGTACGGCAAACAGCTCCGGCAATATATGTTAATGCTCGCTATCACTGTCCGACAGCGGCCGCTATTTGCATTGTATTGAATACTTGAGCGGATGTGTACGGCCTCACTGCTAGCGGGCTAGGAACAATATATTTTGAACGAAATATTAGTATATGGTCGCCAAATGTGTTTTAAATATTTACGCTAATATAACGTCAGCGTATCATCATTTTTCAATCCATTAATGTCCCACAGCTCGTCACGGATCTGCTCTCACAATAAGGAGAATGAGACCATTATCCGCCACGGTAGTCATATGCGAATCGGTAGAATTCACATACTTTGAGAACATTTTAAATAAAAACAGACGTGAGGTGCAATATTTTTGCAAGCGTCCATTTCGCTGAGATTAACGTACGGCAAACAGCTCCGGCAATATATGTTAATGCTCGCTATCACTGTCCGACAGCGGCCGCTATTTGCATTGTATTGAATACTTGAGCGGATGTGTAGCGGCCCCAGTGTAAGCGGGCTCCGCGGAACTTAACTTGGTGGTAATATGCGGGGTTTTGGGTGAATTGGGTGTGGACGCGAAAATGCTGTGAAATATTGACGGTAATCTAACGTCTATAATAATATTTAATAAAAGGTGGGGCATTATGAAATATTTAGTATTAAGTTATTTATTATTAATACGTCCCAGTAGTGGATAATAATTTGACAACTACTCAAATATTTTTTAAAAACAAAACATTATTTTTTGCCCTAAGACTTTTTACAAACTCCTTCTATAAAGTCGTTTTATAAAGTGAAGAATTGCGAATGAGGAAAGTAAATAAGAATATTTTTTATTTCTTCTTCCCACTAGAAAAAGCTTTGACCACCTTCACGTCACCTGATGGTAAGTGACTACTGCCGCCCATTGACTTCTGTAATCATCCCTAAATAGTATTAGATATTCCTACCTAAGGTCGGCCACAGATGTGCCGCTTCCCCTGAGGTCTAAGTTGGAACGCGTCGGAAAAGTATGTCTCCCTTACAACACCCTTTAAACCAGAACACAGCAGCCCTTAACACTGCTGTTATGAGGCGGAAATAGACGTGGCGGTGGTGTCGCCGGAGTCGAACCACAAAGGGTTCTACCACCTTCAATTTAAATCCGTTACATTGCATCCCAAGAACTGTATTAAAATATATAATTTTCAAAAATGATATTACAACAGCTGTTTTAGTGAGATTAGCAGCGCAGCGCAATATGTAAATATACATTATCACTGTCCACAAAGCGTGGCATTTGCATTGTATTGAATATAAACACGTGTGGCCCCAGTGTAAGCGGACCTTACGTAATGTTAACCTAATACGTATAATCTTATGCATTGTTTCGTAACAACTTTTGGTTTAATATAATTTAATAGTGTAAGGTCGTTTGTTCACCGCATCGTCACCGAATCGATACCGAGAAAGAGATTATTTCGGGCCGATTTTAATATGTCGTGACAGCGATAGTTTGTCCACCGCGACCGATATCGGGTGTTTATTGTGTTCCAGCTGTCACGTGTGTGACGGCAGTGTATGGACAAGTTCCAATGTGTTTTATTTTGCCGGCACATCGGCCCGTCAAGATCTCGGTGCCGATCTAGCGGTCACGCCGATCTACTCGAAATATGGACGGCAGTATGACGGCGCTCGGGTGACCGACGTGCGCTGGACAAGCGGCTATAGTAAATGTACGTAAGCTACTTCAGCGCCGTCATTAATTATCGGTATCGGCTCGGTGACGGTGGCGGTGGACAAACCGGGTAATGCTCCAATATTTAGAGTACTTCTTAGGATTTTTTACTTGATGCAGAGGGTAATGTTTTTGAGTCTCATTCTTTAGCATGCCCTAAACAGATTGCCGGATTTTAAGTGACAAGAGTAATAAAGAGTAATATTTTTAGGCAGTTTTTTGAAATATTTTTCTTATTCTAAAGCACGTCATAATAAAGTTATTACGGTACTTAGCCTTCGTAATAAAATTGTAAGACTGTCTAACTGACAGATAAATCACAATCAGGTCGATTTAAAAGCATGAAATTTTAAACAGATGTTTAAAACGACTATGAGAACTAAGAAATGCTTCCTGAACATTCATCTCCTAACTGGGCTAATAAGACGAAATCTTGTCACTTATAAACCACAATATTCCCATAAAATCACTTTATATTTTAATATTTTCCCCCGGAAAATTATTACTAAGTACGTCTAATTACTTCGGCTTTCCATCTGAATCCCTAGTAGACTCGAGTAGTAGTAGAATCGAGACTAAACGAAAAAACTTGAAAAGGTTTTCTAACTATGAATGAGACGCTAATTGAATTAATACGTTTATAAATAAATCTTAATAGTTGTCCATTTAGATCAAGAAAATCTTTGACTAGATCTAAGCGCTTTGGTTGATCTCTTTTTTGGATACCCAGAAATACTAATTTAATGAAATTAAGGTTTGACTTTTATTGAAACATTTATTTTAAAGCTATGTTATATTTTTTTATAATATAGGAGTAGCGAATGAGCATGCATTCTACCTGACAGTAGCAGCGGTTGACACTACTGGAAATAGGCAGAAATAGGTGTGGCGGTGGTACCGCCGGAGTCGAACCACAAAGGGTTCTACCACCTTCATACAATACAATATAAGTAACATCCCTACGTAAATACAATTTCTACAACGTATGTTATTTATATATAATATCGCCAATCTAATGAATTGTGTAAATATATTCGTATATCCACGAATTCTAGTCTTCCTATTATAACATACGAACAATAAACGATATTTATATTTCTGTAATATAAATAACATAACATCATGAAATAACAACTGTTTACATAACCTAATAACATCTTTTTGTGTTACAGGCAAAATAATTATATTGTTATTTCATCGCAATCAAGGCTAAACAAATAGTATTGATATCAATTTCTTTTTTCTTTTTTATAATATAGGAATAGCAGACGAACATGCAGTCCACCTGATGGTAAGTGGCTACTGCCGCCCATGGACATCTGTAATCAACCCCAGGTAGGATTAGATATTCCTACCTGAGGTCGGCCACAGATGCGCTACTTCTGAGGATTAAACTGGAACGCCTCGGAAAAGTCTGTCTCCATTACGACACCCTTCAAACCGGAACACAGCAGCGCCTAACACTGCTGTTATTAGGTAGAAATAGGTATAACGGTGGTGCCGCCGGAGTCGAACCACAAAGGGTTCTACCACCTTCCTAACAAAACAATAACATATAATTGCCATCCGAACTTGGAGGATGATGGAGTAACTAATTTATTAATACTATTTTGGAGTGGAGCTAATAAAGAAATATACAATCTTTCAAACGTTAAATCATTACTCCTAAAAGTTTAATCCTATGCACTATCAAAATGCATTAAAAATAATAAGTATTGTATTGTTAAAAAACGGTACTAATTTCCATTGCATTGGTGGTACTGATGCCCAATTGCCTAAAGTCACGTAATCCTTTGGAATATCAAGTTCGTCTAGAAGAACAATTTCACATTTACTGGAAGAGTTCAATTAGTATGTGATTGACATAAGTTCAAGAATGATTAAACTGCCAAACTATGTATTAACTGTCTTAAAACGAAAATATCATATCTTTATTAAAACACAATGAAACTACATGGATAATTTCTGTGGACGTCGTGAAATAACTAACAATGTTTCCCAAAAAATGGTTTGCATCAAACTTCTCAGTTTTCAATATCAGTTTCGAAATAACTGACATTGCTGATAGAATCTGTCTTTATTCTAGCCAACTTTATAACAAGCCTGTCGTTCTTTCGTGATGATAGTTTTCATCGCGTCATGGTTATATTACAATATTTATTGCGATATTTGTAAAATAATCTATTCTATAAAGGTTATATACTTAAGTCATACATACATATTTGGCTACGTTATGAGAAGTGATTGCTTCCTTGATAGTCACTTCACAATATTTTTTTAACAAAATTAAAATAAAAAACAAGTCGCCAATGAACATTTCAATCAAATCCAAATAGGAATTAATTTTAGAACAGTGTTCTAAACGTTGCTATACCTAAGGACTATTTTTTTTAAAATCATCTATCTTACCATTCTTACCTTATGGCGTTCTTGAAGCCAGTACACATTACATTCATCTAGAAATAAATGTGCCTGTGCTACCTTCGCAGTCGAAACTCGAAGAACTCTACTGTCTACACAGATTCTAGCTTTTGAAAATTACTATCATAATGTATAATAACATCACACATCAAGTATATATCATATTCTACTCAAGAATCATTTCTATTCTTATTTTAACAATTTTGTTCGCACGTTAATAACTCCATACGCGTTCCACCCGCTCTCAAACGCACCACACCCTTACCACACTGCGGTATCTTTTGACAGTTCATTCATTGTACTGCTAGGTGAATAATATGTGAACTGCATTTTTAACTAGGGTTGCCACGAAGAAGAATAATTTTAGAAATAATTCTAATAGACTAAGAAAGAATTGTTACAAAAATTTTCAATCGATATTCCTTTTTTACCCGACTGTGGAGAGTAGTGTTTTTCGAGGAAGACTCGTCCTTTGATACACCCGTGCCCGGTTTCGTTGAATTGTGGTAGTGATCCAGGTGTTTTAAGCACTCCGGGTTTTTGTTTTTAAAACAATTCTGTAGTTTAGTAACTTTTAGCGAGCTATATCACTTAAAAATTTAAAACTTTCTATAATTTTATAATGATCGAATTTCGATTGCTGTAAATATGCAGTCAGGTGAGTTAACACAGGCGCTGTGGTAAAAACCCGACTATTTAAAAATACAGTATGTCATTCCCACAACATATGTGGTATTCATATGTTAAAAACTGTCAATCAGTTTGGTATGTAGGGCATGCTAAAAAATGAGACATACGTATTATAAGCTCGAAAACATTACCTATGCTCCCGAAATTAAATTCAGTTTTACCCCACAGATAATATGGTAACCGCGTAGTAAGCCAATTTTAATTTAATTCCAATCTGCATGGAATGTAGAGCGCTCTGAAATCAAACCGATTGATTGAAGTCCCGTCATACGACATTGAATTAGGAATTTTATTTTTTGTAAAGTTTATGTGATAACTTTTTATATTTAGAATGTAAAATATCTTCAATTCAAAATCAATAGATACCGAAAAACAGTGATAAATAGCAGTTTGTTGCACGGCAACCCTCATTTATTTTTAACTTTTTTTTGTAATTGTAATTATATCCTCTACCGTTATACATACTCTGTATAAATTTGGAGTGTCTACCTATTACGGTTCAGGAGATAGAGCCCTGTTACAGACAGACAGTGGAGGCTTTGTAATAAGGTTCCGTTTTTACCCTTTGTTGTACGGAACTATATCTAAATAGAATACTTACTCTATATCTAAATAGAATAATATAAATTACACATACATATAATTATACATATATTTGTTAAAATATATAGTTGCTTTTTAAACTAAAAACAGTTTTTGCAGACCTACCTCACAGGTAATACAGTAACCGCGTAGTAAACCCAATTTTAATTTAATTCCAATCTACATGGAATGTAGAGCACTCTGATAATCAAACCGATTGATTAAAGTCCCGTCATACGACATTGAATTACGATTTTTTTTTTTTATAATTTGTGCGACATCTTTTTATATTAAGAATGCAAAATGTCCTCAATTTGATAACTTAATAAACTCTGAAAAATAGCGGTCTCTTTCATGACGACCCACATTTATTTTAATGTTTTTTTTTTGTTTTGATTTTATTGTAGTGGCCACCATTATACATACTCTGTAAAAAATTCAAGTATATATTACGGTTCAATATCTATTGAAGTCTCCATCTAGAGGCCTCTATCTAGAGGCCTGTAACACACGGACAGACAGCGGAGGCATAGATTGCGTTTTACCGTTTGGGTACGGAACTCTAAAAAGTTACTGAACTCTTATTTTATGCCTACATATAATAATAATAATCATAAATACTCGTATAATAATACAAATATAGATTTGCTACAAAATAGTAGCAGTTTAAATAAAAATAAGTTTTCGCAGAGCTGCCCCACAGATAATGTAGTAACCGCGTAGTAAACCAATTTTAATTTAATTCCAATCTGCATGGAATGTAGAGCGCTCTGATAATCAAACCGATTGATTGAAGTCCTGTCATACGACATTGAATTACGAATTTTATTTTTTTCGTATAAATTCAGCTGTGAGCTAAGTTTTTATATATGTGAATCGAAAAAAGGAAAATGCGTGCAATTTTTTGCAAAAAGATTCGGAGATATTTTAGAAATGGTAAAATGGCAAATATCTTCAATTTAGGCGCAGCTATGCTGCGCATTTGAAAAGAGTGGTAAAATAAAACACCTATTTCTGCCTAATAAATGCAGTGTTAAGCGCTGTTATGGTCCGCTTTTAAGGATGTGCTAAGGGAGACATTTATCCTAGGCGTTCGCACTTAGTCCTCAGGGGCTGCAATGAGCTCTGGTTTATCTATTTTATTTGGGGGCGATTATTTAAGCCCATGGGCGGCAGTAGTCACTTACCATCAGGTCGACTACATGGTCGTTTGCTATGTTCTATTATAAAAAAGTCACATTTTATAACCACTAACTAGGCTATGCTGAAAAAAATAAAATATAACATTTCATTTAAATCCATAGTTTGTTGTCGGAAAAATGTGGCAAATATTTTCAAATACCATTACGGCTTTACTCAATTTAAGAGGCTTAAAAAGCTTTCATAAATTAAATTCCAAAACTATTTGTGTTTATCATAAAAATATAACTAAATTGTAAAGGAGGTAACATGACGATGTGATAATACATGAACAACTGTTTGCGTTGGGCACCGTTAGAAACGGTCGCTGGTGGTCTGGGCGACAGTCGATGTCGATTGCTGGCGACGGGTTGCAACATTCGATAGTGATCAATAATATGCTTCCTGTTACGTCTTGAGATTGTACCACAAGGGTTGGGGCTTCAATGAAACTTAGACATGGTTATTGATCACGACACGTCCGTCTCTCGCCGCTGTAAGAGTAAGACTGACCTCAGTCGACCGACGGGTGGCAATCACACATTTATTACACAAACCGCAGGTAGTACAATATTTATTTATTTAGTTATAACTTACATATTACATTACAGACTACCTTAATACGTTAGTGTAGTGAAAACAAATTAATTAAAATATTGATAATTAAATTAAATATGAATTGTTCATAAATTAAAATTACATACAAAATTCAATTTACTCAAAAAATAATTAACCATCAAATACATAGATCAGTAAAGATACTTCGCCGCCTTGAAATTGAATGAAGCCTCAAACGGCTTATTAGTAAGTTTTTTTTTTTAATTCTTGACAAATAAAAACATTTTTAGAGAAAATTTACGAATAAATAACTAATACTGCGTAATTTACACAATAAATAAATAATTATTTCAAATATTTTAGGGACATTTTAGCACGGAGACGTGGCAAAACTTTTTTACGCAACTATTTCAATTCTCAAAACTGGGTATATTTTCTTGTTAGGAGTGAGTAATCTTTACTAATCTATGATCAAATATAATAAAATTAAACAATAACAATGTAGTAGTATTATAGGTGAAGTATATAGGTCTCTCTCGCACTCGCACAGAGCGCACGTACTTAACAACTCTCCGTATGTTTTTTCTCTGTTATTGTAATAAAAACAAATCAGTAATAAATACATCTTATCGTACTACAGGATGTTACACTTCCCGCATACTATTGAAACGCCATAATATCCGATGGAGCACGACGCATATTGAGCCCAAACAAATTTTCTGATTAGCGCTTCTATGTTCAGTTTGGGGTAGAGTAACAAAACGTTCCAAATTAGTCCTCAATAATAACAACAATTCAATATTGCAAAATAACTTCGAGGTACGACTTACAATCCGGTAGTGTTCATCATCATCAACCCATTAACGTCCCACTGCTGGGCACGGGTCTCCTCTCATAATGAGAAGGATTAGGCCATAGTCCATCGCGCTGGCCCAGCGCATATTGGTAGACTTCACATACCTTTGAGATTTTTTTTGTAATCTCTCAGGTATGCAGGTTTCCTTACGATATTTTCCTTCAACGTTAAGCAATTAATTTTTAATACGCACATTACTTTGAAGTTTCAGAGGTACGTGCCTGGGATTTGAACCTCGGACCCCTCGATCGAGAGGCCGAGTTTCTTAACCACTAGGCTATCACTCGCCGGTAGCGTTACAGTCTTTAAATATGTGCGTGACAAATCGGTATATGTAGCTACGGCATCGCCCGCTGCTGTTGGCACCTCCGGCAGCCAGGACCAAGCTGCTGGCCAAGGCTCCCCTCAACAGAACGATTCGAATATTGTGGACCTCTAAATGAGTGGAAATTTTAATGAGGCCCACAACAGAACTGACGTCATTTGTTGCAACTGTAGTGAACTCGCAAGTGTCACTATATTTCATATCTTATATGTAACTACTTACATTCATGTTATACGTGAAGGTGGTAGAATCCTATATGGTTCGACTTTTGCGGCGCCACCGCCTATTGTTAAACCTCAGGTAGGAATATCTAATCCTAACTGGGGTTAATTACAGATGTTCTTGGGCGGCAGTGATCACTTACCATCAGGTGGACTGCATGCTCGTCTGCTACTCCTATATCATAAAAAAAAGAAACAAATTGGACTACATTTTGGCATTTAGGCAAATACAACATACTATTTGGGAAGCGTTATTTTTTAGTCCGAAAACACTAAATTACAACTCATTACACACCACAGTTATTTTAAAGCACATTATTGTAGTGGTGGGGCCAATAAATTAAAATTTGCCACCCGACACTGTTTAAACAAATTACTGGATTAAAATGATTTATCAACTGCCGCTAACGAGGACACCGATGGTTTTCAAATTTTACAATTGACATGAATAATGGGGGTTTACGTCATTAGCCGTTTGAGGGTTGGGATATAGAAAATATCGCTGTAATACTATACAGAGTGAATTCGTTTTAAAAAACAGCACTTCCTGTATTATTCCACTAATAGGTATTATTATTGGTAAGCAGTGATTAAGAAACTCGGTCTCTTGATATTAAGAGCCGAGGGTCAAATCCCAGGCGCGTACCTCTGATTTTTCAAAGTGAATACTAAAAATAAAAGTTTTTAAAGAATGTGAAGGCTACCAATACGCACTTGGCCAGCGCAGTGAACTATGGCCTAATCCTTCTCATTCTAAGAGGAGACCCGTGCCCGTGGGACGGTAATAGGTTGATGATGATGATGATGATCATGAATTTAGAGTTTAGAGAGACAGTGACTTGACCACTTGAAATAAGATGGACATTTTATATTATTTATACGTGAACATTTAGTCAAATACAACATACATTTTGCGAAGCGTTATTTTTTAGTCCGTTAACACTAAATTACAACTCATTACACACCAAAGTTATTTTAAACGGCATTATTGTAGTAGTGGGGCCAATAAATTAAAATTTGCCACCGACACTGTTTAAACAAATTACTAGATTAAAATGATTTATCAACTGCCGCTAACGAGGACACCGATGGTTTTCAAACTTTACAATTGACATGAATAATGGGGGTTTACGTCATCAGCCATTGGGGGCTGGGATATAGAAAATATCGCTGTATACAGGATGATTTTTAGGGTTCCGTACCCAAAGGATAAAAACGGAACCTTATTAGTAAGAATTCGCTGTCTGTCCGTATGTCTGTCTGCCACAGGGCTCTATCTCTGGGACCGTGATAGATAGACACTTAATTTTATACAGGAGATGCATAACGGTGGCCGCTATAACGACAAATACTAAAAATAAAATATTCAATTCAATGTAGAGTTTAGAGGGACCACTTGACACAAGATGGACTACATTTTCGACGGAAAAAATGCCATAGTTTATCATACAATAGACATTTTGGGGAGAGCGTCGCTATTTTTTAGTCTCACCAACAATAAATACGAGTAACAACTCATTACACACCACAGTTATTTTAAAGCACATTATTGTAGTGGGGGGGGCAATAAATTAAAATTTTCCACCCGACACTGTTTAAACAAATTACTAGATTAAAATGATTTATCAACTACCGCTAACGAGGACACCGATGGTTTTCAAATTTTACAATTGACATGAATAATGGGGGTTTACGTCATTAGCCATTGGGGGCTGGGATATAGAAAATATCGCTGTAATACTATACAGGATGAATTATTATTTGAAAAACAGCACTTCCTGTATTATTTCACTAATGGGTATTGGTATTAATGTTATTGGTAAGCAGTGATTAAGAAACTCGGTCGCTTGATATTAAGGGCCGGGGTTCAAATCCCAGGCGCGTACCTCTGATTTTTCAAAGTGAAATCTAAAAAAAAATTAATGTATGTGAAGGCTACCAATACGCACTTGGCCAGCGCGTTGGGCTATGACCTAATCTTTCACATTTGAAGAGGAGACCCGTGCCCATCAGTGGGACAGTAATGGGTTGATGATGATGATGATCATGAATTTAGAGTTTAGAGAGACAGTGACTTGACCACTTGAAATAAGATGGACATTTTATATTATTTATACGTGAACATTTAATCAAAAACAACATACATTTTTGCGAAGCGTTATTTTTTAGTCCGAAAACACTAAATTACAACTCATTATACACCACAGTTATTTTAAAGCACATTATTGTAGTGGTGGGGCCAATAAATTAAAATTTGCCACCCGACACAGTTTAAACAAATTAGTAGATTAAAATGATTTATCAACTGTCGCTAACGAGGACACCGATGGTTTTCAAATTTTACAATTGACATGAATAATGGGGGTTTACGTCATCAGCCATTGGGGGCTGGGATATAGAAAATATCGCTGTAATACTATACAGAGTGAATTCGTTTTAAAAAACAGCACTTTCTGTTTTATTCCACTAATGGGTATTGTTATTATTGTTATTGGTAAGCAGTGATTAAGAAATTCGGTCTCTTAATCTTAAGGTCCGAGGTTCAAATCTTCTTCAAAAAAGGTGCAAAAAGAGCTCTCCTTCAAAGCCGGCGATGCATTAGCGACTCCACTGGTGTTGCAAATTTCCATCACTCTATCAAAAATTCGTTTTAAAAACAGCACTGCCTGTATTATTCCACTAATAGGTATTGTTATTGGTAAGCAGTGATTAAGAAACTCGGTCTCTTAATCTTAAGGTCCGAGGTTCAAATCCCAGGCACGCACCTCTGGTTTTTCAAAGTTATATCTAAAAAAAATTTTAAAGTGTGTAAAGTCTTAATACGCACTGGGCCAGCGCGGTGGACTATGGCCTTATCCATTTAGCGATGAGACCCGTGCCCAGCAATGGGACAGAAATGGGTTGATGATGAAGATGATGATGATGGGTATTGTTACACAGGTTGTATTTTTTCCTGATTTATTTTTTATCAAAATCGGTCTCTAACTTCTTTTAGCATTTTCTGCTAAGCCATATAGTATCAGATTTTGACATCCAGACCTACGTTAAGAATTCACCCTGCATAGTATTGCAGCAATGGCTAATAACTGGTATAAACCCAGCCAAAGTAGTTTTAGCTAGTGAAGAGTAGAGATGAATTTTATTTGGATTAATATACCATTCGTTTAATAGCAGCTATGTACACATTTCTCTCTTTTATCTTTCTTTCAAAGTATCTAAAAACAAATGGGTTTTCTCGATTGACATAATGTTCTTACAGAAGATGGAGGGTTCAATCTTCAGTCAGATGACTAAATAATAAACTAAAATAACTTCTGAAATTGCTATCAAACTTCAAAGAGTTGAACCATTACATAAAATAAATATACGTTATTCGACGGGAAATGGAAGAAAAATGTGTTTTAATCAGAGAACCGAGCAACCATCAATCCAAGATGGCTTACTCTTCGTCAAACATTACTCATAAACTTTGATAAGTAAAACAGAAAGATACTTCACCGCCTTTAAATTGAACGAAGCCACAAAAGGCTGACAGTGATAGCCTAGTGGTTAATAAACTCGGCCTATTGATCAAGGGGTCCGGGGTCAAATCCCAGGCACACACCTCTGATTTTTTCAAAGTTATGTGCGTATTAGAAATTAATTATCACTTACTTGAACGGTGAAGGACACCTGAGAAATCTTTAAAGTCTAACAATACGCACTTGGCCAGCGCGGTAGGTTTAAAAAAAGATTTTAGGGTCATTTTAGCGCGGAGACGTGGTAAAACTTTATTTACGCAACAATTTCAATTCTCAAAACTGGTAACAATTTCTTATTAGAAGTGATCTATCTATGTATTTTACTCATCAAAGCTCATAATTTAGATAATTTCAGATTAAAGTACGGGATACGTTTCACGGAACTCCTTTTTCAGTAATTGGAAACCTACTCAATATAATTCTTACTTCTCTTTTAGTAGTGTTGTGCCCTATATGTGGATCTATCGATAGTTCGACCTCAGTCCCTGAAACTATCGACTGTATCGATAATATTATGATACTCGTATCATTAAATTATAATAAGATTATTAGTTATAATCTTATGTTACTCTTCAATTATTATTAAATAATGATTCTTATTCTTTATTTTAATGATAGTTGCAACCCTTTGTGCCATTGCTGAGCATCTTTCTCACAACTTGCGAAAGCCTGGGGCGCAAAGCATAAACCATTACTTCAATAAGGATTAATAGATTACAAGAACTCATTATTTAATGCATTCTTTGTTAACGTTATAAAACTCAGTTTCGTTAAAGAAAAGAGCAGCAAAAAAACAAATAGCATTATTATAATGACATTTGTATACTATGTGCAATGTGCATATATTGTCAGAAATTGATTTGATATTTCTGACAATATCATTTTTTTTTTAATTTAGTATTTTTAAATGGTATATTCGAGAAAAAAGCTTCAAATTCTTGTGCAATTTCTTTACCCGAGGTAATCGGATTATTTATCGATTATCGAATTATTTATGTCGATAATATCGATGACTTCCTTAATATCGTACAACACTACTTACGTACAGATTCATCTTGCTAATAGCCGCTTTGGAAATATTTATCTTTATTTAAGACATGCCTCCGCCCACGGCTTCACCCACGTGCACTTCCAAGTTCTCAACTTTACGAAGAAACTTTAAATATATCCGAACTGAAGATAAAGTAATTTAATACACTTTTTATTCATATCGCTTTAATTCTTTCATACATTTTTATATATTTTAGGGTTCCGTACTGGTATAGACTCTCTATGTATGTATATTGGCTGACCTCTTACTTCCATTTCTGCATCCCAAGCATATCTTTTCCTTCCCTTCCGCTCATCCTTCCAGTGCAGTTAGTCTGTTCCAAACTTCCATCCTGGCCACACGTTTCCAAATTCTGTGTTCATTGTGCTAAATAAACTCACTTTGTTACTTTGGCAGCTAAAGGGATAGTTAAATTATCCCCGGTTTCGTCTCTGCAAAATCGTGTGAATGTGAACCAAAAGTGAATTAAAACACAGTGATCCTAGTGGCCTCTCTGTATCCTGAAGGAAGTCTTATCGGAGTAGCACAACGTTGTGCCTCCGTTTTTCTCTGCTGCTCTCCGTGGTTGACTGCCGTTCCGTACTGTTCTCCGCTATTCTCCACTGCTCTTCGTTGTTCTCCACTGTAACAATTACCTGCAAGAAGTCGTCGTCGCTGTTCCCGTCGCCGTCTCCTGAACTACATAACACTCAGACTCAGACTCAGACTCGGATAACACCGAATTTCGCAGCATCAAGATCTGGACATCGTGTCGTCATGCAAGCTCTTCCCATCGCCGTGTTCCAAAGGTAAAAAACGGAACAGCAAAGGGTAAAAACGGAACCCTATTACTAAGATGTCTGTCCGTCTGTCACACGGCTCTATCTCTGAAACCGTAATACATAGACACTGGGAATTATTATTAGGGTGTGACCGCTACAATAATAAATATTAAAAATAATAAAAGCGTAGATTTTAACTTTTCAAACTATAACTTACCTAATTAATTTGTTAAAAAAATGTTTTTTTTGTGTGCTGTAAATTTTTTTACGTCATTTTGAACCGAATGAGCTATCTCTCATATTTTTAGGAGCTTAGGTCTATCTTACATTTTTTGAAATTGTCCGTTTGTTTCTTCATTCCACAAATCAAAATTAAATAATCATACTCTCAATACAACTGCAAAAAAATAATAAAACCAACTTTCCTATGAACAAAGTTGCGACACATAACTAGTTTGAGCAGAGATTCCCTCTCGCAGTTTTAATTGTAAAACTTTTATTATAATGGCTGTTTCATGGCGGAATTGCGTTATCTGTTTTCGAATTTGTATTCTATGTATTTTCCATTTGATTGTATACAAAAGTAAATACAAACTAATCGATGCAGATTAGAGTTAATGGAATAGTTTCAGAGGTAAATGTTAACAATTTTTAATAATATAAAAACTCTTTCGAAGAAACCGTTTTACGTATTTTCAGCAAAAAATAGCGTCACACAAAACTTATTAATGAAACTACTTACTTATTTGAGTTTCTTTTCAAACTTGACAGAAAAACACTATAACATCACATCTCAAATTTTGTCAACTTATTCCTAACAAGCTAATAAGCAATAGTTTTTAAGAACGTATATCAACAATAGGAAGGCAGTACGGAAGGGGCAGAATAGAGCTACGGTATCCTCTGCCTGTCGTAAGAGGCAACTAAAAGGAGGCTTTCAGGGTTGCAGTCGGAAAGAGAAGGAGCTCAAACCACCCGGCTAGCGACCCCCGGAAGTACGATGGTATGTGTGACCGCATACCGTCATACGCTCCACGAGGAGTAGCGAGCTTCATGGTCATCTGGGCGCAGCTTGACAGGGCAACGCGTTAAGAGGACTCCGGTTGCGTTCCTTTGGAGACTCGGAGTCCTCTACGCAGCGCCGAGGACGGCCACCGGGGGAGTTTTAGTGCGGTAAGAGTCCCACATAACTCGTCGTCGCTCCCACCAGTAATACTAATTTTCGTAGTGCTTGTTTGAAAAAGCGAAATCGATTTTCTTCAGATTTTTGCAAGATCCTATTTAACCCATTTACGATGGGGTGAATTTAAAAAATATCCTTTCTCAATGGACGCCTATGTCAAAAAATAAACTGTTATAAAAAATTCATAGTAACTTTAGTAGTTTAGACCCTGCGATGATGTCAGTGATAGCCTAGTGGTTAAGAAACTCGGCCTCATGTTCAAGCTGTCTGAGGTTCAAATCCCAGGCACGCAGCTCTGATTTTTCAAAGTTATGTGCGTTTTAGTAATTAATTATCACTTGCTTAAACGGTGGAGGAAAACATCGTGAGGAAACCTGCATACCTAAGAAATCTTAAAAAAAAGTTTTCAAAGGTATGTGAAGTCTACCAATTCATACTTGGCCAGCGCGGTGGACTATGGCCTAATCCTTTTCATTTTGTGGGGCAGTAATTGTTTGATGATGATTATGATGATGATGTCAGTGAGTATATTTTTGCTTTTATGTCCATTGATTTAAGATGGTAGAACTCTTTATGGTTCGACTCCTGTGACACCCACTTATACCTGACCCATAAAAGCTGTGTTAAACGCTACTGTGTTCTGTTTCGAAGGGTATGGTAAGGGAGAGATTGAAACGAGGGCTTCCAACTTAGTTAGTAGGTACATCTCCACATACTTTTCCGAGGTATTCCAGCTTTGTCCTCAGGAGTATTTGGGTTTGATTACAGATCACCATGGGCTGCAGAAGCCAATTACGATCAAGTGGACTGTATGCTCGTCTGCTACACCTATAATATAAAAAAGTCATCACGGGTATCTCAGTCGATTACATATCTGTCGACTTCAGATAGGACTCCAATCTGAGATTGATTACATAAGTCTATGACAAAGATCACTTACCATCAGTCAAACCGCATACTTGTTTGCTTCTTCTACATTATAATAAAGTAATTAATGATTTCAATCCTAATTAAAGTAAATTAAAAACAAAGTTCTCTATTTCAATTTTAGGTTTAACCCATTAATCATCCAACATAATTTGTAATTACGAAGTGTTGTTAATAATTAATTAACACAAAAGTAATGAAATACAAATATAGATTAATTGTTCCGGAAAAAATGGTTTTTACCCGACGATGTCGAAAGGAAGGTATCTAATGTTCGAGTGTCTGTACTATGAGCAGTGATAGCCTCTTGGTTCTCGGCCTCGTAATCGTGGGATCCGAGGTTCAAATTCCAAGCAAAATCACAGGTACATCTCTGATTTTTCAAAATTATGTGCGTATTAGAAATTAATTACCAATTGCCTACACGGAGAAGGAAAACATCGTGAAGAAAACCTGATAGATTTATAGAAAAATTTCAAAAGTATGTGAAGTCTATGCGTATGCGTATAGCAAATGCGTATAGCATTTGGCCAGCGCGGTGGACTATGGCCTAATCCTTCTCATTCTGAGAGGAGACCCGTGCCCAGCAGTGGGACAGTAATGTGTTGATGATGATGATGTATGTAGCATATACTCGTATGTATGTTGTCAACACTATTGTTAAACTGACTGTGTCCAGAGACTGCTTTATAACTCTACCAAAACCTTCCCTGACCCGCTGAGCCCTGGCGGAGCGGTCATAATACCGATCTGACGCGCAAAGGGTTCCGGAATCGATCCCCGGTCATACATCTGAATTTGGCTATCGGTTCCGTATGTTTGTGTGTCCATGGCACTCACGAGATAGGGAATCCTTGTGTGGGTCGGGTCTATGCTGCACTAAAAGCCAAGGATTTTAATGCTGTTACAGTTCACACACGAACATAATAAAAACACACAGATCCAGAGAATAACTAAAAAAAAAATTCACTCTATTTTTTCCATAGACCTCATTTTACGTAGGTCATTCTATATTTATTTTTATCATAGACCTCATTTACTTATGATTCTATCTACATATAAAGTTACCAAGAGAAATGAGGTTTCACAGTCGCAAATATAATAAGACCTAGTAGAGGAAAAACTAAAGGGTTAATTAAAGAAATAACATAATTATGTGCGTTGTGCATGATTTTAATGACTACTAAACTTAGCTAATAATCAAATCTATCTTAAATTATACCATAAGTGATCAACATTGTTTATAGTTGGGGAGCCCAAGCGGGGATTTCGGAAGTATCTCGAGCGCGGTCAATTTTCTTTTTAATATAAAGGAAATAATGCTAGAAAACGAGAAACATCATAATCTGCCGATTACCACACCTCGAAGTAGTGAAAAAATAGTCATTTTGACAAAAAATCACCCTCATTTTTAGGAAAATACATTATTCTTCATACATTCTCATATTTTTTTTTTCAAATCGTCAGAATAAGAAAACACCCCGCTAAATCAAAAAATATCATTTAACCTTTTCTTCATTCTAACGTCTAATGTACACAATCGTATAGGTCCCAATGACGCTCGAGTTACTACACATTTAGCATGATGGGCTCCCCTACCCCCTACCCCCCATTATCACCAATTTTCATGGAAATCTGCGGATATATTCCGTGTAACAAACGAAATGAAACGATTCTGTGGTTTAAAAAAAGTGTTCATCTTATATATAAAATTCTCGTGTCACAATGTTAGTTACCGTACTCCTCCGAAACGGCTTTACTGATTTTCACCAAATTTTATATGCATATTCAGTAGGTCTGAGAATCGGCTACTATCTATTTTTCATACTCCTAAGTGATAAGGGTTGTTCACCGCTAACATTTTTTTTATTTATATGGCAACACAACGTTTGCCGGGTCAGCTAGTTTTAATATATATTTTGTTTAAATAACGTGATTTATACGTATTCGCGTAGCACGTATTGTATCTGCGTAGCAAAGCGGTCTCCATATAAGTCTGACGTAGAGCGTTCCGGGTTCGATACCGACTAGGTTAAGATAATAATAAGGGCCAATGCTGAGCACGGTTCCTTTCCAAATAAGTGAAGAAACTGTTAACGGTAATAGTCCACCATGCTGGCCACGTATAATAATTCGAAATACTACATAAAACATATGTATATAATTAAAAAAAGATTAATAGTGAATTTGAATTTCGAATCGACGAACGCAAGTTATTAACACTAACGGTATATTCTAAATTAAAAAGTTCCCGTCAGCTATATTAAGATGAATAAGATCTGCCTAAATTCCTAATTCTGACGAAAAATTAATAGACTTTGCTATTGTACAAACGATGTAATTAAACATTGAAAAATACTATATCTTTTTTTTTTATTTAAAATGACAAAATTTCTAATCTACAAAATCCCGTTTGATGTATATTAAAAACTCACCATGCCATCAAAAATCTCACATCACACCAAAATCACCACAAACACGACACAACAAACTTGAGCGAACGATCTCGCGGACGAGCGACACGTCCACCTCCACCGGCGTCCCGACGCGGACTGAAACTGAAGCACCTCCACGATTCCCAACTAACCGTAGTATAACCCTGCCGAATTGGAACCCACAATGCCCGGAACGTGAAGTAGGGTTAAGGTGGCTTTTCACTTAGGTAGCGTATACATAATGTGCCACGATAAGATTGGTAGGGCAATGGAAGTTTTCCGTTGAAACTCGTTAGCGCGACGGGTAAACAGACTTTGAATTTTTCCCAACACCTGTACGGTTGCAGGGGGATGGGAGATTCGGGTTTTGTGGGAATTTCTAGAACCCTTTTTGAAACAAAAACCTCATCGAAATATAGCGATATTTCGTGTAGGGTAAAGCTAGCAAGCCTTAGAAAGAATCCTTTATTGACCCACTCCGAAGGTATTGTCACACCTATTTCTACCTAATAACTGCAGTGTTAAACGCTGCTGTGTTCTAAATGTGGTGAGGGAGACATACTTATCCGAGGCGTTCCAACTTAGTCCTCAGTGGTAGCACTGCATCTGATTTGATTACAGATCACATATTACAGGGCAGCAGTAGCCACTTATTATCTCGTAGTATGCAAGCCTATTTCTAACCACTAGGCTATCACTGCATGTCCCTGTTGTTTCGAGACAGGAATAGGGCTACGGTATCCCCTGCCTGTCGTAAGAGGCGACTAAAAGGGGGCTTCCGGGGTTGCGGGCGGCAAGAATGGAAGCTCGAACCGTCCAACAAGCGACCCCGGGAAGGACGCCGGTATGTGTGGCAGCATGCAAAAAAAGGCTATACTCGTAAATGCTATACACAGTAGTAGTAGTATAGTATAAGAAATTCAGTCAGAACTTATTTTAAAATCACAAACGGACAACCCGACTCAATTTATTTGTATGTACACAACCGAAATAATATAAATATAATAGAGCTCGAAATTGATATTGGCTGCTATAGAAAGTCACGAGAAATAAGTAATTGGCCAAGTGCGAAACGACCTCGGATTTTGAGGATTCCGTACCACCATTTTCTTTTTATAGTAAAACTAGCTGACCCGGCAAACTTTGTACCGCCTCAGAATCTATTTTTGAAATAAGTGGAAAGTAGCCGATTCTCAGACCTACTGAATATGCATATAAAATTTGGTGAAAATCGGTAAAGCCGTTTCGGGGGATTACGGTAACTAACATTGTGACACGAGAATTTGATATACATATTAGCATTGTTTAACATACCCGCTATTGACGTATGGTTTCTTCTATGGAGAACTACGTATATTTTTACTTTTTTAGTGTTTGTTGTCATGTCGACCACAGTAATACACAATCTATAAATAATGACGACCCGCGTGGCGGAGCGGTCACCATACCGGTCTGACGCGCAAAGGGTCCCGGGTTCGATTCCCGGCCAGACAGATATCTAAATGATGAATTTCGATTTCTGTTTCTGGATCTGGGTGTTTGTGTATCGGTCTATGTGTGTGTCCATGGCACCCACGACACAGGGAATCCTAGTGTGGGGCAGTGAGTGTAGAAAGCGTTTATTAAAAAAAAAAAATCAAGTGTCAATCAAGATCACAAGATCCCTGTGACAGACAGACAGACAAACAGACAGTGAAATTGTAATATTTTTAATAGGATTCCATTTCCACCCTTTGGTTACGGAACCCAAAATAAGCATACATAAGTCAAACAAGAAAGGCTTATTTTATTCATACTGAAATAGAAGCCCCTTTATTTCAGCCTATCTAGGCTAGACCTAACGAACTCTCAGAATCTCTTCAAAGCGAGCTCTAATGTTATTTGACTAGATTCTACAAAGAATTCTAGACTAGGCGTTGTTAAACGGTTTTTCTTAGATTCTAGTAAAAGGTTCGTTTTTTAATATAGGGGTTGTTAGTTATGTGGAAGGGTGGTAATGCGTTTTAAACATAGATGTTTTAGTGTCCCACTTATTGTAGTCCCACTGCTGGGGGTTTTAGATTTTCTCTCAGCATGGGAAAGGTTTAAGTCATAATCAAATACGACTTGGCCTACGAGTACATAATCATCGATTTGATTATAACTTGTAATTTTAATCGTTAACTTAGGGAATAAATTGTTTTAGAATTTCATAATTAAAGGGTACCAGTATGCCTCGGCCGAGTACCTATTATTGTTACATTTATTTCTAACGTGAAGTACCTAATTCTGGGTTTCGGTTAAAGGGTGTGGATACTACAATTACAATTTTGAAGGTGGTAGAACCCTTTGTGATTCGACTCCGGCGGCACCACCGCCACACCTATTTCTACCTAATAACAGCAGTGTTAGGCGCTGCTGTGTTCCGTTTTGAAGGGTGTGGTAAGGGAGACAGACTTTTCTGAGGCGTTCCAGCTAAGTCCTCAGGGTAGCGGCGCATCTGTGGCCAACCTCAGGTAGAAATATCTAATCCTATCTGGGGTTGATTACAGATGTTCATGGGCGTTACACACAGTAGTCACATACCAACAGGTGGACTGCATGCTCGTCTGCTACTCCTATGTTATAAAAAAAATTACACCTGTGACTGCCTTCTTATTCATGTTATATATCCTATCATCTTACTATGTATAAAGTCGGCATCAGAACTAACATTACTTCAGGGCTAAGCTGAAACGCCTCGAATAAGTATATCACCCTTACCATACTTCTCAAATTGGAACTAATAGAGCATAACACTGGTATAAAGCAGAAATAGATGTGACGGTAGGTCGTTTGGGGTCAAACAAGTTAAATTAGTTCATTTAAACTTACTTTATTATACACATAATATTTTTTTATAATCAAGCCCTATAAAGCATAATTTTCTTTCATAAAAAAAGTAAATATGTTTTTCCAATATTACCTGATGTTGCCACAAAGCTGCAACCACAGATTAAGTGGGCTCCACACAGCGCTCTCAGACAAGCAATGAGCCAGAAAGCCTCCATAAGGCACCTAGTCCTAATGTATGTGCCTTTTAGTTCTAAGCACTTTGTAGGTGGCGCTTACTTGAAACGCTACGGGAAATAAAATGGATTACGTTGGGAATTAACGATTTTCGACTTTTGTCTTCTATGTTTAAATTGTTATAAAGCTAGACTATTTTTGATGATACTTTTGTATTTCGAAACTTAAAGTTGGGCTTAAAATCTGGAATATATTTATTTAGCCAAGATATGTAGCTACATTATTTAATTAGCTAAGTTAAGTGGTAGAATCCGTCGCGGTTCGACTCCGGAGATACCGCCGTTACTCATCTACTCACTACTAAAGGGTGTGTTAAGCGGTTAAGCGCTGCTGTGTTCAGTGTCAAGTGTGTAGCAAAGGAGATGTTTTTTTTTGTTAACGAGGGGGAAACCTTCAAAAGATACCCGGTGCCGTGGGAGCGACCCAGGGTTATGTGGGATTCTTACCGCACTAAAACCCCCCCGGTGGCCGTCCATGGCGCTGCGTAGAGGACTCCGGGGTCTCCAACGGAACGCAACCGGAGTCCTCTTAGCGCGGTGCCCCGTCGGGCTCCGCCCAGGTGAGCTTGACGCTCGCCACTCCGTCTGGTGTGCACAACGGTATGCGACCACACATACCGCCGTCCTTCCCGGGGTCGCTGGCCGGGCGGTTTGAGCTCCCACTCTTGCCGTCCGCAACCCCGGAAGCCCCCTTTTAGTCGCCTCTTACGACAGGCAAAGGATACCGTAGCCCTACTCTAGTCCCAGAACTACAGTGACAACATACTTACTACCTATACTCTATTTAGTAAAAAAACTATTATTTGTTGTATTGTATAATAAACAAATCCATTCAATGGAATACCTCTCAACGGGACTAAATAACTTAAAAAAAACTCAGTATTACTCCGCCGTCACTCATATTTTTCAGTCTCAATTCCCATAACTAACTTGTCCCTCAAGGCATAACTAGCTGCCTGCGGTTTCGCTCGCGTGCCGGCTATAAAGAAACTCAACTGTGATAGACAGCTAGGAAATTGCTGTGGACCTGTAGTTGTTATAGCTTATAGCTTAGCTGGAGTAATCTTATAAAATAACTGGATATAACCGGTTATTATAAATAATAAACAAAAATCATAAAAAGGGAGAGACATACGAAGCATTCCAATTTAGACCTCGGGGATATCAACGCCTCTGTGTCAACCTAATATAGGAATAACAGACGAGCACGCTGTCCACCTGATGGGAAGTGGCTACTGCCGCCTTCGATCACTAATAAGAACTAGATACACAATCCCATACAAAAATGAACTTAAAAAGTGGCGTCAAATTGACGCTAAAAACAAAGAAAAAAAAATTGACGACCGTGGTTGGTCACTTGGACAAGGAATTAGTGGAGACGAACTGTCATTACTTTTAATATTTTTATTAGGTCGAAGTAATTAATTTTAATGAACATAATAATAATTTATCAATGAAAGTAAGTAATATGCAGTCACAATTTATTATAATAAAAATATAATAAGTTTAAAATTAAAATATAACCAAATACAAGTAATTTAATTAAAAAATCAACAAGCTGTTTACGCCGTAATCCAATGAAATATATTGCCCACGACTAAATAAATATGTAGTAAACCAACATTTATTTCAATTATTTTTACCTGACTGCCAAGGAAGGGTTATGTTTTTCGCGCGTATCTTGTATGTTTGTCTTTATTTATTTGATCGGATCTAACTAACGGCTGGATGAATGTCGACAATGACCCGAGTGTCCTTAGATAGGTGTTAGAAAAAAAATCAAGATGGCGGATTTTTGGCGCGAAATAGTAATATTTCAAAAAAAGTTAACCGAACCTATCGAGTATGATATCAAATGAAAGGAAATTAAACGGAGATTATAAAAACATATAATTTGTATATATATAAAATAGCAAGGTGACTGACTGATTGACTGACTAAATGATTTTTTCATTTTTCAGAAAACAACGTACAGCCAAAACCGCTTAATTTAGAGTTCTGAAATTTTGCACATGGGTTCGCTATATAGCGTAAATAAGTACTAAGAAAGGCCTTTTGGAAATTCTACCCCTAAGAGGGTAAAACAGGGGATGACAGTTTTTTTCAAATCCTTTAATTTTGAAGCAACTACTGTAAAATTTAGTATTTGGCTTTCTGGATAGGAATAAAGACACACCTATTTAACCCTTTCCGAAAAATCAACCCCATAGAGGGCAAAATAAGGGTTAAAAGTTAATTTGAACAACCGTCAATTTTGACGCAAACACTATGAAATTTTGTATCTGGCTTGTTGGATAAAAATAATGAAATTCTACCCCTAACGATATAAAATAATTACTAGAACTTTGAATTACTGAAGTTATATATTCTATAAATCGTAAATGGTGGATGTTTTTCCGATATAGTAACACGTTTTAAAAAAAGTTAACCAAAACTATGGAGTGGGGTATCAAAATAAAGGAAATTAAAAGGTGATTACACACATATTATATGATATATACATGTGTATAACACATCGAGGTGACTGTCTGACTAAATGCGTAAGTTGCTGCGCCAGACACCAACGTAAAGGGAAACCGCGGATCTTTAGCGTGCTGGAATTTTACACATAGGTTCTTTATATAGCGTAAATGAGCCCTACGAAGATAAAATAGGATAATATTGTTTGAACATCTTTTGTGTTTGAAGCAGATACCTATTATAAAACTTTTTTTTGGCTTTCTTGCTAAAAATGATGAAACGCCTATTTCACTGTTTTTGAAAATTCTACTTCAGCCTTTATAGTGCAGTCGGGTTTTTGATTATTTTAATTAAATTACTTGCTTACTTTGTAGTGACAGAAATCCGTTGTATATTTCTTCTTAAATTTAGAGTTTTTTCCAACACCTATCTAAGGACATTTGGATATTTGAGACGAATATAATGACACTTTAACTGTCGAAATTCACCCAGCCGTATGTTAGATCCGAGGGAATAAAATGCAGTGCAGCTAAAGTTCGCTTATAAAGATACATACAAGATACGTGCAAAAAACATAACCCTTCCTTGGCAGTCGAGTAAAAATAAAAATATGGAATCAACAGGATGCCATTAATTCCCTTGAATAAAGTGAGTTTATTGGAAAACAGTCTTTTCGATGGATTTTTATTTTTTTTCCGTATCTTTTTTGGCTATGTTAAGCAATCTTATTTTAGTGTATCTTTCGACAATAGACTTTATTATAATAATTCTATGACTATTGTCGCGGCAGTTGGATGAAAAGACATCATAAAATATATTAAATAATAATTTACTTAATAATTTAATTTCACTCATTTACTATTTACTCATTGCCTATGTTTAATTATTATACAAAACAAATATTTTTATATAACAAAAAAAAGAAAAAAAAAATTAAATTAAAGAAAAAAATATAAAACAATAGCGTCTCCATTCAAGTTAGAACAGAGTCACCATGTAACCCGAACAAATCAAGTGGGCTTGCAATAGTAAGAATTGTACGTTTAGTAACAGACTTTACAATTTAAATGGTTTATACATTCTGTTGATTTTTGTTGATAATTTTTAAAACTTAAAAATAAATTATTTACGAACGAAATAGCAGTATTTATAATTGAGTGATAGCAATTACCTACTTATAATAATAATACTTACCGAAAATACGATATTCCATCATTTGTTAGCGTACTAGACGTGTGATTTTTGCAGTCTTGAACGAGCACTGAGGCATGTTTATTCTCCGAACGTTCAAACACTACTAACCTAAAAGCGCACCCAAATGTCTATTTGGGTGCTCTTTTCGTCGCGCCATTTTTTTGTCGCTGATTGTGTATCTAGTTCTTATTAGTGATCGAAGACTGCCGCTCATGGAAATCTGTAATCAAAAGTATGTCTCCCTTACCACACCCTTCAAAACGGAACACAGTAGCGCCTAACACTGCTATTATTAGGCAGAAGTAGGTGTGGCGGTGGTGCTGCTGGAGTCGAACAAGGGGTTCTACCACCTTCAAAGTTGGAACGCCTCGGATAAGTATGTCTTATCACACAAGTAAGGGTTGGTCTGTAGCATACGTAAAAAGCGCAAAACCATAAACATATGGTTTTACTACATTATGTTCGTACTTCCTAAAAATGAAGGTGGTAGAACCCTTTGTGGTTCGACTCCGGCGGCACCACCGCCACACCTATTTCTACCTAATAACAGCAGTGTTAAGCGCTGCTGTGTTCCGGTTTGAAGGATGTGGTAAGGGAGACAGACTTTTTCGAGGCGTTCCAGCTTAGTCCTCAGGGGTAGCGGCGCATCTGTGGCCGACCTCAGGTAGGAATATCTAATCCTATCTGGGGTTGATTACAGATGTCCATGGGCGGCAGTAGCCACTTACCATCAGGTGGACTGCATGCTCGTCTGCTACTCTTATATTATAAAAAATAAAAAAATAATAATAAAACCGAATATTTCAGTATTCATAAATATTTTCATTTTACGGCGTCCGTCTGTCGGAATTTTCAATAAGGTATCGATTCGCGGGAATTTCATCCGCAAATTTATGGTATGGTAGGTTAATAAAGCTTAGGCAATTTACCTATCTGCTAGGCTAGGAATTTTGGCAATATTTTATAGACGCATGTGGGGGAATATATAATACGTAGGAGTTGCAAACGAGCATGTAGTCCACCTGATGGTAAGTGGTCTGAAATTCAATGATTACTAAACAAAAAATAACCCTAAATAAGAATTCGTAGGGAAAAGATGATTAGGACATTAAGGGGAACAGTAATTCAGTAATAATAAAATTAGTTATCATAGTCAGTCGGTCAAGTATATGGCATCGCATAATTTAATAGAATTAGTTATCATAGTCAGTAAGTCTACTATATAGCAAAATAACCATAGCCAGGGCTAGGACAGTCTATTGAAACAGACAGCGATCCGTCCACCGAGACGCATCCAAACCAAATGCGTACTGATCAAGTGTTTCAACCCTTTTTATAGGAAGAGCAGGTAAAGTAATCAGGTAGATGGGTCATAAGGCGATAAGGAATGTCGTCCGGTGCAGGTGCCGCCAGCATCTGGTATTACGTCATCCGCTTTTAACGCCTAGACCTGCCCCCGACAAATTAATGTCCTCAGGTCCTCTGTACCCTTACCATGAGTTTTCAAAACATTCCACTCACTTTACTCAATCCATTATTCTGTTCCGTTACCTTATTAGACTGAGTAAACGTAATAATAAGTAAGCTCAAGTTTTTTGTCTACCTCACTGTTCGCAAAAAAGAGAGACAAAACATACAGCGCCATTTTGTCAATTTAGACATTTTATGTTACGTTACTAAAACTATAGTTCTGATACAATCCGCTAGGGGCGCTGATTGGAAATTGTATGGGCAAATACGTAAACAAATACCAAAACAGTCATAATTGTCAAAACGTAAAAACTCATGGTAAGGGTACTGATGGTAAGTGGTCTGAAATTCGATGATTACTTAATAAAAAAAATAACCCTAAATAAGAATTAATGTCCTCAACTCCTCTGGTAGTAACTGAAATTACTAAGTTTGAATGCTTCATGTATGTGAAACACACACATAACACAAACACCCTTACCACACCTTTGAAACCACAAAAAAAGTTCAGTATTGTTGTTATAACCAGAAATGGGTGTGGAAATCTCGAAATACAAATAATGTCGTTTAACAGGCTTTCAAATTAAATATTTTCTCCTAATGAAGGTTAATTCCCCGAGATGATCCTTTGTTTTTTTTCAATTATGTGCATATTAGAAAACATCACTCTATCAATTCAGAAAAACATAGTGAAAAAGCCATGCCTGAGAGTTGGAGCAAAAAGTCCTCAAAGATGTGTGAATGATAATAACTCTTATCACCTTAACAATACTAAGTACTAATAGTGACTCTTGTACTAAGGTCGTACCTAGACCTTTATAAGAACTCTGTTTCATAAGAGCTGTAGTCGCCCGGGCGAGTGATTTTCATTACGACGAGGACATAAAAAGTGGGGCGGTAGACATTGCGCTCCGACTTGACATTGTAGCCCGACTGGCACGGAATTAGTTTATGGAACGCATTTTAACTAAAAACTTGCATAATCCAAATCCGTGTTATGTTTCCCACTTTGAGATTCAATAGTAGTACTAAAAACATTTTCTGTACTTATGTACACGAGTTTCACAAAAAGTTCAATAAACGAAAGTTGTCAATCACTATCCCACAGCTGGGCATGTGTACCCTTTTGGAATCTGGCGTAATTAATATTTTTTTTTTTTGTATTTAGATAAAATTATATTAAGCTTATGGCCATTATGCGAAAATAAATATTCCAAATATATTATGTGTTACACCGGCGCGCAACTTCGACCCATGCTGAAAATATGTGTTACATCACCAAAAGAAGCATAACTTCTAATATAACTTTTGACTAACAATTTGTAGATGCTTCCTGTATACCTGTTGTATAATGGAGTTGATTACAGATGAGCGGCAAAGACCACTTATCATAACTTACCAATGTTTCTGTCAAGTCAAGACTTCGAAAAGCTATTTCATCATCATCATCATCATCATCAACCCATTACTGTCCCAATGCTGGGCACGGGTCTCGTCTCATAATGAGAAGGATTAGGCCATTGTCCACCGCGCTGGTCAAGTGTGTATTGGTAGACTTCGCATACATTTAAGATATTTTTTTTATAAATCTCTCAAGTATGCAGGTTTCCTCACGATGTTTTCCTTTACCGTTTAGCAAGTGATCATTAATTTCTAATACGCACATAACTTTGGAAAATCAGAGGTGCGTGTCTGGGATTT
The DNA here is from genome assembly GCA_014595695.2 of Epargyreus clarus clarus. Classification (NCBI taxonomy): domain Eukaryota; kingdom Metazoa; phylum Arthropoda; class Insecta; order Lepidoptera; family Hesperiidae; genus Epargyreus; species Epargyreus clarus. Next base: position 11,362,345 of record JACTTY020000001.1, read on the forward strand.
CAACCTCGGACCCCTCGCTCGAGAGCTATAAAAAAACTATTTTATTACATCAAATCGCTTAGATAAGTTCAATTTAAATAAACGCGTAGACGATAAAACAGACGAGCAATTTTCTATAGTAAATCCCAATAGAGCACAATTAATTAAAATGACTCATACATTCATATTACATACGAAGCCCCGAGGTGCAGACGCGATGCACTTCTGCTTTCAATGTTCATGGCTTAAAGTGATAGCGATAAGCGATTTACTAACTATCCATAGCGTAGCGTCCGAACCCTTTGTGGTTCGACTCCGGCGGCACCACCGCCACACCTATTTCTACCTAATAACAGCAGTGTTAGGCGCTGCTGTGTTCCGTTTTGAAGGGTGCGGTAAGGGAGACAGACTTTTCCGAGGCGTTCTAGCTTAGTTCTCAGGGGTAGCGCATCTGTGGTCGACCTCAGGTAGGAATATCTAATCCTATCTGGGGTTGATTACAGATATCCATGGGCGGCAGTAGTCACTTACCATCAGGTGGACTGCATGCTCGTCTGCTACTCCTATATTATAAAAAAATCGTAGTGGAGATTGGATAAGAATGTGTTTCTACCTCTCAATACTAAATATCCCCCATATAAGTTTCTCGTCTTTAAAACATCTCTCAACCCGGAATGTAGCAGTGCTTAATACTGTTATTAATAGGCAGGAATAAGCGTTAAATATGAAGAAGAAGAAGATAGTTATCAATTTCATGGCGCGATTTACTTACGCAGCACGGTTGTTTGCGATGTACACTGTAATAACAGACAACTTGAATCACGCCCGCTGCGGCAGTTCACAAACGCTCCACATACGTAGCTAACAAAGCGCCATCAAGTAACATCATACCGACATATTTTTATTCTATATCTTTTATAGCACTCTGTGACCTAAACCCGCATTTTAGCCACGCATTTCTGTGTCCAAAGTAGCCGATTTTTACACCGTACGAATATTAATACACTACCCTCACAGTTGTAAAAAATAAACATAGCTATGAACGTTTCATACTTTTAAATGCCATTAAAAAATTAAAAGTGAGTAATGAGTATTTTGTTAAAAGCTATAATTATTTTAATATTTTATTTTGGACGTATTTATAAATGTTTTTGCCATTGTGTACATACTAAGCAATAGCATCACTATAAGACTAACTATTGGGCTTTATCGAATTTTATTGTTTGTTTTGACTGTGTTTGTTTTATTTTCGCTACACACCATAGTAGGAGATATTTAAATTAGGAATCGTTATCAAAATTAACCATAATACTACTCCAGTAGAATCTCGACTAAGCGACCTATTTGTGGCATTCGGATTATCGAAAATTTGGATAATTGAGTTTATGAAGAAAAGCTATTTAAACCGATTTAGGAAGGTGATGTTTTTCGACTATATGTTTGTTACGTATGTATTTTTCATTCTTCGGCAAACTCAGACGACTTCATTAATTTTGATACATGATGTGTCGCTGAATTCGTCTAAATTGTGGCGATAACATAGGTTATATTTTTAGCAATCGGGTTTTTGTTTTTTATAGTAACTATTTTGTTGCGTATTTGGCGACTTTCCGGAATTTAAATGCACAAGTCACACAAAATGTGGCTGATCTGTAAGGGTTATTACAAAGTTACTTGTTCACGTTTCACAATCCGAACAATCGCGAATATTTATAACTAAGGTCCGGATAATCGATTTTCTACTGTATCACTAGTATTAGTTATGTATTAGTACATTATGTGATTGCTTATCATATGTTTCTTTAATACGCCTGTATGTAGCCTAAATGGCTTGATAGATTTCGACGTATGTGTGGTGTTAGATTTGTCTTTATCACAAGTGCAGAATAATTACTAAATTTTCTAAATTTCAATGGTTTTGGTTGTGTCACATTTTTATTGCTTTTTTAGTTCATAATTTTTAGTTTCAATCATTTATAAGTTTCAAATAAATTATCATATTTTTTCATATTTCTTCACAAGTATAAGCGGGTTTATGTCACACGAGCTATAAAATAGTATACGATACTTGTGACAAAAGTAGCCTATTATCTGCACGGCGTTTAGCACCCTCGCTGCGCTCGGGCGCTAACTTCACGCCGTGCAAAAATAGGCTACTTTGGCCACGCGTATCGTAATGTACTATTATTTTAACTATTTATCTTTTTATTGACTTTTTTAGTGAATTTGCGGGCACTTCCGCAAACTCAGCGGCTATGTTACAAGAATTCGTAACACTTGAAACAAAACAGCCATACAGTGTCCGTGCGCGGGCGTCTGTCAATGGCTCCTTGAGTCCTCACTTCAGATTGAGAGACTTTCAGCCCCTTCGCGCGGACAAATGTGTAAAACACTCCCTGAGTTTTCCTAGGAGACTATACAGGGTGAATTTTTCAAAAGGGCCTTCAGGGCCAAATCCGAAACTATAAGGATTAGCGAAAAATGCTGAAAGGAGTTACAAGGCCGATTTTGATAAAAACTAAAACTGCATCAATACTTTTTTAAATATCTTTTTCCCTAGCCGGGAATCGAACGAGTTCATTTTTAAAAAATACACCCTCTATATTATTCCACTATCTGATAGTGTTGCTTATAAGGATCAAATTCTGGTAAGATTCAAAAGTAATAAATGACAAACTAAAGGGAAAAAGATATTTAAAAAAAATAATGATTCAGGTTTAATTTTTATCAAAATCGACCTCGTAACTCCTTTCAGCATTTTTCGCTAATCCTTAAAGTTTCGGATTTGGCCCTGAAGGCCTATTTGAAAAACTCACCCTGTATACTCTTCCGCTCATAACTTGAACCAATTCGAAGCAATTGGGGCGTGAAATCACGATCTGTGTTCGATCATCGCACTTCTCCCGCGGGCTGTTTGGGAATCATCGCTAATTGTCCGACTTTTCAATCATTTTCAACCGTTTTAACCCTTTCCGCTGACGATTTAAATATTGGAATATCTTTTTTATTTTTAAATTTGATTTAATGGCGTTCCGTTTTGTTAGGTTGTTACTTAATATTCAATATCAATATTTGTGTGAAATGTTCAGTGGTTTTTTGTTTTACCAGTAGAAACTTAGTTATTAACTATGTACTTATGTGTATGCCTACAAAAAATAATTCACAGTAATTTCTTGCGGAAAATACATGCACATCCGCTCACATACACACACAGAAGTAAATGCACAGATAAATTATGTGTTACATCTAATTACGTCAAAATTAGTAATAAGTAATGAAGAGTGGAGGCTACACAAAGCATCAGGCCAGAATTGACAATTTCAGTGTATATCAAGAAGCACGGAGTGCATTACCAAATTGCGGTAACACACACAGTACTGTATAACTACACGAACGGTTATTACACTAATTAATTACTTAAGTAAATAATAGTAATTCACCGGATAGAGAAAGAAACAATGTTATCCACGATTTATTACCAATTGGTGAAATCAGTGAGAAGCGGAATGAAAGTTTTTGTATTTAAAATCTTAGAAACGTCCGCTCCATAACCCAATATATTTAATTTCTTTTAAACAAAATCCAACATTTTTAATCTCCTTTATACATCAATAAACTCCCATTAAAATCAATTAGTTTCCCGTACATTTCCGTCCATATGCAGGAAAAGTGCAAGCGAGACTAACGTGGAACAGCTGTCTTCTTGTAACAAAGGAAACCGCCACCTGTATTTATATCCCATTTGTTCTTTGTAGTAACGTGATATTTATAGGTGTATTACTTGAATAGATAGGGTAAGATAGGTTGGTTGGGTATGGATTTTTAGAAACTGTATTGTAAGTAGGCAAAATAATTGTCGATCTGTTATTGTCCCACTGCTGGGCGCGTGTCTCCTTCATCCATCCATCAGCCTGTAATAGTCCACTGCTGGACATAGGCCTCCCCTAATCTACGCCACTCCGACCGGTCTTGAGCGATCTGGATCCAGCGGTTACCCGCCGTCCGCTTCAGGTCGTCAGTCCACCTGGTCGGGCGGCGTCCTGTACTCCTTTTGCCGAGACGTGGTCTCCTTTCGAGGACCTTCCTACCCCATCGGTTATCCGTCCTACGAACTATGTGGCCAGCCCATTGCCACTTCAGCTTGCTTATTTTGAGAGCTATGTCGGTAACTTTCGTTCTCCTACGGATTTCCTTGTTACGGATTTCCTTGTTACGGATTTTGTCGCGTAGGGAAAAGGCGTGTCTCCTTACTGAGTGTAAAGGGTTTAAAGTTTAGTCCACCGCGCTGGCGATCTGCGGATTATTAGAGATCATACACCCTTATTTTTTTGTCGTATAGGCGAATGATAATTAATTAATATCTCATACACATATAACTTTTAAAAATCATTAGTGTGTCTCGGATTCAATTCTGGACTCGATCTCTCGGACGACGACGAAGACCGACTACCTGAACACTATGCTAGCATTCAAAATAACATCATTACTTAATTGATAACATAATCTAAAATGTGACATTCATAGTTTTAAAGGACGAAGGATTTATATTATTTTTATTAACACGCTTTTATTAGGTTGGGTTGTATGTATGTATGTAGGTATGTATGTAACTAAGTAACGGAATCTTTGAACCCGATTTCTGTCCACTTTGAACGTTCAGTTTAATTCAACATTTTGAAGAATTATCAAAAACCGATGACACTACACGATTTTAATAATTTTGTACCATTGTCCTTATCAACATCCTCAGGATTAACGATTTTCGAGGAGATATTGTTCGAGTGCCTTAGAGAAAGTTCATCGCAAAGTAACTAGATTGCAACAATTATTGCTTTTCAGTTTCAATAACTGTCATAGCGTGATTTTTAATTTTAAAAATAATAATGTTATTTCCCTATAACTCAAACGTTCTGAAACATATCTCTAATGCATTTTGTAGAATGATTTTTAGAATTCCGTACTCAAAAGGGTAAAACGAAACCCTCCGCTGTCTGTTTGTGTGTCACAGGGCTTTATCTCTTAAACCGTAATAGATAGATACTTGAATTTTATACAGAGGATGCATAATGGTGGTCCCTATAACAACAAATACTAAAACTTAATAAAATAAATATAGTTGAAATACTAAAAAACACGCTTTTATGATAAAATCAACTAAAATGTAGAAAATAATTTTCAATCTAAGAATCAATTAAGGAACAGTAAATAGTATAATTGTAGAGCGCTATTCGAAAACGGATAAATGGAGCTACATGTTTAGCAATAATTATGCAACAGTATTTAATATCCCAGGTAATAGATCAAACATCAAAACTGCCCATTTTGTAATAAAATGAGGAATTACGGCACAACCGTATAGAATTAACCTAGATATGGTAAATCATTATTTCCAGCAAATCAAACGAATACATTATTTAACATTTCTCCGAACTATATTTATGATAAACAGCGTTGAATTGATATGGTATTTCGTTAGCATATCATATTTGCATATTCAATTGCCAAGCAAATTATTCTAAGTAACAAGCAAAAACTAATATGTTTTTCCAGATTTTATTTAACATGCTACATACCCAAAGGGTAAAAACGGAAAATGATTTTCTACTTTTTAGTTGATTTTATCATAAAAGCGTGTATTTTAGTTTTTTAACTATATTTATTTTATTAATTTTTAGTATTTGTTGTTATAGCGACAATCATTATGCATTGTCTGTAAAAAAATCAAGTATCTATTTATTACGGTTTAAGAGACAAAGCCCTGTGACTCACGAACAGACAGCAGAAGGTTTCGTTTTACTCTTTGAGTACGGAATCCTAAAAATCATTCTACAAGATGCCATTATAGATATGTTTCAGAACATTTGAGTTATAGGGAAATAACATTATTATTTTTCAAAACTAAAAATCAATCCAGTAACTTTGGGATGAACTTTATTTAAGGCGCTTGAACAATCTCGCCTCGAAAATCGTTAATCCTGAGGATGTTGATAAGTACCCATTGAGTACGAAATCCTAAAAATCATTCTACAAGAGAGCATTATTGATATGTTTCAGAACATTTGAGTTATAGGGAAATAACATTAATATTTTCTAAACTAATAATCACGCTATAACAGTTATTGAAACTAAAAAGCAATAATTATTTGCAATCTAGTAACTTGCGATAAACGCTTCTAAGGCGCTCGAACAATCTCGCCTCGAAAAACGTTAATCCTGACGATGTTGATAAGGACAATGGTACAAAATTATTAAAATCGTGTATTGTCATCGGTTTTTGATAATTTTTCAATTTTTGAATTAAACTGAACCTTCAAAGTGGATAGAAATCGGGTTCAAAGATTCCGTTACTTTGTTACGTACATACATACTCGTACATACAACCCAAGCTAATAAAAGTGTGTTAAAAAGAACAAAGAATATTAAGCTGATACGAATACAAAAATCTTGTTTTCTGAAACATTCTAATAAAAATCTATTAATTAACTAGCTGTCCCGGCAAACGTTGTGTTGCCATATAAATAAAAAAAAACTGTTAAGGGTGAACAACCCTTATCACTTAGGCGTATGAAAAATAGTAGCCGATTCTCAGACCTACTGAATATGCATATAAAATTTGGTGAAATCGGTAAAGCCGTTTCGGCGGAGTACGGTAACTAACATTGTGACAAGAGAATTTTATATATAAGATTACGCCAACGAAATATACCTCCTTTTTTAATATATTTTTAAACGACTTACCTACTATCCATATACACCACATATATAGATGAACGCTCGCGGTGTCGCGAGCGGTGAGAGATACAGCGGAGTATCACAAATAAACGTACCCGAATACTTGTCCAATTTTAGACGAGCCACCGCTCCTGTAACAAAAGTTAAAACAATAAACAAACGCACGTCCCAATGCATCTAATTTTGGCTGGAAACCGACAAATTGTTACCATGGTTAATCTGTTAATCCACCATGTTTTACGCTACGAATAATCAATATATCGAATGTTGTGCTTGTCAAAAATCGACTTTGACAATGTTTACCTTTTTTTCAGGAGGGTGAAACCTTCAAAAAGTACCCGACGCCATCAGGGGGAACACCGGGTTATGTGGAATACGCCGCACTAAAACCCCCCCGGTGGCTGTCCTCAGCGCTTTGTGGAATACTCCAGGATCAACGACCGTACACAATCGGAGTCTTACAAGCACGATGTCCTTGTTGCTTCCACCCTGGGGAGAGCGCTCGTCCCGCACAACTGGTGTTTGCGACGGTATACGACCACACATACCGCCGTCTTTCCCGGGATCGCTTGCTGGACGGTTCGATCTTCCACTCTTTAGCCCCCATTTAGTCGCCTCTTACGACAGCCAGGGGATACCGTAAGATAATAAAGAAAATCTTGAAAATATAAGCTACATATTTACTAAAGATACGTCAATATAACGAAAACCCAGAAAAAACAAAAGCATTTGCTATTCCTTATTTGTATTCAGTCTTTTTGTAGAAATCTATACAAATAAACTATTTCGGCCTTTTTCAGATAAAACGGTAAATAACCGGACCATTAGTAGCCGCACAAAACATTCCCGTATTTATTTAGGACCTAACTAAATATACAGTACCATTTTTTGCCCAGAGATGAATTTTGGCTGTTCCTACGAGTCCGGGATTCGATTCCGTGAACTTTTGCGATGATACTTGCGTTGTAATAGCAATTTAAAAGGGTTTCATAGGTAAATAAATGAGGTCAAAATGCCGTTTTTTCTATGGGGGGCGTGCTTTCTTTATATTTGTTCTATTTTTAATATATAGAGTTATAGTTGCCATAGTTTTATGAACTCTGTAATAATTTCAGTGACTATTTATTACGGTTTAAGAGATAGAGCATTGTGACAGACGGTCAGATAGACGAGCATGCAGTCCACCTGAAATTAATCCCAGATAAGATTAGTTTCCTCCCTGAGGGCAGCAAAAGATACGCCGCTACCCCTGAGGACTAAGGTGGAGTGCCTCGTAGAAGTATATTTTCTTTAGCACACCCTTCAAACCAGAACACAGTAGCGCTTAATTCTGCTGTCATTAGGCAGAAATAGGTGTGGCGGTGGTGCCGCCGGAGTCGAACCACAAAGGGTTCTACCACCTCCAAACTTAACCTACTCATTAATAGGGTTCTGTTTTAACCTTTTTGTTCGAGACCAAAAAATAAATAAAAACTGCTCGCCTGGGACTCGGACTCTAGTTCCCTTACCAAGAGTTTTTACGTTTTGACAAATATGAATGTTTTGGTATTTGTTTACGTATTTGCCCATACAAATTCCAATCAGCGCCCCTAGCGGATTGTATCAGAACTATAATGTCAGTAACGTAACATTAAATGTCTAAATTGACAAATGGCGCTTTATGTTCTGTCTCTCTTTTAGCGAACATGTGAGGCAAAAAGACTTGAGCACTTACTTATTGTTACGTTTACTCAGTCTACTAAGCAAACGGAACAGTAGGACTACCATGAGTTTACAAAAGTATTACTCGCTAGCGACTGCGTAAAATAAATGTATGAAAAATTGTACAGCGCCTCTGGTGGTTACTCGTAGAACTAAAATCCGTAGTGGCGTAACTCGATACGTAAAAAACCCATCGAAATCAAATCGCTAGCGAATGTCATTATTATCTATTGCCATACAAATTCGGTCCCATGAGTCATTAATTTGACAGACGTTGTCAAGAAATACCGTAACGATAGTAGTTATGTTATTCACTAGCAAAATGACAATAGTTTTCTATTTACAATTTCTATAGTGGCGTTTCTATGCCAACTCATGGTAGTGCTACAGAATAATGGATTGAGTAAACGTAACGTAAAATTGTGGAATGTTTTGAAAACTCATGGTAAGGTTACAGAGCAATACATGACCCTGACGATTAAGGTCTATATTTCGCAAAGTGAAATAATTAAATTTGTAACACCGCTACACTTATTAACAGATCTAGGTTCTAGGTCAGAACTTGGGGATTAAGTTAGTAAGTAAACAAAGTTTTATCCTTAACTAGAAAGCTTTAAACTGGTGGAAATTCTTAAGCTCTACGCAAGAACTTATTTTACAGTAATTTCAGGCGCAAATATCTTTAAGCTTTTTAGTGGCTTTCGTTTACCGCCTGAAAAGTTAAAATTGACTTGTATATGAGGTAGCTATCTTAGTCTTCGATAGTGACCACGCATCTCTGAACGGATTTACGTAGAACCTCTGTTTTATCCACATAGAATCCATAGAACTATATTTTTTATATAATATAGGAGTAGCAGACGAGCATGCAGTCCACCTGATGGTAAGTGATAGGATTAGATATTCCTCCTGAGGTCGGCCACAGATGCGCCGCTACCTCTGAGGACTAAGCTGAAACGCCTCGGAAAAGTATGTCTCCCTTACCACACCTTAAACGGAACACAGAAGCGCCTAACACTGCTATTATTAGGCAGATATAGTTTTAGCGGTGATGCCGTCGGAGTCGAACCACTTTCAAAATGCGCCGCTAACCTTGAAGACAACGCCGGAATGACTCGAATAGGTTTATCTTCTTTACCACACCCTTCAAACCAGAACACAGCAACACTTAACACTACTGCTATCTGGCGGGAAAGTAATATTGAATTTTAATTAATATTACTTGTGATCTTATATTTATAGGCATACTTTCGAATCCACATTAATATATGACGTGTAAATAAAAATATAAAACCCTTATTTATAGAACAAAGTGGTACATTCGTTTTAATTTTAGAAAGTTTCAATTACCTATTCTGCCAAAAATGGCTACCCCTTGGGGGTAGAATTGATCAAAATCCTTTCTTAGCGGATGCCTACGTCATAACATCCACCTGCATGCCAAATTTCAGCCCGATCCGTCCAGTGGTTTGGGTTGTGCGTTGATAGATCACTATATCAGTCAGTCACCTTTGAGTTATATATATTTAGATGGATAACTTAGTAAAATAATCATTTTACTTTAATATCAGTTCACGTCAAAAAAGTTATACAAAAATGTCAATGCTAAAGTCAAAGTACGTTTTATTTCAACGAAATATCGACAAAGAGAAGGCCCAATTGTAACAGAAACCCTGAAACGAATCCCTTACTATTTAATACAATTTACCTAATTACTTCCTTTCAATACTGTCAATAAAATAGGGAAAGGATTCTCGCAACCCTGAAAGAATACCGCCAAAGCCCTTTTCTAATAAAAGGAAGTCCCGGCAACCTTACACTCTATCCAGCTATCCCTAACTGAGTAAAAAATCCTATATACCCAAATAAAATCCCTTCGGTTTTACGAATTTATACAAAAAAGAATATTGACGTATGGAAATAGTACAAACAGGGGTTAAGAAAAGTATTCCAATCTCGCGCAGATCGCTAAATGCCCTAAGAGCCTTGCGGAGCTGCCCTTTTCATTTCCTCGAGTAAAGGGTTTGGTCGCAGTTATAGCGGAATATTTGAAATATTATTTGGGTCGGCTAAAATGGTTCAGTATAATTTTGTCTCTTTTGTCAATTACTTTTTTTATTTGTTAGTTATTGCCGAGCTATGATGGTATTCATATAAAAAATTGAGGTTATATAATTATGATCGGATTTCGACCATGCCGTTTAATAATTTGTTTTAGAATATTCTGTTTCGATTAACAATAACCATTGCATTTTTATAAATCTTTATTTCACTCTAGCACTTATAGTGATTATCGTAATAATTCTGACAAGTTTAACCACTTTGTTTTATTTATTTGTTTAGATCACATTAAATTATAACAAAGATAAACAAACAAAGATAAATAAAACTTATTTACGGTTTTATTTACACCGTCAGATCATCTGGTGAATTTGCTTACCCGCCGACGAGACCAACAAGCCGCATATATCCGCCTAATTTTTAACACCTAAGTTCTAAGCCAAAAATCGACTAACTTCGAGTACATTGAAGCGATTTGGACTGATGTGCCTTCCCTGAAGTCAGCAATCAACAGTGCTTCCCTCAAGCTGAAATCGCTCACAGTATATAACACACTATAGTCTGATTCATAATTAGGTGTCCAAAATGTAAACAAAGGTGTTGACCTATCAAGAAAATACGTTTTAAAGGGTAGTTTCTTATTTTTGTCAATATTAAATTAATACAACAATAATAAAATAATAATCTAAATAAATTAAGATCAATTCACATTTTCTAATATTTATATTACCTTAATTTCGTTCCATACACTTATCATAATAAAAAACAAGGTTTATGGTAGAAAATTAAAATGTGATAATGGTAACACAATCGGAACCCAAAACATTTCTTGAGCCGTCATTTTTAAGTTTCGTAGCTGATGTTATTCATTTTCATAGCGCGTTTGTTAAATTGTGAATAATTGTAAAGTTTTCGTTTTTTGTTGAGTTTGTTAAAGATTTTGTTTCTTGTTAATTTTGACAGTGACATTTGTTTGTTACATTTTGAACACCTAATTATGAATCGGAGTATACTTGATAAAACAACGCCTGCTGCCTGCAGTCAACTACCTTCGGCATGAAGACGTTTGCCAAATATGACAGTCCAGTGTAAACAAGCCCTAAGTATTCTTAAAATCTTATTCAGTTAATTGGAACTAACTCAAAATTTATTAACAAGAATTAACCCATTCATACCCACATCGCAAGTTAATAAAAGCCTCTAAAAACGCTTCCGCTTCCGCTCAAACTGAAACCATACATCCATCTTGGAACCTTCAATTTCCTCCCTCTGTGTTATATGTATGATATTGAATTGGCTCGCAGAACATAATAGAACACTTATTTCATGTGTGAAATACTTGTACTATTTATTATACCAATGTTTATCGTATTGGTTCTTTGGACGGTTCTAAGAACGTATTGGGAACTATACATATTGGTACAAATTGACTGTATGTGTGTATGTAAAAGTTTTTTTTAAGTTTTATATTTTTGGAAAAGATCTTTAATGTAATGATTTATTTTCGCCGATTTCAGACTTACAAACATTATTTTCGTGGACGGACATGAAGTGGAATGGACTGTGTTAAGAGACTTACTTTCCGAAGCATTCCAATTTAGTCCTCAGGGGTAGCGGTGCATAGATAGCCACCCTCAGGTAGGAATTTAATCTTATCTAGGGTTGATTACAGATTCCCTTGGGTGGCAATAGACACTTTCCATTCAGTGGACTGCATGCTCGTCTGCTGCTTCAATGTTATAAAAAAAAACAAACAAACAAAATGTTTTTTTTAAAGAAATCGCAATTTTTCGGCGTTTTTCGCTTTATCTATTGAACCATTATAGGTAGCCAGTTCAAATAACTGCTATGATAACAAATACTAAAACTAAAAATAAATTAAAACGAAGGCACGGAACCCCAATACGCAAGTTCGAATCGCGATTGACCTATTATTTATTTCTTTTTAAAGATCCTTTGTAATGTTAACGTTAAATTAGAACAGTACTCAAGCATTTCCTTTTAACCGCAAAAATCTACTTCCGGTTCCAATTAACCCCAGTTAAAACTTCTCCATAAATAATGAACATCGTTAAATTCTTACCAAGTTTGTTTTCGAGGAATTTCCGCCATATTTTAAAAGTATTCCATCTTATCGTTAAAGCTTAACTTTTGTCGTGGCTAATCAAAAACCATTACTATTTTACTCAAAAGTTTAAGTTTAGGAAATACTCAATCCATTGCTGTCCTACTGCTGGGTACGGGTCTTCTCTAAGAAAGAGATAGATTAGGCAATAGTCCACCGCGCTGACCAAGTGCGTATTAGTAGACTTCACATACCTAACACAATTAAGATCTCTCGGGTATGCTTTACTCACGATGTTTCCCTTCACCATAAAGCAGGTGATTACAGATGTTCATAAGCAGCAGTAGCCATAGTAGCAGTAGTTCATAATTATATTTCCCTTAACACACCCTTCAGCAGCGCTTATTAAGCAGTTGTTATTAGGCAGAAATATTAGTGATGCCAGAGTCGAACCACAAAGGGTTCCATTTGATTGCTTGTCAAAGAATCCCATTAGATATTAACTTCCCATATAACCTCTGTTCTTCTGTTAGGTGTACAAAAATAGAATAAATATCAATGACCAAAGTTTCGTTTTAAGTACTAGACACATAAATTGTGTGACAAAAGTACTCATTAGCAGTGAAACAAAACGTATAACTGCAAATAAAATGAAGTATTGCATCACGGCATTTCGGGACTAACTTCGACAGTCCGCACCGCCACCGAGCTGAGTGGGCCATAGAATGCGCGAGTTGAAAAAAAATCAAAAATGCCTTAAGTTGCCAACTCTGAAAGGTTTTTGGTGACACGACCTCCGAGTTATCTTGCGTCTTTTTAATTGAGCGTCTACAACAGTATTATTTAAACATAAATACTGGTAAAAAAATATAAATGTAGTGCATATTCCAAAATAAGAAAAGAATATAAAAGAGAGAAAACAACAAACAAAGTAAAAAAAATGTTTAACTTTCAATAATCCTGCTTGTATATGTAGTGTAGAAGTCAAGATTAAAATTTTAGCTAAATCATATAAAACATAACATTAGAAATTAGTTAAGTACGCACATTTGTTCTCTATCCTTAACGTATAAATAATACATGTATCCTTTTATGGGATCTTCTCCTTTAACCACCACAGAATCTCCGACGTTGCATGTCTATATAAAAAAGGAAAAAATACATTCTAATATTCTTTCTTGTCGTACATCAAAAGAAACGCTTCAAAACCGCAATTTTCGTGGCCACCCGCGAAAATTAAAACTACATTTGTATTCAAGTGCTGTACGTCAAGTTTTACAGCCTGCGCCAATTTAAATCAATTCCAAGGAAACTATAAAACCTTCGTTTCGACTGAATTAACTAAAAGCTTCCCACGAACGGTCGATGGCACCGCGTTATTGAACAGCGGCCTTTTGAACGAAGCCTTATAATTTCATTTGTAGGTGAAATTGTTTGAATGGAACTATAATAGGAATTGGGTAAAATTGTGCTGCAATTTTTATAAGTATATTTGACGGTTAGCTATAAAATAATTGATGAAATAATATGTTTATAGTAAGCACTATAAATATATGTAGGTAATTATTTATATAGAATTTCTGCATGCATATTTTTTATATTTTGTTGGTCTTTCTTACCTTTTAGTGATAGCAAAACATAAAGATCCAACCTTTGGCGTAGTTAGTTATGTTGGGGGGTTCTAATAAAAATTGGTCGAAGTGAAAGTGATTTAATAATTGAAATTTGGTAGCAAAAGAGCCACCTATATTTATGTGTTTAGAGGGGGAGTGGGTCGCAATAAATAGTACTATGTAGCCAGTTAAAACACATAATTCCCCCGTTAGATATAAGAAGAATTTGTTTGTATCGCCCGTTGTACATGTCCAAGAGAAAGAGTAACCACTCTAGCCAGTGTTACTACTACTCCCACTTTCATATTTACTACTCCAACTTTTTAAAATAATTGCCCAAGTGCGAGTCGACTTAATATAATCGAGTATATAAAATTGTAATTGTAATTTTTATTTTTAGCATTTGTTATTATAGGAACCACTGAACTAAATGCGTTGCGGAAATTTGAACTGTCTACCTGTTAGGGTTCAATAGATAAAGCGCAAAACGTCGAGAAATATCGGTGTCTTGCAAGGCGATCCCCATTTGTTTTCAACTTTTTTTTGGTATTTGTTGTTGAAGCGGCCACCATTATACATAATCTATCTATTACGGTTCCGTTTTTACCCTTCGGGTACAGAACCCTGAAAAGTTAACATATACGTTATGTACATAACATATTGTGTATATAGTTAACACGAGACCAAAAGGCAGTTCTGAGAAACGAAATAATTAGGTACTGAAACTTCGGGCGACAAATTATCAAACTTAAATTGGGTGCTCGTGTACAAACTACGCTTGTGCTAACTTGTAGTGTAAAAACCACAATATATTAGGTAGTTTTACTTAGAATTATAATTATTACACCTTACTACCGCTAAGAACCTTGTATGAGGATCAATTAAGGTATGTAACCCATAGCAAAACAAGTGTAAGGGTATATTTTTATTACAATACTTTTTAATTATTTTATGTTTAAGAGTCTATTTAATAGCTGGTGAGTAACAATCTAGCGAGAAACTATATAGAAATAAAGGTCCCCATACACACAACTGGTATTTTTCGACGTTCTTCGGTTTAAGTATCGAAACCAGTAGGTTTAATAAAACAGGCACTTTAAATTTTCACAACGCAATGTATTATCTTATATATAAAATTCTCGTGTCACAATGTTAGTTATCGTACTCCTCCGATACGGCTTTACCGATTTTCACCAAATTTTATATGCAGTACATACAGGAATCGGCTACAATCTATTTTTCATACCCCTAAGTGATAAGGGTTGTTCATCATTAACATTTTTTTATTTATATGGCAACACAACGATTACCGGCAAGTAAATAAATAAATTTCTATATCTTTCGTCATAATAAATACAGAAACTTCTTTTTTAAAAATATATAAGTAGGTATTGTTAAATATTTCATGGTGATACGAAACCCTCCATGTGCTGATTTGACACACACTTATCGAATTTTGTTAGTTTGAGATTGTTAGTACAATAGCTAACTATTTTAGTTAAACTATGTTAAATTAATTAACTCTGGAGAATAAGTTAATACTGTTAAACCCATAAATAAGTTTTACAGATTACACATAAACAAATCGTAGAAAATGTTTCGGACGTATAATTTATTTCCATTTTTTTATAATATATGAGTAGCAGACGAGCATGCAGCACACCTGATGGTATGTGGCGACTGCCGCACATGGACATCGGTAATCAAACCCAGATAGGATTAGATATTCCTACCTGAGATCGGCCAAAATTGCGCCGCTACTTCTAAGGACTAAGCTGAAACGCATCGGAGAAGTATGTCTCCCTTACCACACCCTTCAAACCGTTTAGTACTGCTGTTATGAGGCAGAAATAGGTGTGGCGTTGGTGACACCAGTGTCGAACCACAAAGGGTTCTACCACCTTCAAATTTTGCACTACCACTTTCAAAATTTACATTTCCGATAACAATTTCTTTAACAAAACAATCCAAATAGCTATCAGAATTAATTAATCGTAATAAACGGAGTATTCAAGTCCGTAATACATTTATACGCTCAGGATTGGAATTCCATCCGAATATAATTTGGTTTTCATTCCGAGGCGCCATTTTGAACGCGATTACCCTGCTTTGTCTAGATTTAGATCTATTGGAGAGGTTTTTGGATCTAGGGATGCTATCACACGTAATAGATACCTACATCGATAGATACCTAGTATTATTGTTTAGAGAATACAGTCCTCATAAAAACTGACAAAGTTAAGTCGTCGGGCATGATTGGAAGTTGGATGGGTGACCGCTGGTCGCTAAACATGCCCGCTTTGTCGATTAGTCGCTAAATCTTGTGGAGCCATTTTTGGACGTTTCGCATTTTTTTTATAATATAGGAGTAGCAGACGAGCATGCAGTCTACCTGATGGTAAGTGGCTACTGCCGCCCATGGACATCTGTAATCGACCCCAGATAGGATTAGATATTCCTACCTGAGGTCGTCCACAGATGAGCCGCTACCCCTGAGGACTAAGCTGGAACGCCTCGGAAAAGTCTGTCTCCCTTACCACACCCTTCAAACCAGAACACAGCAGCGCCTAACACTGCTATTATTAGACAAAAATAAGTGTGGCGGTGGTGCCGGCGAAGTCGAACCATAAATGGTTCTACCACCTTCAAATTCATCAAACCACCTTCGCATATTGTAATTTGCGTAATGTAAAGTGTTTGTATTAGAGACGAGTAGATAGCGTAATAGACAGATAAACCATTTATTTAAAAAATGGCACACCACAGATGTCATCATCAACCCCTTACTGTCCCACTGCTGGGCACGGGTCTCCTCTCAGAATGAGAAGGATTAGGCCATAGACCACCGCGCTGGCCAAGTGCGTATTGGTAGACTTCACATACCTTTGAGATTTTTCTTTTTATAAATCTCTCTGGTATGCAGGTTTCCTCACGATGTTTTCCTTCACCGTTTAAGCAAGTGATAATTAATTTCTAATCACACCACAGATGTAGTAAACAATAAAAGGATATAATAAATAATAACTTACATACAAGACATCTTATATATAAAATTTTCGTGTCATAATGTTAGTAACCGTACTCCTCCGAAACGGCTTTACCGATTTTCACAAATTTTTATATGCATCAGTATGTCTTAAAATCGGCTACTATCTATTTTTCATACCACTAAGCGATAAAGGTTGTTCATCCTTAACATTTTTTATTTATATGGCAACACAACGTTTGCCGGGTCAGCTAGTAATTAAATAAATCTATAAATTGAACTCACAGAGATAGTCAAAATTAAATTGTAAATTAAAGTAACAAAGAATTAACTATATCTAATTTCTAAAGTGTTCCAAATCTGCCATTCGTGACAACCCTGTTGCAATTGAAATGAGCATCGCAAATGAACATGGCGCTTCGCCACTATCGCAATCGCCTTACGTGCTACGTGCCACAAAAGTGGCGACTCGCCACAATGTATACTAACAACCCTGCATACCCTGCTACTTTGAGAATCGCTGGTTTGATTGAAACATGAGAATGTACTTCGTATAATGAACGAGAATGAGTATGAACAAACATTTATAAATTTAATTTATATTTCTGTTTGCGCGTTTGTAAAAATAAATCAATATATTTTTAGGGTTGGACGAAGTTGTGTGCGACACTGTAACACATATTTTTAGCATAGCATGAAGTAGCGCACAATAATGTAACACATAATGAATTTGTAGTATTTTCGTTTGTTGGTCGTTTGCTCAATTTAAAATTGTTTTAATGAATAAAAATATTTCTGCCCAATAACAGCAGTTTTACGCGCTGCTGTTTCTCGATTTGTAGGGTGTGATAAGGGAGACATACTTTTCCGAGGCACTCCAGCTTCGTCCTCTGAGATATCGGGGCATCTGTGGCCAGCCCCATGTAGAAATTTAATATTACCCGAGGTTGATTAGTCTGCTACTTTATCTATATAATTATAAAAATCAATTCCTGTTCGTTAGTCTCGCTAAAACTCGAGTATCGCTGGACCGATTTGGCCAATTTTGGTTTTAACTTATTTGTGGAAGTCCAGGGAAGGTTTAAAAGTTGAGGAAATATGAAATATTTTTTTATAAATAGATTCTGAGGCGGTACGAAGTTTGCCGGGTCAGCTAGTTACAAATAATAATAATAAAAAAATCCATACAAATTATTCTCTACGTTATCAATTCCTAATGCTATCAGTTGAACTAACATTCGCTCCATACAAAATCAACGAAGCATTCTAAATCAATCCACAATTCATACAAATGCAGTTCAAATCTAACAATCCCGGTTGAACCGCATTCCTTCTCATTTCGAATGCGGTACACTGAACAAGGTAAATGTTACAAATATGTACCATGTGGTACACATTGCGGTCTCATTCGAGTATCTATCCATTACATACATAAAGAGTAAGTGTCATCTATATCTTATTATTATTTAATAATAAGTTATTTTGAATATATTATGTTAAAAGTGAATAATTCATCGGAATTCACCATACCGATGGTGTCAGTATGAAGCGGGATTGAAGTTGTTGTATGAACATTTGACTATGTCTCATCCATTATGTATTTGAATTAGTAACATACATAAATCATATCGTCATTATTTGATTTTTTTACATACATTAATTTTCATTTTAACTATTTTATTTATTAGTTGACACGGAAAACTTCGTACCGCCTCAAATCCATTTATCAAATATATTTCATACAAAATATAGCCTATGTTACTCGTGAATAATGTAGCTTTCGAATGGTGAAAGAATTTATAAAATCGGTCCAGTAGTTTTTGAGCCTATTCATTACAACTAAACAAACAAACAAAGTTTTCCTCTTTATAATATTAGTGTAGATAAACCAACATGATTTAATCAATGAAATATGTTAATCAATCAGAAAAGTAAGTCAAAAGGCGTATGGTAATAAAACAGTAATAGGTATAACATAAAATAACATTCGGAAAATAATTCTCAACTACAGTAACATAACATTTCGCACAGCAATTTCTATCAACCAAACATTTGCTCCATACAAAATCAACGTAACATTCGCAATCGATTCCCGTATAGTATCTCAAACTGAAATACCTTAATGATGCAGGCACTGTACCGCATTACACGTATTCCCAAGCGGTGCGCCGTGAACGCGGTCCTAATGTAACGTGATGCGGTCTAATAAGATCAGTTTAAATACTTCGAATTTTTAATTTGTAATTTAATCCGTATTGAATTTTAATGTTTATTACAATCGATATTATTATAGTTAAACAATCCTAAGATTGTTCCCTATTGTGGTCATCCTTCTCACTAACATATCCTTATGTTTCTTTTATCAGTTTAAGAATATTTTTAATATAAATACAAAAACATATAAACTACATAATTTCAATTGTTTATTTTTATATACCATCAAAATTGATTTAACAAATTATTACATACTGACAAACAAATGAAAAGGGTGATTAACAATAGGTATATCGATAAAACCATATTGTCATTTCATACCTACATAGAAGTACTCGTAGTAGCAAAACATTTGCTCCATGCAAATTCAGAATCGATTCCCGCATGGTATCTCAAACTGAAATATCCTAATGATGCAGGTACGGCGGGACCGCATTACACGTATTCCCAAGCGGTGCACCGTGAACGCGGTCCTAATGTAACATGATGCGGTCTAATGAGACGAACGGTATGAATATAGAATGTTATTTTAATTTGAATGGGTTTGAAGTTTAATACTTATTATAATAGAAATTATTACAAAGTAACAATGCCAAAATACATACTTAATTTATTTAAAACATCATTATGTCTTTTTTGGAGTTTACTCCTTAAGAAACGATTTGAGTTATAAGGCCCGGTACGGAAATTTTATGAGGAGTAAAATCAAGTGTAACACGAAAAGTTGAGGCGTAACGTAGAAAGAGACAAACATATATATCTGTAGGATTGAACGTGTAAAAGAATGAGATGGAATACATTACACAGCGTATCTCATTCTCGGGGCCTCCTCTTTGCGCGATACTTCGTAGTCTCACTGTATAGTTCACTACCTCCAGTCTGAGAGTTGAATGTGTGCGTATGTTTGTACGTGTGTGTTGCGCGCCTGCGTATTACGAAGTTCTGCCACAACTTGTATACTGCTGCCGAGTACAGGGTATGCATGCTGTATAATAAATGCATATAGTAGCATCTATTGTATACATCTATATACAACGTACATAAACAACAACCTAACCATCAAGTTTTAATGTTTTTATTATTATTATTATTTATATTATTTTGTAACATACTTTATGTAATACGCATTATTGAAGTAATATAAATAATCCGAATAATTACAGATATATGTTTGTTTCTCTTATCATTTTAGCAGATGCGTTCATTTACCCTTTTTTTCTATTCGATATATATTATAATTATCGTTCGTAAGGAGTAAACTCCAATCGTGCGTCGTAGCTGACACACACACACACTTTTTTTTTTTATTTAATTGGGAACAGAAATACAAATTACATCAATATTTTTAATATTTGAAAAATTAAAAACCTATAGTATAACCTACATGATAGTATCTGTACCTATTATCTTTATATACGACCGTGATTAGTTCAACAAATTATTTATTTACAAATAAATTAGAAAGTGTGAGCAAGATAACGAATATCGTTAAAATAGTTTTCGTCAATAAACATTTGCTCCATATAAAATCAACGTAACATAGATTCGATTCCCGCATAGTATCTCAAACTGAAATACCTTAATGATGCAGGTACGGAACCGCATTACACATAGTCCCAAGCGGTGCGCCGTGAACGCGGTCCTAATGTAACGTGATGCAGTCTAATGAGACGATCGGTTTTTACATGCACTTAAATGTAATATATGTATAGTTTACTAATTTTTTTATACAATAATAATACTAACTTTTTATATAAGTAGAAGTAGCAAATGAACCAGCAGTCCATCGACGGTAAGTGGCTATAATTGCCCATGGATATCTGTAATCAATCCCTGATAAGATTAGAGTTCGATCTAAGGTCAGCTACAATTGCCTTGTTCCTACTGATGAGTAAGTTGGAGAACCTTAAATAACTATGCTTCCCTTACTATACCCTAAACTTGCTATAAGCTAGACTGCATGTTCGTTTACAACTACATTAAGAACCGTTGCTTCATTAATACAGTAACCAATATACTATTAATTACGTCCTCTTGAAGGTAGTCATGTATAAGTATAGTCACATATACGGTACGGAGTAACGATATTACAATTACACGTAAGTAGGTACACACTAGTGATTATAGGTATTATAACTATATCCCCGTTATTAAACTGTTGTTGCTGAAGTCTTCAACCAGAATGCCGCTCTCTGTTAATCTATAGTAATCAAATGAGTGACTTATTATTTTAAAGTACTATTATAAAAATGCGATATCGTTAACATCCAAGCTTCGTATTAACGACGATAACAATACTATCTCAGATACGATATTCAAAATATCTTAGATCAGGATTCGAACCCAGAACATCACTGAAAGTGCCATAGGAGTAAAACAATAAGTCGTCCGTTACACGGAACGCCAGGTGTGCAGCCCATGGTTTATTTATGCGGTGCGGCCAGTATCGACGGCACGTCCGATGTGCCACAGAGGAAGCAGTGTTGTGGTTCAAGTACGTATAATACGTCGTTGTCGAACATTACTTTTCACTTGATGGTAAGTGGTTAGTGTCGCCAATGGACGTCTGTAATCAACTGCGCCCCCTGACGAGTGAGCTGGAGTGACTCAGAAAAGTATGTCTCTCATATCACACCTGTCAAAGTTAAACGAAATAGTAAAACTACAGTTATCAGTAGCACTACCATTAGTTTACAAAAGTATTACTCGCTAGCGACTGCGTAAAATAAATGTATGAAAAATTGTACAGCGCCTCTGGTGGTTACTCGTAGAACTAAATTCCGTAGTGTGAGCCACTCGTAACGTAAAAAACCTATCGAAATCAAATCGCTAGCGAATGTCATTATGATCTATTGCCATACAAATTCGGTCCCATGAGTCATTAATTTGACAGACGTTGTCAAGAAATACCGTAACGATAGTAGTTATGTTATTCACTAGCAAAATGACAATAGTTTTCTATTTACAATTTCTATAGTGGCGTTTCTATGCCAACTCATGGTAGTGCTACAGGCAGAAAATAGTATGGCGATTGGCAGTGGTGCCCCCGGAGTCGAAGTACAAATAGTTCTATCACAAATAACAGCTCTTTAACAATTAAACTTGAATAAACAGCTTCCGCCTCCACTAGTTCTCACTAGCTCAGGCCATAGTACATCACTGACCCAGAGCAAATTGGTAGACTTCACGCATTTTTTAAATGTGTATATTTCCTCACGATGTCTCCGTTGTAGTAGAAGATATTAATTTCTAATACGCACGTAACTTTGAAAAATCGAAGGTTCATGTCTGGGTTTCAAACCTCGTTTAATTCTGCGAACTAGTTTCAACCACTAAGCTATCACTGCATTAGTAGGTAATTCATCATCATTATCAACCCATTATTGTCCCACTGCTGGGCACGGGCTCCTCTCAGAATAAGAAGGATATGACTACAGCCTATAGTCCACCGCGCTGGCCAAGTATCAGTAGACTTCACATAACTTTGAAAACTTTTTAAGCTATTGCATAGCTTTTATCGCGGGCTTTGAGCGCGGCGACCGAATCGAGAAATTCCGTAACGAAAATTCCTAACACCTTAATTCGTCAACTTGAAAACAGATGGCAGTAATACACATATTTTTTTTTGTATTTTTTTTTAACAACAATGTTGATTAAGACTGAAGTTTAATATGTTTATGCCACTAGCGGTCACCCATCTAACATCCGATCTCGACAAACGTTGCTTAAGTTACGTCTTAGTAATTTAAATGTTGATTACAATTGGTATTTTAATATGTTTTTGTCACTAGCGGTCACCCATCCTACTGTCGGCCGTGCCCTCCATTGCTTTTTTTAAGATTTCTCAAGCAAGCAGGTTTCCTCGCGATGTTTTTCTTCAGCGTTTAAACGAGTGATCATTAATTTCTAATACGAACATAAGATTGAAAAATCAGAGGTGCATGCTTGAGATTTGAACCTCGGACTTCTCGATCAAGAGGCCGAGTTTCTTAACCACTAGGCTATAACTTAGTAGGTAATTGAACAACTGTACATATACGGTATGGACTCACCACCCCGCTCTACTCATAGGGTAGTTTCGAAATAGATGCATTAAATATTACCGGTGTCTGCAACTAATTATTTACGATTCGTTTTGCCGTGGAAGGCTTTACCGGAAAAACTATCAATCACAAGATTTAAATAAATAATTCAGTATCGGTTTTTGGTGCCGTAAACAACAAAGTCGAAAAAGAAACAGACATATAACTGAATGGATTAATATATGAGGTGTCGTAGGATTCGTCTAAATTTTGGGAGTGTCATACGAGTAGGCGAGTAGGTTAATTTTTCTTAAGCAGTCAGTTTTTTTTGTTTTGTTTTAATCAAATAAAAAAATTATGATAAGGTAAATGACTACTACCACCCATGGACACCTGTAACCAAGCCCAAATACATCCCGTTATATTCCTACCTGAAGTCACCGTTGTTACCACCTAAAACTAAGTTAAAACGCGCAATTATGCTTTAGAAAAACGCTTGAGGAAAGAAAGGAATAATTTGAGGTCCCATTGGAAAGGAATAACCGAAAAAAACACATTTCAATTTAGAAATGTTGAAAGTAATTAGCAGAAACATGTCATGTAAGTCAATAAATTTAATGTTGGGGCCCTCTTAAGGTTGGGGGTCCTGAAAGCGGGCTCCCTGTGCCCATAGGGTAAAGACAGAATAGAGAACATCACTCATACACAAGTATCTAAGCAGACAGAGAGTGCATATTTCTGTTCATATACTCGTGAGGCCATTACACAAATTTGGCGGGTAATAAAGAATATTTATGAAGGCACCTCTACGAGTAATTACCTTTGTATTCCAACAATTTATATGTAAAACGGTTTGTAATTTGCAGTCTAGTTTATAGGTAAGACGTGAAACTAGGAATAAATGGAGTTGATTTTAACGCTTAATAAATAAATTAAAATCTGCCGCCCAAGGTTCAACTTACCCAGCCTTTTAATATATCCCTGGCAAAAATGATATATGAACAGACTTTCTCAAAGAAGTCCTCCTTAAGGGCGCTAAAGCTAAAGGGTCGGTGGACGGTCTATATTTATATAAGTACCACCGGCGGCACCACCGCCACACCTATTTCTGCCTAATAACAGCAGTGTTAGGCGCTGCTGTGTTCCGGTTTGAAGGGTGTGGTAAGAGAGACAGACTTTTCCGAGGCGTTCCAGCTTAGTCCTCAGGGGTAGCGGCGCATCTGTGGCTGACCTCAGGTAGGAATATCTAATCCTATCTGGGGTTGATTACAGATGTCCATGGGCGGCAGTAGCCA
This sequence comes from Epargyreus clarus clarus, assembly GCA_014595695.2. Classification (NCBI taxonomy): domain Eukaryota; kingdom Metazoa; phylum Arthropoda; class Insecta; order Lepidoptera; family Hesperiidae; genus Epargyreus; species Epargyreus clarus. Next base: position 11,387,013 of record JACTTY020000001.1, read on the forward strand.
CTTACCATCAGGTGGACTGCATGCTCGTCTGCTACTCTTATATTATAAAAAAAAAAGTAATTTTAACATGACGGGCAAAAAATAAAACTTACAATTTTACCATTGTGAGGCCTCTTTATTTTCTACAAATAGAACCACCCTTTGTTGCCAACTACTTATTTCAGAGGCAACTGCCTTTTATAAGAAAATCTTCTTCAGTTTTACGCTATTCCCAAAAGCAGCAGCAGCAGTGATAGCCTAGGTTAAGAAACTCGGCCTCTCCATCGAGGGGTCCGAAATTCAAATCCCAGGCACGCACCTCTGATATTTAAAAGTTATTACAAATTAATTATCACTCGCTAAACGATGAAGGAAAACATCGTGAGGAAACCGGCATACCTGTGAGATTTATAAAAAAAAATCTCAAATGTATGTGAAGTCTACCAATACGCACTTGGCCAGCGAGGTGGACTATGGCCTAATCCTTCTCATTCTGAGAGGAGACCCGTGCCCTGCAGTGGGACAGTAATGGGTTGATGATAATGATCCCCAAAAGGTAAGAAGGGCCAAAATATTAAATTACTTTATGACTTTCAATGATAATCATAGATGGTAACTGTCCGCTGCCATCCATGAACATCTACCCTTACCATGAGTTTTTACGTTTTGACAAATATGACTTTTGTTGTTTTGTTTTGTTATTGTTTACGTATTTGCCAAAACAAATTCCAATCATCGCCCCTAGCGGATTGTATCAGAACTATAGTGTCAGTAACGTAAAATTAAATGTCTAAATTGACAAAATGGCGCTTTATATTTTGTCTCTCTTTTTTCCGAACATGTGAGGCAGACAAAAAGACTTGAGCACTTATTGTAACGTTTACTCAGTCTACTAAGCAAACGGAGTAGAATAATGGATTGAGTAAACGTAACGTAAAATTGTGGGATGTTTTGAAAACTCATGGTAAGGGTACAGTTACCAACTCCATATAGAAGTGGTTCTACCTGATACCGAACAAATATATTGCTAATTTTATGAGGTACTGGTTTATTCCCGCGGCTTCGCCCGCGTTTAAAAGAAAATAATATGACATATTAACATACATAAAACTGAAAATTCGTACCTTCATTGGAATGACAGTGGCGCCATCTGGCGAAAATTGGTCGTACCAACTCTGACCTTCGTGATCTCATGGACAACAACTTTGCTAAAGATCATCACTGGATCAAATGCATAGTTTACGATTCAATCCTTACTAGTATCGATTAATATATTCGACTTTTTGGTCCAAAAGATCGATTCTCCGATTAATCGATCTTAGAATGCCATCCTTAGTTCCCGTGGGATTTCCGGGATAAAAACTATCCTATGTCCGTTCTCGGGTCCCAGTCTATCTAAAATTTCATTAAAATCGGTTTAGTGGTGTAGGCGTGAAGAAGAGACAACCAGATAGACAGACAGACAGAGTTATTCTCGGATTTATAATATTAGTAAGGATTTTTTGAGATCGAAATCGAAAAATAAATATCATATCCATATTTACCAGCTTCGTGGTACAGGCCTAGCCGCTAGGAAGTGGCTTATTTACTAGCGGGCTTACTACCGGGGTAAACTCCCCAAATCTAGACCGTTTTTAACATGCAGTATAACCAACAATACTGCATTTTTGGAGTATCATTTTACAGCTAAATTTACGAGTTTTTATACAATATGCTATCCACCGTGCGCGTAAATCCGCGGCTGGAAAAGCTGTTAAAACTCCGCCTCGCAGTCGGGCGGAACGAGGTTTGAATCCCAGGCATTCCTCACTGATTTTTTAAAGTTATATGCAAATTATAAATTAATGATCACTTGCTGTAACGGTGAAGGAAAATATCGTGATAAAACGCCTGAAATTTCTTTAAAAAAAGTTCTCAAAGTTTTGTGAAGTTGGTTACAGAATACAAATATCCATGAGCGGTAGTGATCAACTTACCATCAGGTGGACTATATACTCATTTGCCATTTCAGTCTTACACTAGAAACTTATGCTAAAATCATAAACCCCGATTCTTAAAATTATCGCCTAAGTTTAGACAATAGGTATAGACTACTATAGACGTATCCAACGACACCTCATATGTTAAAACCGTCAAGCCGTTTGGGTTGCAGGGTGTCGCAAGGCATGATACACATACAATATGTATAATACACAATGACATACTATATGTATATTGTATGTGTACCATATATACGCTTGAAAAACATTACCCTCCGCGGTCGGATGAAAAAACAACCTTCATTTCTTTCCACGAGGCCGTTCCGAATACGTATTTGTAGTTAACATCAAGATGAGCAGGTGGCGATCAGTAATTACGGTTAGATTCGCTCAACTCCTTTGTCGCCCCAACCATTGTGGGCGCAAATAGAACACTGATACCTCAGACAAAAAAAGATAGATAACATTATAAAAAAATACAGAAAAGATAAATTTATCTCAACGAAACTGGGAAAGTATCAATGACAGTTAAAAACAGTAAGTGCTGAAATACATGAAAAACGTCAATTAATCCGAGAAGTGATATTACTTAATTATTTTAACTCTTTCGTAGGTATTTTCTAGATGAGATCATCACTTATCACCAGATGAGATTGAGGCGAAACTTAAGTAAGTAATTAATAAAATATTGACACATTCCAACAATTTCTGAAATGTCAAAATAAGCAAATATAATTTTATATTTCTCCCGAATAATAAAACAAAAACAAATATAATGCAATGGTTTTGTTAATTGGCAAATATAATTCGACGCGTAATATACGGATTTTCAAAATTTACAATATATACCATGGCGGTTCATTGTGATTGTGATTTTATGTGTTCGGATAGTGAAAATGTTCGGATGTTGAAGTGCTTCAAAGGTATACTCTCTGAGGCTTTGTCTTTCATTTTTTTCATCTGAGATTCTGATCAAAAACCACTCCTGTCACCCACCTATTTATATTTCAATGCTCTTTTCATATTCGAGGTGGAAAAAATAAAGATTAGATTTTGTCGTCTATATTATACATCTACATATAATAATTGTCATTTCCATGCTTCGAAATGAATTTCTATCCACATGGCGTAGTAGGTACAATTCCGAATTGACAAGCATTCTTTCGGGTTCAAATAGAAATTCTTATTGCTTATTATGAACTTAATGTAGCAAACGACCATACATTCCTGATGGTAAGTGGCAACTACCGCTTGAGGATTTATAATCAACCTCAGATTAGATTGCTTCTTGAGGTTGGACGCAGATGATTGATCCCTTGAAGACTACGTTTAAGCCTTACCACATGTTTGAAACCTGGACACAGGAACGCTTAATAAAGATTTTATAAGACAAAATTGGTGGGAGTAGTACAATCACATTCGAGTACATACTTACCTTAACTCGAAAAAGGTTTTAAATGGTTTAAGGATTCTTAAAGGTTTTAAAGGTTACCGCGGATTACATTTATCATATTTTTTCATTTATTTCATTCATAGGACTCCTTTCTTACCTTTCCCTTCGTAATTGGGGTACAGATCCTCACAGGCAGTGACCACTTAACATCAGGTGGGCTCGTTTGCTATCTCCATTACATGCGGTATCGACAGTGTTAAGTTGTGCCGGAGCTGCACTCGTCAATACAGACAGACGCAGGTGCGGCGCGCTAATGCTAGTTGTGGCTCCGTGGCACGCTACAGGGCTGACAACTTACACAACTGATCTTAAATTTTAACATTATTACCAATAAAATGAAACTGTAGGTAGACTTAAACTTAAAAATGTTTCATAGGGAAGTTGATACGTTACCAAAAATTATAAATTATCTTTGCTTTCATTCAAAATAAAAAAATAAAAAATGTATAGCCACTGTTTCTCAAAATCATTTAAACTATGAGAATAGACGGCATCACTATACTACGTACGGTTATATTCATGATTGTAAAGACACACACTGTTCAGTAAAATAATATGACAGTACTTGATATTATACCTCTATAATCTATATAACTAACGACTCTCTGTTTTAAAGGGACTTCATGATTTTTTCCGAATATATTATTAATTTGAAAGCTAAAATACTAAATCCATCGGCCGTATACCCGTTCGAAAATTCAACAGTTATTTTACCATATCGTCTAATTTACTTTTTTTTTACTTTCGGATGGAAATTTCGGTAACGGATGTGCCTCAGGTGAGCTAGTTTGCTATCTCTACTACGTGCGGTATCGACAGTGTTAAGTAGTGCCGGAGCTGCACTCGTCAATACAGACAGACGCAGGTGCGGCGCGCTAATGCTAGTTGTGGCTCCGTGGCGTGCTACAGGGCTGGCAACTGGACTTTAATTCTAACATTATCAAAATAAAACAGTAGGTAGACATAGACTGGTAACATCATTGGTAAACGTTTCAGAAGTAGTTTCGTTACCAAAAAGTATAATTTACCGTTGGTACAAGGTTTTTATATTTTTTCCTCCATAAGACTTACGACTATCAGTCTTAAAGGGACTTCATGATTGTTTCTCGAAAATAAGAATGATATAAAATAATTTGACAGCTAAATACAAAATACTTTGGTTGTTTACTCGCCTAATATTTAATAATTCAACTGTTATTTCGTGAAATATTATCACGATAACGTCTAATTTACTTTCGGGTGGAAACTTCGGTAACGGATGTGCCTCAAGTGAACTAGTTTGTTACCTCCACTACGTGCGGTATCGACAGTGTTAAGTTGTGCCGGAGCTGCACTCGTCAATACAGACAGACGCAGGTGCGGCGCGCTAATGCTAGTTGTGGCTCCGTGGCCCGCAGCAGGGCTGACAACTTACACAACTTATTATTTAATTCTACTCTTATTTACGTGATAACAGTAATATATGTACCGTATAAAGCCATTTGTTTAATAATAACAACTTATGTATACATATTGATATACAATAGTTGGTAAAACTGAAGCCAAGTTAAAGATAATCTGTAGCACTTTTGCATTATTGAAGTAGAAGAAGATAGCGGTATAATTATAATATTTCGATATTTAGCTTAGGTTAGCAGTATAATTTACGATATTTCAGTCTAAACTACTATCAATTTTGACAGGACTTTCACTTTTTCTTCCACATTTAACCCTCAAGTTCACTGAAACTATGAAAACTTGAGAGTTAATGAAAGGATTTTTGAAAATGTATCCCCTAACAGAAAAAAACCTTGTAATACAGGAAATGTAACATGTGCCAGCCCTGACCATTACGGGTAATCGCTGTTTACAGTGCAGCCCATTGTGAGCCATTCCGGCTATTGAGGCCGATACATCTCGCCGGGAATGGTTTACTTACCTTGTGTTGTGGTTGAAACGCCCTGTTTGGATACGTCTAGTAAGTCGCGGTTAAGTTATATACTAGTGATAGCTTATAGGTTAAAAATTCGGGTCCAAAACCGGGGGTTCTACGTTCGGCTCCCAGGCCACGTTTTTTCAGGCAAATTGATTACGGCTATAGATAGGTGATAGCCTAGTGGTTAAAAAACTCGGCCTCTCGATCGAGGGGTCCGAGGTTCAAATCCCAGGCCTCTGAATTTTCCAACCTCTGATTTTTCTAAATGATGTGCACATTAGAAATTAGTTATCACTTGCTAAACGGTGAACGAAAACATCGTGAGGAAACCGGCATACCTGTGAGATTTATAAAAAAAAAATCTCGAAGGTATGTGAAGTCTAGCAATACGCACTTGGCCAGCGCGGTGGACTATGGCCTGATCCTTCTCACTATGAGAGGAGACCCGTGCCCAGCAGTGGGACAGTAATGGGTTGATGATGATGATGATGATGAAAAAGCGGTTATTTCAATATTAAAAACAGACACTCCAATTTATTTATATGTATAGATTGTACAATAAACACGTTTTATTTTACTGTTTTTACTAGATTAAAACAAGGCCCAAGCCACTAACTAGCCCACTCATAACATAGAAGTAGGTACGAATTAATTCGGTTTTCTTTTCATCTACTTACTTCTAGTATTCTGCAATCTTGTAGGAACACAGACGAAGTAACTGAATAGTCTCCTCATAGATTTGTATTTATTACTAAAAGGTAGAATGTCGTGCTTCGACTACAGAGGCAATATCGCCAAACCTTTTTGGTTTATGACAGCAGTGTTAAGTACTGATGTGTTGTTGCTTGAAAGATGTGGTCGGGTGTCTCCTTTGAGTGTTTCAACTTAATCTTCAGGCATAGTGACACATTCATTTAATATCCGTATTATGGGGGAAGTAAAAAATAATTGGTCCGCCATCTTGGGACATCTGCCATTTTGGATTTAGAATGACGTCACTAAGCATGCATTGTCATCCAAAAAAACGTGTTATTCAAAATTCCTGAATATTTTTTTGTTTAAATTTCAGTTACAAGAAAAAGCTGCTGTCTTCTGGTTTGAAGCGTGTGGTAAGGGAGACGTACTTTTCCGAGGCGTTCCGTCTTAGTCCTCAGGGGCATGACGACGCATCTGTGGGCGAACTCAGGTAGGAATATTTAATCCTATCTGGGGTTGATTACAGATGTCTATGAACGGCAGTAGCCACTTACCTACCATCAGGTGGACTGCATGCTCGTTTGCTATTCCTATACATAAAAAAAGTAAGAAGGCAAATTAATAATTGCCTAATTTTAGTTGCAGTCTATTCCTTTACCTACTCTATGTGTAAAAGGATAAATAGGAAGGCATTAGATGTTTACTGCTAATTGGCAGATGCTCTGCGAGGTTTTGTTTACTTGAGCGGTTATAGGGTTCCTGAGTGCTTTCTTTGATATTATGGTTCCGTAGAGGAAAGTAGCCTTTTTCATGTATTCCTTTTTCCGTAAGTGTAGTACTACTAGTAATTGTTACAGGCTTACTGCTAGGCTTGGGTTTTCTTCGTCTATCACGTTGGTAAGTGCGGTTTGATTCTGCATCAGTTTTCCATTTTTGGTAAGCCATTGTTTTCGATGTTTAGTAAGCAAGAAAGTCGGTTACAAAAGCGTTGCTACCCCTGAGGACGGAACAGGACTGCATATAAAAATCTGCAGACCTTCTTTCCAACTGCCGACGGAGCCAAATTCATTGTATAGTGGAACTGAGTAGCCCTTGAAATATATGATTTTAGACTAAAATTATCGCGGAATTGAGACATATTATTATGTAACGGGTACTCACGATATGCGTTTTTTATATTGCCGATATTTCGACCCAGTTCGCCGTTCGTCCAGTTTCGCCGTGACGACGATCCATGCAACTGGGTCGAAATATCGGCAATATAAAAACGCATATCGTGAGTACCCGTTACATAATAATATTCTTAAACATCTAAAAAGCAAACGAACATGCCGTCCACCTGATAATTAGTGACTGCCGTCCAAGGAGATTGTAACTATGCGTTGCGACTTCTGAGGACTGAGATCGAATTCGAATTTCCATCGAAACACAGAACTCCTTCGCGCTATAAACAGATGTGACATTTTAGAACTGTGCCTTCCTGACTTTTCTCCTCAAGAAAAGAAAATGTCTTCCTAATGCATTTTTCTCTATATCAAACATGCGTCAAACATTTTCAACGTCAACTTTTTTATCTAAAAAGCCTTGTAGTATCAAAGGATAACACGACGATAAATGAAAGGGAGGTCCGAAAACCCTTTGGTTGGAGGGAAAATAAATAATCCGGCCATCTTGGCCAGTAGTGCGGATTTATTGGCGGTCGGTTATTGAGATCGTGTCATAAGCCGCGATAGGCCCTGTCCGGGATTTGTGGAGTAGGGTGACCATTTTGTAGCGGAATAATTGGATTTGTCCTGATTTCATTTTTCGTTTTTAACGGTTTCTACCCATATCCCGCAGATCGCCTATTTGAAACTCGGCCTCTCGATAGTCAGGTCCGAAGTTCGAATTCTAGGAAGCTCTGATTTTTCAAAGTTATTTGCGGATTAGAAATTAATTGACACTTACTCAAAGGTGAAGGAAGAGATCGTACGGAAAAAGTTCTTAAAAGGTAGGTGGACTAATCCTTCTTATTCTGAGAGTAGACCCGTGCCTAGCAGTGGGACATTAATGGATGGTGAATGGTATCTTTCAGACATCTTTTAAACTTGAATTTACTTGCATATCATAATGCAAACTACTTAAGGAAATGTTCGGATTTGATCTGTAAAAATATTTTCTTTATGCCGATGTGATAAGTAACGGGTTTGGGATCGTACCTTCCAAAATCACCTTTCATTTGAAGTAAAAGATCACACTTCATACCTCTAAAATTAGAAGTAATTTTAACCACAATTTAAACTTGAACAGAATTAAAACTCCACCCTTATACCACAATTAAGAATTTCCAACGAAGTCTGTACCCTTACCATGAGTTTTTACGTGTCGACAAATATATTTTGGTATTTGTTTACGTATTGGCCCATACAATTTCCAATCAGCGCCCCTAGCGGATTGTGTCGGAACTTGGAAATAGTATGGGCCAATACGTAAACAAATACCAAAACAGTCATATTCGTCGACACGTAAAAACTCATGGTAAGAGTTCTGGCTTCTAAATTCCATCTCAAAAAGCGAAATTCCATCGCAAAAAGCGAAAGCGAATTCCTAAGAATCTCTATCAACCCTCCAACATGGTCACCACAGCCATTAGGGGCGTCAGCATCTGACCGGCAGCGGTCCCTTACGCGGTAAGCAATCGACGTGGCGACGACCTGATGCTCCAAGACCACAGAGCTGCATGTCTATAGAAATGACAATTTCACATTATTTTTACCTTTCATTTTATTAGATGGAACCTTTTGTGGCTGGACTCCGGGAAGACCACCACGCCTATTTCTGCCTCATACTCGTAACAGCAGTGTTAAGCGCTGCTGTGTTCTGGTTTCAAGGTTGTGATAAGAGAGACATAGGACGTCCGAGGCGTTCCAGCTAAATTCTCAGGTAGGAATCTATTTAGGATTTAGTACGGTCCATGGGCGACAGTAGCCACATACTATCAGGTAGACGGCATGCTATTTGCTACTATTATATAATAAAAAATAAATTTTATATTCTAAAAGTTGCAGTTACAGTCACAGTTAAGTTGTAAGTGATGGAATGTCTATAAGTTCGTAGCTCTACAGACCTCATGTCGTGTCTGCACGGGAAATGGACCTTACGTGTGGCGAATCTTCGTGTTTATAACCTTATGTTGAAATCTTTGTCTACAATACATGTCACATGCAATGTTTGTCGGGTCATTGACCGGTTGATCGAGTCTACCCACTGCTGGGCATAAATAGAGATTTATCTCTCATTGGAGAAAAGGAGTAGAGTTCATCCCACCTCATACCAACATAGTTCACGCTTAGCATCATAGCTGTAATAATATCAATAATATATAACATCATAGCATATAATATCGGGTTAAGTTCGAGAATTTGAGAGTTTAAGAACTCTGTGGTTCCACTCCGGAGACACACCGTCAAATCTATTTCTACCTAATACCAGCAGTGTTAAGCGATGATGAGTTCCGCTCTGCAGAGTGTGATAAGGAAGACATACTCTTGTATGTAATATGTAATCAGGCAACGTGGTACTCTCCAAACCTATAGTTACGAGAGAAACCAGTGCCCAGCAATGGAGCATAAAAAGCATCATTAAATTTGAAGATTTCAACAAATTACAAACAATAATATAATCTGTCGGCAAAATAATCACTACGATGTTTTGAGCCCTTTCAATTCCGAAATGGAACAAGGAAGACAAACAAAGGGTTTAAATAAAATAAATAACAATTAATCGTAAAATGCGGTTCTTGATCGATAGCTCAACCGACGGCATTTCATTTAAATATTCGACAACGAAGACAAATTGTCGCTCGACGCTGCTCAATAGTGATGAGCAAATGTCGATATAAAATATCGATTAATAAGTAGGAACACCTTTATATTATTTAACAGGGACCACGGCCTAACTTAATTTGAAAGAACTGTTTCTCATAAAACATTTAATAATATATTCTTTCAATATTAAAATCGTATTAGATAAAATTTTCACAAAATTTTCAATTTTGGAATAACTGTTTTTTTTTAATACTTACTCATAATTAACCTTTTACTTAAAATATAGAATTATGATATTCAAACTTGAATTTAGGTATTCCTAAGCATTAAAATGATGAACAATATCTGGTTTATTACATCCATCAAAATATCAGACAACAGCTTCACTAACGAGGGGCACAAGTAGGAGTAGGAGAGTAAGCCGGTAGGAGAATCTCTCTACGAATCTCATGTGTAATGACTACCATGCTACAAAGGTATGCCCATACACAAAATAAAAATGTAAATTCATTATGAGATTGCTCCCTAGCCGGGGACTAAACTTAGGACCCTTTGCGTATCAAACGAATGTGAAACTGTTAAACCACACGACTCTCCTAAAGTAAAAAAGTAAAAAAAAAATCGGTTGTCTATAAAGTCGGTTTACTGCAAAAAGTGCAACCATTCCATCAGTATTTTCTTATGACGTTGTCACGTTCAACTATCGTCAGTAAACTGACTTTACAGACAACCGATTTTTTTTATAATAGAGCAGCTGATGGTAAGGTGCTACTGCCGCCCATGGACATCTGTAATCAACCCCAGATGGGATTAGATATTCCTAGCTGAGGTTGGCCACAGATGCGTCGCTACCCCTGAGGACGAAGCTGGAACGCCTCGGAAAAGTATGTCTCCCTTACCACACCGTTCAAAACGGAACACAGCAGTGCTTAACTGCTGTTATTAGGCAGAAATAGATGTGGCGGTGGTGCCGCCGGAGTCGAACCACAAAGGGTTCTACCACCTTCAAAATAATTTTATCGATATTTTATTCGCACATAACATCACTAAACCACGTCGAAAACAATCCATTTACTGTAATTGATTTCAATATGAAGTTTGTATCGCTTTGTACTTTAAATAATTTATTATTCTGAATAAGTAATGATTGTGTACGAAATACGTGAAAATGCCGTGAAATCATGGAAATGTAATTACATTACGATAAATCATGCGTTTTTAATATTCAACGTGAAATGGTTTTATAAAATATTTTTGTTTTCTACAGAGAAAGTAGCAAAGGAGTTTGCAATACTGCCGACTAAAGAAACTAAACTAAATTGTTACGCCTTATCCATGTAATCTAATATATAAAATTCTCGTGTCACAGTTTTCGTTGCCATACTCCTCCGAAACGGCTTTACCGATTTTCACCAAATTTAATATGTATATTCATTAGGTCTGAGAATCGGCTACTATCTATTTTTCATACCCCTAAGTGCTAAGGGTTGTTCACCCTTAACATTTTTTTATTTATCTACTACTCGGGTCAGCTAGTATAATGTAAAATAGTAAATTAATTAGTAACTAATTTAATTACACTAGAATAAGACATAATATTGAAGTTTGAAAATAGGTCGCTTATTTATTTACGATTTATGTAGCTATCTAATTGCTTCAGAGCTTTTAAACTTTACACAGTTACTTTATGTGATTATTATATAGAAGAAATAAGTGTGACGATCTTCTTCTTTCTTTCTTTCTACTTCAATCGAACACCAAAGAAATCGACCATCTTTAAAAATTACACTAGGTACTTATTTACTTTTACCGACATATTTCTGAAGTCGGCGGTCATATTGGACACGCTGTTTACGCCGTTATCCAACGAAATATATTGAGCGCCGACTTCAGAAATATGTACTAAACCACCATTTATTTGAATTATTTTTTACTTTGTAGTGACTTAAAAGTTTTTAAGGTAACAGAACCCAATATGGTTCGAATTTGGAAGCACCACCTCCACATCTATTTCTGCCTAATATGAGCGGAGGTAAGCGCTGCTGTTCTGATTTAAAGGTTGTAGTGAGGGAGACATACTTTTCCGAGGCGTTCTAACCTTCCAACTTAGCCCTTAAGCGTAGCTGCGCCTATGCGGCCGACCTAAGGTAAAAAATAATCTTATCTGGGATTGATTACAGATGTCTATGAGCGGCAGTAAACACTTATAGTCCACGTCAAACTACTAATCCGCTCTGAAGTTGTTGCGAGCAGGTGTAGTCATACAATTTGCTATGGCGATGCGATTCATTTCTATATTCAGAGCGGACTAGCAGTTTTATGCGGACTACACCATGTGGTGCATACTCGTTTTCTAAAAACACAATTCGTTCCTATTCTACATACATTAAAGTTGATTGTAATATTTTCAAAATTTTTTGAAAACAGGAACAAGTGGAGTATGGAAGGTAATTTGAGGAATCAACGTGAGAATTATAATCGGGCCTCATCAATCATAGCGCGCCATCTGTCGGTGGGATACGGACGAGGGGCTTATTCATAGTACTGTTATGCGGTACAAAATTATATTTAAAAAATTATCCTAATTTTGAAGGTGGTTCGACTCCGGCGGCACCACCAGCTCAAACCTATTTAAGCCGAATGTTAAACGTTAAGCGCTGTTGGGTTTAATAGTGTGGTAATGGAGACACACCTACTTCTTCCTCATAGCAGCAATGTTAGACGCTGTTTTCTGGTTTGAAGGGTGGGGTAAGGAAGACGTACTTCGAAGCGTTTCAGTTTAGTCGTCAGTTGTCGTAGCAGCGCACCTGTAGCCGACCTAAGGCAGGAATATCTAATCCTATCTGGGGTTGATTACAGACGCCCAGGACGGCAGTAGCCACTTACCATCAGGGTATTATAAAAAAATAAAAAAACATACCTACACCTGTGCTCAACAGTTGGATGAACCCAAACGTTGAACAGTGCCTGGCCGGGGAACGAACCCCAAACCGGTATGGTATTCACTGCAATGTTTTAATCACAATGTCTTCAATTTAATTTATACAGGACTTTACTAAAAATATTTCGAACATCCGTCCTTATAGTGCGATTTTTGTATGTAACTTTAAAATATGACGTAACGTAAAATTTAATAAGAGCGCGTCAGAATTCTCACAACGTAAAGTGAGGAATGTTTGACACGTGATCCAGTTAGGGTGGCTACACACTTACCCTTTTAGCATCGCCTTAAGGGTTCGTACACAAAACTGCGATGCGACGTCGCATCGCAAAAATCTGCGAGCTCCCTCGACGCATCGCAAGAACTTGCGAATTGATTCGCATCGCACAGTGGTTGTTGTTGTTGGTCACCCTGAGAGACGCTACGCCGCACGATATCGCATCGCAGCAATTCGCATCGCAATTTTCTGCGTTGCGAATTCGCATCGCGTCGCATCGCAGTTTTGTGTTCGAGCCCTATGTCAGAAAACTATAGGGTTTTCCTACAACATAAACATGTCAAGCTTTTTGGCTGAGTTGAAAATACTTCTTATGTCTGTTAATAGCCGTCAACTCTGCTGTATTACGGTTTCAATGGTGTGGTAAGGGAGACATACTTTTCCATAGTCCGCAGAAGCAAAGCATCGGAAGACTCTAATCTTATCAATGGTTAATTATAGATGTCCATGGGCGGCAGTAGCCACTTACCATCAGGTGGACTGCATGCTCGTCTGCTACTCCTATATTATAAAAAAAAATATGTTAAAAACTGATAATCCGTTTGGACTGCAGGGCATGCTAGGGAATGAGATATATATATATATATATATATATATATATATATATATATATATATATATATTATAAGCTCGAAAAATATATATAAATATATATATATAATATTATATATAATTATATTAAAATTTATTTTTCATAGTAATCTTGACTATAGATACGGCTCTGGGCAAACACAAATTAACGTACTTATTGGAAACTTTTGTAAGCAGATGTACTCATCTAATTGATTATTCTGTCGAGTTTCAGGTGGGTTGGAATTTATTATGTTCACTTTTGTATTTTATACAATGTTTTTGGAAAATACTAAAAGAGCATGCATTGCCGTGTAAATATTTTGCTTACACATTATACTTATCCTTAGCTGATTTTATAACAGTTTTCGGCCGTTATTAATAATCAATCTATTTTTTACTTATGAAAGATCGAAATTTGACAATGTCTACTATGAAATAATTGTCAAATATCGATGTTTGGTAAACAAAACATTAGATAGATTATTTATTAATAATGGGCGTACATGGTCTGGATTGTATACTAAAGAAAGAGGAAAAATATTTCTAACAATTAAAAAAGAAAAGAATTAAAAAAAAAGATAGTCAAACTCAAGTAAGCCTAATCTTATCTGGGGTTGATTACAGATGTCCATGGACGGCAGTGGCCACTTACCATCAGATGAACTGCATGCTCGTTTACCACTTCTATAATAATAAAACACAACTCTCGACCTTCTTCAGATACGGGAAGAAAGCAATAGAAAACAAAAAGGCACCCCGTAAGATAAAGACGCTTTCTACACTCATAACCCACACTAAGATTCACATACAATAGCAGATACACAAACACCCAGACCCGGATTAGAAATCTAAATTCGACATTTAGATAGAGTCTTTGGGGATCGAACCCATAACCCTCAACGCGTCAGACCTGGGGGCCTACCACCATCTTTTAAAAACCATCATAGTTCAGGAAAGTTTTATTTCCTCCTTAAAACAGTAAAATATTCCGTCATACACAGTTGAACAAACTTAAACCCTTATTAATTTTTCGCTTATCCATTGTATTGAACTTAAAACCTTAACCAACTGAAATTGTCATATTTTGCTTAATAAGTTAAATTTCCTGCAAAAAAGTAAAAGTATGATTAAAATAATATTGTGTTAAGACATGGTAGTAACCTCCCTGTATGGTGACCGCTCCGCCATAAGTAAATAAAACGTTCAATACATCATTCAGATATGTGTATTACCGGGAATCGAACCCGAAACCCTCGACGTGTCAGACCGGTATAGAGACAACTCCGCTACGTGAGTCGTCATAACTAAATAAAAAAATGTGAGCCGTCACGGGACGCCTGGCAGATGTGAAACATCTACATTATTTTGTAAAAGTAATATGCAGAAAATAACATATTGTGATACGAACTAAATATGTCATAATGATAAAATAAAATATTACGATTTTTTTCCAGATAACGATGACTATTTATTGAATAAACATTTATTTTCATTAAATACAAAAATTTACGAATTTATTTCAAATCGTGACTACTTAATTCGTTTAATCAGTGGTCGATTGCGCATGGCGACGTGTCGCCACACCGTACACACTACTGCATATAGACTGTATATATATACCATCGTATAGCGTGGCGACGCGTCGACCACGCGTCGTGACCACGGCATGCGTCGCCACGCCAGAAATCGGTTTTACGTGCGGCTATAGATGTTTCACATCAAAACTATTATTATCATATCCCACTGCTGGGCAACGTAACTCTCCTACTGCGAAGACCTAGAGTACTCCACAGTCAATATAATAGTTAAAATAAATTAGACTTAATTACAATTCCTTTTGTCATCGAGTATTGTCGACGAATAACGTTTAATATCACTTATTTTGATAAAACAGACAATATTTTAAGATTAGCACGTTTGCGAACCTTTGTGGTAATATTTTTTATATTTGATTCTGGGTTCCGTATTACATGGTATAAGAAATTATAATTTTGAATTATTATGACAAAAATCCCGACTTCTTAAATGTATATAGCCACATCCACAATTTAGTCGATGCCCACGACACCTCATATGTTAAAATTCGTCAAGCCGTTTGAGTTGCAATAAGAGAAAACTCAAAAATCATTACTCTCCGCAGTGCGGTAATAAGGACGTAAAGACTATAATTTTTAAGGTAGTATAGTCCGCGAAAAACTGCTAGTCCGCTCTGAATATAGAAATGAATCGCGTCGCCATAGAAAATTCTATGACTACACCCGCTCGCAACAACTTCAGAGCGGACTAGCAGTTTGGCGCGGACTATAACGGTGGTATTTTAGGGTGGCGCTTTTATTTTTCGTGGTTCGAGTTTTATAGCTTTTTGAAGTTTATATTTATAATTAGTACTCCTCTAGTTAACCCCCCCGATGGCCGTCCTCAGCGCTTGGTGGAGAACTCCGAGATCTACTACGTAACACAACCGGAATCCTCCAAGCACGATGCCCTATCAGGCCAGTTGGACGGGCGGTCTGAGCTCCCACTCTTGCCACCTGCAACCCCGGAAACCCCCTTTTAGGCCTCTTACGACAGGCAGGGGATACCGTAGCCCTATTCTTGTCCCGGATCCTTCAGGAAGCTGGGGAACTGAAACACCTTATACAAGTTTCACTGTAATATCTAAGAGTTTTTCAAAATGAGCCTTTGTAGAGGACTTATTAGGGCTTATTTATACATTTTTACTGCAATAATTAAATTATTTTTCTCCTAACAGTACCCCAAATTTGAAACAACGGCCCGGCGAAAATAATTCGCATCTTTCAGCAACGAAATGAATGAAGTCTGTCATCGTCCACAATCGTTTTAAGAGATCCCTTAATGATAATTTATTTTGCTCTTTATAAAGAGCAGAAACAAACAAAGTTTGGTAGAATGCGGAATTTGAGGGTCTTGGATGAAGTAACAATATAGAGTGCTAATGATAATAGTATACAATTTATCATGTAACATTAATAAAGTATGTACCTCGTACCTCATCATATAAGAATATGGTTCTTCATGCTTATCAGAAACATATAAGCACAGGTACGTTTAAGATGCCATTGAAAAAATTGAGTTTTATATGATCACAGAATTAAAACATTTTATTCTGTAACGGGTACTCACGATACGCGGTTTTATATACATATCCGAAATAATTATCGTGAGTAAGTAACCATTAAAAACATTACACAAATTTCAGATGCGAATTAGTTTTCTACAATATTTTCGTTCACATAAGGCAAGTCATCATTTTTTCTAAACAGAAACCATTTTTTATATAATATAGGAATAGCAGACGAGCAAGCAGTCCACCTAATGATAAGTTGGTACTGCCACCCATGAACATATGCAATCAACCCCAGATAGGATTAGATATTCCTACCTGAAGTCGGCCACACATGCGCCGCTACCCCTGAGAACTAAGCTGGAACGCCTCGGAAAAGTATGTCTCCCTTACCCCACCCTTTAAAACGGAACACAGCAGCGCCTAACACTGTTATTAGGCAGAAATAGGTGTGGCGGTGGTGCCGCCGGAGTCGAACCACAAAGGGTTATACCACCTTGATTAGTTTCTACGATATTTTCGTTCACATAAAACAAGTCATCATTTCATCTAAACATAAACCTCTAAAAATATTTCGAGTTTGAAGTTGAGATTCGAACCCCAAACCATACGGACTCATAGACCATACGGACCATCCGGGCAGTGGAATAATGTTCTTGATTAGGATTACATATTTGCGGAAGTCTATTTTGTTAGTTCGTCTACGTCCACGATTCTTGGCCCTTGAAAGAATAAAGAATAATTTTATTACGCGTTTGAATACAAAAGAGAGCAAAGTGCGAGTCGGATTACCTCAAATAATTCGAATGCGAATTTGTAGCATTATTACGATTTTTTTTCATTTTTCATATAGAAATAACAAATAAGTAATGATTAGTAGCAACTGATGCCCTTAGATATATAATCAACTCCAGATAGGATGGAGGATTAGTCAGCTCCAGAGGAGGATTAGTCACAGCTAAGGTCGATTACACTCCGTATGAGAATGATCCCATTACTCCAAATTGTGAAATGAAAAACCTCTGTACAAATTACAATAGAATCACCGTTCAAATTAGAACACAGTAGCGCTACTGCTGTTATGAAGCATGAATATATGTCTCAAATGCCTTCCGAGTTTCACCACTAAGGTTTCCTGCAAAGCTCTAGATATATTTTTTTTTTTTTTTTTTATATGTTTGAGCCTAACGATAAAGCAGACGTGCTACCTGATGGAAAGTAGTCAACGTCGCCTATGAACATTTGCAACACCAGAGGAGTCGCCAATGCATCGCCGGCTTTGAAGGAGAGCTCTTTTTGCACCTTTTTTGAAGAGCCCCATGTCATAGCGCTCTGGGAATACCTCAGGAGGAAGTTCATTCCACATCTTGCACGTTCGTGGCAAGAATGTCCGTGCAAACCGAACTGTGGAGGACCGCCACGGGTCCAGTTGGTGTGGATGGAACTTCATCCTTCGGCGAGTGGTGCGATGGAGGAATGGTGACGTAGGCATCAGGTCAAATAGTTCCTCGGAGCACTCACCATTGTAAAGCCGGTAGAACACACAGAGGGAACCTATGTCCCTCCGCAAGCTTAAAGGTTCTAACCGATCGGAGGTCCTGGGGTCGTTGACGATTCGGATAGCGCGTTTCTGCACGGAGTCAAGTGGGTTAAGTTGGTATTGGGGCGCCCCTGCCCAGAGATGGGAGCAGTACTCCATGTGAGGTCTCACTTGTGCCTTATACAACAGAAGGAGTTGCCCCGCAGTGAAGTACTGCTTCGCTCTGTTCAGGACGCCCAGCTTTCTTGATGCCAACTTGGCCTTAACGTCCAAATGACACCGGAACTGCACGTCACACGATATGTCAACTCCCAGGATCCCCACACTTTTATCAATGGTGAGGGGAATACCTTGGAACCGTGGCGCTATGACGAATGGGGTTTTTTTAGCGGTAAACGCGCAGACTTGTGTCTTCGTGGGGTTAAACTCAACAAGGTTAAGTCGACCCCATGTCGAGACCTGCTCCAGAGAGTCTTCGATTTCAGACACAAGTCGGATTCTGCTTTCCTCCACGAGAGTCCGAGAGGTGTTTGCAGGGCCTGTATACACAGCATCTCCCGTACTATCATCTGCATAGCAATGAATGCTGCCAGTTTTTTGCAACATGTCATTGATATGCAGAATGAATAGCGTGGGAGAGAGGACAGAGCCCTGGGGCACGCCAGCGTTAACATGCTTCGTGTCTGAGCAGCACCCGTCTACTACGACTTTGATTTGCCGCTCAGACAGAAAACTGGCTACCCATGTGCACAGCCTCTCGGGAAGACCGTAAGATGGAAGCTTCGCGAGAAGGGCCCTGTGCCAGACCCGGTCATAATATATTTAGCCAATTTAATCTATTTAGGTGCCTCTTTAAAACCTTCAATAGTGTGGCGACATATCTTGGCGAATAACAGGTTACATAATAAATAAAACAAAAAATGATAGGAGTCGCTAATATAACACAAGAAAAAATATAACTGATGGACAATTTGTTTTGCGATAAATCGTAATGCCTCCCTCGACGCTATTTCAGTACAAATGTGTGTTGCCAAAACTTTTCAATAGTTTTTTGGATCCCTTGGTATAAACAAGTTTCCAATGCGGCTCTGCCTGTATTTTTAGAATTTACGCAAGAATATAACGTATTGGTAAAAGTTTTAATACAGGATTAGAATTCAGACAAAATTGTATTAACATCAAATTAAATCAAATCTCTTTATTAGTGAAAACGGGTATTAAAAAGTTACATGTAGTGCTATATTCCACCTTTTCAGGTATACAAATATCATAATTATCAAGACTTATTACAGATCATTCATGAAGAGAAAAAAAATGTCATTTTCATAATTTACATTCATAAGTATTAATTATAGTAACATATAGGTACTATTTTGAAAAAATATATAACAATAGTGTAGCTATATTAAGTTATATGTAGCTATATATAGTTATATATCTGGTTTGAACAATATACGTATTACGTACTCAGGGATAGCATCATATCTATGGCCGACCTAATGTAATATTCAATTTCATTATTAATATTATACAAACGATACCCCGCGGTTTCACCCTCGCTTAAAAGTGTATTGTGAATTTTTAATTTTTTCGCGGAACCTTAATTATTTTCTACAATAAAAGTAACACAAATTATTCCTTATAACACCAACAAATTGCCAGTGAAAGCCCCGTCAAAACCGGTTCAGCCGTTTCGAAGATTAAACGGGACAAACAGACAGACAGACAAAATCTTAATTATATTTTTGTTATTATAAATACCGTATAAACTTTTATGTGCAATCAGTAACAGCTGTTATTTTGACATTACAAACAGACACTTTAATTTTATATTCATAATATAGATAAACAGACATACATTCAACCTTACTTATTCAGATGTAGAGAGAATATTTATTCAAAATCCTATTTCTTATTCTTCATAAGTTACATGTAGAACGGTTTCAAAGAGCTGGATCAAAGAATAGTTGTGAATATGCACAAAATATGAAAACTACCCCCACGTACCACCTTAGGGGATGAAACCGAACAATGGAATAAAACTATCTAATACTATGCAGATCCTTTGAGAGTGCATTATGTTTTCGAAAATAAAACCACTGTACCATTTCTTTGTATTGTAAAGAGATTTAATGTGTTTTAATACCTTTTTATAATATAGGTGTAGCAGTGCTGTCCACTTGATGGTAAGTGGTCATTGCATCCCTTGGACATTGTGTTACAAGTTCCACTTCCGGCAGCTCGCTAGCATAACTTATATTAACGTATTTATATTTAATCGTCTGTATTTAATACTGTGTAATAAGAATTTAGAGTGATTATTATATTTTATTTATATAGTATAATTTTGTAACCAATTACAAGTAATATTTGATTACTATGAGTTCCACTTCCGGGGCTTCGCTAGCGGTCCTGTTTATTAAAATATATTTATTTAATATTAAATTTAATTAATAATAATAATTTAGATCACCAACTTTATTTTATTTGTTTTGTAAATGACTAACTAATAATTTGTATCCGAGATTATAAATACGGGTGTCGGCCATTTTTGTAATGTATTAATAAACCAACCGTCGAATTGAACGCATCTTTATTTCAACCTTTCGAGTGGAAGTGTGAAGGGATCACATTTGGTCCATCTCCATATACTTAGAATAGTTGTTCATTTTAATCATCATCAACCCCTTACTATCCCACTGCTGGGCACGGGTCTCCTCTCATAATGAGAAGGATTAGGCCATAGTCCACCGCGCTGGCCAAGTGCGTATTGGTAGACTTCACATACATTTGAGTTTTTTTTTTATAAATCTCTCAGGTATGCAGGTTTCCTCACGATGGTTTCCTTCACCGTTCAGCATGTGATAATTCATTTCTAATACGCACATAACTTTGAAAAATCAGAGATGCGTGCCTGGAATTTGAACCTCGGACCCCTCAATCGAGAGGCCGAGTTTCTTAACTAGGCTATCACTACTTTTTGTACCTACTTCATTTTAATACATAACCGGTATTCACGATACACGGTTTTTTATTTTTTATTTTGCCGATATTTCGAACAGGGGTCGAAAGTCTATTATAGATGGCGCCACTCGATAAAGCTAAATTGGTGATCTCATATGTGGGTCAGGCTTCCATCACCTTTAACTGAAACGTGGAACTTATTCACGCATGAATATTGCCATCCAGGCAATGGTACCTCACCGATCGAGCTTTTCAAAGTACGAGTATCATCATATTCATTATATTATTTTTATAACACTTTTTTTAAATATTGGAGTAAAAAACGAGCATCCGTCTATTAAGATATTAAGTGACTACTCAACCCCAGATATGTTCAGTATTTAGGACTGGTTTAAATACTGATTATAAAAAGTAAATTCAAAATTTTAAATGTTGACGTTTCTGTCATAACATACGTTTACATACAGACGGTATTCGGAATTCGTCACGGGACCTATATTATATAGTTTATATATATTACGGGGTCCTGAGGGCTGACAGCGCGCCACTCGTCGGTATTTATATATTGTATACACCTAAACTATCGTCACTAGCGCACAAGGATTCTAAATTATATTTCGGACCTAAAACCAGCTTAAACCAGCGACCTAAAAGTTATACATATTGAACTTCTATTCTTATTATTTTTATTCTTTATTATTTTCGTTATACATTAACTCCATCACTTCACCTATTAACTGTTCGTATCATCTGTATGCTGATGATTTACAATTATATGTGCAGACAAGTATCGGTGAAGTTGACAAAGCTATTCAGGCTATCAACAGTAACTTACAGGCTGTGAAAGATTGGTCTAGTCAGTATGGCGTTTCTGTTAATCCCTTGAAGTGTCAGGCCATTATAGTAGGTAGTTCGAGACTGCTGTCTAAAGTCGACTTTGCGAATTTACCCGCTATTACATATGACAATATCACTATTCCTCTGTGCAATGCCGTGAAAAACCTTGGGCTTGTCATTGATAGTAGTTTGAGCTGCTTAAAAATTTTCTGCCGTACAGAACTAAAGTTGCGCTAATTCACAGTCTCGTTCTGCCTGTTATTGATTACGCGGATGTGTGTTATCCAGACCTGACGGATGAATTTCTTGATAAGCTAGAGCGCCTTCTTAATAATTGTATCCGATTTATTTTCAACCTACGTAAGTATGATCATATCTCTAAATATAGACGTCAGCTTAAATGGCTAACTATTCGTCAAAGGCGTAACTCTAGAATTCTCCTGGTTCTGTATTCTATTTTACATGATCCAGCTTCTCCTCCGTATCTAAAGGAAAATTTTCAGTTTCACTGTTCGTTTCACGGCAGTGGACTACGTTCGTCCAGAATTCTTAAAGTCAATATTCCACCGCATAATAGTGGTTTTTTCCAGTATTCCTTCACAGTACAGGCGATACTACTTTGGAACGCCCTGCCCGAAAACATTAGGAAAGCCACTTGTAGGAATACCTTCAAGAGAATGGTTCGGGAGCATTACTTACGTATGTCCTCCAATACTTGAGTCTTTCAACTTTCCTTAATTCACTGTGTTGTATATATTTATTTGTATATATTATATTTTTATTATATATTTATAATTATTATATGTAGATATTGTATGTTTTTTCCATAGTTGTATTTCTTGATATTTTATCATTACTGCTTATGTTTATGCCTACCACATGATATCGCCATCACCCAGGGTCGACTGGCAGAGAATGCCATTAGGCATTAAGTTTACCCTTTGTAACCCTTAGTTTAAGGTGTACAAAAATAAATAAATTAAATAAATAAACTTCCTACCTGATGTTGGTCAGGTGTTTTGCTGCCCCTGAGGACTCAGTAGGAACGCCTCGAATTATAACTCGAACAGCCTTCAAAGCGGAACACAGCAAATAATAATACTACTGTAATAAGGGAGAAATAGTAGTGCTTCCGGAGTCCCACAAAGTGTTCTACCACCTACGCCTTTATTATATTATTACAGAAACACCAAAATATACCGAAACGTGCCAACTCGTGGATAGATCTAGTACAAAGTTGGAGCAACTCCCCCGGAAGTAATGGAGTGATTTGTCATTGCCTCCCCAGAATCCAAATAGGACCATTAGGTTTTTATCCAACTTCCTAAACACTCATTGCTTATCGTATAGATAGGAATAGTTGTCCCGAAACTTAAGGTCGGATCGAACTTGCCACTACAATTTATTGGATAAGATTATTCGATTTTTTATTTATTTATTTAGACTTATCAACAAGATTAAAAACAAAACAATACTACACCTTAAAATATAAATATTTTAAAAACAATGTTAGGGTTTTGTAACAGCAATGTGAATGTATAAATAATCCAAATAATTAAATATCTATTTCGCATGTCACTATTTTAATTTAGTATCTATGACAACGAGAAAAGTATTAAAATATGAGAATACTTGTATAAATATGATTATAAGAAAATAGTTGAGTGTTAATATTATATTTAATTGATTTAACTAAAATTGTATCACATATCTATCGCTAAAAATATTTACCAATTATAGATTTGACTATTAGTAAATAAAACATCATTCATATCGAAAAAAGAACATTTCAGAATCTACCTAATTATATCACTTTTGTAAATAAAACAAAACACCAAACACCGAATTCGTAAAATAAAATATTACAAGAGAAAATATTTTTGTGTTGTAAAAATTTACAGAAATATTTTTTACAATCACGTAAGTGGTGAAATTTACTGAATTCGGATTTATACGCATTCGGGCACATTGACCGACATCGGTCTCATAAATCCAGCGAACCAAATTACATCTACAATTTGAAACAGAAAAAAAACTCAATCCTTACCGATTACTCAACCCCTACAAGGTGTAACCTCATAATTTTCTTAAAAGAACCGACAGGGTGCGCCCTTGGTCTCACCACTAGCGATTTAATAGCGGAAGAAGATTAAAATTATTAAAAATCAACGGGTTGCATTCCGGGAGTGCCGGCAGAAGTGAATTTCTTACCTAACCTGAATAATAAAATATAATAAATAATAAGTTAAACTTGATACCCTTTGAAATATTTTTTCTATGCTGACACCGGATGTCATCTTGACTTTGCCGTCTTATAAATTTTTAACATTCACAAAAAGTGCAGAACACCGCTAAAAAAGTTTTCACTTCAAAAATTTGGTCGTTTAAGTTTATGTACTGCAGAAGACTTTCAAGGCTCACCTCATATATAAAAATCCGTCAAACCGTTAGGAATATAGGACTAAAGAGTGAGACATACATACATTTAAATTTTGTTAAAATTTTTGCCCCTCACCTCACATAGGTACATACGAACTAATCAAATCAAATCATGTCATTTATTTTTAATGAAGTTCAATAAAATATACTTCAAAATCGATTTATTCGTTAAAGAGCTAGGATACCACAGACAGACACACACAAAACACGTTAAACTTTTAATAGTTAGCCATTCCAGTTCGTAGGTGGTAAATCCCTTTGGATTCGACTCCGACGGCACCTCTGCCACCTATTTTTGCTTCATAACAGCAGTGTTACACGCTGCTGTATTCTGGTTTGAAGGGTGTGGTATCGGAGACATACTTTTCCGATGCGTCCCAGCTTAGTCCTCTGGGGTAGCGGCGCATCTGTGGCCGACCTCAGGTAGGAATATCTAATCCTATCTGGGGTTGATTACAGATGTGCATGGGCGGCAGTAGCCACTTACCATCAGGTGGACTGCATGCTCGTCTGCTACTCTTATATTATAAAAAAAATACATTAACACATAAAACCAGACTTCTTAAATATAAAAAAATTATAGGGACGTGATGCAGCCGATGTTATTATACACCTTATATGTTAAAATCCGTCCTGGCTAAGCTGTAGGGCCAAAAATGGGACATACGTAAATCATACATACGCTCAAAAAACTCTATGCTCCGAAGTCGGATAAAAAAATTATATAATTTTGTTTACGTTTAATGTAGGTATACAAGTTACGTAACAACGTAAGTTTAATGTATACGTAAGTTACGTGTTTAATGTGTACAAGTCACGTTCAGTGTATAAGATTTCGTTTTTTTGCATAAAATTAAAAAGATAATATAGCCTATCGCTCATCGCCCACAGTAGCCCACTCGCTAAGGGGGAGGGTAGTTAAACAACTTGCCGCCAGATGTTGTGCGCCACTCGAAATTTCCTTTGCGTTTTTGTTTTATTAAAAAAAAGTTCGCTTCAGACCTGCGATCTGGAACTTCTGGATTTATTTTTTGCTCAAGCGCTGTGCACGACTGCTACTTACCGGACTTAATTGAACCGAAATAAAACTGTCCGGTACGTACCATAGACAAAAGACATTATACAGAGTATAGACAATCTTTCTGTCCATAAACAGTCTGTATCAAATAGACTTGTCATAGACGATATTAATTCTCGACAATTCTAATGTTAATAGATGAATATATAAATAAAACAATAGACTTGTTAGTTGTTCAAAGTACAATTATTTGTAAATAATATTTAGGTTTATTTCTGCCTAATAACAGCTGTGTTAAGCGCTGCTGCGTTCTGGTTTGAAGTATGTGGTAAGGGAAACATACTTTTCAGATGTATTTCGGCTTAGTCCTCAGGTGGAGCGGCGCATCTGGGGCCAACCGTAGGTAAGAATCTAATTTTATCTGGGGTTCATTACAGATGTCCATATTCGGCAGTAGCTTACCATCAACTGGACTGCATGTTCGTCTGCGACTCCTACATTATACAAACCACCAGAGCTGAACCATGAGAATCCTACCACATTCAGTACTTTTTTATGTGAATACATGTACCTACTTTCTCGACATATCATTAGCACCAACAACCATATTCAACTAGCCCTATTAACGCGCATTATATAATAAATAAGTACGTTTTGAAGGACCAAGTGTGCGGCCGAAAACCTGAGAAAGGAAATAATTAGCCATTGTAGTCGTTTTAGCCATTCTTAGCCATTTGAGCCAGTTATGGCCGCTCGCCGTAACCGTTTAGACGCACTTACCTACATGAGGGGTGGAATGGGACTTTTTTATGAGTTAGGGTGAACGCATATTGATGCAAATAGTCGCATATAATTTATTAAAATAAAACTTTTAATACAAGGATCTATAATAGAAATTCTTTGTAGAAGAAAGGATTTGCATAATAGTTTCAAAATCTATATCTGTTCTGGATCTGGGTGTTCGGAAACTAGTCTAGATATCGACGGATGTTATCAACTTTATGATCGCTCACACATTTGCATTTTCTACCGCATATGTATGTGCACAAAATATAATAGGTATACTTACTATTTGATTTATTTGTGTAACAAACTTTTCTATTTTTAATTACATCACTTCTTAAATATAAAATATTCGACATTCTTTCAATCTTCTATTAATTAATTTATTCTTTCATTCTGTTACTCATTCATCTTCCGGTCAGTCTTTACTTTACTACTAGTATTAATAAAATGTAGTGATAGCATAGTGGTTAAGAAACTCGTCATCTTGATCGTTGGCTCCGAGGTTCAAATCCCAGGCACGCTCCTCTGCTTTTTCAAAGTTATGTGCGTATTACAAATTAATTATCACTTGCTTAAGCGGTGAAGAGAAGATCGTGAGGAAACCTGCATACCTGAGAAATCTTAAAATAATGTTTTTAATACTTCTCATTCTAAGAGGAGACGAGTTGGACAGTAATGGGTTGATGATTAGTACTACTCATAGTTAGTATTAATCAGTAGACTTTATGCCTTAAAAATAAAAGAAGTCACGACCTTTAGGACCCCTTTTCAGTATGCGTTATTCTTAACAATATAGCGAGAGGCACTTCCACCAACGATTCACAGAGGGCGCTGTCCCACGCACAGGACTAACTATTTAATTATGGACCAAAATAAAAGCCTAATAGTCTAGCAAATTTTTGCGAAAGCCTAATAGGGGAATAAGATTTTCGGCGAAAATATTCAAGTGTAATAACCTTTTATTGTTGGACGGATGACTGTAATGCTTAACCTTGGCCCGTTTTGTAAAATGAACTTTCAGCTTAATATTTTTGTACTTATTATAAAAAATAATTCGAGTTTTCGAGCAATTAATTTTTTTTCTATATTGTTTTACCAAAATTAAGTAGCAAGAAGGGATGCAGTTTGTAGGTAGGTGGTCACAATATATAAACATATGAAATTTTGTTTATATTTTTTACAGTAGCATGCTACCTAATGCCATGCTATCCAATGCCATGCTACCCAATGCCATGCTATCCAATGCCATGCTACCCAATGATAAGTGGCAATTACTCCCCATAAGCATCTGAAAGCAACTCCAGATAACATAAGAATAAATGAGGTTGGCCACAGCTGCTTTCCCTGAGGACTAAGTTGAAACGCCTCGTAACTATGTCTCCCTTACCATACCCTTAAAACCAGGACACAACGCTTAACGCTGCTGTTATTGAGCAAAATAGGGGTGACGGTGGTGCCATCATAGCCGAACCACAGATTCTCATCATCAACCTACTACTGTCCCACTGATGGGCACGGGTCTCCTCTCATAATGAGAAGAATTAGGCCACAGTCCACCGCGCTGGCCAAGTGCGAATTGGTAGACTTCACATACTTTTGAGTTTTTTTAATAGATCTCTCAGGTATGCAGGTTTACTCACGATGTTTTCCTTCACCGTTTTAGCAAGTGATAATTAATTTCTAATACACAAATAATTTCGAAAAATCAGAGGTCTCTGATTTGAACCTCGGACCCCTCGATCGAGAGGCCGAGTTTCTTAACCACTAGGCTATCACAGCCTTTTACCACAGATTCTACCTCCTCCAAAGTACTAAAAGTAAGCTCATTAAGTTTTATTTCGCAAACATCACAACCATACTACAGGCGTACTCCATCTGTAATCACGTAAGTAAATAAAAAATTACGCACGAATTTTTCCCTGAATTCCCTTTTCAAATTTCCATATTCAAAAAGCGCTTCCCGCACCAGGTGTCGGGTTCACGTTATCGCCATTTTGTTAACTTTTGCAAATGGCGCGTGTTTTTTAGTAAAACATGTCATCATGTCACACGTCATGTTTACATGTCATAAAATGGGAAGTGCGAATTATGCTAATCTTTCATATATGTATATAAATTTATATAGAAATACTGAATTGTCAAATGAACATGTACTTCACCTAATATGGTAAGAGCAGAGACCTGTATAGCAAGGGAATCTTATCCTATCTGGGGTTCATGGACATCTATAATCTAGCCCAGATAGGATAAGAGTCCTGAGGTCGACCACAGCGTTGCCTCCGGAACAGCACCACTGAATATTTCTGTTATTAGGCAGAAAAAGGTGTGACGGTAGTACCTCCGGAGTCGAACCATAAGGAATTGTTGTACCTACAAAATAATTTATACTAAGGGACTTTTTTGAAGGTGTACGCCTCTATGAAAATCATAATTTAAACATATGGTCGCAGATCGAACCCGGTCCACTGCCTGCCAGATGGCTACAGCAATCGATGCGCCACGCACATAATCCCGGATTCCCGAATCTCCTGATCTCAGGGATATCCCGCGGGATAGAAAAGCAACTTGCCATATTACTCGTACACATGTACACAACTACAAATAGATTTACCTACCACTTAAATACTCGTATAAACAAAAAAGAATTTCACCGCGCTTCGGCTCAAACCCGCAGAAATCCACCAAAAGTTAATAATCCCGCGTTGGGGTAGATTGGATTGGGGTGTCGTTATTTTACCTTTTCCCCCGTTTATTGCATCAATAAATAACATTAACTTTACGAGCCGTATAAAAACACCCACGGCACATAAGGCCGGATTTTTAATTTCCAATGCTTCAAGCTTTTTCATTCATCAACCTACTAGTGAACTCGGCACGGTTTTTAGGGTTCCGTATCCAAAGGGTAAAAACCCTATTACCAAGCCTTCGCTGTCTGTCTGTCACAGAGCTCTATCTCCTGAAAATAATAGATAGACACATGAATGTTTTACAGAGTATGTATAACTGTTTTGAACGTCTTTTTTAATCGGCTTTCTTGACTTTCAAGAATGCATGACGATGGTAAGTGGTCGCTACCGCACATTTATATCTGTGAATTATTCCTTTTTTTTATAATATAAGAGTAGCAGACGAGCATGCAGTCCACCTGATGGTAAGTGGCTACTGCCGCCCATGGACATCTGTAATCAACCCCAGATAGGATTAGATATTCCTACCTGAGGTCGGCCACAGATGCGCCGCTACCCCTGAGGACTAAGCTGGAACGCCTCGGAAAAGTCTGTCTCCCTTACCACACCCTTCAAACCGGAACACAGCAGCGCTTAACACTACTGTTATTAGGTAGAAATAGGTGTGGCAGTGGTGCCGCCGGAGTCGAACCACAAAGGGTTCTACCACCTTCAGTTCCTTATGGAACTACAGACCTATCAGATGGACTACGCATTCACTTGCTATTTTAATGTTATAATTTTAATTCTAGGCGTTAAAACTTAACTTACCCCCTTACCCTCAGGGATAAGAGGTCTAAGTTGACCGATCTCAGTTAGCACCCCAATCCTACCTGAGGTTGATATCTGAGGTATTGTAATAACCAGGGCGTTGATAATTTACCAACATGTGGACTATATTAGTAAAAAAATATATTTCTCGGTGGGAAAAATAACATTACCAAATATGTGTAATAGATAAAACATTTACCGTTAAAATTCAATGAACCATGGGTATTTCGATGTCGCAGCAATTCAAAACAGGGCAACTAATTTAACTAATGCGTGCTTTGTGGTTTTGAAGCGTTTGTTTATTTGTATTTCGGTTTCAATTCTGATTATTTTTAATTAAAACTATGTATTCATATGTAGTGTTGATATGCCTGTGTTTGTTTTCAAAGTAATTGTTATTTATAATTAATTATTTAATACCCGCGTAGTTCGGTACCTGACCAGGTATATATCTAAATAAATTTAAATATCTGTTCTGGGTCTGGGTGTTTGTGTATTCGTCTTTGTGTGTGTGTCCATGGAACCCACTTTAATCCTAGTGTGAGACTGTGAGTGAATAAAGCGTTTATTATGTTTAATTACCTATTTCAGATTAAGAATAGCAGGTGCTACACTGCTATTCTTAATCTGCTATGCTATTATTAGGAATACTATATTATCTGAGGTTGAAAACAGATATCCTGTATATGAGCATGGCAACTTTATTTATTAAGTTAAACAAATTAGTGCTTGCACGATCAATAATAATTAATTTCATTATTTTTTAAAGAAAACCACATATTTCCTTTATTAATAAATCCTTTTTACTTGCTTTTTCAATCACCGTATGAACCCCACATAACCGTATTTCTCTATTAAACAATTTTATTTATAAGCAGATGGACATAATATCACTTGCAATGTACGCTGTCAGCACATTCGATGCTAAGCGCTTTACCTAATTTTTAACCAACTCCAAAATATGATGTGGTTACGTTACCTCAGGTATTTTTATATAAATAATTTACATACATTAAAATTTCACTCAAGGACATCACAAAAGCGTAACCTAAATCCCTATTGTTTAAAAACGAAGCTTCCGCTCAGTACAGACGGCTAAATACAAATGATCTTAAACAGTTTTAATTGGACGATTTTACGCATCTGGCCGCAACTTCACCTACTTCGGAACTCATTCTACTTAATTATACGAGTCAATTATGGACTTGACGAACTTATTTTGGTAGGAAAATAAAGCAGTTTGTACCCTATTCCGTTGCTGTAAAGATTGTGGTGCTGCCTGCTAAAGTTGTGGGGAAAATATAATAGTCGCGAGGTGCGGGCCAAGGCAGCGATTTCCTTCTTCTTATTTCCAGACATTATTTTCAATGGCTCTCGAAAGGGATTAAATCCTCGAGAAGGGATTAAGATTTATTCGGGTCGCCCATTCGTCAAATCCTCCAGTTTAAACGACATTGTCTAAATATTTATCTTTATTGTTATGATTCTTGGTGACAATTATAATAATGGTTTTAAACTTTAGCTTTTAAGATTTTACGTAAATTGTAGTAGCAAATGCGCATACGGACTGCATTGCATCTTAGTGTAGGTACGGGGTCGTTGTCATATGGTCTTTGCTTATAGGGAATCTTACCTGAAGATGATTACAGCGTTGCTACATCAGAGTAAGGTAGAAGGCATAAGGGTCTCTGTTTTACCACGTGCTTCAAAGCAGAATACAGCAGCGCTTAACTAGAAGGTACTATTTCTTTAATAAAGAGGTGCAGACGATCATGCAGTCGACCTGATGAAAAGTGTCTACTGCCTACCATGGACATCTATAATCAACCCCAGATAAGATTAAATACCTACCACAGGTCGACCACAGATACCCCTGAGAACTAAACTGAAATACCTCCGAATAGGATAACATTGCGGTACCACAAACGTCCTTCAAACCTTATTATTATCATTTGATGACATGTAAATTTTGATTAATTAATAGCAAATTGCCTGAAATCGTGTAAATGAATCTGTTACCGACAGGTAGAACAGTTCTATTTCCAGTTACAGATGTCAATTTGCGGTCTAGACCACTCGATTCTAAACACTACATTATATTGAATAGCGAACGAGGAAATAACCAAAATCTCTTCTTTGGGAATTCGGTTAAAAATAGGTCATAAAATCTAATTAACTAATAATATTTATTGTAAGTTAGATTTTATCAACGTTATTTTAAAGCCAGAAATAAGTAATACTCTTGGACAACCCAGTATTGTCCCATTGCTGGGCGCAGTCTCCTCTCGAAGTGAGAGAGATTTAAGCCCTAGTTCATCGCATTAACAAATTGCAGATTGGTACACTTCACACGCTCTTGAGAACTCCATAAGAACCCATAAGACTTGAGGAGTGCAAATTTCCGCACAATATCGTCTTCACCGTTTAAGCAAGTTACAATTCATTCCTATTACAAACATAACTTTGAAAAATCAGTAATGCCTGGGATTCGAACGTTGAACCTCCGAAAAAAAAACTAAACATCAACCGAACTGCAAGCCCGTTCCCGACTTTCACTTCAAAAGTAGTACTGTTTAAATACAAATTAGTACCCTTAGTATAAGTTTTTACGTTCTTACAAAAATAACTGTTTTTGTGTTTGTTTACGTATTTCCCATACATTTACAATCAGTTCTGATATAGTCCGCTAGAGGCGTTGATTGGAAATGTATGGCCAAATACGTAAAAAATACAAAAACAGTCATTTTTGTAAAAACGTAAAATCTCATACTAAGGGTACAGTATTTAAACTCAATATATTAGCCACTAATTTAGTAGCAACAATAAATGTGGATAATGGAGCTATTTGGCCGGAGTCGGACTTTGATTAGTCTTATTTGGGTATACATTTGTAGGGTAGTAATGTACTGCGCTTTATGGTCCTTCGCGCCGGATACGACGTCACGTGCGTGATTTAGTGGAATTTCAATTCGCTAATTACTGGCCTAGTTTGAATACTAAATGGGATTTATTTTGACTGTGCTGTTAGTTGCTCTTATGCTCACTGCTGAACACTGTTCCTCATTTGGAGATCTGGAGCGTGGTGGGTACTTCGCCATGCTTTCCCAATGCGGTTTGGTAAAGTAAAAAATGCTACTAAAAATAGTAAAAAGTAAAGAAAAAATGCTTCAAACTACCTTTGGTGAAAGTAAAACTTTAGTGAAACTACGAGTACCTTTGGGATACTACCTTTGGTTTAAAAGCCAGTTTGGTTTTGGTTTGGTTTAAGTTTTAAAACCCTTTGTGATTCACCTCGAGAGGCACCATAGCCAATTTTCTACCTAATAACAGCATTGTTCAACGCTGCTAGTATTTCTCACTTTAAGACGAAAACGACTTGACTGTAGTAAAAATAAAAAAGCTCATATTAATTTAAATATAGACCTAGCCCGTCTCGGAAATAAATTTAGCCTATGTTAAGTCAGCGATGCTCAATCTTGTCTAACTAACGTTTTTTTCATTTTTCATGCGTAATTTGAAAGTTAAAAACACTTTGTAAAAATTGAAAATTCCATCTATATCACCAAAATTAACTATGTATTAACAAATTACAGATTCTTTATATATTTAATTTTGCAAAATAGTCAATAGTTATTTTGAAGCTACTTTAACTTTATTTGTATGTACTAGGACTTTTGTGGATACAAGCAATAGGACCAATTTTCAAAAATCCTTTCCTAATACTCATGTTAGGAACTTGCGTGCCAATTTCTAGATACACTGAGTTGTCTGGCAAACTGTCAGTGTTACTTTTCTGAGATTAAACATACAAAATTAAAGTAAAAGGTTGACAACCTCTGGCTGAGCAAAAGACGAACAGTTATAAATTTATTTTATGCAACTGAGGGGACTTAAATAGATAGCGTAAGTTAGGACACCTTTAAAAATGTTTATTGTCTACAAGCTTAAACTTGACTAGCGATGTGGATCTTCTATGGTAATGGTATGGTTTGAAGGTGGTAGAACCCTTTGTGGTTCGACTCCGGCGGCACCACCGCCACACCTATTTCTGCCTAATAACAGCAGTGTAGCGCTGCTGTGTTCCGGTTTGAATGGTGTAGTAAGGGAGACAGACTTTTCCGAGGCGTTCCAGCTTAGTCCTCAGGGGTAGCGGCGCATCTGTGGCTGACCTCAGGTAGGAATATCTTATCCTATCTGGGGTTGATTACAGATGCCCATGGGCGGCAGTAGCACTTACCATCAGGTGGATTGCATGCTCGTCTGCTACTCCTATATTATAAAAAAAAAAAAAACTTTTCTATAAAAAGCTATCACCCGAGTACATATCATTTAATGAAATAAAAACTACTATAAGAACAATTAACATTGTTGTTAATTGTTCTCAACTATAGTTACTAGACATAGATTTTGATCCTTGACAGGTAAAAATTGGATAGATTTGTGGTGGAACCCTTCGTGGCCTCCGGATGCACCACCGCCATACCTATTTCTCCCTCATAACAGCAGTGTTTAGCGCTGCTGTGTTCTAAAGGAGACATACTTTTCCGAGGCGTTCCTTAGTCCTCAGAGGTAGCAGCGCATCTGTGACTGATCACAGTTAGGAATCTATTTCAATCTGAGGTTGATTACAGATGTCCATGGGCGACAGTAGCCACTTACGTCAGGTAGACTACAAGCTCGTCTACTCCTATAATTATAAAAACGAAAAGGTAAGCTGTAACCAAAATAATAAGAATTAATGATGATAAAAACCTACAAAGCAGATTTCCGACCTACAAAACCCTTTTTGTTGTTTACGATCTGAGACTTGGCTAACGTGATTGTCCTATATGTTATGCTTACAACAGTTGAGCAAGTCCAGAGGGGTTACTACAATCTCTTAAAACAATATTATTTTAATCATACTTTTACTTTTTTTTGCAAGAAATTTAACTTTTTAACCAAAATGTGACAATTTCAGTTGATTTTATACAATGAATAAGCGAAAAATTAATAAGGGTTTAAGTTTGTTCAACGGTGTATGACGGAATATTTTACTGTTTTAAAGAATAAATAAAACTGTCCTGAACTATGATGGTTTTTAAAAGATGGTGGTAGGCCCCCAGGCCTGATTATATGGCAAAATAAATGATCGATCCTTAATAAAAACAAATGCTGCACTTGATAAAATAGTGCGCTCTATGGTTTCCATACGAGATTTTCTATGACATTTTCATTGCGTTTTTATTTATATTATTTTTCGATTACGAAGGATAAATATCTTCCGATCGTATGTATGTATAATTGTATATACGTATGTATATCTCATACTACACGCCCCATAGCCCAAACGTCTTAGGTATTTTAATATATAAGGTGTCATTGGCTTTAAGTAAATTGTAGGAGTAACAAAGGCTTGTCCCTATAGTTCCGGCACTAGAATAGGGCTACGGTATCCCCTGCAAGTCGTAAGAGGCGGTTCCGGTTGCGGGCGACAAGAGTGGGAGCTCGAACCGTCCGGCAAGCAACTCCGGGAAGGACGGCGGCATGTGTGGTATGCCTGCCGTCGTAAAAACCAGTTATGCGGAAGGAGCGTAAAGTGTTCCCCCCAGGGCAGAGCCCGACCGGGGCATCCCGCTCGGAGGACTCCGGTTGTGTTCCATCGGAGATCCCGGAGTTCTCCATCAAGCGCTGAGGACGGCCACCGGGGGGGTTTTAGTGCGGTAAAAATCCCACATAACCCGGAGTCACTCCCACGTCGTCGGGTACCTTTTGAAGGTTTCCCCCTTAAAAACAAAAAAAAGGAGTAACAAACGCTATATTTTTAAGCAAGTCAAGATTTTTGTTTTTTGAATTAATCTCTAGTTTTTTTAATAAACTGTTAGCATGAATTATTATCGCTCATTTAACCCAATACACTGTACGTACCAGTCGGTTCAAATCAAAGTTCAACCCAGTATAAAATTAGAACACGCCAACTTCCTTCGGATGTAGGCTTCAGAGCGGAAGCCACGCTTTGTACAGCCAAGTCCGTTTCCTATTCGTAACGGACTGTCCTGGATAACTAGGCTGAGAATATTCCTGGAATTATTTTGTAAACATCGTGAGAATTCCTGAACTGTAGTGACAATATTATGTACAATGCGTATAAAGATTTTATACATGTTTTGTTTTTAGCACTTTTTTAAACATTTATCGATATTTTTTCGGAACAGTTATTTTTGATATCCGGACGCTCATTACTAGAGGAATCCAATATGGAATCCAACTGATTGTTTACTGATACTTTAAGTTTTGTGTAAACTAAGCCATGTTTCTATTTAATATAATTACATTTTTCATTTTTTATGTATTGGTAATATCAGCGTTATCGTATCAATTTTGAAATGGTGACACTACATAGATTGCATATTGTAGGAAGAATAGCAGGGAAAGTAACTATATCTCATCAATATCGTTATCGATATTTATTGCAATCTACTGTTATATCATACAACGTTGCAATTTATCCGCTACACGTCGAGTATAGTGTGGCTACATCAGACAATATATATATGTATGATCCTGCTTGACGTGTCCGTCGACGGCGAACCTTGCTAGATGGCTTGAGAACGGGCATGCGAGCGAAAGTGACTGGCGAAGCCAAATTTGGTCTTAAACGTCCGGTTGCAGAGCGCACAGTACAACTGGCCAGAAGAATTATAGGTATAAGTGTAGGAAGGTCTACGCTGATTCTTTTTCGCAAGGCGTTTGTCATCAAGATCTTTAAGTCGACGCTCCTCAAAGCTTACTATGGCTTTATTTACAGCGTTGCGCCACTGCTGTCTCTGCCGTGCTAGATCTTCCCAATGGTCACTGCGTAGATTGCAAGCATTTAGGTGGAGCTTAAGGACATCCCTGTAGCGCAGGAATTGGCCTCCAGATTTTCGTTTTCCTTAACATAAGACAATAACTGCAATATCGACGGTATGTACCGCGATTGCAGCAAGTTTTGTACTACGTTGCGCTATCAAAGCCAAAGTTATTTATTTCAAAAAGAAGAAATGTAGACAACATAATTTGTAAAAAAGAGGCCATTTTAAGACTCCAATATGATCACGCACCAGTCACCACCAACTACCACTAAAGCTTAAAGAAATATAATCAACAAATCAAAACTAAAATATTATTGTTCTTGTATAAATTGTTTGTATCCTAGAAGGTCTTTACTTTCAATCTTCATTTATCCGACTTAAAATGGGTCCTTTAAAAGCAAAATAATAATTAACGGAAATCTGAAAGGGTCTAAATCTAAGGAATAAGTGTCAAAACTTCAAATTTATCAAGTAATGGAAGTGACTTCTGAAAATCGCGATAGAAGTAAGACCAGTCTTATTGTCGGGGGGTAAGCGATAAATCGATGAAAAGTTTACAAATTCGGTGTTTATAAACCGTTGTGGTATACGTTGTAAGCTACTCTCAGTTTTGGAGAGACCTGGATCCAGGGGGGTTACTACCATCTCTTAAAACAATATTATTTTAATCATATTTTTACGTTTTTGCAGGGAATTTAACTTTTTAAGCAAAATATGACAATTACAGTGTGTTTTTATTAATGGATAAGCGAAAAATTAATAAAGGTTTAAGTTTGTTCAACTGTGTATGACGGAATATTTTACTGTTTTAAGGAGGAAATAAAACTTTTCTGAACTATGATGGTTTTTAAAAGATGGTGGTAGGCCCCCAGTAGTGGGACTTAAAAGGTTATAAGGGGTACTCGTATTATATTAAATGTTAATACCAAACTCTGTCACATGATTATGGCATCTATATGTTTTGTAATCAAAACACATTATATTTTTTTTTAAATATAAATTATAGTTTGTCTAATAAAAATATTAACTCATTTGTTTTATCTATTGATAACATATCAGTAATAACTTAGGAAGACATATTATACAAGCATACATATAAAACTGAATGATAAATTAGTCTTCAAAATTAGTTTTCTAGATAAATTAATGTATTTGGAGATGAACATAGATTAGTAAAGATAACTCACTCCTAACAAAAATGTAACCAGTTTTGACAATTGAAATTGTCACTGTCATCGAGTTTCGTGTTTGAAAAATATTTAAAAAATGTAGTTTTTAAAGCATTACCGAATGAAACGATATTTCTCCGTACTTTTTCTTTGATTTTGCCATTTTGCACCACTTAACTGCGCATGTCGTCATTGTTCCGCGTAAATTACACCATGACAGCCAATCAATAGCTGACAGAATTGTCAGACGCTTAAGCCATCTAATGGCTTCCTTCAATTACAAGGGAGTGAGATATCTATACTTATCTATGGGGATGAAAAAAAATTACGATTATCTGTTTTTCTTTAATTCTACTACAATTTCCAAATAATATGATTTCAGACACGAATTTTATCACCGCACACGGTAGCTATAAAACAAGGTCCTAACCAAAAGATGACAAATCCAATAATGTAAGACTGTGCTTTTAAGATATTTTCGTCAATTAAAAGCTTGTCTTCGGCACTTAACCGCTTTTAAACTCTTTGACAGCCGCTCTCATAATTCAGTTAGTGGCGCTAAAATAGCCGCCATCTTCATATTTTCGCGATAAAGCCAAAAGCACTTCCGTCGGAGGCAAAGATAATTCCAATATTACAGCCGTCGAGGGTGTTTATTAAGCGCCGAATTTAATAATACTGGACAGACCAAAGTCGTATTTTTAAAATGTTTTTTATGGCTGCAGTGAATGCAAAATGTGAATTTTATGTTTTGTTTTTATTATTTTTGTTTGTTTTTTATGCTTTATGGGAAAATGTGGTAGTCTAATGTTTGCAACTCTGAGCGTTTTTCATAACTGGCTTTTTAAATTAAATTATTGAGAGTGCACGGAAATTAGTTCTCGCAGTACATATTACATGAGACGCAATTGAGAGAACGTTCATTGTGTTCTTCAGTGTTGCCATAGGCGATACTCTGCCATGTTACCAGGACAACTGGTTACAAAACAAAAACTAATCGAATATCACCTACCAAACTATATACCAAAGGAATATACGTGCCTGGACATTAAATTTATATTGTAAGCACTTGTAAACGCTTATATAAGGTTTCAATAAGCAAATATAAAGTATGCCGAAACACAAAAGTGGAGAACTTTGGGAAGATCGGGAAGTCTTATTTGATTTGCCCTTTGTGTGAGTATATTGAACTGTACTTTATATTCGCAAGTAGTTTTTTTAATTAATCGAATTTACGTAGTATACTATGATTAATTGTTTGTGACTTTGAAGATAGCAAATGTTTTTATTATTGAAAATATAAATAATAACTGAACATAGACATGCACAAGCTTCGATTTAAAAAAATATCTGAATCCTACGAATACTAATATACATCTATCAACAAATTCAAATGTGCTTATGTAGGTAAACAGAATGTCTTTCCAGATATCTAAAATTACGGCCGAATGAGAAGGTATTCGACAGAATCGAACCTATAGAGGACACGAAGGGCAACAGTGGTGCCAAGGGCCGAATGGTAGTCACTAATCTGCGGATTATTTGGCATTCCCTGAGTTCACCTAGAATTAATTTATGTAAGACAATTAATTAAAAAACATATGTTTAGTTACTGTCTGACGCGATTTTTACACTTTCTATAGGTAATGAAAACCCCGTAATGTGATTTCCTGTGACGTGGGTGCCAAGCTATGGTGCCAAGTAAGCATCAAAACTAATACACAGAACAGAAATACCTAGAACAGAAAAATATTGAATTTAATAGTTATATAATTTAACCATTTAACTTCCCCTAACCCTTCGTTCCCAGCTGTTGGTCTAAACTGCATCATCTCAAGCAGCACGAAAGTGGTGAACTCTGGTCTCCGAGGCACCACGCAGGCACTCTACGTGTTAGCAGGGTACAAGACAAACAAATACGAGTTTATCTTCACAAACTTGGCTCCTAACTGCGTTCGACATTACACGTCGGTTGCTGGAGTCCATAAGTAGGTATATTTTTCTACAATATAGGAGTAGCAGACGAGCATGCAGTCCACCTGATGGTAAGTGGCTACTGCCGCCCATGGACATCTGTAATCAACTCCAGATAAGATTAGATATTCCTATCTGTAGTCGGCCACAGATGCTTACCCCTTAGAGCTAAGCTGGAAGGCCTCCGAAAAGTATGTCTCAATTACCACACCCTTCAAACCAGAACACAATAGCGCTAATACTGCTGTTATAAGGCAGAAATAGTCATGGCGGTGGTGCTTCCGGAGTCGAACCACAAAGGGTTCTACCACCTCTAGGTTATGTGTAACTCCTGAACTGCTGATGATTATGCTTGGACTTATGAAAGCTTCGATACGTTATTCAGAAACATGTAACGCCATCTATTGACGAGTTGTGAAAGTTGCCACATGCAGGTCATGTCTTGCTACTGAATTATAAACCAGTTACCCAAAACTGATTGAGATGAAATATTGCATATACTTTTGGTTTGAATAATAATGCATGATTAGCTTTGTGACGTCATGCGAAATTCTATATGACGGGCACCACGAGATAAAAGACCTATTATTTAATATGCATCCTCAAAATATAGGTAGATACCTAATGTAAGGGTTTTCTAAAAATAATACACAATATTAAAATATAAAGCTTGTTTTAAAAAAACTTCTTAAACATGATTTTATTAGTAGATAGGATATAATCCAATAGATGGCGCTGTAATCAATTTATTATTAACTTACATCCTATATGTATTGGTAGATTACAAATTTGGACAGGAATTCAAACTATCAAAAAACAGAAATAACTGAGAGTATACAAAAGATATTTGCAAACATTGCAGAGCATACGCCAATTCAAGAATGTACCGGGATTTAAAACTCAGGGGTGCGATCATAAACAACAAGCAACTAAAAATTTTACCCCTCGAAAAGGTAAGTTACGTATACAGCATTTATAGATGATTTTTAAGGAGCTTGAAGAAACTAACATATTTTATCATTTTGTACTTAACCTTTAAAGACATTTTGGCAAAAATGACGTGCAAATCTTAGATTTTAAATAATAGTAAATAAAATATCGTGTGCATACACATACGTACATTCTGTACGCCTAAAAATTAAAATTGTTAAGTCTCCGTGAAGTTTTGGTCTAAACCCTTCTCATTTCAAGATTAGTCAGAAGTTGAGTTTGGATACTTAGATGAAAAAATCTAGTATTCCTGCGTCATTTTTGAAAATTCAGGCAAACGAAATCCTGAGTAAAAGCTGTTGTATTATTTAAAAAAACTCTATTTCATGAACAGATATGCTTCCTAG
This sequence comes from Epargyreus clarus clarus, assembly GCA_014595695.2. NCBI lineage: Eukaryota > Metazoa > Arthropoda > Insecta > Lepidoptera > Hesperiidae > Epargyreus > Epargyreus clarus. Next base: position 11,428,111 of record JACTTY020000001.1, read on the forward strand.
AGGAGGGCATCTGGAATCTGTCGAGCGAATCTGGCACGCTAGGCATTCTGATAGCCAGCAACGTGCGGCTCGTGTGGCGTGCCGACGTCAACGATGCGTTCAACGTTTCCATGCCGTACATCACTATTGAAAGTGTGAGAATCACTTGAAGTTATTTGTTGAAAAATCCATTTGTTATAATACTGCAGTAGTAAATGGGCATTTAGTTCACCTATCTATGTGGTCACTGTCAACCATGGACAGCTGTAATGAAGTCCAAATAAGATACTGTCGACTTGATCACAGATGCATCGCTACTCCTGAGGGTTACCTCGTATATGTCCCTCTCTTTGCACACTCTGCAAATCAGAACACAACAGTGCAACTACTGAGCTAGAAAGTGTGGCAGTGGAACATCCTAAATAAGATATCTACCCCCGAAACATACACAAGGTCTCCTAACTTAACTTATAGATTAGCACATTTGTGGCGATATCTGGTAGAACTCCAATCCTATTTCGGAAGATAACCATGATCCCCAGAGTCCATTTACCATCCTATTTTAAGATCAAGATAGTTTCTTATTTTAATATAATCAAAAATAAACTAGGTATATTCTGATTGCGACAGATCTCAGTCCGTGACTCCAAGTTCGGCGAAGCCCTAGTCATCGTGATCCGGCCTTCGTCAGGCGGCTTCGTGCTGGGCTTCCGAGCTTCGAACGAGAGACTTCGCCCCTTGCTGTCTGAGCTGCAGGCGCTGCACCAGGCGTATACTGACAGACCAGTGTTTGGGGTTGAAATGAATTGGGGAAGTGAGGTATTAAAACAAACCCAAAAGTCTTTGAATTTTAGGCCGTCGGTCTGCTATGAAGGGCCGGTTGAATGAGAAATATACAAGGTCTATTTAGTTTATCATTTTTCCACAAAAAAAATTAATACTCCTACTATTTGGGACAAGCCTGACATGCTGACTTTTTTAAAGCAAGCAAGGGGTCTCCTTGCTTGCTTTAAAAAATGTCATGTGTATATTTTACCAATCTTAGGTAACATTTTCGCTTACTAAATTTTAAGTGATACGCATTCCCTCTAAATTATTGGTCCTTCAAGCCGGATACCTTCCTAACTTATACTTTCCCGAAATGTTAAATTTTGATTTATCACGCCGAATAACTGAGAATGAATTACATCTCATTGTTTCCTGTTCCAAGGTATCGAAAAAACCAGACGACGATATCGAAGAGCTTCAAGAATTTGGTGAACCCCGTGGAGAGATGGGACCTAATATCTATTTAGCAGCTCAACATCGTAAAGATGCTCCACCGGTCTACAGTCCCTACTTAGGTTTGGCAGTAGAACCCTTGCAAGAAGGATTCACTTTGAAAAGTTTGTTCGAAGTGCAAACCACTGCGTAGAAATTTATCGCAATCTACAGAAAAAATGGATCTTGTATTGTGTTATGACGTCATTGAGAACTAAAATCCGATGAAACTCTAGTAGAACTAGATTTTACTTCATCCTTAGAAAAAATCTAAAATAGATTGTCTCATTAAATAAAACATAAAAATATTCACGGAATAGTAGATATATCATATAACTAAAATAAAGTTGTTTTTTTTTACTTGATTGCCGGTGTTTTATTTTAGTAATAGCAATAGACTAATTAAAATAAAATATCGACTTTGTTACTATATTGGTTATCTTTTCAAATCCTGTATGTATCTGTCCCTATTTTTTCGATAGTATACGAATAGTATTGTGTGTGCGTAATGATAAGAAACATGACTTTTATCGATACAAGTAGATAGGCACATCCAATGAATAAAGTAATAACCTATACAGGGAAGTATCGTCCGTTTAATCCCCAGTTGCCATAGCTTACTAGTTTGTAAATAGTCTGTAGCACTCTGTGGTTTATATTTCACAGATAATATATTATATCCATTGGATTTTGACAGTTTCCACTTCCAAAAAGTTCCACTTTATAATCTATATTATTCTATAATTCTATATCTATCTCTACTACGTCACGACTTTCATACCTGTCTATACTTGTTTATAACTTTTATATTTACTTTTATTTTACGACTTTATTTTATAAACACATGTGTTTAAACACGCAAAATGTATAGTGCATGAGTTATCAATGTTTACACAAGCGGATACGTACATTGTTTTCTCAAAATGGCTAAAGAGACTGTTGTTACAAATAAAAGCGCAGCTGGACTGGTAAGATGTTTTTGCAGTTATTGAATCTTAGTATTACCCTGCTTTTTTATTTATTAAGATTCATTTTTAATCTCTGTCAATATACTAATTTACACAGAGAACACAAAATAATTATAAGTAAATTACACGTAGTATTTGTATACTCTTTGTAAATTGCTATAAATAACTTTGTCATAATGACATGTCTTATGTTACATATGTAAAAGTTTTATTAAATTCTAGAGATTACATTTACGAATATTATCAGTAATTATGCGAGGAAACGTGAATATCTTAAAACAGAGTAAGTGGGTTTTATTAGACACTTATATTTTATTAAATAAATAGTAAACGATCATGCAGCCCTCTCAATAAATAAATATAATAAAATCTTCCATATCAGGTCCTAAAAAGTAGCAAATCTTAAATAGGTTGCTACCCTTAAGGACCAAGCTGAAATATCTTAGTTTCATTCCTTTACCACATCTTTCTAACCTGAACACAGCAGCATAACACTGCTATTATTATACAGAAATATTTTGTAAAATAATATTCCTTATACAATTTCCAGCGGCGTTCAGCAATAGCTGAAAGAATCCGTCTCCGTGAAGAGTGGTCATCGTTGAAAGGCACTGATGATGAGAATGAACCACCAGCCAAAACCAAGAAGAAACAGACAAAAGTTTTCAGCAAAAACTTGCATAATATCAGAGAGATTCCTAAACAAACAAGCAAGAATATGACTGATTTGAACGCCTGGAGACAAAATAAAGAAAATGTAGGATCAAAGGTAATATATAATATGGAAACTCTTTAACAGGGAAGCTCTTTTTATATAGGAGTAACTGACAAGCATACAGTCCACCTGAGTGGCTACTGCAGCCAATGGATGTCTGTAATCAACCCCAGATAGTATTAGATATTCTTACCAGAGTTCTTCTATCAGATGCATTGCTACCTCTCGAGAACTAAGCTGGAATGCCCCGGAAAAGTATGTCTCCCTTTCCCTAATCAAACCAGGACACAGCAACACTTAACACTGCTGTTGTTAGGCAGAAATAACCGCAAAAGATCCTACCACTTTTAAATCTCTTAGACTCAATAGTACTAATGGCTTTTCATACATATGAACTAGAATTGAATCTGATATGCATCAAATATTTTTTATTATATAAAAGTAGTAAATGGAAAAGCAGTCCTGCTGATGACTATTGCTATCAATAAGTGACTATTGCCACCCATAAACATCTGTAATCAACCCCAGATAAGAATACCTACAGTCTGTCAGTGATGCATTACATCCCCTGAGGACTATGTTGTAACACCTCAGATGAATATGTCTCCTTCATCACACCTTTCAAACCAGAACACAGCAACGCTTAACAATGCTATCACTAGGCAGAAAAGGGTAAGATGGGGGTTCCTACAGGATCATGTTGCCAAAGGTTCTACCACTTCAATGTATATTAGATTTTTTGAAGTTTTATGTGCAGAATCAATTAATTATTATCAATTCTGAATGTGGTAAAACCCTTTTGGGGTTCGACTCCAGCGGCACCACCGTCACACATCTGTGGCCGAACTCAAGTATATGTATCTAATCCTACCTGGGATTGATTACAGATGTCCATAGGCGGCAGTAGCCACTTGCCATCAGGTGGACTGCATGCACAAAAACAATTAAAACAATCTCGCCTCAAAAATCGTTAATCCTGAGTACGTTGATAAAGACGATGATACAAATTTATTAAAATCGTGTATTGCCATCGGTTTTTGATAATTCTTCAAAATTTTGAATTAAACTGAATGTTCAAAGTGGATAGAAATTGGGTTCAAAGATTCCATTACTAGTTACTTACATACATACCTACATACATATAACCCAAGCTAATAAAAGCGTGTTAAAAAAATAGCATTTGCTTTTATATTGAAAAAAATCATGATGTTTTAAGATTATCTGATAAATATTTATAATGTAGTCTACAATCTGTAGTCATAGAAACTACGATACTAATCAAGAGATAGCATTATTAGCATTAGTACTGGTGTACTAATATCTTCATACCTATATCTAATCTGAATACCTATTATTGAAAATTTATAATAAAAAATTTAAAATTTGAAATGAGATCATGTGTAAGTAACAATGACAAATACATTACAGTCCGTACAACGCAAGTCATCATGCGAGGCGCTGCGTGGTGTGGTGGCGCTAGTGGATGTGGGGGCGGAGTCCCGCGCGCTGGCTCTGCGGGCCGCGCTAGCAGCCCTTGGTGCTACTGTCGTGTCAGACTGGAGCCCCCTTGTCACACATCTTGTTTGGTCACAAGGTAAGAATAGAATAGAATAATTTATTGTATAGAATATGTACATAATCAATTGATACAATTAATCTTAACTTAAGTGCCATTTATAACTGGTCATTGCGCCATGGGATTTCAGTCAACCCTGCCAAATGCCAAGCGATCGTCATGGGTAGTTCAAGGCTGTTGACAAGGGTAGATTATAGCTCCCTACCACCTATCTTATACAACTGCTCTCAAATTCAGATCGCTCAAACAGTGAAAAATCTTGGGCTTTATATCGACAACTCTTTGACTTGGTATCCGCAAGTTGTGGAAGTATGCCGAAAGGTCAACGCCACTCTGCGCTCACTATATCGTCTAAAACACTTTCTTCCTATTAAGACCAAGCTTATGCTTGTCAACACTTTTATTCTGCCTATTATTGACTATGCAGACGTGTGCTACCCAGATCTGACCGAAGCTCTTCTTAATAAACTAGAGCGCCTTCTCAATAATTCTATTCGATTCATATTTGGTCTCCGAAAATATGATCACGTTTCTCTATTTCGTCGCCAACTTAAATGGCTTACTATTCGTCAGAGGCGTAACTCTAGGGTTCTCTTCCTTCTTTATTCTATCCTTTATGTTACGAATACTCCTTCTTATCTGAAGGATTCTTTCCAGTACCGGCACTTAACTCACGATAAAATGCTTCGGTCATCTCATAATTTAAAAGTAGATATTCCATCACATAATAGTGGCTTCTTCCATTTTTCCTTTACTGTTCAGGCAGTTCTGCTCTGGAACGCCCTGCCCGTGCACATAAGAAAAGCTCCAAGCAAAGCAATATTTAAAAAACTTGTCCGAGAGTATCTGAGCTCCTCATCTGACAGATAAAGCATTTTTATCTCTTTTCTCTTCACCTATAATATATATGTATATATATATATTTATATATATATATATTTATTTATAATATTTTATTATTATATTTTAGATATATGTGTGTATGTATATATTTGGATATGTATTTATATATGTTGTAAGTATTACAATATTTATGTATTTTGACACCTGCCGCAAATTCTCTCGACCCACCAAGGGTTGACTGGTAGAGAATGCCATCAGGCATTAAGTTTGCCCTGTTGTACCTTAACCATGTGTTTGTGTTACAATAAATATATATATATAAATAGATAATCAGGTGTTACAAAATTTAGGTCCTCTTATTCGGCTAACAATATGGTAGCATGCAAATTAAATAGTTGTCATAAAAAAATATATACAATTATAAAAAAAAAATCAATAATATCAATTGCATAGAAAGTCATTTATATTATAAAAATTGTTTAACATGTAATGTAATGTAACATGTAATCTACTCATAATCCATAATTCTAATTGGCAGTTATGGTGCTATCATTGTGTTAAATTTGATAGCACCATTGTCACAAAAATTTTGCTTTTGTGAAAATTGTTTTGTGTTATATTCTTTCTATTTTTGGAAATGATAACATTGAATTAGCATAAAGTCCATAGATAGTAAGTACTCACTGCCGCTCATGGTTCTTGGTTTCATCTAAAGTCGAATTAAAAGCCAATTAGTGGAAGAACATACTTATCACTGGCCAACCTATCAAATGTTTATAATAATTCAACTACCTCAAAAAAAAAATGATGATAATAAAAAAGTACTGGTGCTAAAATGCAATGAGTTATTACCTACATGAGCTACGTGGCACAGTAGTAGTACTAAGATCGTCCGAGGCCCGGGGCGGAAAGTCGAGTGGAGGCCCCCAGTGTAAAAAGTTCGCCTGTGATTCGGTGACCTTTTTTATTTTTTTTCCTTATACTGATACACATTTCATAGATTGTTTGGTTCTTACGACCTTTTTTTAGCAACTGTGCTTGGGGACCACCCAAGATCGTGGGTCCGGGGCGGACCGCCCCAACCGCCTCCTCTTAAGCCGCTGGAGACGTAGCTAATGGCAGTTATCACATATAACAATGTCCCCAGCGGGCTCCCGCAGCACGAGGGCGAAGGCCCGGGCGCTGGCGTGCAGCGTGGTGTCGCCGCTGTGGGTGGAGGCGAGCGCGGCCGCCGCGCGCCGCGTGCCCGAGCGCGTGTTCCCGTCCACCGCGCGGGACTCCGACCTGCCCTCGCCGCCCACGCTGTGTAGATTGTTGGTGAGCATTGATATTATTATTATTATTTTATATTTATACCTAACGATAAGGGAGATGGGCTACCTGGTGGAAAGCATTCGCAGTCGCCTATGGACATTTGCAACAGCACAGGAGTGGCCAATGCATCGCCGGCTTTGAAGCTAACGATAAGGCACACGGGCTACCTGGTGGAAAGCAGTCACCGTCGCCTATGGACATTTGCAGCAGGAGTCGCCGGCTTTGGAGAAGAACTCCTTTTGCACCCCTCTTGAAAAGACCCATGTCATAGCGCACAGGGAATAATTCAGGAGGAATTATTAAGGAATACTGAAAAGTAATCAAAATTGTGCTTATTGCCTAGGAACAAGTGAAGCATTTTATTGAAGAAATCTTAAAGCAAGCAAATTATAATTAATTTCTAATATACACATTGTTATTGTCAAACTGTTACTGTCCCACTGCTGGACACAGATCTCCTCTCACAGTGAGTGTGAATGATTTAGGCAATAGTCCACCGTACAGGCTAATTGCAAATTAGTAGACATCACACACCTTTACAATATATCTTTTTTTAACAATCAGGCATGTAAATATTCTAACAATGTTTTACTGTACCATTCAAGGTAGTGATGAATATTTTTTATGTGCTAGGTGCACTTTGAAAAATCGAAGGTAATCCTAGGATAAGAACCTAAAATCCCTGGCATTATATGTGTATAATAAAATGTAGGATATAGAAGTAGAACCATATCATTGTTAGCAATAAATCCTGGACCCTATATCCTCTATTATTATACTATGGTTAGATTTTTTACGTGGTTTGACAGAAAAAAGCTGAGAAAGAAAACTGGCCGCTGTTGGGGCTGCAATCTGATGATGAAGACGGTGCTGGAGGCAGACCTGTGAGGCTGAGGATCTCCAGTGATACAGATGACAATACGAAGAATACCACTCATGACGGAGACACCACACAGGAGTCAGTTGGTGTGTAATGGTCTGATTGTCTAATAGTATTTATAATTCCCTTCTTTTGTATACACTTGTGAAAGTGTGGCTGGCTAACTAAACTCTTCTAACCAGAACACAACAGAATTTAATATCGCCGTTAAAAGCATACGCTTATGTGCATATATGTGCAGGTGGTTCAGTATTCTGTTTAAGTTTTCAAAATTTTAATTCTACCTGACATAGAGACTAGTATAGTCCGCGCCAAACTGCTAGTCCGCTCCGAATAAAGACACGAGTCGTGTCGCAATAGCAAATTGCAGATATTAGCGGGATGAAGACAGCGCGGACCCCTCCCAGCCCCCGTCCGCTGCCCCCCTATCGTCCCCGTGGACGATAGGTACATACGAGTTGCGCTAGTGCGCCCTTACGTTACGGAGTATATGCTAACTAAATCTGTGCGCAACAACTTCAGAGCGGACTAGAAGTTTGGCGCGGACTATGCTTCTTAATCTGTTAGTATACTATTTATTAAAACTAACAGAGTTTTACAAATAAACTAAACGTAATTTTGATAATTCATCACCAACAACAAAGCTATAGTTATTCTTGTAACTTATTTCCAAATAGTTTGAATGTTTGGGGGTAGTACCCCCAACATGTAAAATGATCAATATACAAAATAAATTTGAGAAGCTCTGCTAACAGGCCAGATTGAGAGATGAAAGCTTATAATAAATGTACATAACTTTCAGATGTAGAAAGCCGTGTGAATACTGCACCCAGGCGAGCCTTACCGGTATCGATATCTCCACCGCCAGCCAACCCGAAGTCCAGGCGGAAGTTGTTCACTGTTAGAGCTGATGTGGAGGAGAAATCAGGTATAACCACCACCTACCACTTTCTCTTTTATTACTCATTTTTCTATACTTTTTCTAGCGTGATACTGTTATCTGGAGGCACGGCAGTGCCTCCGCCAAGTCGAGCCAAAAGAAGCGGCACGGCCGTACCATATATATTTTATTAGAAGGTTTGCATTCATGATCAGTTTCGGATTAAACTCATGTTCTATATAGAGTTGGTTACAAATATCCATGGGTGGCAGTGACCATTAAGTGAACTGCACTTTCTTTATCTTTGGAACTTATAGTGATTACATACATATTTTAGATAAACGTTTTATTCAACTTATTTTATGAAAAAAATGTAACATTATATTGTATGAATTATAGGTAATGGTACTACATTTACAAAAAAATATATTTCAGATGCAGAAGACACTCCTGCTCGTGCTAAGAAAACACGTACCGAAAAGACACCGAATCGGCCAGAAAAAGCACCAACTCGCCCCGAAAAGGCACCAACTCGACCCGAAAAGGCCACAAACCGTGCCGACAGAGTACCAGAGCGGCAGAAAAAAAAGCAATACAACCTTGGGCAAGAACAGAAGCAGAATTTGGAAAAGGCCAAAAGGTTGGCTAAACGCTTAGCGGCTGAACCAGCTGTGAATAGAAGAATAGAGAAAACACAAGCACAGGACAGAAGAATATCAAATGTACCGAGAATTGTAAGTATGCTCATGTAATAGAAGTTTGAAAGATGGTAGCGACTGTAGAAGTCTGCCCAGTCTGGTGCGACTGGGCAGACTTAGCTTTCTTTTTTTATAATATACGAGTAGCAGACAAGCATGCAGTCTACCTGATGGTAAGTGGCTACTGCCGTCCATGGACATTTGTAATCAACCCCAGATAGGATTAGATATTCCTACCTGAGTTCGGCCACAGATGCGCCGCTACCCCTGAGGACTAAGCTGGAACGCCTCAGAAAAGTATGTCTCCCTTACCACACCCTTCAAACCGGAACACAGCAGCGCCTAACACTGCTGTTATTAGGCAGAAATAGGTATGGCGGTGGTGCCGCCGGAGTCGAACCACAAACGGTTCTACCACCTCCAAAGCTCCACCCATTTCTAGCTTGTAGCAGTTCTGCTTTTTGGTTGTGATTAAATGGATGTAAGAGCTGGTAGGTTGGAGCCAACATATGAGGTGACTATTTTAGTCCTTAGGAGTGGTAATGCATCTGTGATCAGCTTTAGGTAAAACTGTAAGACAAGACAATATAGACAAGTCCTCAGTGAAGTTAATCACAATTATGTTGGTAGGTATGAGGACTAAGGTGGAAAACCTCAAAAAGGCAATCAGAAGAGAATCATGAAGTATTCAACTTCATAAGATAAATATATGTCTATTTAAAAATTCATACCTTTAATATGATTAAGACATTGTATCTCTATATATTTCTAACTGTCCATATGTCGCCTGTTTATCTTATATATAAAATTCTCGTGTCACAATGTTAGAGACCGTACTTCTCCGAAACGGCTTTACCGATTGTCACCAAATTTTATATGCATATTCAGTAGGTCTGAGAATCGGCTACTATCTATTTTTCATACGCCTAAGTGATAAGGGTTGTTCACCCTTAACATTTTTTTATTTATATGGCGACACGTTTGCCGGGTCAGCTAGTATTCAAATAAATATTCTCGTTTCAGGTTCTGACCGGTATGCCGAAATCACAACGCCAAGGAGTGATTGCAGCGATTCAAGCTCTAAATGGAAAACTTCAGAACCACGTCAACCGTAAAACCACACATGTGCTTCTAGGCACGTGTAAGGAAGATGATAATAATAATGAAGAATGTCAGCATGGAGAAACATTGAATGAAAGATCAAAGAATGCACCAAATCAATTGACGACAAATAAAAATCCAATTTCTATTTGTAACGAGTGTAATGACCCTGAAACTGTAATAAGACAGGTTTTGGAGAATGAAAATGTGACAGTTACTAACCATTGTTCGCAAGTTGGTGTTCGTGACAACGATGTGACTATAGTCTGCAGTTCAGTCAATCGTGATCGTGATAACGTTAACAGTGATAATAATGCAGTGACAAGTGATAAGAGAGCTGATAGACATGATATTAGTGATTTGTGTGAGGGTATTACTAATGACAGAAGCAAGAGGACTCTTAAAACGTTGCTCGGTGCGGCCCGTGGCTGCAGAGTGTTGCATGCGCAGTGGGCGTTAGACTCCCAGAGGGCCAAGAGATGGCTGCCCTATGCTGGATATGAAGTTACCTACCTGTTGAAAGTTGCTCAGGTAAGATTTTGTTTTTGTTTTTGTTTTATATAACATAGGAGTACCAAACGAGCATACAGTCCACTGGGTACAGTGGCTACTGCCGCCCATGGACATCTGTTATCAACCCCAGATAGGATTAGATATTCCTACCTGAGGACGGTCACAGATGCGCCTTTACTCCTGAGGACTAAGCTGGAACGCCTCAGAAAAGTATGTCTCCTAGTACCTTTCCTTTCAAACCAGAACACAGCAGCGCTTATCACTGCTGTTATTAGGCAGAAATAGGATTTCTTCTAGAGTCGAAACTAAACCTAAACTATGATATATTGATCATAATACGATATGAAAAGCGTTTTAATTGAAGGTTATGGATGCCGGTTGATTTACATATAAGGTGAAGAAGTGGCATTGCATCTTTGATCAGCTTGAGATAAAAGAATAGAACCCATTTTCTATCACATGAAATGCATAATTGTTTGGTACCTTATTTAATAAACATATTTTGTTTATTGAACAACCTGTTTCATAGAGATCCTCTTATTAGTTTCACATGCTGTGGGTTTCAAATTTAATCCCTGGTCAGTGATTGATGAAGGTAGATTTCTGTTTTAGGTCTAAGTGTTTGTGCGTCTATTACCCGCATGACACCAGAAAAATCAATGTTTGGAGCTATGAGTGTAGAAAGCGTTATTTATTTACTTTACTTTTATTTAATTTATTCATTACAGAAAGCGCGTGTAGAAAGATTTGCGCTGGACAAAATGGGAGCACAATACGCATACGATGTCTTCCGAGGCACGCGTGTGGTTGTATCCGAGACAGCAGAACAGAGGGAGGCAGCTATAGAACTCCTCACCTTGTGTGGTGCGGAAATCATTGATGACGACGACGCACAAAATGGCGGAATCACACAAAATGGCGGCCAAACACAAGATGGCGGCGCTACTCAAAATGGCCGGACACAGTATGGTAGAGATACTCAGTATAATACTATCGCTTGGACACAATATTGTAGAGCTACGCCATATGTGGAGGGGAGGAATGGAGGTAATATTGTAATAAGAGTAGGTAGTGACGAGAATGAGGTTAGTTCTAAGTGGGTTTTTGACAGCGTCGCCGCTGGTAGGCCGAGGACTGCTCGACGGTATGTTAACAGGAATGTTAATTTAGAAGAATGACAATAAAAATAATATATTTGGAGAACCGAAATAATCAAAATTTTGTCTGATGACAAACTGTTTGTTAAAAGTCTTTTTACCACTGTTAACAGTTTACGGAAATTATTTTGTTGCGTATTTAACTGTTTTTCACCAGCAGATTAGATTTGAATCACTTTTTGTTCTTCCTAATGTAGCACTTACTATGTATGACCCTTCTCACTTTTGTCTTTATGAGAATTTCGTTTTTACGTTAATAAAAATTACGTACTAAAAATTAGATCTCATGTGGATTGTCATTAAATATATTTTTTAACATAATATGTAATATTTATGCCAGTCTGTAAATTGATAAATTATAAGCGTTAAAATTTTACACTTAAGTAATCTTGATAATCTAGCAATACTAAGTGCAACAACACGCACAGAAAAAATGTCGGACTATATTTAGATATACAGTTATTCAAAACATGGTTTGTGTTAGTGTAGGTTGTGGAGGATAGATGTAAGGAAAACCTTCTCATATAGCGGATCTGTTGAAAATTGTAAGCAGTAAACAACAGTTCGAAACGCCTGCAAAATAGCGCTAGTGTAGGAAAAGGGTATGAAATGAACTTAGCAGATATACAGGATGATTTTTTTCAAATAGGTTCAATTTTATGAAAAATATGTATTTTCTAAAAAAATCCTTTTCCTTTAATTTGTCACATAACATTACTTCCCAGAATTTGATCCTTATAAGCGACACTATGAAATAGTTGTAATTGTTAGTTGTAATATTTGGAAAAAAATACATATATACCCTCTATATTATAGAGGGTATATATGTATTATATTATATATTATAGAGGGTATATATAGAGGGTGTATCTTTTTCCAAAATGAACTCGTTCGATTCCCGGCTAGGGAAAAAGATATTTTAAAAAATAAATGATGCAGTTTCAGTTTTTATCAAAATCGGCCTCGTAACTCCTTTCAGCATTTTTCGCTAATCCTTATAGTTTCGGATTTGGCCCTGAAGGCCTATTTGAAAAATTCACCCTGTGTATAGACGGAGTGAAGTAGTTAGTCCAAAATAATTTCGTAAATATTCTTGAACCTTTTTTTTTACTCATGTTTTACTAATGTCACCCTATTTTTTGATACATAGAGACTTAGTCCCTATGCACTCTATAATAAGGTTAATTATGCTTGAATTACTTTGACAGAAAGCTCCATGAGTTCTAAGTTCTACTGTAGCAACATTTGTGTATATTGAACTGTCAAAATAATTCGCTAAACTATGAATTTATGAATCGCAGCAGATGGTAACCCATTTTTATACAATTTCAATGGAAAAGATATTTCTAGATAAATCAAATCAAATCAAATCAAATCAAATCTTTATTTGTAAATATAGGTCTTACAGGTGTTCACATGGTTATATACAGTCGCTATATTTGACCCTTTTGGGTATACAAATGCCATAATTACTAAATCCTATTAGAAATATAAAAAAAAATTGTCATTATCATTATTTACATGCATAATTATTACTATTATTAAATCATTAAATTATTAATTACAATATTCATTTTAATTTATTAAATTATTATTAAATACAATAAATTCATATATCAGCGTCAGTAAGAAATTCATGAATTGTGTAATAACATTTATCGGTTAACATTTTTTTTAATTCCGTCTTGAATTCTGTCATATTTTTTAGGTTACGAAGCACTTCCGGGACTTTATTGTAGATTTTAGGTGCCATACTAAATACACTATTGTTCAGTAAGGCTGTTTTGCATGCGATAGCTGATAGTTTTGTTTTATGTCGATTACTTTTTAAATAGTTGGAAAATATGTCAGGATTACTTTTAACAAATATAATTATTTCATAGATATATAGTGCAGGTAATGTCAATATTTTATAATATTTAAACTTTGGCTTACAACTCTCTGTGCTAGGTATTTTTGCAATGGCGCGTATGCACTTTTTTTGGGCTTTGAATATTTCTTCGCGCTTTGAACTATTACCCCAAAACATTATTCCATAACGTAGGGTCGAACATACAAAACTGTGATATACGGTTATGAGAGCATTTTGGTTCACGACCTTGGATAACATATGTAAGGCATAAGAAAATTTATTGAGTTTTTTACATATGTATTCCGAATGTGTATTCCACCGTAAATCGTTATCAATATGGATGCCCAAGAATTTTGTAGATTTTGTTTCTTTCACGACTTCCCCATTGTAATTAATATTAAGTGACTGAAGTAAACACTTCCGTTGTTGAAAATTTATATATGTCGTCTTTTTGAGGTTAATTTTTAAATTATTTATTTTCAGCCATTCTATAATTACCTTAAGATTATAATTAATGTCAGTTTCATGATTGTTAATATCTGTGCAAGTGAACACGACTGTACTGTCGTCTGCGAATAGGGTCATGGGAAACTGTATACAGTTAGGGAAGTCATTTATGTAAATTAAAAATAATAAAGGACCTAGTACACTACCTTGTGGGACGCCAAATTTTGATTTACGCGGGTGGGACGAATAGACACATTCTGTTTTAGTTCTGGGACAAATACGTTCAATTTGTGTTATCTGAGTCCTATTACTTAAAAAAGATTTTATTAAATCTAATGTCTTGCCTCTTATGCCATATTTATATAGTTTGTTTATTAACAAATCATGTTTAACAAAATCAAAGGCCTTGGAAATATCCATAAAAAGGGCTGTTACTGGTGTTTTTTTATCAACCTGTAAGAAAACCTTGTGCAAAAATTCATATATTGCTAAATTTATTGATTTGTTTTTCCGGAAACCTTTTTGTTCCTTCGCAAAAATATCGAATTTTTCGAAGTATGTATATAATTTATTATAAATTACTTTTTCTAGAATTTTAGAAAAAACTGAAATCAATGCTATTGGACGATAACAACTCATATCCTCTTTGTTATCTTTTTTGAATAGTGGCTTAATGATGGAAGTTTTCAGAGCTGTAGGAAAATTTCCTTCTTCAACACAAATATTTATTATATGACTGAGTATAGGGGCAATTATGTCGGCTACGTATTTTATTACTTTGGTTGATATGTCATCGTATCCAGTACTATTCGTATTCTTCAAATCTTTTATTATTAAAATTATGTCATTAGATGTAATATGATTGAAAAAAAATGAATTATACCTATTATATGTCAATGTTTTAGAATATTTTATGTCATTTTTGTTATCTAATAAATAAACTTGGTCAACGAAGTAATCGTTGAAAGCCTGCGCAATGTCACTTGGGTCAGTAATTAATTTAGAGTCATTCTTAATTTGTTTTACATACTGTTTCTCAACAGCAATGTTTCTATAGTTATTGATGATTTTCCAGGTTGCTTTCGATTTATTATGCGAAATATTTATAAAGTGATCATTTCGGGCCTTTTGTGATAACTTTATAATCTTTTTTAACCTATCTGAGTAAATCCGGAGGTTATTTTTGTTGGTTGTAGATGGATTTATTCTATATTGCCATAAGATACTTCTCTTACGTTTACAGCATAACCTTAAACCTTTCGTAATCCATTTCGGTTTATTGTTTGTGCAGATTCTTTTGCGGATGATAGGAAAACATAAATTATAGTATAACTTAAATTCATTATCAAATATCTCAAAGGCTTGGTTACATGTGTTGCTGGTATAGACATTATTAAATTTTATATGTCCTATATAATATTTGAATTTTTTTAGGTTTTCTGTGGAATAATCGCGTTTTTTTATATACCAGTAATTTTGTCTACATTTAGTTTTAATGGGAAATGTGATAATCTGAGCGGTGTGGTCGGAGAGACCCAAATCTAAAAGTCGGCTATTCCCTTTTCCAATGTTATGTATAATGTTGTCTATACATGTGGCACTGCATAATCTTGTTGGTTTATTAAATTCAAAGTTTAAATTAAAGCCTTGAATTAACTGTGTGAAGTGTGAGGTGTATTTATTTCGTTTACTAACATCAATGTTGAAGTCACCACAAAGGATTATTTTTTTGGTTTGTTTGTAACATATTAGATTCAATATAATGTCAAGTTTGTTAAAAAATAATTCATAATGTTGAGCAGTGTTCCTCGGGCTTCTGTAAATACATACAATAATAACGTTATAGTTTGAAAGTTCAATAGCACAACATTCAAATATATTGGAGACCGATAAACTATTTATATTACTCATTTCATGAAATTCATAATTATTTTTTATTAATATACAACAACCGCCGTTCCTATTGTCTCTTGAATAAAATGTAGCTAGTTTAAAACCAGGAACATTTAAGAATTCAGTGTCAGTACAAATCATGTTATGTTCTGTGATACATATTGCGTCTACGTTTATATTATTGTTTGATAACAAATCATTTAAGTGGATAGTTAATAGATCTGCTTTATTTATGAGTCCATTTATATTTTGATGAATTACTGTTAGATTATTATACACGAAAAAGCTCATCTAAATTGTTGTTTACGTTATTTGCAGACAACTTTGGACTACTGCAATCATTTTTACAAATAAAATCTGTTTGGGTAGATTTGTTAATATATATTTTTGGTGTTTCGCTATTTAAATTTCTAATTTTGTTCATTGCATGATAAGCATTAATTTTTTGTTGATATTCAAGACGTAAAATTTCTTTAAGTAGGGAGCGACTAATAAATGTAGAGAAGAAAGATTTATAAGGTACAAACTGTTCAAATCCCATATCAACAAAAGTAGAATTTTTATAGCGATTACAAATGAATCTTAACTCATAATTTAGTTTCTTTTCGTTTAAAAGTTGATTGTATGGTATCTCAGAAATCAGAATATTGGTATTAATTATACAATTGAGCCATTCTATTATGTTATATTGAAATTCGATTGGATTTTTATCATTGACTCCTCCCAAAAGAATTACGTAATCCAATTTAGTTAATGTTTGTAATTCTTGTTTATAAGAGGAGAGAAGGTCACCCATTTTTGCACCCGGTTTCCAAAGACAAGTAACTAGAAAATCTTCCCCAATAAGATTTTGAAGACAACGGCTTACTCCTTTTCCTTGTTGATCTGCAATTATAATTACTCTTCTCCTAGTTTTTTCTGACCCTGCTGATTTAACGCAATATTTTTTCTTATTTTCTCGTATCACCGACGTTTGAGACGAGCTCGGCAAAGTGTTTTCATTATAGTTTTTTTGACATATATTCGTATTTTTTGAATCATTGTTAGTAGCTGGGAATGCAATAGAGCATTGCAAAGTGTTTATAGTGTCATTTAGTTCTTCAATTAGGCTTTTTGATTCTTCTAGCTGTCTTTCTAGTGTCTTTATATATTTTTCGAGATTTATTACTTGAGTTACATATCTGTTAGGGCTATTTAGCTTGTATTTTGAGGGCGTATTATTCAAACTAGTGCTTTGAATTGGAGATGATACTGTTTTAGAAATGTTGATTTTTTTCAAGAGTGATAGTGTTTTTTGTAGTTGCTCTAAACTTTTTTTTTAATTCCATATTTTCTAATGATAGGTTTTCAATTTCATCATTTGCTGATTCAATTTGTGATTTTTGATAGTTAATTTGTTCTTGTAATTTTTTTGTGTAATCATTCTCAGTGCTGGATGTGTTTGGTAAACTGTGAGTTGAAACATTGAAACAACTCGAAACATTTGTTACATTAAATTCGTCCATTATGTTAGAAATATCAGCAACCGATTTCGATTTGCGTTTTCGTATAGTAACATTTGATAACTCCATTTTATAATTTAGTTTTAAAGATAAAAACTTTTAAAAAATAATCAGATGTTGTGGGAATCGAACCCCGGGACTGTCAATCGTAAGTCTCTGTGTGCGTTCAATCAACCAAGCGTGACTTGTGAGTAGTGCTCCAAATTAATAATTGTATTCTTCTTGCAGTGTTGTCGTTATAAAGTGGTTTTGATGTTCTACCGTCAGTATTATAATATTTTAGATGATACAGTAGAAGATACTTTGACTTACGGATTTTTTTGATAATTTAATGTTCAATCACAAACAAACTCCTATGTCTTTCACTACACTTGCACTGTTAATTGATTATTTGGTGGTTAAACTTTAAAATACTATAAGTTTTACGTCAATCTGGTTAGGTTTTATACACTTTTTTAATTTTCAAAGTGTGATGAAATTGTTATACGTCTTTACTCGTTCGCGGTCCCCCCGCACCTTCCTTATATATAACAGAAACCTTTACGGTGTTTTCTATAACAAGTATGAAATATGTAGTTTATTTTTAAACTTGAATTATGATATCTCGTTAATTAATTGATTATCAATTAAAAATATCTTAACCACTAATACTAGAATACTTTATTACAATATAGCCAACTAATAATACTAATAGATGAGTTTATGTTATTTTATACAGTCGCCAAGTATTTCAATTCAAAATACCCTCCTAAATAAAGTTTGAGGACTTAAATATTGTTGTAAGCGCCATCTGTATCATTAAATGTTAGTTAGTTCATTGCTTGACGATAGGTGGCACTAGTAACCCAAAAATGTACAATATTGTATTTTTTGCAATAATTTCACACATAATATGTACTGGTAAATTTGGTATCTACTTTTTTAAAACAAAGGTATATTTTATAGTTGTAATTTTATGCCATAATAATATGATATTTCTCTTGTGTATATTTTGAAGCATTTTTGTTTATTGTAAATCTTTTGCCTAAATAAGTTATTGAACTAGATAAGCCTATTTCTTATATTTTACTTTACGTTGTAAATGTATGAAGTTGAAGAATATCTGTGATTTCATGTTTCTATGATCTAAATAGCATTATATTTTGAGCTAATAAAATATGAAAAATCGTTTTATTTTTACTTTTTTGTGTCTTAATTAAGCGTGCTTTAAATGTACAGGATTCTTCAATAATTATAAATTTAGGATTTAGAATATACATTAAAATATGTTTATTTTAAACATTAAAATATTTAATGTAGGTAAATGTAATTGCAAGTACTAAAGGTAGTAATCTGATAAGGACAAATACTATACTAAGTTAATTATCCTTTACGCCTGTATCAATAATCAAACTGTCTAATTCGTATTAAAGTGAAATGTCGATTTTTGTTGACAAAGAAATACATACATTTTCGAAGTCTAAAAATTTGATATTTGATTTAATTGATGATTAAGAACAGACTTATACTTCAATTTTTCTTATAACCTGCGCCTACCAATAAGAACAAGTGGGTGTAATAAAACAAAAACATAAAACGTAATGGTTTACTTCCGTTACAGCAACAGTAGAAATGATTGACGACGTGGGGACAACTTATTGTTTCTTTTTAACTTTACACATCAAAAGTTAAGTACTTTTAAATGTACTCGGCACCATTCTTAGTCATCCGATCGAGCGAGTTATTGGCGCTCTATATAATTTATTCAATAATGTGATAAGTGTTATAACAAATTTTCGAGTAGGTGCCCCGTGCTGACTTGGACAGCAGCGAATACACAACGCACCGGAGACCGCCCGGAACGACCCCATGGTACAAAAATATATGTTGTAGGTATACATATTCAAATTATATTTTAAAAGCTTTTATTAAAGTTCTTTTTAAGTATATACAGTTGAATAATATATTATTAGATTTGGACTTGAGTAATATTTTCATTTTACTTTTACGTATAGAATTTTAGTGTGTAAAGTTCGCGTAAAACTGCTAGTCCGCTCTGAATATAGAAATGAATCGCGTCGCCATAGAAAATTGTATGACTACACCTGCTCGCAACAACTTCAGAGCGGAGAAGTTTGGCGCGGACTATACTTGTAATATGATTTTGTAATATGTTTTATGTACCTAATTGGATCAAATAAAATTATTGCGATGAATGAATCAGGCGATTGAGTGCTTATATTGTAATGTAATGGTATATTTTATAAATAATTCAATCAACATAGTCCAGTCTACGTAATTATTGAACACAATGAATAATTATCATAAACATTTGTAGCTAGCTGGCTAAATATAGAACAATTGCAACATTCATTGCATTCCTGTTAACGAATTTAAAATGTTGCCTTATCGCCATAAATAGTGGCTAAAAATTGTTATATATTTGATGCCGATTACAATAAGAAAACGTCTCAATAAAAATAGCTCTGTCGTAAAAGTGCTGACGGGTCATAATAGTCGTTATCCACTACAGTTGAAGGTAGAAGAACTTTGTGGTTCGACTCCGGCGACACAACCGCCACACCCATTTCTGCCTGATAACAGCAGTGTTAAGCGCTATTGTGTTCTGGTTTGAAAGTGTGGTAAGGAAGACAAACTTTTCCGAGACGTTCCAGCTTAGACCTCAGGAGTAGCGGCGAATCTGTGGCCGACCTCTGGTAGGAATTTCTAATCCTATCTGGGTTGATTACAGATGTCTATGGGCGACTATTACAGATGTCAATTATAGCCACTTACCATCAGGTGGACAGCATGCTCGTCTGCTACTTCGTTATTATATAAAAAAAAGTCTCAATGCTGGGTACGGATCTCTTTTCAGAGGGAAAGAAGTTTAGATCATACTCCACCGCGCTGGCCAAGTGCGTATTGGTAGACTTCAAACACTTGAGAACTTTATTAACTGTTGTGCATGCTGGTTTCCTCACTATCATGTGATAATTAATATCTAATACGCTCTTAACCGAAAAATCTAATTTTGAAACCTGGATTTCCAACCACGAGTCCTATTGAGAGGTCGATTTACATTGATACATAATAAGTGTAAAAAAACTTTAGGAAACTTCACACATTTCACAAAATTGCACGCGCCAAAAGCAATGAAATTAGCGGCAAGCTTTCGGAATTTCGGAACAGATGGCGTTGGAAGTCACATATTTTAATATAACGAAGATCATTTATGTCTCATTGTCGCGCCATAAGCAGAAGGGAAGGCATCGTTAGATTAAAATTTGATGTAAAGGTGCCACAACGGCCTTGTATAATAAATACATTCACATTAAACAAACTCTATATTATATTTTGTATTGGTAAAATATACGTTTGCTATTTATTTTTTGGAAGAAACTAATCTATGGGAAGAAACAAGAGTTGCACACATGTAGCCCACCTACACCTGTAATCAATTCCATAAAGAAGTAGTTCACTTGAAGCAGCTTACAAATAAGTTGCCAATTTGTGGACTAAGATGTTCGCCTTTTGTCTAAGTCAGCGGGCACCTACGAAAGTTACGCATAATTATTTTGTTCAATTAGGAGTCCGAATAACAAGTAAGTTAATAATAACAAGAAAGGTCCCACGACACAAAACAAAAATATAATAATTCAGTCATAAACAAAAGAGAGTTACGAATATTTTTATATTCTTAACTCATGTTCTTAAACTGTCTTAACTAAAGATGCGCCGAATAGTGGTTTCACCGAATAACCGAATACCGAATAATATTCGGTTTAACCTTTACCGAACCAAATTCAGCCGAATTATTCTGTTTACCATTTCTTTATTGTCAATTTGCCAGTTACGTGTATTCATTCAAACTTTACAATGTTGATTTGAGTTTAAAAAATGAATACCTACTGATTTTAGGTTTAAAATAAATGTTGACTACACTAACTATAGATTAAGTAATAAATGTGTTGACTTGAGGTTTCAAAATAAATGTTGATTTGCAAACATATTCTTCATAGGATTTGAGTTTGACTTATAATATAACATAAATCTAATATAAGAAATATTGTGTTTTAATCCTGTACCATGTCGTGTATACAAGAAAATAGAAATACTCGAACCGAATATATTCGGCACTAAAACCGAATAAATCGGCCGAATACAAATAACAAAAAAGATGCCGAATACGCCGAATACCGAATACCTACCAAACGAATATTCGGCGCATCCCTAGTCTTAACCTATTCATATACCTACATACATATAAAAGTATGTAGTTTAGTTGTCCTTACATTACGAAGTCTATGTTTGTTCATAGTAGTGCATAATGTAATTTTCTAGGCGCACATATTATAAGTATATGCTTCTTTTGTTCTACATGACTCTTACTGCTTTGGACGAATGTTGTAACTGCTAGGCCCCTGAGTCCATTGGTACCTACACCTGAAAGTCAATATAAAGAATATATTAGTCAAATCATTGAGTCAAAACATCCCCAAAGATTTTTTTAGTTTGTTTCAGATATTATATTATGTGTGAGAATGAAAATTCAGAATCTTGTCTTGATTTTTTAGTAAACTTGGATGACGGCAACGTTTTTTGACTTCTTCCTTAACAAAGCTATAGACGCACATGTCCTTAAGGTCCAAGGACCACTTAACACCGGGTTGTCTGCATAAAAAATCTGTATTTCTACTTCTGTGATATAAAATCGTTGTCGACGCATTACTGTTACTGCTGCGCACGGGCCTCCTCAGGGAGAGTCTTACGCCTAGGCCACCACGCTGGTCAAGTACAAATTGTTTGACTTTACATATTTTTATAGAACTGCTTTATAGAATTCATGCTTTTTTTAAATACCTCTAAAATTTCCTCGCCATGTTTTTCCACTGTTATAGCAAGTGATAGTTCATTTCTACTACGCACATAACTAAAAAATAAAGATGTGTCATGCCCGGAAGTCAAGTGCCTCGGTTGTGAAGTTTCAACCACGCGGCTTTCACTGCCTGTTCGAAGTTTGACATAAATTAAATAAATATAGTTCAATAAACTAAAAAACACGCTTTTAAGATAAAATCAACTGAAAAGTATTCTATTTCATTCTTTCATACATGCAGGGTAAGATAAGGATGTATGTTGATCTCTTTCTACTGAAAAACGGAGTTACTCACTGACAAACATATATACAAGTGAAGCTAATATAAAGCGTGTCAAAAGCTGTTATTTATCTACATAAGTTAAGTCAATCAAAGCAATAAGTCACCTTTGTTAGTTAGTCATTTCTGAACGAATGCAACATACCTAACTATAAATAAAATACTTGAGGCAAAATTTGTTCTACCTTATTAAAACGAGATCTAAGCTAAGCTAAGCGTCTTCCGCGAATTTCTAAGCCATTGGTTTCGTTAGACAATAAAAAGAAAAGCTTAAAACCTGTGAGGGCAGTACGTTCTAGCTACCTTGTTCTAAAAATATGTATCAAGGTTTATTTTTTATATTTTGGTTGTATGTAAGTGATGGAATTTGATGTAGTTCGATTAAGGTGGCAACACCGCTCATTTAGGCATAAATTTTTAAAACATATGTTCTAAAAGTTGTATGCATATTGTTTGTATGATTAAACTTACCCATTGAACTTACCAATAGGCCAGACAATCTATCTGATGGAAAGTAGGTAGACATTGTCGCCTATAGACATTTGTTACATCAGAGAAGTCAGCAATACACCGCTAGCTTTTAATGAAAGCTATTTTTGCCTTATTGAATAAATTTAACGATCTGGTGAAATAAGTGCCAAATTTCGGGCAAAATTTAATATCTTACATACGAGGGCCTTAAAATGATTCATTTTTCGCCAGATCCGTCTAAAATGGACGTCCGTAAATGAATAGGAAATGCCCGAAACTTCGGCCGTAGCAATCCTTTACATGCTTACAGCTTAATCTTCAGGTGTCCGTAACTCCTTAAGCATTGATTTAAAATCAGGTTCCTGTGAAAGGTATACAAGCTATTCCAACTAAGAAGTAGAAACGCATCCTTAATCGGCTTCAGGAAGAATAGTTTTGAACTATTTAAGTTTTGAACTATTTGAATTAGTTAAGAACACCGGTTCTTTTGAAAGGAAATAGCTTACTAAACACACGACAGCTTATTCAAAAACTCCGATTCGCACTGGTAGTAACCATCTGTAGCATCTGAAATAAAAAAATATATTAATCAAATCAAATAATGGTACTATAATATAAATATAATAAGATGATTTAATCGGGAAGACTTCGGAAAATTAACTTAGATGGGCTGAAACCTCAGAATATAGAAGTTAAACCGGAGGCTCTTTTCTATACATAGCAATTAGGTAACTATACAATATTCTACCAATTTAAGTACGCACACACAAAGCAAATGAATAAGATTCAGTTCACTTGCTGTATAGTCCAGAATCTTTCTGGTGCAATAGTTATGCTGTATTGATTAGTAAAGATTACTCACTCCTAACAAAAAAAATGTAACCAGTTTTGGGAATTGAAATAGTTGCGTAAAAAAGTTTTGCCACGTCTACGTGCTAAAATGTCCCTAAAATATTTGTTAAATAATTATTTATTTATTATGTAAATTATGCAGTTATTTTTTATTCGACAATTTTCTCTAAAAAGTAAAAATGTTTTTATTTGTCAAGAATTCAAAAAAAGAACTACTCAGCCGATTGTGGCTTCATTCAATTTCAAGGCGGCGAAGTATCTTTACTAATCTATGTGCTGTATAAAAAATGTCTCGTAAAATAAAAAAAAAATTAGTAGGTATCAAAAATTATGTAATTTAGAAAAAATCCAACTGTAAAGTTGCTTTCCAATATACATAGATTATCTTATATCATAAATATTATTTATTGCGTAACGCATTTAAGTATTAATATTTAATTCGGATTTGTTTATTCTGTGGTCATTCATTATTCAGTAAATATTTAAATTAATGAAAATACATAATAATATATTTGAGGAAGGAAGTGGAAGTTTTTAAAAGTCAAAAGTATATCTTGGAAAATGTCTAAAAGATATTTTTATACATAGTGCTAGTATTTTAGAATGTAATACAGTCGTCGGATGTGCCTTCTTCCTTGTTAAGTAGAATTAGTTTAAGTTAATTCTGACTTTTTTAACTTTTTTATTACTTACTGAATATTAATTTATCACTAATTATAATTTTATTTATCGCATATCGTTAACTTATTTAAAGTAGGACAACTAATCTAGTACTGGTCATTCGACGGTTTATTTAACAACAAAAAGTAATTTATGGCAGAACAACAACTTTTACCGCTCAAAAAGCATCCAAAATGGCGGGCGTACCGCGCACTTCCCGCGTCTATCTCCCTCTAACCAGCGACATTATTCGCTATCTCGCTCAGGCCGTCAACCGTGGAGTGGTAGTGCAGCTGTTACGTTACGTTTTAATTAAAATTCACTTGCACACGTGAACACAGATAATAAAAATAAAATTGATAATCAAGAGCGTGTCCAACATGTGCAATGAAGATTCCGTATTATTTACATTTAATATGCAAGTGACTTTCAAGTTTAAAATGTAAGTGAATTTCAGGTAAGTTTTTACGCGCTTAATCAAATTTCGTCTTTTTACCACGCTTTTATTATATGCTTGACCTGTATTTATAAATTTAGGTATACTGGGTATGTAACGGAATCGAATCTTTGAACTCGATTTTCACACATTTTTAATGGTCGATTTATTTTTATAAGTTTTAACAAGTAAACTATGTGGTTAAAATTAAAATAAGGTTAAATTCGAAAAACGTAACATATAACTGAATAGGGCATTGTATACTTTATTACTTTATACATTGTTTGTTTTAATCAATTTATTTTTTATGTTACACATAATAGCAATATTGTCCGAATTTGAGCCATATAATCTTCAATCAGTCCTGTGCAATTCATAACAAGGTTAAAAATCATCACAAAATTTAGGAATAGAAGACCAAGTAAAATTAATAATAAAAAACGTGGTAAAATCAAAGTGTTTCTCATTATAATCTATAGATATACGTATTAACATTGTGCAGCGTAAGGGTGCTGCCACACTGCTGTTTAAAAATGTTTCCAAATTTCTATTACAATTTGTTAACTAGTTTAGAAATGTTTACTAACATTATTTAGTAAATCTAACATGAAAATAGTTTCTAACATTGTGATCATATGTTTCTTAACAAATGTTTACTAACGTTTTTAAACATTTTAAACAGCAGTGTGGCAGCACCCTAACTTCCTTAGTTCGAGAGTCCGCAAAGGAACCCTAAAGTCACGGTGTGGAGACCTTGACACCAAATCACCAGACCGTTAATGTTACACTAAGCTTTATAGCTAAATAAACAAACGGTAACATGCTTTTGTAACTTGAGGCTGTACGTTGAATAATGGACTTCAAAAACGTCTAACTGAAACATGCTACAAGATGGAGAATGTACTACAGTCGCAGACCACATGTCTAATAATAATGTTGAAAAAAAAGCTGGAAAAGTAAAGTAACTCATTGGATAACTGGTTACTTTTAGGATAATTTCTGCTTATTTCTATTCATAGATTTACACTACTAGTACAAGTAAAAATGATGTTTTCTTTATTACTCGTATTAAATATAAAAAAGTTTGGAAAATCCAAAAGTGCACGACTCATAATGCTCAATTATGAAATATAAAAAAATGAAAAAAAGTCGTTCAAAATTAATTGCCGAAAAAACAGCTGTAGTAGGAAGAAGGTACTGCACAAGCGCCCCTGGTGGAATAAATGTACATAATATCTATAGATATACAGTCTTGTAGTTTTCGTTTTTTATTAATTGCAATTAAACGACACTGAATTAATTAATCATTCGCATTCAGTGACCTACAATCGTCGATTAGAATTTAAAAAAAAAAGAATTAACTCATTTGATGGATTTTTTCACAAGTTACAGTGTTTTCAGGTTTCACACATGACGGACAGGAAAATTTTTTGACCTATTTTGGTGTTTTTTTCCAATTCTATTGCAGTAAATCAATTTTTTAAAAGTATGGAATTAATCTCCATTAAATTATCTCGACAATAGTATGCAAAATATCTTGATTCCGTGAACTATCAAGGCTATAATAATAAAAATAGCCGCTAAAATTAAGCGTAAAAAATTTTTCGATCGTAAAGCACTCTCTGATGCTTCGCATCATGAGTCGTGCAATTATTAAAGTTTAAAAATAAATACAGCTCATATTATTGCCATTACCGATAGTAATTATTAAAAACCGTATAGGTAGTAATACAAATTATTAAAATTTGATAATTATTTATTTATCAAGTTATGCCGGGTTGCCTATCAAATAACCTTTTACGTATGAAATAATTTCTTTATTAATAATTTCTTGTTTTTAGTTTATAATTTAGTTGATTACTTTTCTTACTTTAAATTTCATGTATATAGTATGAAATTAACATTGAAATCATATACAAACCTCGGGTAAGACATTTAAGCTAAGAAAAAGTCGAAAAGCGTATATGGTATACATAAAAAATACTGTTAAACATTTCTAGTAGGTACTTAGTCCATGCGCTTCAATTACTTATTGACCTAAACAAACTTCTTTATTTGCTGAACTACATTTTGTTTCGCACTAATGGATACACGACCAATTAAGATATTAATGACACATCTACATGAATTAACATTAATAAATATTTCAACGTTATGTCGAACGCAGGTAACATGTAACATCCCTACAAGTTCAATTTTCAAAAATACCATAAAACAGACTATTACTTTTATTTCATTTACGAGCTTTTGCCCGCGGCTTCGCTCGCGTTACGAAGATATATTTTCATCCTCTATTTTATCCCCTTGGAGGTAGAATTGGTCAAAATCCTTTCTTAGCGGATGCCTACGTCATAACGTCTACCTGCATGCCAAATTTCAGCCCGATCCGTCTAGTGGTTTGGGCTGTGCGTTGATAGATCACTATGTCAGTCAGTCACCTTTGAGTTTAGATTTAATATCTATTATTTGAATAAGCATAGCAAACATTTTGGATGGGATTTTTTTTAAGAACCGCAAATTTTTTTATAAATGTGATGACTATACCGGATGATTATGATGATGTCGTCCCCCATGGTTTTAATTTCTAACCATCGGACACCCGTATCCCTCACGGCTCGAAGATTGTCTGCATGAAATTTCCCCTTTTTACCACGCTTTTTTTAGCTTGATCTGTATATATGTAACGGATCCTTGAACTCGATGTTAACATCGCTCAAAGTGGAAGGGTCCTTTAAATTTAAAATTTTGAACATTTATCAAGAATTCATCGATACTTCTTTCAATACACGATTTTCATAATTTTATTCCCATTCTTCTCATCAGGATCGCAGTCAGGATCGTCAAGAATCAGGATTAACAATTTTCTTTGTGCGATTTTAGCGTGGTTTTTAGTTTTTAAACTATAATACTTGACTTGAAGACTACAGTTACAGGCTACTAGTAAACTATAAACTATAACTATAAAAAAAATGTGAGCCGACACGGGACGCCTGGCAGATGTAAAACATCGACATTATTTTGTAAAAGTAATATGCGGAAAAGAACATATTGTGATAGGAACTAAATATGTCATAATGATAAAATAAAATATTACGATTTTTTCCAGATAACGATGACTATTTATTGAATAAACATTTATTTTCATTGAATACAAAAATTTACGAATTTATTTCAAATCGTGACTACTTAATTCTAGCGCATGGCGACGCGTCGCCACACCGTACACACTACTGCATATAGAATGTATATATATATACCATCGTATAGCGTGGCGTATGCGTCGCCACGCCAGAAATCGGTTTTACGTGCGGCTATAGATGTTTCACATCAACAAAAAAGGTACTAGCCTTTTTTATAGTAGAACTTACTCCACTCCCAGAGTTACAGCAACAGGACAAAAACTCGCAGTTATAATATGCATAAATAAAATACACTGCACAATTTGCGTAAGGTAGTAAGAAGCTAGAATTAATGGATGCATCACAAAAAGCCAGCGAAGAGACCTTTATAAACACCTGCTTGTTATTTAAAAGCAATAATGCGTACTTGTAATAATGCCTAATATGAATGTACCTTTAATGATGATATTTTTAGGGTTCCGTACCCAAAGGGTAAAAACGGAACCATATTTATTAATTCTCCGCTATCTGTCCGTCTGTCACAGGGCTCTATCTCCAGAATTGTAATAGATAGACATTTGAATTTTATATAAGATTTTTTTACAAAATAAGTAAAAGGGTGGCCACTATAACAACAAATGCTAAAAATAAAAAAAGTTGAAAATAAATTGGCGTCGCCATATAATAAACCGCTATTTTTTAACGTTTTTCGCTTAATCTATTTAACCGTAACAGGTAGATATTACAAATTTTCACAATGTATTTACTTCAATGGCTGGTATAATAAGTAATAACAAATACTAAAAATAAAAAAAATATGAAAATATTGCTGGTACGGAACCCACCGTTGTGAGTTCGACTTACACTTGTCTAATTATTATAGTAATGCCAGTTTCTCACGATGGTGGTAAAAGTAGTTTGACTGAGGTAAGACCATTGTATCAGAAGCTTCGACGACCCGCGTCGCGGTGATCACCATCACGCAGAGGGATCCGGGTTCTATCCTCGGCCAGACCGATATGTTTCTGTATTCGTAAGAAACCTAGTGTAGAGTTAATTATAATGATTACAAAAAATTCAAAATTAAAACCTAAATCAGCAAATAATATATTCAATTTATCCTAAAAGATATTGTAATAAATGGAAATGGATGCGTTCCATTAATTTTAATTTCCGATTGATAAATTGTCGACAATAAAATAATAAAAGTTATAAGGTTATGTCATCTATAAAAAAATATATTTAACACTTTGCGACAAAAACATGACCTTGGTAAACCACCGGTTCTCAATCTGCAATCCGTGGAGTAATTAAAATATAAATAGGTATAAAAAGAAAACATTAATTTATGATACTGCTTAATTATTTTTGTTATTTAGGTACTTTATTTTAAGAAGTGAGACGTCCGTGCTACTGCAACCACATACATTGCGAGTAATAGAAAAATATATACGTACAAATTTTATTATTTTATATTAAATAGAGGTAGGTATAGGAAAACAGCAGGAAATTATATGCTAAACAGTAAAATCGTCTTAACGAAACGAGATACTAAACGCTTTCCCATGAGGTCTATGATTTCGTTAATAAAATGTATACTGGTATTGTCAACTTTAAGAACTCTTAGACTATTATATTATATAAAGTAAGTTTATTCTTGTATAAATTAGTCGCAAAACGACTTAAAATACACTTTAATAATGACACTTAGATACTGGAAACTTCGTGGAACAATTACTTAGCATTACGTTTTACAACCCTCTAAAACGAAATATTGTTCCCATAGACTATTACTTACTAAATATACCTGAGACAGTACATTATCTAGCTCAATACTTAAAAAATACTTGATTAGTTTTGACAATTCCAAGAATTCTACGCCTTGCAAGAACTTTAATGCCTTGTAAAATTATTAAGTTAAGCAGCTAGGCGATTCTTTGTATTGACGCCAAATAAACAAAAGAAATTCTATGAAGGTAAGAAGCATTGTTTTGTTTAAAGTCTACTTGTGCTTTCAAACTCCCATTTTCTAAGCTCATCTTAGTAAAATCTTTCACACAAAATCTTTGTAAAAAAAATATTGAACTAAAGACGTCTAAAGCGGATTACAGGGATTTACTGCAACTACGTAAGTTTTTGGTTAAGTGAGTGCTGGAATATACTTTAAGTCTTCCAACTTCCTGTAATTAGGAACTTGAAGGTGGTAGAACCCTTTGTGGTTCGACTCCGGCGGCACCACCGCCACACCTATTTCTACCTAATAACAGCAGTGTTAGGCGCTGCTGTGTTCCGGTTTGAAGGGTGTGGTAAGGGAGACGTTCCAGCTTAGTCCTCAGGGGTAGCGGCGCATCTGTGGCCGACCTCAAATAGGAATACCTAATCCTATCTGTGGCTGATTACAGATGTCTATGGGCGGCAGTAGCCACTTACCATCAGGTGGACTGCATGCTCGTCTGCTACTCTTATATTATAAAAAAAATACTCGTACCATAGCCCGGCAATAGGATACAAAGCTGCCAAAAAAACGGTGTACGGAAATTCACGCGGAAGGATAACTCGTTACTAGAATATGCAATTAAGGCTTTGCAAACAATGCTAAGCTAGATACTATCCCGATTAAGCGTTATTTATAAGCAAATTAACATAGGCTTAGGTGCTTTCCTAATACCATTTTAATTTCGAAATATAAAAAATCGGAACCGGAAATTACGGTCGAGATTATCTTGCATACAACAACATCAGTCAACATAGCGTTCATATGTGATTGTAATGAGATAAAAAAGTTAAAAAGATATTTAGCTTAGGCTTAGATTTAAGACATATTCGATCTATTTTATAATTTATATTATTTTTTTATATTTATATATTATAATTTTCATAATATATTACTAAACGTATGCTATGCTAAACAATGTGTACTACAAAACTACAAAATCGCGCAACATCTTAAACATTAAGTACTAAGTAAGAAATAAGTAATGCCTAAATTTCAAATATATAGAAACAATAAATCAAATTGCAAAATTAGAAAAAGACAATAAAATAATGTAAAAGTATGCATAACACAGCATTAGGTAATAATGTACTTGGAAGTATATGAACCATGGAAATTTGTAATTCAAATGGGAAATCCTAAAAAAGCTATGTTGGTCACTCGGTTTTTGCCATCAGCATTTCTATTTTTATCACTGTGTTAATAGTTACGCGGACCTACTTCTCGTTTAATCTAAAATCAACAATCGATAGACTGTTCTGTTTATCTTGTATAGATTACTTAAAAATATACATATATTTACATATCGAATAGATTGTAAAACGCAAAATTTTGAAACGACGCAAAGTACGGTTAACTTTTTTTAAGTGGATACAATAAAACCAAAATTTTAAAATATCTACAAAATATTATAAAATATGATAGTAGTACTGGTAAATGTAGATTAAAGGTTAGTTTTTGAAGTATAGTTGAGGTAAAACTGTGTAATCGAAATTGTAGGTTAATTTAGGCCATATTTTTGAAAATTTGCATGTAAATACACACATCATTTTTATAGCATGATGCATATCATTATTTAAAAGTATGGTTTTATCCCAGCTCCGACATTACCCCAAGTAACCTAACATTGTAAAGATTGTACATTTTGTAATATATTTAAGATAAGAGGTTAATAATAGAATAGAACTCGATGTTGAAATTATTAGAACTCATTTGTTAATTTGTTTCTGCAAGCTTATCTAGCTATTGGATCAGTTTATGATATATACATTTTCAGAAATTGCGTGCCCTAAATAATGCGCAACCTTGTTTTTACTTTGAACTAGTACACAAAGTTACGTTAAGATAGTTGCATGAAAAACAGAAGACAATAAAAGCGAGCGAAAAGTAAATTATAATAAAAAACATGCAAGCGAACACAACACCTCTTCCTTTTTGTAAATCTGTAAAATATACGAAAGTACAGTCTATCGTTCCCATGACATTTCAGTTAAAAAAACCTAATCGACTTATTGACCAAGCTAAATATTTGAGAAACACTGGCTATGTCATTACAGCCTAAATAACCTACTTTAGACATAACATGACAGTGACATACAAAGTTTTATTTTGGCGCCACGAAAGATCATCGAGCTAGGCAGGTATGTGGTATGTACCGCAATTCGTGAATGCCCCATGACAGCTGTTGTAATTTAAATCATAACGGTTAAAACACGACTTCTTAACTTGCCCGGTGAATCATCTTTCCGCTTGATTCACGATCACGACGCTCGCTCGCAGTACTGTACTCTCTGTAGTACTCACTACATACTATGTTATAAACTCACCGTCTCACAGATAAATATTGTATACAAATCAATTATTAAACCAACTTGGCAGAACAAAGACTCCTTTGTCCAGTTCACATGTAAAAAAACTAGCAAGAGGAATCGACATCAGCTGTTCCTAAATCGATATGCGTTATGCAAATCAATTACGTCGCGTTACGAATACGAAGCTTTTGTAAAAGCGCCGATGTCCTTCGTTTTGGCGGTCTGTTACGAATAACTTATACTCGCGTTATAGGTGTATGATACAATTTACGATGAAAACCGGTCTGCATGCACGGTGCTCGGTGTCTACATCGATTCAGTCACCCCGAACCGAATGTTTCACACAAAATGAATCACGTTTCGCTCGAGACCAACTTTCTACGCTTCGGACAATCTCGCCACCCCGTTTCGTGACCCTACCCTCGGAATTTTACATTCGATAACAAAGATTTCACTTACGAACCGATGTCCGGTGTGGCGGTGTCACGTATCTTGAGAATCTGGAAGAGCCACGTGCATCGAAGGTAGTCCAATCGAACAGAGGGACCGCATGCAGGCCGGGATTGGTGCAATGTGTTAGAAGGCACAACGTTTACACCGAATCACGTCCTATGCGTGGCCACCGCTGTGAACGACCGGCGGGGTAACGGGACTGCGCGCCGCGGATGCTGAGTAGCGGTCTCCGAAGGCCGGGCCCGGTTGGATAGGCCGGGACTGGTGCAATATTGAACCGAACAGAATATAGCGCCAGTCACCGCCTCGCCACTCGGGCCTCTCGAACAAAGGTGCCGCTCCTGCGCCGCGCCCGATGCTGCCGGTAAACTTGCGAAGTTAGTGAACTCGCGCACGGTCGTGTCGACGCGCACGAAGCGCGAACGCGTGTGTCCCGGTCGGCGGCCGGCGCCGGAGTGCTGCGGTGCGGGGAGCGCGACGCGCGCGCAGCTGTCGCGCCGAGAGCCCCTCCCCGCGCGTCCCTCAGGCCCTTTATCGTTCTGGGAAGTGGTTCCTAAACTTCCCGGCCGCGCTGCTCGCTTCCATCCTCCCCGATGTATGGGAAATTCTCGTAGCGAGCTCGAAAGTTGTGAGCCTTGACACGCAAACTTGCGACGTGTCTCTACTGTGTACGATGACGTGTGCCCGCAAACGAGCTTTTAGCGTCGATCACCTCGACAATCGAGAATTAGTAGACCGCACGCGAGGCTATCAGTGAATGAACGGCGTGATTAATATGCAAATACATTTGCAAATCACTTATGGAAAACTACCTACCTTTTATCTTTTAAGTGTTGTTAGTAAAAAAATATAACTACATTAAAAATAATTACTCTAATTAAACCAATAAAATCTAAACATATTAAAATGATTGTAAAGTTTAATAACAAAAATATACCGAGTTTACGGACAAATATAAACCTCGTGGTAATGTTAACCGAACAAAGAACATTTAAATATCTCGGGTAATTTAAACCGAGAACTAGCAACCCAGCGATGTTCGACATTCAAGCCGTCCATCCCGACCGCTCCTACCTGCGCCTGCGCCGACCATAGATTACAAAATAAATAGAGGGCACAAGGATCTTAACTTTAATAAAAACCACGCACGAGCCACGTGGTGTTATTATTATATAAATAAATGACGTCATCGCATATGATCAGATAACTTATTAATTTGTTTTGTATGCAATCAAAAGTTTGCCGCAGGAGTGTCGACCTTTTAGTGCCTACTGCCTACTAATGCAGGTTTTAAGTGCCTAGACCGCTATATTTAATATAAGTAAAAACTAGGACAAAAAGGTGAGTAATTAAAAAAATAGGTATTACTTTTGCGTATTATAAAAACATGACATTTCGACTTGATCATTGTTACATTAAGGTTACGATACAAAATAACAGAAGTAAATCATTGCCTATTTACTATAAGCTGAACAATAATAGTGAAATTAATGTATGTAGGTACAAAATAAAATGTCTAAGTTTATTTTCCCGCCATTTCTCGCTTTCTCAGTTCAGTATTTATTTTGGTCTGTTCGATATTTTTTGCAAACTTTTAAGTTAATTGACGCTTAACCTTCCGATCAATTTAATAATCTAGTTTTGAAACCAGAAAACCAAAAGTAGGTGGAAACTAAACTCAATTGTATCATAGTGCGCTACTCGAAAAGAAACAAAGAAAAAATTGTTCATAACCGTATAACTTTCTAAATATTTTTCGATTACGGCAAAACTTATGAAGTGTTACGAACTAACTTATAGAATAGTGTTTTGCCTATAAGTACGCTCATCACGTACCTATATAACCATTGTTATCGTAGCTTTTAGCCAAATTCACTTAACAATACGATGATGTATCGATACAACAATATATAATATGTTAAAAGCAAAAAATCTTTTTAATTCGCAACTGGTTGCACCACAACCATATCCATATTCTGCCGTATGTCAGTAAATTAACAGTGTGGTACTGCTTTCATAATAGGGATTTTACAACAATTTTCTTTGCCGGAACTCACTTAGGAAAAAGATTGGTAAGTAGGCAGATCTTCAGACCTCAACATTTCTTCTTCAGCAGGACTCCTCAAAAAGGTGAGTACCCTCTAAAATATTTATATACTTAAATAATAATGATTATAAAACAAAATAAGTATTGAACAATCCTCCTGTTTAAAGTGAAAAGTACACATACGTTTAGCGTCAGGATTGGCAAAGAAGCGCAGAAATCAAACTTCGAATACTACTGTTATATTTGCAGTTGACTTATAAGCTCGACACGCGACAACATCATGAAGATGACTTATTACCAAGTATCCGTTTTTAACTTATTAAAAAAAACAATAATACATGTTCGAATTTTGAAATGTACCTAATAAAGCTGCAAGCGATGCGTACGCGCAGGTCAAATCATAACTGCATTTTCGTTGCGTACCTACCTACAGAGATTTCTACCGCGATACTGACATAAGTTGCGGGGTTACCGACCTCGTCGATATGTAACATGACTTACAATAGTGACGCAAGTTATCGGGCTAATTAAAAAACGAACGACAAATTATATGTATACAAACTCATACATTGAATGCGTTTTAGTGAGTGCCTGATGTTAACGCGGGTTTGTGAAAATAAACGAAAAAAAAAGAAAAAAGTTTTTATAGATTATTTATTTTTAAGATTTTGAATAAAACGCTTTCAAGATTTCTCTAAATTCTCAGGCAAAAAGCTGACCTTAAAATGTTTCGTAGATTTGCCTGGCAATACAAACGAATATCCGTGATTCAAAATTTTATCTAATCTATCACACATCTCCATCAATATGTATACATTTTGAACTCCGTTATTATTATTATTTTTTTTTTTTAAGCTTGGCATTTTTTAAGTTGGACGTTTGCATATTCGATGAGTGTTCACATAATATTAGAATAGTTTTTTTTTTTTTTTTTTTTTTTTTTTTTTATATGTAACCTAACGATAAGGCAGACGGGCTGCCTGATGGAAAGCAGTCACCGTCGCCTATGGACATTTGCAACACCAGAGGAGTCGCCAATGCATCGCCGGCTTTGAAGGAGAGCTCTTTTTACACCCCTCTTGAAGAGCCCCATGTCATAGTCCTGAGGGAATACCTCAGGAGGAAGTTCATTCCACATTTTGCACGTACGCGGCAAAAATGATCTATTAAACCGAACCGTGGAGGACCGCCACGGGTCCAGTTGATGTGGATGGAACTTCATCCTTCGGCGAGTGGTGCGATGAAGGAAAGGCGACGTAGGCACCAGATCAAACAGTTCCTCAGAACACTCACCATTGTAAAGTCGGTAGAACACGCAGAGGGAACCTATGTCCCTCCGAAGGCTTAAGGGTTCTAACCGATCAGAGATCACTGGGTCATCGACGATTCGCACCGCGCGTTTCTGTACGGAGTCAAGTGGGTTAAGTTGGTATTGTGGTGCCCCTGCCCAGAGATGCGAGCAGTACTCCATGTGGGGCCTCACTTGCGCTTTATAAAGCAGCAGGATAGAATAGTACATTACAATACGAGGACGAAAATTTTTTTTCTGACAAGTGTGAGTTTGCAGGCCGAGCCGCAGGCGAGGACTGCAATCACACGAGTCAGAAAAACATTTTTCGTCCGCGTGTTGTATAAAATTTTATATTACGGGGTCGGAAATGGGGGTTTTGCGCACGCGAAGCGTGCGTAAAACGTCCATTTACGCACGCCGTGATATAAAAATATTTTAATTTTTTACAATATAATTGTAGTTATTTTTAGCGCCAGCATCACTAACAACAACAAATCCAATCAGTTGTTAATGACAAATTTTATTGTTGTTGAATGAAAACTTGAGTTAAGCACACTTGAAGATGTATGCCTCACAACGTGTGATAAAAAAAAACTTAATGCCGTTAGTGTTGCCAATGGTTTTATTTTAAAAATATAGAAGTAAGAAGAAAGCATCCAGTCCACCTGATAGTAGGTGGCTTCAGCCACCCTCTGTAATCAACTCCAGATAAGAGTAGTTCTAGATTACTTGAGTTGCTACCCTCGAGAATTAGCTTTGAACACCTCTAATAATTAGGTCTCCTTAACCACACCCTTCAAACCCTTATAAGGCCGTAATTAGGTGTGACGGTTGCTCCGGAGTCGAACAAAGGGTTGTAACTTCAAAGTTTTCATATGAATGATCCATCAGATTCGTTTTACTTACAATGTTTCATGAAAATCCATCGAGAAACATCCAGAATTTCTAGAAGAAAGCAATAATGAACAAAGAACCAAATCTTAATCTTTTAGTTAAGTAACAAAATATTACGACATTGAAATAGGTTGAAAAATTTCAATGGTTTCTCACTCATGTGTTCTTGGAAGCAAGCGGCGGCTTCGAGGCCATCGCTAAAACAAACAACTTTATACTTTACTACTCTAAAATATGGGTGAATATTTAATAAGAGGAACGAATACAATTTGTAGAGCCACGGTCCCTTCCTTTTGTTCTAAATTGGACGAATTTCGAATGCTATTTTATTTTCGATCGAAAAATCCCTTTTGCAAATCGCGCCTTTGTAGTATCGTGTATCTATTGTAACATTCGCAAGTTTTGCGCTTTTGTTTCGATACAATTGTTTTGTGAATTGACTATGTAATGCTTCAGGTAACTTTAAAAATAGGTCAATATAATTAAGCCGAAGATTAGTTACAGGTAAAACTTTCAGTCATTCAGAAATGCTTTCTATTGTTACAAGAACAGTGTTAAGTTCGAGGACAATGGGCTTGGTATTTATCCTGACGGTATTGGCCGCGGCTTAAAGATGGTTTTAAGGTTTTTAATTATTCACGTTGAAATTATAAGTTTCATTTAAGTAGATATAGGTAAAAGTAGTCTCACCCTGATAAAAATCTTGTATATTATGTTTAGGTGTGTGAAACTCTTCTAAAAAAAAAGAGCTCCCGAGATTTACTCATACAGCCAATATACAATATGACCGGTCTCTTTCTATGTTCTGTGGATATTGTAAAAGATGATTAAACCTCCAGATAGGCAGCAGATTCATTGGCGAAATAATGATCTGTAAATACAGATGCCACCAATGCGCGGGCGCAGATTAAACTCACCATACCCATCATACCTTGCCCCTGCAGCCTGGGGACCAGAATATACCTATGGTATCCCAAGCCTGTCATAAGAGGTGACTGAAAAGGCGCTTACTAAGTTGCAAAAAGCAAAACTGCCCAGCCAGCAACTCCAGGAAGAACGATAATGTGGAAGAACATAAAGTGCCTTCTTAAGTAGAATTCTACCAAAATAAGTAGAAAAACTTCGTACACTTGAGAAGTGTCTGGAATTTCTCCGACTTGTGGGTGTTGACGTCCGTTAAATCGTACCATAGCAATAAGCTGGCACCATGGCATTCTCCATGTTATCAGGCATGGTGACGTCAGCAAGCAGGATGTTTAGACTGACCGCGTCTCGCTGACAGTTCGAGTAACGCCTTAGCATTATGCCGGATCACATGATGGCGAAATGACCAAAAAGTGTCCCTTGTGACGTCACCGGGGGGGAAAAGGGGGTAATGGGTGGAGGTTTTGGGTTCCAAATTCTGCGGCTGTGGTTTCAGCTAAAAATCTTGTATATTATCTTTAGGTGTGTGAAACTCTCCGAAAAAAAATATCATCCAAGATTTACTCGTACCGGCATTATATTATGATATAAGCTCAAAAAATTAAACAGTTTCTCTCTTCCTGTGTTCTGTGGATGCTGTCGTGACGTTGCCTAGTGACAGCCTGGTGACGGAAACTCGGCCTCTCGATCGAGTTCCAAGGTTTGATTCCCAGGCGCACACCTCGGATTTTTCAAAGTTTAGAAACATTGAAGCCAAACATCGGGCAGGAATCTCAGAATGAGCGAGATTTAGGTCATAGTCCACCACGCTGGTTAAGTGCGAATTGCGGCGTATTTCCTCGAGATGCTATCCTTCAACATTTCCGTGAGTGGATTAATTTTATATGTAGGTACACATGAAATTTTGTAAAATCAAAGGTGCATTTGGGATTTACACCTCTGATCTTTCGATCGAGAGTCTAAGTTGCTAACAGTCTGACAAAAACGCTACCTTAATATATTAATTTGGTCGAATGTGTCCACACGATGTCACACGTCGATAGAAAAACGAAATGAGATACGTTCATATGTGTAGCAGTTATGTCATGGAAATTGTCGAGTTTAACTTTTAGCTGCCGTTTCGAGTTACACTGTTCTTGCCATTCAGATATCCCTGAATTTCCTAGTAAAAGATTTGTAAAAGTTTATAAGCTTTGTAATATTACAAAACGGGCTTTCAGTTATATACTTCATTTTGATACCTTTTATAGATTTGGTCGCCTGCTTCACGCTAGAAATATGTGTGGCGGCGGAGTGGTCCCCGGTAGAACTTTTTTTTTTTTTATATATTATAGGAGTAGCAGACGAGCATGCAGTCCACCTGATGGTAAGTGGCTACTGCCGCCCATGGACATCTGTAATCAACCCCAGATAGGATTAGATATTTCTATCTGAGGTCAGTCACAGATGCGCTGCTACCCCTGAGGACTAAGCTGGAACTCCTCGGAAAAGTCTGTCTCCCTTACCACTCCCTTCAAACCGGAACACAGTAGCGCCTAACACTGCTGTTATTAGGTAGAAATAGGTGTGGCGGTGGTGCCGCCGGAGTCGAACCACAAAGGGTTCTACCACCTTTAATTCTGATACTACAACCTTTCATTTTTAATGGAAGTAAATGGGCATTTCACATTATCACCATTAAGTTAAAAATACGTAGCTTTTGTGGTTCGCCTGTGGTGGACGCATAATAATATTCCTGCATTATAACAGTAATAACAGCAGTGTAACGCTGGTTTGTGTTTGAAGAGTGATAAGGAAGGAAAAGATTCTTCATGAGGCGTTCTTATTTATTCCTCTTGTGTTACATAAGCTATATGAATCTATAGATAATCCTGATTAAAACTCTAATCCTTTTTATGGATTATAAACGTCCATAGGCAGCATCAAGTCAATTGGCGAAATTATGATATTTTGAAATTTTAATTGCTAAAGGACAATGCCCATGAAAGTATGGACCGCCGTCCAGAGTTGCATCAAATTGAAACTTGTTGTGGACGATGTATAATTAACCAAATACTACCACCAATAATTATTTTTTAGATCAGCACCCGGGTTCTGAAGTTATTTACCGAAATGTTACATAACCTCAAAATCGAAAATATCCGACGATAGATTGATGATCGGTTTTAACTGATAGTAGGAATCTATAATGTGGTTCGACTAACATATTCCATTTACTTTTAAAGGTAATAGGTAAAAAAACCTAAAATAATCCTAAAAACCTAAAATAATGAATTCCGAGTATAAAATACCGCCATTTTAATTTTTAAGAACAACAATCAACATTTCGTCTTATTTTATCTTAAATGGAACCCCCTTGTTCAAAGAAACTATTCTGATCGACAACTAAGTAAAAAAATAAAAAAATAATTTTAATATTACTTTCATTTTGATGCATGAGAAAAATCAATACATACCAAGAATGGGCATTCTCCTTTCGGACCATAGATTACTCACGCCTAACAAGAAAATGTACCCAGTTTTGAGAATTGAAATAGTTGCGTAAAAAAGTTTTGCCACGTCTCCGTGCTAAAATGTCCCTAAAATATTTGAAATAATTATTAATTTATTACGTGAATTACGTAATTATTACGTAAATTAGTTATTTATTCGTAAATTTTCTCTAAAAATGTTTTTATTTGTCAAGAATTCAAAAAAAGAGCTTACTAAAATAAGCCATTTGTGGCTTCATTCAATTTCAAGGCGGCGAAGTATCTTTACTAATCTATGTTTCGGACATAATAATATGTAATCGGAAATACGTACAAGTGAAGTTAAATAAAATATTATGAATAGACACTTCGGTTTTATTCATTTGCTATACTTATGTAGAAATGAATAGAGTTTTTATTCCCTGCGAGCATATTTTAAGTAAACATAATATTATTATTATGTTTGTAATGAATACAATAGGGTTCCCAAATTAAGTGGTTTTAAATAATATTTAAATGACTTAATTTCTAATGTTTAGTAGATAACATTGTATTTTAATCATCTACCTGCGTGCATAATTAGATTTTTTTAAGTTTTATTTAATCTATTTCAGTTGTTTTTTACTTCACTATACTTGTCGTAGTAATTATAATCATAAAATATATTATAATTTCATTAAATATATACTTTTTTATTATGCTTTGTTGAATGAGGTTGTCAAATTTAATATTTTAA
The DNA here is from genome assembly GCA_014595695.2 of Epargyreus clarus clarus. Lineage (NCBI taxonomy): Eukaryota > Metazoa > Arthropoda > Insecta > Lepidoptera > Hesperiidae > Epargyreus > Epargyreus clarus. The sequence continues at coordinate 11,469,486 of JACTTY020000001.1, forward strand.
TATTCAGATCTTTGACTAGACATATTTCAAGTTATAAATAAAAACAGATAAATAATATTAAAAAAAATATTTGCTATTTAATTCCTACTAAACTGAGTCAATAAAGCACTTTTGTCGCAAGCCAGACCGATTTCAAACGCAATATAAATATTTGTGTTCAGTTAGAACAATTTCTACTTTTGTAAAGGTACTCTAGTCATTCAACATTGCGGAATGAACTAGCAAATCTTTTAACAAAGGTATAGTTGGACAAAAAGGCGGGAATCGCCATGACGGGCCGCGCGTGCGCCGCGCAGCTGCGTCGTACATCTGCTGCCAACCTGTGTCCACAGTTCGAATTATCGTTAATATCGCTTTCTTATCCTCCGATTATTTATATATTCAGGTAATTTCTACGAAGGAAGGATTCCAATTGAGGCATTGGTGCCGCTGGACTTTTAAGGTTTTTGAACACGCGAATACGAGTTAATTCGATGCGAATCGACAATAGCTGTGGTTTATATTGTTTGAGTTGTTTTTTAATAATATTTATGTCAATTAAATTATTTTCATATATCGTATATTATGCCAAAATGCCCCTGTGTAAGTACATGAGATGGACGGGGTAAATTTATTCATTTCTATATTTACAATCGTAAGTAAGTTTTCAATATGTTATCTAGATGATCTCTTAGATAGGTATATTATCCTATATAGGTTACTATACTCTTTGGATATATGTGACATGTGCATTGTGTACATCCACTTAAAAACTTAGCAAGTTAAAAAATAAAAGTAAGAACCAATTAAGTTTGTAAAGTCAATTTTAAAATATGCAGAACAAAGTAAATATTGCATAAATAAGGAAATATTGATACAACTTCTCATTACAAACTCAAAAAATTAAGGTAAGGGCGCACAATTACGATTTGAAATTTGTTCCGACACAGATCGCCATAACTGATACTGGTCAGTTGATAATGAAGGTTTTAAATCCTGCTGATAAGGTTTATTATGCCTTTTAACAGCCGTGCTGTGTCAAGCTTTTCTGTGTTCTGGTCACATACTATCTTTGAAATATATAGCTCTGGTAATCTGGTCTGAAGAGTGTAGCAAGGTAGAGACTTATACGAGTGATAGGAACAAATTATCACATGTTCCATAAAATGTATACAACCATAACCCATTATAAAAATGCAGACAAATTAGCAAATATTGTTGACTTACCTAATAGTTTTGTCATCATCACATCAACAACCTCAACAACCTCTCATAATGAGAAGGATTAGGCCATAGTCCACCGCGCTGGCAAAGTGCGTATTGGTAGACTTCATAACTTTGAAAAAATCAGAGGTGCGTTGCCTGGGATTTGAACCTCGGACCCCTCTATCGAGAGGCCGAGTTTCTTAACCACTAGACTATCACTGCTTAATATACATATAACGTTGCAAACGTGGCAAACGTTGTGTTGCCATATAAATAAAAAAATGTTAAGGGTAAACAACCCTTATCATTTAGGGGTATGAAAAATAGATGTAATCGGTAAAGCCGTTTCGGAGGAGTACGGTAACTAACATCGTGACATGAGAATTTTATATAAAAAAATGATGAGTAAATTTTAATGCGTCCAATATTTTCAACCTGTAGCACTTCATTAGTTTGATGGCATGGTGTGAATTGAATTGAATTGGACGCCAAAACTATATTTTTTTCACGACCATTGTTATAATATATAGTAGGCATATCACATCAAACAAGTTATCAAACGAAATCTATAAATTCGTGTACCGTTGCTACGGTACGCACATGACGGTGTTTTACAAATGTGGCTCACGTATGGCCACCATTAATCTACACATTGTTATCTTCGGGGTCAAAAGCAATGCTTCCCGTTCGATGCGATGTCAACTCTCACATTTTTGTTGCTTTCGACCTCAGACTAAAAAAGGTAGACTTACCGCAAATAAAATACTGAAGCGTACCCAATTTTCTTTCTATTATGAAAACATAGAATGCAAATCAGTGACTTACACTTATGAGAAGATGATCTCAGTCCTCAGGAGTGAGAACGCATCTGTAAACGGTTACAGGAAGATATGGAATTGGTTACAGATATCTATGGGCGGCCGTTTCTTTCAGAAACATAATTTCGGAAGACTTCTTAAGTTGTAATACGATAATAAATGCTTGTAAAGATACAATGGAAAGTTTTAAAATAAATAAATGATTTTTTTTAATAATTGGTACAGTCATAATTCTATATTACATACAAAGTTCAAATTCGCCACATTCACGAAATTGAGCTCCACTTTAGCGCTCAATAACATAAGAGCAAGCTCTTCAATGCAATACGTCTTATTTTCTACGAGGCGTCGTTTTATTTTTTTTAGTCTGTGTGTTTACCATAATAGTCTTTACAATACATTGATTTCATCAGATACTTTTATAAACACGATATTTCGTAAAGCCTTACTCCAATACTTACTATTACTAAAAACGCTACATGTGCTGTTATTTTTTTAATGCTATTGCCTAATACTTAGAAAATCTGCCTCTGAAATGGGGGTTTGAGTTTCATTCTTCGTTCGGATATTGCTCCAACAAAACTTTGAAATGTCAGATCCTAGTATGTAAAGAAGAAGATCTAGGATCGTAGGATTTTAAAGATCTCGCAGGTATGCAGGTTTCCTCATGATTTTTTCCTTCACCATTAAGGCGAATGATAATCAATTTCGAATACGCACATAATATTGAAAATTAGAGTTGCTTTTGATACCGCCCTCAAACCCTTCGAGCAAAAGGCCGAGTTTCTACCACTAGGCTATCACTATTTAGTTTAATTCATCAACAACCCATTACTGTCCCACTGCTGGGCACTCTCATAATGAGAAGGTTTAGGCCATAGTCTACCGCGCTGGCCAAGTGCGTATTGGTAGACTTCACATACCTTTGGGATTTTTTTTTATAAATCTCTCTGGTATGCAGGTTTCCTCAAAATGTTTTCCTTCACCGTTTAGCAAGTGATAATTAATTTCTAATACGCACATAACTTTGAAAAATCAGAGCTGCGTACCTGGGATTTGAACCTCGGACCGGTCGATCGAGAGGCCGAGTTTCTTAACCACTAGGCTATCACTGCTTCATTATTAGTTATTATTATTATTTAGTTTAATTATGAATACAAAAATCTACATAAAAGTGCGAAAAACGCTAGCAATTACACAAAACTACACGTCCCTACGTCCCTGAGAGCGAAGACCGTGCGGGCGGCATGTAAGATGCGCTGTGCATCTGTCGGAGCAGCTGCGGCGGCAGATTGTGCGGCGGGTGCAACGATTTACATTGGAATATTTATTAGTAGCCACTGTGTCTACTTTACTCTGATTTGAAGACGCGTGTAGCAGGTGGTATAGGAATCAACCGGGTTATATCGGTAACTCTTTCTAGTTTGCATTTCTTGAAGGTTTCCTAGGAGGGGTAGGGATGTCAACTAACTTACCTACATGTGTTACATCTTAGTTCTGAAGTGGCAATGCATCTGGCATCTGTTTTAGGAAGATCCAGGGGATCTTTTATATGGATTCAGATGGTAGAGCCAGTATGGTTTGACCAAGAAGGTACCACTCCCAACTATTTCTAGCGTGAGGCAGTTCTTGTGTTTAAAGGATACTAGCTGTCCTCAGGAATGGCAACACATCTGTGATCGTCTTCAGGTAGAATCCCTGTTCTATACAGAGTTTGCTACGTGACAGTTTTCCAAGGACGGCAGTGACCACTCAACATCATGTACTGCTGACTTATTTATTTACTTTTTTTTACTTCTAAAAACACTGATCTACAAGTGAAACAATGTTCGTTGAATTGTTCCGAGTCTTTTTTTTATTGTTTAACTTAACAATTAGACAGACGTACCTACTTCCTGATGGAAAGTAGCCAACGCCGCCTATGGACATTTGCAACACCAAAGGAGTCGCCATGCATCGCCGGCTTTGAATTAGTTTGAATCTCTCCAAAAGAGATACAAAACTCTCCTTCAAAAGACAACTCTTAGAAATTAAACGAACTTACCTAAGTGAAGTTCCAATTTCAATTGTACGAACTGCATAGTCTCGAAATGATAATGTTGACATGTAGTACACCGCCAGTCGTCAGCCTTGTGTCACGTATATTCAGAGCTAAAAACCTCGAATTCAAATAATTTAAAACAATATCCAACCTACTTATAGCGCCCCCTACCGGTAAATGTCATTAAGTTTAGAGATCCTGGGGTCAAGATGTAAGTTCATTAGCTCGATTATTTTACAACATAGATGATATTATGGGTAATACTTATCGTATATAAGTATGGGTGGGTGGGTTATAATATCATTTCGAGACTATGCAGTTCGTACAATTGAAATTGGAACTTCACTTAGGTAAGTTCGTTTAATTTCTAATTGTACTTCACTGCATAGTCTCTTCAATGATAATGTTGACATGTAGATGTTTAGAGATTTGTAAAATAACGAGCCTATTAAACAAGATACAAAAACATTTAAATCCTATTATTTTTAAAATTCCTAATTTAATATATCTATTTAAATATTAATTACAGTTATCAAGTATACGTTAGATGTAACGTCTCTACTACAAAATTGAACTTAGATCTGATCCATTCAGCTATCCTTCTAAGAGGGTCTTAACTGACACTCATATGTTTAGACGTCAGCGTAGCAGCGTGGTAAAGCGTGCTCTCTAATGGTATGTATTGTAAAAAATGATATATCAATGCCATCATCCTCCGTGGTTGGTAAAATCTAGAAACTGTCGTCTGGGAGGTCACTGTATTATAAGATTACATAAAAGAAATAAACTTATTCTTGTAACTCTCAAGTGTTACTAGGCCTATCTAGGTAATTTTATTAAGGATGTGCTGGACAAATACTATGATTACTATGAAATAATGGTAATACTAGATTGTTTGAACACTGGTTATAGTAAGGTTTAAATTCATGTGGCAATTTAATATACAATATCTTCCGACAAGCAATTTGGTTAATATACAATAATGTTATTATTATGTTTATGTATACTTTTTAGAAGTCTCGACTCAGATGTAGGCGAATCGGTAGTAATAATGGCATTCACGGGCTTACACCAAGTGAACGTCATAATATATACGATATCTATTGTTTTTATATATTACTCATATATTATTATTGTTTTTTTTTTTTTTTCTTTTTACTATATGAGTAATTACAATAACCAAAAAAAAGTAAATAGTATTTATTCTTCATCTCCACTAAATAATATATAATATTTTACACTTAACTCGCTAAAAATATTTATACATCAGATGTAACTATCCCAACTAATAGCATACTTGGGATATGGAGGATAGAAAACCTAAATATGCATTTTAAGAACAAAAATAATTCTAGATATATATATATCAAAATGAAAAGAATATTGTAACCAGTCTACAGATAGATCTAGTTATTTACACTGTTTAGGCCAAAATATTATAAGCACCAGCATCACGTTTTCATTATTGCGTCTAACATTGCTTGTAGAGCAACAAAATCTTGAGATTCGTGTATAGAAACGAAACGCTCCTCGAGGAAGCGAGTAACATACAGGGTAAAGCGTTGACGAAAAACAAATGGATCTAGATCTTTTTTTTTTTTTTTTTTTAAATTCATATGAGACCCAAAATGCAACCCTTCCAAAACGAAAGGTTTATTTATTTTTATTATTATTATTTTTTTTTTAATACTATTTTTTAGGACTGTCTGGACCAGTCTGATACTACCACAAACTCCCCAACCGTTCAGAGATAATCTTTAACAACAATTATTTTATTAGAAATAAAATGAATATTTCCATTTAAATAGTATAACCTTAGTCATGACATGTAAGTCATACTTCTTGTAGGTTTCCTAGTAAATAAATCTATTTAAAAACCTTCAAAGTGTTAATTCGCAATGTATAATCTTGATTTAGTGATAGCAAATTCATTCTGAAATTATTGAATGTATTAGGGAAATAAAAACATTTTTTGGGTATTCAATAAATCCAATATGTGCCTTGATATTACGGTTAAATGTGGGTATTAAACACCATGCTGTTTCTATATGAAATAACTGTGGAGTTGCCTACACGTATTAGGGTTTCACCGTGTTGAAGATGATTATTGAAAAAATATCTTTAAGCACAAGTTACGCTGCATTTAACTTTAAATAGTTGATCGGATTTGTTATTTAAATCAAATAACAAAAATACCGAGAATAATGACCATATGTTACATAACTGATTGTGTCCCGATAATAAAAATAATATGACAACTACCACCTGTAATTATATCTATCTGTAAGAGGGATAGTATTTTGATAAACATTGTTAAACTTGTTATATATATATACATATCTTTGCATTTATTATAATTTTTATTTTTTAATATTATTATTATATATATATATATATATTTCTTTTTATTTCACCCTTGTGTTGATTTTTAATCTTTTATCTAATGGTAAAGCAATTTGATTTTTTATTTATTTATTCCTTGTATAATACAATGAACAACCTTAACAGTTGTATTATTTCCAATTATCAAACTATCTTTTAAGTAACCAATAAATCCTAAAGAATGATATAGCTTATTATGTCTATGATCCTAAATTACTAAGTGTCGTTATTGTTCCTTGTCCAATATTATGACATTTCAAATAGGAACTATGTTATATAAATATATAACTGACACAATGTCCCTAGATCTTAATCAGTTATGTATGGTCTTGTATCTTTTAAAAGGTTAGTAAAAACATAAATATAGTGTTCTGCTCAAACCAAAGGAAAGAACTTGAAATGCATAGAATTTCCATTTAACCATAGACATGTAAACACTGTTTAAGGACTTTAAGGTAATCATGAATTAGTATCCAAATATGCATTCTTGAAAACAATAGTAAGTAGTGAGTGGAATGCCAGGCTTTATTTAAAGCTCAAGATTAAGACCAAGATATTCAATATAAACCAACATCACCATCATCAGGTGTTGGTAAAGTAAAAATATTGTAAAAAATTGGTTAAGAGTAAACAATATGTTACCACTGATGTGAGAAGTCTTTCTACACACATACCGAGTATATTTTGAAAAAAAATCCTTAAGAATAATGAGTTTAAGTGTTTATACAAATAGACTCTTAAAGCTAACCACTTGCAAAGCTTGGGTCAATAGTTATTTGTTACAACTGGTCTTTAAAATTATAATTATAATCGACCACATTATTAACCACTCACCTAAAAATCTGTTGTGATTGAAGATTTATTCCAAAGGAAACTTCGATCAAGCCTTTCTGTGACACAGGTATTTGTACATGAGGCTTGTTGTAAGTCAGATAATGACCGTATTTGGTATGAGTATCTCAAACTTTTGGATGAAGTTTATCATAGGATGAAGTGTAAATATCTTCGTTATACTTGTTATTATAAAATATTGTACTATATATATATGAATTGAACAATCATTGTTTCTTAATCCATTTTGCCAATCATTTGTTCCAGTACTTGTACTATGAAATTTCTTCTTATTATTTATTATACATAATAAATGACCAGCACCAGTAATAAGATAATTGATAGCAAATTATCTTTATAAAGGCAAATAATTTAAAATTATTAAAAAACAATCATGTCAAATGCTCGAGAGCAGTAAGCATTCGCCTGATGTGGCATGGCTTTTGACTCTTTACAGCTACAATAGTAACTGCGACTTGTGCAACTTTTAAAGTCTAATCATGTGTTATCCGTCCCACAGTTTCCTAGATATTCCTAGAGGTCCAGTTCTTCCTTTAAACTATTTTTTCCTTTAGTCTATCTATCACCATCTAGATAGATAGATAGTTCCTTTAGTAAATTACTCTTTAATATGCTGATCTACCTAGATACCAAATTCTTATGAATGGTTAAACCAAATTTAGGTTCTTCTAGAGTATTACAAAAGGATATAAATTGTCATCTCTATATCCTGTATCATGTACATTATTAATCTGAATGATTCTTCAATAAAATGTTCATTGATTAAAATCATTACACCCAATCGATGGTAATAGTTGTGTCTATCTACTGATTATTAGTATTTTGTTATATGGGTTATTTACCCGATGTGAAGGACATCATACCCTATTAGAATGGGTGAATATCCGTTGTATCCGTCTACTTAATAGTAGTATCTTATTATAGTTGTTATATAGGTAAATATCCAATATGTAAGGGTCCCTTATTTGAACGGATGAATATCCATTAGGTATATTCTACTCAATAGTAGATTATTTTATGTGAGTAAATACTCAATATAAACAGGTTAGTACCCATGAACGGGGCTAAATAGCACCCTATTTCTTGTAATGTAGGTAAATATCCAATATGTAAGGGTCATAACCTTATTTGAACGGGTGAATACCTATTAGGTATATTCTACTCAATAGTAGATTCTTTTATGTGAGTAAATACTCAGTATAAACGGGTTAGTACCCATGCACGGGGCTAAATAGCACCCTATTTCTATGTTCATAGCTTTATATAAGCGAGATTTATATAAGGATTTAAATAAGCGAGATCACCTAAATAGGTGACAAGCTTAGTTAATGAACATAAGACGTCAAATTCCTTGCTACAGATCAATATGGTAATCTAAAAATCCTTTGCTTGGAAAAATATATATGTAAAAATTTACCTTGTCATTCCTCATTAATATATAAGATTATCATCTTATCTTTAATAATTGAAAATAATACATTTTCAATTTGCGACTGCATTCGTAATGGCCGCCTAGTACAAGTCTTCAGAATAATTTCGTCAAAATTCTTTATTTTCCTTTGTAACTTTTCTGCACAATATATCACACCTACGTCTTTTATAAATTATTAATTGAAATATTTGTTATAAATTAACAATTTTTACGATAAATTACTTATTTTATTTCTTATTTTGAAAAATCATAAATGTACACAGGCTGCACGAAAAACGATAATGACATTTACCGGTAGGGGGCGCTATAAGTAGGTTGGATATTGTTTTAAATTATTTGAATTCGAGGTTTTTAGCTCTGAATATACGTGACACAAGGCTGACGACTGGCGGTGTACTACATGTCAACATTATCATTGAAGAGACTATGCAGTGAAGTACAATTTCTCCCTACCCACACCCTTCAAACAGCAGCGTTTAATGACGCTGTTATGACTTATGATACTGAAATAAAAGTCTCGGTGGTGCCCCTGGAATCTAAAAACCAACGCTCCAATCATCTTCAAAAATATAATATACCTAAATCAACATGTTTATTATTTTTGTAGTGCTAAGGTAAGGATAAACGGATAATCCCCTGATCCTAGCGTCGAGAATTCGGCCGTAACGCGAGAGCCGACCGGTCCCAACCAGGCCGACCGTTAGCTGCCCACGGCCCACGTGCGACCGATACTAGTGGACGCACCCGACTATCGGTGCACACTTTGGTGCCTTAATCAAGGCTTGCAATCGTTAGCTGTATCTTAATGTACAAAGACAGGTGGAATGTTCGTACTGAATGTAAAAATACAGAATACAGACTTTGATCCTTATAAGCGACACTATCATATAGTGGAATAATATAGAGGATGTATTTTTTTTTCAAAAACTAACTCGTTCGATTCCCGGCTAGGAAAAAAAATATTTTAAAAAACTAAGTAATGATGCAGTTTTAGTTTTTATAAAAATCGTATAGTTTTTATAAAAAGGCCTCGTATCTCTTTTCAGCATTTTTCGCTAATCCTTATAGTTTCGGATTTCGCCCTGAAGCCCTATTGCCCCTATTTAAAAAATTCACCCTGTATACAGACGAAATGAAATTCAAACATGTGATCAATTTAAGTGGTAATTAAGTATTAGGTACGTAAGCAGAATTTTAATTATAAAGTTAGAATAAAAACCACTTTGCCACAATCGGCTAGTATATGTATCATGTTATAAATTTTATCTTTGTATAAATTTTAAACCATGCACTAGGTATGCACCACCCTCCCTCCCACATGGATATGTGTGCATGCAAGAATAAAAAATATACACCACCACACATAGGTACCATCAACACACGTTTCGCTGCAAAACTGAGCATCCTCAGGGTAAGTTGACTCAACCATGGCTAGTCGCTAAGTCCTAATTAGGTAAGAAGTTATTTCATTTACGAAATTTGTTTCTAATCAATTTTCAGCGAAAATAGATAAGCAAAAAACTCAAGTATGCTTACATAAGTATAATAGAACCTAGTATTGAATAATCAGAAACTTGAAAGCGTATTATTTTCACATAAATTTCTGTACTTATAACAGAGAGACAAATACTTATACAGCCTTATAATATAATTTCTAGATGGTAAAAGCCTTTTTGACTTTGATGACACTATATCTACAATAATTCTGCCTTCAAACAACATTGAAAGGTGGTAGAACCAGTATATATGGTTATCACTGAGGGTACGACAGCCACACTCTAGCATGTAGTAGTTGTGCGTTTTGGTGGAAGGGTGTACATGCAGGCTGAACATCTTAGTCCTCAGGAGTATACGCATCTGTAATCGGCTTCAGGTTCCCGTTATATATCAGGAACCTGTTCTATATCGGTTCTATTGAGTGTGCTCAGTACTTTTCCGATGCTTTCCACCTTCGTCCTCGAAGTAGCAATTCATCTGTGGTCGACGTCACATAGAGATCTAACCTTATCTGCGATGGATTGCGGATGTCCATCGGCGGCAGTAGCCACTAGCCACTCACCAACTGGTGGACTGCACGCTCGTTTGCTACTTTTATGGGTGTTATAGAAAATATGGAGTTGACCACAGATGGCCACAGATGTCTTAACACAATATTATTTTAATCATACTTTTACTTTTTTGCAGGAAATTTAACTTTTTAAGCAAAATGTGACAATTTCAGTTGGTTTTATACAATGGATAAGCGAAAAATTAATAAGGGTTTAAGTTTGTTCAACTGTGTATGACGGAATATTTTACTGTTTTAAGGTACTTAAGGTATACTTTCCTGAATCATGATGATTTTTAAAATATAGTGGTAGGCCCCCAGGTCTTGGTTGATTTTAAGAAAATGTCACTGTAATTTATCAACATCTCAAGTACAACACCACCTTTCATACGACAATAAAGTACTTTACCGCACACCAAGTTCTTCAATGTAAATAATAACGTAACAAGTATATCCAATAGATTAAAACTTCATATTGTTTGAACAACCATTTCTTTATAAACAGTTAAAACAAACGTCTTTTTCTTTTGTTTTCAAATGCAAGTGGTTTATGATAGCTTGATCAAGTGGCGTTAAGTTGTTTGTCAGTCCCTTATAGTAGGAGAGCCCACGATGCTAAGTGTGTATAAACTCGAGCGTCATTGGTAGCCATGCGATTGTGTAGATTTGACGTTAAAGTGAAGAAAACAGAGAATATGTAACAAAAATGTGTAACAAGTCAACTAACAATAACCTTATTCACAAATAAATTGATTTGATTTGATTTGATTTGAAAATGTTATATGATAATTTTCGATTCAGCGGGGGGTTTTCTTACCCTGACGATTTGAAAAAAAAAATAGTATGAAAATGTATGAAGAATAATGTACTGTCCTAAAAATTAGACATTTCCTTTCGTTTGTGATACATCATTACTTCCCAAGGATTCATGCTAATAAGTGACACTATCAGATAGCATAATATTACAGGTTGTTTTTTCTTTTTCAAAACGGCTGTTTTTTCACTACTTCCATGTGTGGTAATCGGCAGATTATGATGTTTCCCGTTTTCTAGCATTATTTCCTTTATATTAAAAAGAAAATTGACCGCGTTTGAGCATATCAAGTGATCGATTTTTTTGAGTGTGCACACCTCCCGACATAGAAAGCTCATTTATTCGCTCGAGACACTCCCGAAACCCCCTCTTGGACTCCTCAACTATTATGCTTCGTTTGTTTGGTGAGGAGAGGTTAAATAACGGATTGGTTATAGCTATCGGTAACATATTGTGCTTATTTTATGTTCGTTTTGACATTGTTATCCAATACACATGGGTTTGATAAATTAAAAAAGCCAAAGAAAAATATTTTATTGAAAGAAAACTTTTTATTTTTAAGTTGGAATAAGTACTTAAGTAGGCATTATTTTTCAACCTTACCACGCCCTTCAAACGAACACAGGAGCGCTTTACTTTGGTGTTACAAGACAGAAGGTATGGTGGTGACGTCTCCGAAGGTCAATCACGAAGGTTAACGGAAGGGTCAAGAAGATATGAGGTAGGTAGGTATACCTATCTTCAAAGCTTTGTTTTACCCCATAGTTTTACGCAAATAAAATTCTAGCAGCAGTGATAGCTTAGTGGTTAAAGACTCAGCCTCTCAACCGGGAGATCCGAGGTTCCAATCCCACACATGTACCTTCGCTATTTCAAAGCTCCTTAAACGATGAAAGAAAAATAAGGACACCCTTAAATAAATCTCAAGAGTGTATGCAATCTACCGATACGCACTTGGCCAGCGCGGTGGGTTATAGCCGTAATCCCTCGCCCTCTGAGAGGAGATCCGTGCCCAGCAGTGGGACAATAATAGTTATGCGGGCGGATGAAAGCACAGTAATACTTCAGAAATAATAATTCCAGAATTCCTAATTATAGTTCATTGAATAGTTTTGTGCTTCAGAGCATAATCAGTCGGGCTTTGTTATTATTATTGAAAACCATTGAGCAAAAAATACTGGTCAAGGGCGAATCGGATTCGCGTGTAGTGGTTCCGTATAGTATTTTTTTTTATGGCAAAATACTTGTTTTATTTCGTTACTTAGCTAAACCCTTGGCACGAATAGAATTTACATTTATTTTATTATTTGTTATTTAGGTATCTTTCAAGTTTGTACTATATTCTTATCAAGTTTAAAGTTTGTATTACCTTTGCGATACTTAAAAAAAAAACCTGGAAAATCCTTTTAGGCTCAATATTATATAAAACTAATTATATCATTGTATAGGTTTAGAACTCACAGACCGTTTTTCTTTCCCCGTACTAGAGCGTGGCAATTTTGTTTTGAAAATTCCCACGGGTAGAATATGAAAATTAAAGCAAAAGTTAGTTCTAAAAAAGCAGAAAATACTCCGTAAATTCTTATTCTTAAAAGTAGGACAGACGCACAGCGTTGTTCATTCGATAAGGAACCCTAATTATCATTGGTACCCATTTCTAACGCGTCCCCGGAAGCCACCTTCAAAGAGAAATACTTTGACAAAGGTATATTCTGGGAATGCCAGGTAGTTAGTACATTGTAAGTAACGGAGCGGTACATCAATGCTTAGGTAGTTTTTTGTTACTTTTATGATTTATACCCGTATTAGCTTTGCTCCCGGCTTTGCCTGTATGCATTGACTAGTTACTTTGGAGGGTAAAAACATTTGTAGTTAAAATCCAGAGGCAACCTGTTTCATTAACGGCAATGTTAATTATTAATCTCTATTTATATAAACTTATAATTAACTATGATTATATTACTCTTATTTCAAGCTTTTCTATGCATTTTTCGTAAGTTTTCCTTAAGCTAATATATTAAGGAATATTTTATTCACTCGGTACTTCATGAGTAAAATATCCTGTACCTCAAATATTATTATTACATGTACATTTTTTTATTACGTAATTTTCAAAATATATTACGATCGGTTCGTTAGATAGACCACGATTGCTATGAAGGCGTGACAAACAAACAAACAAACATTCACGTTCCTATTAGTGATCGAAGCATTTACAATAAGGACGGCTGATATTCAGAACTGAGGGAAAGTAAGCGTAAAAATCGTTTTCGGAGAAAGATCTCTTTGTTAGAAGATGGATATGAGAGACAACTGTTAAGTTTCGAAAATAAGATTTGGAAAAAGTATGTATTCAATTTTTTTATTTTTTGAAAACTTGGGATGAGAACTGTCAATCTATGTATATAATAGTATTGTTAAGTACATGAACGAATTAAGTTTTAGTTTTGCATGGATTTCCCATGGAACAGAGATTTTGTCTTCTATGGGGAAATGCAAGATTTCTATGTATTTCTTTTTTTTTTCGCTATAATAAATATTATGTCCCCATATAAAAGTAAAAGACATGCAAAGTCGCGGGAAGCAGCTAATAATATTACACAGGTTAGTACAGCATAAAATATTCATGGAAGTTGTTAAGGATGGTGAACTTTCGCTGGTAGTAATGTTAATCACCTTATCATTATTTCATTAATTGGATCTCAATTTTACTGAAGGTACGCTCACATATAGATATATTTCAAATACAAATATGCAACGAAATAAAATTCATATATTTGATTTAAGTAAATTTTATTCGGTCCTTTCTATTACAGTAATCAATAGTTAAAACTGCTGAATTGAGTTTGAGAAGATTTTTATTGATGATGCAAGTATTTTGAGCTGAGAAAAGGATGATAACAAACAATAAACTTTGAAAAATCTCGTGTGTCGGTGATTCGAACCCCAGACTAGTAGCGTGAGAAACCGAATATCAGACTATTACTAATAATCACGAAAAGTTGAGAACGTAAGCTAGTGGGTACTCTATGTCAATGTGGCGAGGCCCTAACCTATGACTACTGGTAATTGGTACCGTTCTTCGATCTAGCCTCTCCTCACCTTTGACTCTAACTCAGGGTTGACACTTTATTGTTTTAAGATACCTACATAAATATATTATTTCTGGACTTATATTCTATGTTACCACTAACATACAGAACACAAGAAAAAAATACTATTACGGGCATATTTTCAAAAATATGTATGGTATATAATCATAATACGAAGGACGACCATACCGTGTGTGATATAAACGCATTTTAAGGTGAACATAGTATCAAAGTGAAGTGAAAAAGAACAGTGAAGGAACAACGCCATGCGCCCATTGGTTACAACGAATATGTAAGTAGGTCAAAATTATAAATGTACCTACATTTATGTAAAATATGTGATACAATTACTCCAGGAAATATACTTTTTATTTATACATAAAATCCTTTAAGTTCAATTGCGCTTTTGGCCACCTTTAATAAACTTTTTCTTTGCCTTTCATGATCACATACCTTTTTTTTTCAAAAGGTACCCGACGACGTGGGAGCGACGCCGGGTTATGTGGGATTTTTACCGCACTAAAACCCCCCCGGTGGCCGCCCTCAACGCTTTTTGGAGAACTCCGGGATCTCCAACGGAACACAACCGGAGTCCTCCAAGCGCGATGCCCGGATCGGGCTCTGCCCTGGGGGAGCGTTCGCTCCTCCCACAACATCTGACGATTACGACGGTATGCGACCATACATACCGCCGTCCTTCCCGGGGTAGCATACTGGACGGTTCGAGCTCCCACTCTTGCCGCCCACAACCCCGGAAGCCCCTTTTAGTCGCCTCTTACGACAGGCAGGGGATACCGTAGCCCTATTCTAGTCCCGGAACTACTGGGACATCTTGATCTCGTACCAAAGCAGGTATAAGAATATGTCACATGTGGACTTCTAACTCAACCCGCATAAGAAGCACCGACTGTCAATTATTTGCTTATTTAAAGATTGGACTGTTGTAGTTACATCTATTGTTTAGATTTGCCATACAATTATTTAACAATAATATAGTTTTAAAAAATATTAAAAAAAAAACACATGCACATTCTTTATTAGGTACTTAAATTTTGTAACTATGTTTTGGAAAGTATGTCTATCTATTATAATATATGACAAGTGAAATGTTGGATTTACACATTTTAAATGTACAGGCACCGTTCTGAGTTGAGGTCTATGGTAATTCTAATTAGTGACTGGTGACCCTATCAGTAGCCCTGTGCATTAGTTACGTTTACTAGAACCTAGCGGTTTCTACTAATTTAATACAAACTCATTAATTTAATATAATATATTAATACTATAAAAAAAATATTTTCTCATTACCTACTATTTATTATTATTTATTGAAATAATAATTAAGTTAGTGTAGGCTTAGAAGCGACATTAAAAAAATAAATTTACAAATGAATGAAATCATCGTGCATATTGAATTGAAAACTTTTAAGTATTCACAAAAAAAGTTATTTTTGGACATCAACAAACTATTTATACAGCTTGAGATTATAATTATAACTATTTAAATGTACTATTTTACATAATTAGTTAAATATAATTTTCTCATTGTACACATACTTACGAGTATATAGGTACTAAGCACATATTTTTATATTAATTTTGACTATTTTAGTCTTAGCCTTTTTGTTCTAAGGTTGCTTAATTTTCCTTGGTGTCTAAAAAAAGCGTCGCATCTTTCGTAAACACCTTGCACTTGGGTGCACGGAGCAAAGGCCTTGGTCAGTTCTTGCGTGTACAGAGATGCGTCTCAAATCACCGCGTTGTGCCTCTAACCCTTCAAACCGGAACTACAGTTCACCGTTGTAACGGCATCTGTAGGTGGATGGCCAAACGATTCGCGATACGATACTTATGCCATGGTTAGCTACCATACACATGAAATTGCTACATTATAATAAAATAGCTTAGCCATAAATATAAATAACACAACCACAGCTATAATAACTGAACCATAGATTATCAATAGGTACAGTCAACGTCAAAAGTAGATGATCAAAATCGGACATTCAATACTAATGATTTGAGTTTGTTGACATTTGACAATCATCTTGTTTTGAAACAATTTTTCATTTCTTAATTCTGACACTAAATAAGTTTAGAGATTTTGTGTATATGAATGATCATCGATATTGGGCGGCAGTAGGTACTATTAGTTAATATTTGGTACACTTGACAATCTCGTGCTTTAGAAACACTTCACCGCCACACTATATTGACGCAAATTACGATCCTAATGATCGTATCGATCGATCCTATTGAATGTCCGATTTTGATCATCTACTTTTATTAGGTAGCAGTTCTAGAACTTCTAATAATGCTTTAAAGTAACGGTCGATGTTAAAATTTTGTAGTACCTTGGCATACTCTTTGAAACAAAGCACTGTAGCGGTTATTAATTGTTGTTGTTAAGACAGATTTATCGACGTAACGGCGGTATCGCTGCTGTTAAGCCTCTGTTCTCAGGTTCGTAAAATTGATATAAAAAGCAAAGACGTAAGAGGTAGCAATGCGCATTCCGTACAATAGATCAAGACTACTTATTTAAAAAGGACATTTTACGTAATTTTAAATACCAATTTATTAAGAAAGTGAAGAAGCCATCTATAATTTTCTTAATTCTAAGAAATAGCTGCGACTAAACGCAAAAAAACTACATCTCAACTAGACTTTAAATCCCTATTCAATTATTGCAGTAGGTACCAACATCCTCGAGTTTTTGCGTGCAGGTATATTACCAACGAGACAAATCTTTATCCCGACTCCCTTTTTACTCTGTACTGTATTCAGCGATTGGGGTTAAGTAAAAAGTACTTTTGTGTGCGTTTGAATACCCCAGGTGCGCGGTCTATTCATCTTGAACGCGCCTTTTCGCGGCCGTTTCCTACGCAGCTGTCTTATTCTTGAACGCGACTTACGCGACGCTGCCATCCCGCCAAAACGTATGCGAAATTATTGTAGCGAAAAATCATAGATTAGTAAAGATTACTCACTCCTAACAAGAAAATGTACCCAGTTTTGAGAATTGAAATAGTTGCGTAAAAAAGTTTTGCCACGTCTCCGTACTAAAATGTCCCTAAAATATTTGAAATAATTATTTATTTATTATGTAAATTACGCAGTATTAGTTATTTATTCGTAAATTTTCTCTAAAAATGTTTTTATTTGTCAAGAATTCAAAAAAAGAACTTACTAATAAGCCGTTTGTGGCTTCATTCAATTTCAAGGCGGCGAAGTATCTTTACTAATCTATGCGAAAAATTGTTAATCTGTCTATAATTTTATTGGTTTGCTAGTGGCATGAAACAAAAAACAGGCTAGTGGGATGTGGATGCCGAAATGCCTATTAATCCTTGTATGATGCGACCACTTTAGTCCTCAGCATGCTAGTCAATGGCTGCAGTGCCTGCAGTGACTACTTGCAATCAGGTGGAGTGCATTCTCGTTTGCTCCTTTTGATTTTACTTTACAAAAAAATGTTCGGAGAAAATTAATTTCAAAATAAGTAGTTACTTAACTACATACCTAACTAGTTCGCGGGGTGATCATTTATCATTGATAGATAATATAATAATATGTCATAAGCATAACCAACCATATCCAATAATTCATAAACTCGTAACCAATAAGTAGATTATTAATATATCATAGATTTTTTTAAACCTGCTATTAAATTCAATAAATTAGGGTTATGGATATTTGAATTATGTATGTACCATTTTTACTGTAGCCAATTGTTTTTACATTTTTGTGTCACAAAATGGCCTTATTTATTTTAAAATTTTAAAAAGTTGGTAGGACTGGTAGGACTTATTTAATTATTACGTAAGCACTGAAGGGAGATGGGGGAGGTTCTTTTATTCGCTTATTTTTTTACATGGGGGCGTGGGAGGATCTGGATGGAGGTTATGTTAACATTTATTTATTATTTTTGATTTTTATTGCAAAATTTAACAGGTTCCATTTCCAATTTTTACATGAGACAAACTCCTCTCCAAGAGGCGGAAGGTTTTGCTTACTATCGTTATTTTGGTCTTGTAGCATTTTTTGTTTGATCGTTTTTGTGCAAATACATACGTATTATGAATGTATGTATGAAATGTATATTATTATTTGTACGTATGTAAGCTATTTCTTAAAATTTACCCGAAACCAGTTTCTTGAAAAGACTTTAAAATCAATTCATGCTTGTAACGAGGAGGGAGTTCCCTCGATTGTCCCTCAGATTTACCAAATTGTATTCGCAATAATATGCGTGTCTTCAGACATTTTACCGCATGACCTATTTTCGTAAAGAAGGGAGCATAACCAGTTTGGCAACAATTGACCACAAAGTACCCATTGAGTTGAATCTCTGTGCTCTGAAAGGGCAGATGGTCATGCTATATAGATTGATTGTTATCTATAACGTATAAGGTAAAATTAATATCATTGATACTTATCTCTGTCAATTCAAAGTAGCTGCCTTTATCTAAACTTGAATGGTAGGCTCATATTAACAAAACATTCAAGCTGTTATTGTATATGTTAGATCTAAGTTAACAGAGTACCTACTGTGCTTATTATGTTGACGAGACTCTCAAAGGAAAAAGGAATTTTACATAGCGACTTACAAGGGCCTTCGCTGAATTATAACTGCGTAGGTACTTGATTTTTTTAAAGAAAAGCCTGATTCAAACGTATGTGCAATATATGTCATGAAGACAATATGGGTAAGTAATTAAACTTGTTAAGAATTAAGATAATAACGTTAAAATGAATCTATAAATACAATTTGGATTGTGTGTATTTTAAGTAGAATAAAGTTTGCCAGTATAATTTATCTAGGCGCAAACATCGCCCGTTCATTCATCATAATAATCGTCATCATGTAATGCTTAATACTCTGGCGATGATTTCTTTAAGAAGGTTCGCTATCTGAAGATTTTATGTTTTGATAGTTATAATTAACTGGAACATCGCAGTAAACCGGTACCGCTTTAAGAAATATTTTATTATAAAAAAATGGCTATCAAGCGGGATATTCTCACTTAACTATACTCTGGCCTGACCGAAATTTCGGCGCAGGCACCTATCTCGTGCACATGAGTAAATAAAAGGATTTTTTACTCATGTGTCTCGAGTGGGTACGGCCGTTCATGCACCAAAACCGCTCTAGTTACGCCTATCAAGCATAAATGACGAACCTTTAACATAATATTTTATGAGGCATCTTTCGTATGCGAAGCTGAATAATAATAAAATGTAAGAAAATATTTTTTAACAAATAAATAATACCTTGATTCAGATGACCGGCTTCCGCTCTTTAACGGACCCTCGCTTATATCACAGTCAGTTTTGCAAATTATAAACAACCCTCCGGGCACACTATTCACATTGACCATCAAATAAACGAGAAATAACGGTCCAGACACTTGCTAACCTTGAAATTTACTTAATTCGTTACTTTTGATAAAACGAGACCCTTCTTAAATCCTTTTATATTTTTTAAAGATTCGGTAGGGTTGAGATTGTAAATTCTATGCGCATCTTTATTGTTAATTGGACCGTTAAAATTTTGATATTTGCGACACCTGACAGAGCTGACCTTGGTTTTGGTGTCCTTGAGCCGTGGGGAGCACAATGCACGGCCGTTAAACAAGTCTTGAATAACATGAATGGTCCGGAAACCCTCCCCTTAGTGCGTATTAAATTATAATACGCAATACCGACGAATCATTCGACGGTTAACGATTTTTCTATTGGAACCCGGTTCTTACATAATACTCAAGGATGTTGTATTATGCCAGCTAGGGTCGCCTTTAGCTCAATTTGTTCTGTGAATGTATTTGGCATGTCAGTTATTTTTTACATTTCAATGAAACGCAAATTGTCGCATTGTGAGTAATAAGATAAGTTGGTACTTAAATCATTCATATATAACGATTATTGATACCATTTTCCAAGTATTATACCAAAACATACCTACTGGTGCTTAATTGAACCATTATTTTTTCTAAATCTTCAGTTTACGACAAAATTAAATACTTAAAATCTTTTCGTTACACAATAACTATAGTACTGAGTAAGTTACCTACAAGTTCATCATCTAACACGGATAAATCATACAAATATGATTTTATCAATATGTTATGATCAGAATCATATTAACATGACTAGAAAATAATATCAGAACGCGTTGAACTCGCAAATTCACGTTAACTCGTCCGCTATGCGCCTGAGTCTTCTTTTTGTTCCCACTCCAGCTTCCCGGGGATCACGCATAGCTCGGTTCCCACGATTCGTAATCCTGTACGAATTTGTATACTTGTTTTTATTGAAATGAAGATGCAAAAATATGGGAATATTACGTCTGATTCTCAATAAAAGATTAATAAAAGTCACTAATAACCTTTAGTGTAGTCTAACCAAACGAAATATACTTACAACTGAGAATAAGATCCAAATAACTTTAAGGCGGTTTATTACTATCGACAGATTTGTTATAATAAAAGTATAGTTACAACATAATTTAGGTAAAGTACTTAATTACCTTTTTGATTGAATTTGCGATGTTTTTTTTCTATGCTGATATTAATTCACTATCGTAATATAAAATTTGAGTGACATAGAGAATGAAGGATTCCTCCTTTACCTAGTTTGGGGAAAACATCATTTAACTACTAGTCTTACATTCTAAGGGTAGAATTTTATTGGGGTCCAATAAGCTGCATTAAAGTCAAAATCAAAACTATAATTAGTAAAGCAACTTGATTTAAGTTCAATTAATTACTTTCATTAAACGAATGTTAATAAAAAGAGGGGTCAATGGAATTGGTTTCCTAAATTGGGAAACTGGACATTTCAGAAAATCAGGTTCTGCTTAACCTTTTAAAGATTCGAAGAGCATGTAGGCATATTAAATGTTCTTGATAAATGCAGAATAATTGAGATTTTTGCATTCATAATTTGGTAATAAATTTGGAGAAAAGGAAACAGTTACCTGGGTAAGCAAGTAATAAATTATACTTTTTGGGAAATTTTAAGAAACTGATTATTATTTTTATCAAACAAAAAGTAATTAAAGTAAATAAGACCGCTTTATACATAATCATTATATGTATTTTTTAATCATTTGATTAATTACCTACCAGGTACTACTACCTAAAATTAAATTTTGTTGCAGTCAGAATTAAAGACTTTCGAAATCAAAGAAATTTGGGATTAACATTTTATTACTATTATTTCTACTTGTTAATAAATGTAAACATATAATGAAACTGAAACACCATTAGTATCTGTATGTCTAAAATTATTGTGATTACAGTCTCTTTTCAATTGAAATATTATTTAAGCTCAAGCTTCCCTATTTGAGATCGGTACTGGAATCTTACTAACAAGGATGATCACAATAAAATGAAACAACGTCGCTGTGTTGCCACATTTATTTGAATTTTCCTAAAAAAATTGAATAAAAAATATTGTATTTCATCAACATGTTATTTTAGAAATGAATAATATACAGTTGTAGAAAATCCCGCGCGCGTCGCTTAGTTGCTAATTAACGATCATTTAACACTATTATTAACATCATACACTTATTATTCGTCATATTTGTTTATTTATGAATGTAACATTGCGGTATTAGCGACTCGGCGGTGGGCGCCGCCCGGGTGTCCAGTCTCGGCCGGTCTCGGGGCCCCGCGGTCTCGGTCTCGGGGTCTCGGGGACCGGAGATCTCGGAGTGGGTGTGTGGCGGGAAGTGGAATATTATGCGTGGGCGGACGGCGCGTGTCTTGTGTTCAGTCTCACTCGCTGCTCTTAAACTAATCTTCATCTTCGCCACTCTCAGACTCTGTAAAAAATAATTTCGATTAATTATATAGTTCTAATTATAAGATCTTTAAACGTTGACTTAGTCCTGTTTATTGTTATTATTTTTGCAGGAGTAGTATAGTCATTATAGTCATTATGCAGTAAATAAGTTTAATAAGGTTACAACAATTGATTTAAGATAATTTATTTGTTATAGAATTTTCAGGCATGTAACTTAAATGAGTTTTGACCTCACCAACTTGAAAGCAATTTATTATTACCGATTGTATAAATCAGTCATTACATGCTAAGATTTGAATCTCAAACCATTATCTGTGATCAACCCTAGATAGGATTAGATATTCCTACCTGAAGTTGGCCACAAATAGAAGCTGCTACTTCTGAGGACTACACTGGAACGCCTCGGAAAAGTAGCTTTTACTTTCCCATGTAATAAAACATTATTCCCCAGAAACTTGTCATTTAGAAACTACATACCCTCCTCAGCGCTCTGTAGCCACTCGACAAACTTCTTCATCTGGTCGAGGAACATCATCTTGCCCTTGCTGGAGTTGGGCTCGCGGTACCACTTGAGGATCACCTCCTCGGAGAGCACGTTCGTCTTGTACAGCATCAGCACCAGCTTGCTGAACGCTCTCATGAAGCTCATGTTCTCGTAGCAGTACTCTTGCACCTGACAAAAATAACGAATGAATAAGTGAGTGAATTCATATTTTTGTCTTATTAAAATATTAGATGTTTTAAACACACAAAAAATAATAATACTGAGAATCAATTTCCTTCAAATGAATACAGATAACTTTTCTTAATGGATCTTCTTGTATGCAAGATACAAGATCAAAACAAAAAAATCTAATTTTAAATTCTTGACGATTTTACATTTAATGATGACAACATTAAGCTGCAATCAATATGGAATAATGCTTATAAATAATTGGTAACTTTGTAGTATCTTTTAATACTTTTATAGATAATGTTTGGTTGTACTCATAGAATTAAGTTTTGACTTAAATAGAAATGTTTGTTATGGAGTTTCTTTCGCAGCTTATTCCCATAAAGAAACACCTTGTGAAGTGGTGGTAGTTTTATTGACATTCAAAAAGTGCTCTGTAAAGAACCCATTTTGAATAAAAAGAATGATTTGATTTGACGAATGTATCGCGGCCAGTGTATCGCAGCGGACACTGGTCCGCCACGAGGATGTCCGCGACTCTCTCTCGCACACTTCGACACCGACTGTAGCAACTGGCTACAGACGGCTCTAATCGTGTGCATACAAAATAATTGACCAACAAGTAGTTAACACAACTTTTTTCTACATATTTTAGTATAAGCAGCCAACAAGTATGTAGCTCCTAATAAGTGATCATTGTCACGCATAAGTTTTATACACAGCACTAGACTTTCCAAAGAATCCAAAGTAATTATATTTTTAACCCTACTGTACTCTATTGGGTATCACAGGATTTTTTTTCCATGTGTAGGTCTGAAATCCTTACAATGTAGATTAAAAATCAAAACCAGCTATGTATTTAAAACCAAAATTTACTTATTTGATTGTTCTATTGTTTCAGATTGGGCCACCCACGTACATATGAATATTTCAAGAGTAACTCATGATACTTATCGATGTGTATGAAGAATTGCGTAAAATCGCTTCACTAGGGATGTCGGAAGTGAAAAAATATATCGATATGCAATAAAATATCGATATCAGTGTCGATACATCGCGAAAAAAATATCGATAATTGGTAAGATTTTCAAAATATTTGGCGGTTTTAAAATAATAGTCTATTTGGTTCAACATATCTCAATAATATCAATATTTTTTTATACAATATATGCATATATGCATTATTTTAAATTATAAAGTATTCCTTTTTAGTAGGCAAATTACAAAAACTCTAAATATAGTCCCACAGCAGTACTGCTCGAATAAAAATATATCGTTTTTTTATACAATTTTCGATACTGGATATTTTGTATCGATGTATCGATATATCAGATTAAAACGTAACGGGTAAAAAATCGATATATCGAATTAAAAATATCGATGTAACGATATATCGATATCTTTTCAACATCCCTGCACTGAGTAGCAAGGGCCGCTTACCTTGGTGAGCAGAGCGATCTCAGCCTTGGCGGTTTGCGCGAAGGCGGCTAACAGCGGCGTGTAGAAGCGCAAGTGTTTGGCGGCCTGCTCCGCCAACAACTCCTCCTTCTTGTTCCACTCACCGCGCGACATCACGCACTGCCAGATCTAACCACATAAACAAACATGTATGTAGTAACCACTGATTTATTTTTTATATATTTTTATCTACTCCATGTGTAAGGTAATTAACGTGAAGATATTGTATGTCTAGATGTTCTCGGAACAAAAATATACTACCAAACTACTGTTATTTCTTTTTTGCAATACTATGGAGGGTATGTGTTTTAAGCGTTTATTGGTACGTCTTATTAAAAAATAACAATCAAAGGATGAGCCCTACGCGCGAATAGTATTGATCATATGAGGTGTTGTTGGATTGTTGTTGGAATTTAGAAATTGTGGGGGTGTATTTTTGGCTGTATTTTTAAGCAGTCGAATTTTTTTTATAACAACTTTCCCGTCTACAAAATTCACATCAAAACTTAAATCCGTATTTACAGAGTACATTATTTTACCACACAAAATAGTTATCAAATCCCCTTTCTTAAAATTTAGACAATAACTAATGACACAATAACAATTTATATAAGAGAAAAATTACAATTATAAATTTTCTTTACAAATTGAAATCTAGGCATACAATATATTAACATTATTAGATCAGATTGCCATGTCGACACAGCGGTACAACAGTGACGCAACCAGCATAGAGACAGCCGAAAGACTCGGCCGTCACCAGCCGGCATTGTCTTGTCGCACCACTCCGACTCGTCATCAAGTTTCATCATGTGGAAAGTTTGGAATATTCTGAGGTTGATACGGTTATTACATTAATAACTTGTAGTCCGCGTAAAACTGCTAGTACATTATTTAATGTTAAGTTTTGACTGTGCCGTGTGCTATGACAGCATCAAAAGGGGGCAAAATAATTCATAGCGGAGAGCGAACAATGATATTGCGAGTTTTACGTTATATTAAAGTATAAACTATTACATAGAAATTTAGTAAAATTAACATTTTAAAGGTATAAATCAACATTACACAATAAGTTATTATTTTTTTGCCAGCGGGACGCACAGTGACGTCACGTTTGACATTCGTCTAGTTAGTTTTGTCGAGTAGTATTTCGCAAAGTTCATCTCTGGGAGCGCTCTTTCGAACTAGTTCGTTTGCAAAATACACAAGAGTGGTACGTACGATGGCGACCACCTCGTGGTCGGGGATGCGGTGCTTGACGGCCAGGTCGCGCAGCTCGGCGATGAGGTCCCTGACCGGCCGCTCCTCCGCCAGCTGCTCCATCAGCGCCGCCGTCAGCTCTCGGCGGGCCTCCTGTGTACATTACAGTTACATAACGATAAGTTAAATGGTAACCAGTTGCAACCCTTTCTTCCTGCTAGGCAAAGTAGTTCGTGTCTCAAGTATATTCCACCGTATTACTTCCATGCGTATTTGTAAAGCGGATAATATATTTATATAGCACTGGTGGGGTACTAATACAAGGCCTACATAAAGGATTAACGATTGCGATCATATATGATAATATAATAAGAAAAACATCTTTACAAAATTTATTTAAATTTTTTCAAAGGTTAAGGTAGGCCAAATTGTTGTTGGCCAGCGCGATGGAATATGGTCTTAGCGCAATAGGACAATAATGCGTTGACGATGGGCAGTGGCAATGTATATAGATAAATGTGGAATTAGCCAGGCCTTATTAAGACAAATAATTTGGGGATATAAAGAATGTTTTTTCTCAATTATAAAAACTGTGAATATATTTTAAAGGTAAATAATCTCCTGTTTTTTTTCTTTATATTTTATAAATAACTCTTAGAGTTTAGCTTTTTATTTTTTGTTTACTTTTTGTAAATGTATATTCGAAGTAATGGTATTTTTTTCTTTCATCTTTCTATTACTTATTTTAAAATAAAGTTGATACCAAACTCCAAAAAACCCTCTTTTCTTTCATCTTTCCATTACTTATTTGAAAATAAAGCTGCTACCAAACTTCTGCTACTTATAAACGTGTTCGAACTCCAAAAAACCCTTTTTCTTTCATCTTTCCATTAGTTATTTGAAAATAAAGCTGCTACCAAACTTCTGCTACTTCTCTTTCCCCCAAAAACCCCCATATTCTCCATCTAAGTCACGAACATGTGTGTACCTGCGAGGCCTGCGCGCGGTGCAGCCGCACCAGCTCGGCGAGGCCGCGCGTGGCGAACGACGACGCCAGCATGTCCTCGCTGCGCCGGTTCAGCGGCAGGAACTCCAGCAACCTGCCACACAACACACAACACGTTCACTTTACGAACTTAAATATAATACACTAGCCGACCCGGCAAACTTTGTACCGCCTCAAAATCTATTTATTAAAATATATTTCTTATAAAATAAGCCTATGTTACTCGTAGATAATGTAGCTTTCGAATGGTGAAAGAATTTATAAAATCGGTCCAGTACTTTTTGAGCCTATTCATTACAACCAAACAAGAAAGTTTTCCTCTTTATAATATTAGTGTAGATTAAACAGGGGATACGTAGTTTTAATAGTCACTGCCACCCAAGTCCCAAGTCCGCGTGAAACTGCGAGTCCACTCTGAATATAGAAATGAATCGCGTCGCCATAGCAAATTTGTATGACTACACCTGCCTGCTCGCAACAACTTCAGTGCGGACTAGCAGTTTGGCGCGGACTATACATATCTAACTACCATCATATAAACCAGGCAATAAACCTAACGCTTATGACAAATGGGTTGCTACTCCTACGGACTAAGATCGTATGTAAATCGACCAGCCCGTACCCTCTCAACAAAATGCAAAAGTATTTGATGCTAGTGGTGTGACATTATCCAGTGAAATAACAGGCAAATCCAGTTATTCATCTGCACTTCAAGTTATGGAAGCATACATACAAGCATGGTAGAATGTGGTCTAGTGTAGTGAAAATTTATAGCATTATTTATGACTTTGTTGCTATAGTAACAACAGCGCCAGTACATAATGCGTTACTTTAGCCCTCTGTGGTGTGACAATTTTTATACTAATAAAATTGAAATATAAATCACAGGGCAAATTGAACATTTTCGTTGAGAATACACAATAATATAATAATCGTATTGGAATTATTTTTTTAAACAAATTAATAATATACATTTAGCTATAATTATCAATTACAGTCTTAAATAATTCGTTTATTTGAATTGTTAATCTCAATTGAGGTGTCTGACATTCTAATCCCAAGTAGAGGTGTATGCTTGGGATCAGAATGATATTTTAGAAAGTTATGTGTATTAAGAAATTGTTACTTGTTAAAAAAATTGAAACTTCTTAACATCCGTGTGAAGTACAATTTGCACTTAGCCAGCGCGGTAGACTATGACCTAATTGCCTCTCATTATAAAAGCAGACCTGTACCCACCAATAGGATAGCAACGGGATGATGATGTTACCATAGATAAGTAAAGATTACTCACTCCTAACAAGAAAATGTAACCAGTTTGGACAAATGAACTTGTCACTGTAATTTATTTTCGTGTTTGAAAAATATTTAAAAAAATGTAATTTTTAGAGCATTTACGAATGAAACGATATTTCTCCACACTGTCTTCGTTTTCGTGTTTTTGCACCACTTAACTGTACATGTCGGCGCTGTTCCGCGTAAATTACACCATGACAGCCATTTAATGGCTTCCTTCAATTACAAGGCGGTGAGATATCTATACTTATCTATTGATGTTACAAATATAGCACAAGCATAACATTAGCACACGATCTCACCTGCCCTCGAGCTGTCCCTTCTTGAGCGCGGTGACGAGCGTGTTGACGCCGCGCTCCGCCTTCACGGTGGCGAACACCTCCAGCACGAAGTCCAGCGCCAGGTTGTCCTTCAGCAGGTGCTCGTTCACCAGCACCAGCAGCACCGACGGCGGCACGCAACCGTTACCTGGCGGACAATACGACTTGCAATCGATGTACTGTATGGGTCACAACTAGGGAATGCAATCCCGATCTCGCGAGATCCCGATCAATCCCGAAGCATAATATGACGAGATCTCGTTCGAGATTGACGGGATTAGGCGGCAATGGTCAGCGATGTTACACACATCCGCTCACGACGCTAGTAGCGGTGCGCACTTTGTTTTTTAAGAAGTTATTTTCAATATCACTCATAAATACTTTTTAATCTTTTGACTATTCTATACCTTCTTTTGATTATTTAAGTAAAACTGTTAATTATTTCGTTACTTTAGTTAAATTAAAGGATAAAGGCTTTTGTTTTCAATGATATTTTGTTTTATTTAACCTCACTATAACCAACAAGCAGTTTTCGTCGTTTACAGTGATGTCATTTTTTTAACTAGACGAGATCCCGAAAATCTCGGGATCCCGCGGGATTGATATTTCTAATCCCGCGGATTCATGTTCTCGGAATATAAATTTAAAAATAACTTTAAAATGTTTTTTTTTGACAATGTATCGCGGCCAGTGTATCGCAGCGGACACTGGTTCGCTACGAGGATGTCCGCGACTCACTCTCGCACACTTCGACACCGACCGCAGCAACTGGCTGCAGACGGCTCTAATCGTGTGCATATTATCAGATAGTTGGATATAAGAAATTAACATTAAAAGAAATAAGAGCAATATTTCATTTGTAATAGAACAAATTGTCCTACTATGAGACAATGTCTATTTTAGTTGAGACTGCTGTGAAAAGCTTCCCGATGCATTATTAAATAAACCTTTAATAAATACTTATCATTATTACATTGTTATCAAAATTTTAGCTAAATAGTTTTAGTGGAAGTAGTATAATATAATAGCAAGTTAACAAATCTCATAAAAATATATCCGACAATAAAAGTCATAAGTGCCTCATAAACCTACCCATACAAAATGAATACATTTAATTGCATATCACTTAACTACTCCACTACTTATTCTACTTGAGTATTTTCCTTAATATTGTAAGTGTTTTCCATGTCCTTAAATGATTTCAAGAACACTTAACATTGTTTACATTACTAAAGAGCTTTTTTTTAATTAAAAAATTTCCGCTAGAAAATTCATTAAGCTTTTAAAACCTTGTAAAATATATTTAAATTATAAAGTTCAAATAATTTTTAAAGTTCAAGTATTTTATAATTTTCTCCATAAAAGGTCCTAATATCCCATTACATATATATTGTGTTCCTATAAATTGATCTTTATTTATTTAGAAATATAATCAAAAAGCAACCAAGAAATAGAACTACTGATGTAATGAAAAAAGGAATTTAGTATGTAATGTAAATTCACACTTACTTTAAATCACTTTAGTTTCATGTGTTAAAATTTGTTTAAACAAACGAAAACCTCTAATTGAATACAAATTGATTAGTATCGGTATTACACAGCATCAGTAACAGTTTTATACATAACAAATTACATCATGTAGATTCTTCCACTAGTATCATCAAAAAATATTATTTTTCTGTAATTTGATGACAATTAGCTGAAATCGAACCTATATTTTACTTTACTATTGATTTTTGACTTTATGATGAATTACACAGACTATTTCAAAAGTCGTTTCCCATTATTATATACTGAAAAATATTTTCTTCCGTAACAGAATCTATTAATAACAAACAATAAAATTATAAACTCACCAATCCACAGCGCGGTCATCCGCGCTAGTTTGATTCGTTGTTCCGGTTCAAACCCTTTGATATACACCAGGACCTGGGGACAACAAACATACACATCAATGAGAATATAGTATATGTAATTATGTTGAAAATTAATAGACTTTTAAAACTAGGGACATACTGGGGCGTAGAAATTTAATACTTTTACAAATTCAAATATGACTATAAATTTGCTTTTACAGTAGCATCTACTATAATCAGCGAAATTATACTAAGATATATTTAAGACTGCGTTTAATTAAATTCTTGTCCCGAACTCTGATGACTTTATTGATTCATTTTATGTGAAAGGAACTTTAGAACGTTTTGGAAAATTTCGCGATCAGTAGAATCAGTATACAGTAGAGAAAGTATTAACAGTAGAGGTGCGCATTATATATCACTGAAGTGAAAAGAGAGATATATATCTTTTCCACTCAGTGATATATATCACTCTTTTAGCTCAGTAACTCACTTTAGCTCAGTAGCTCTGTAAAGATATAAGCGACATTTTATATGAGTATATCAGAGAATCAGATCAAAATGTTTTGACAACATTTTTGATTCCTATAATTAATACAAAACTGGCAAGAAATTATATATAAATTTCACAGCCAATACTATTTGTATATCCCTATTTTCATATTCTTAGCAAAGAAAAAAGATTTTAATAAGTGTTTAAGACGTAATGCATTTGACTCGAATCAGACTCTCTCAGTCAGTCGCTCATTTGACTCATAACTCACTCGCGAGCGAGTATAAAACTGTTGAGTTGAAGAAGATCTTATATCCGGAATCGTATGGACCTATGAACTCAACCATGTGACGCGGATATAAAGATATAATTCAAATTCGTCGGAGTTGATGAGTGATTAGCTCTTTGGTGAAGATATATATCTTTTATATCACTCACTCGCGAGCTACTCAAGTCTAATTAACAGCAATGTTATAACTATGAGAATGACAGAGAAAGATGGCCTATTCGCTCATCGCTAAGACATCTGTCTGTAGGAATCGAATAAAAACTGTTATATGGTGGTTTTTAAATACCAATTACTATATTTATTTCTTACTTAGTTATCCAGTAAATCAAATATGCAAAATACCTTTTTCATTTCCTCTTCAAACATCTTCTCCAGATATTTGTAGCGACGCATCAGTTTCAAGAAAACCTGCAAATAAGACACGTAATGTCTATTGTAATATTACATTAAAACAAGTTAATTATATAGAATTAATGATATTGTCAGATAAATACGAACGAGAAATGGTTTCTCCACACGAGTGTTTCAGGACTCTAGCCATTTGTTTCATCATTTGAAATTTTTGATTATATAAATAAATTAACTAGGAGTTGAGTACAACCAATCATTTTAAATTCATTCCAATCCAATCCAATTCCATTCATTCATTCTAAGATTTGTATCCTGGGCACAAATCCAGGGTTTTTTAAATAAGCAATTACTATGTCTTGCTTAAATAGTGAAGGAAGACAGACATAGCACCATGACGTCATCAGTTACTAAATGTCGCAGCACTACATGAGTTATACTTCTCTGGCACAGTTAAAAAAGATCAAGGTCTATCTTTTACGGTTCAGGAGATATAAGCAGATGTGACAGACTGACGAACAACGGAGGTTTAATAATAGGTTTACCCTTTGGGTATTCCGTTTTTACCCTTTGGGTATGGAATCCTAAAAATAGTTTATTTCACCATTTGGCAATACTGGCTTGATAATGACCGTCGAGAACCAAAGCTTTTAGGTTTACCACAAGGCTTTTATTACTCCCTTACAATCATAGATTAGTAAAGATTACTCACTCCTAACAAGAAAATGTAACCAGTTTTGACAATTGAAATTGTCACTGGCATCTATTTTCGTGTTTGAAAAATATGAAAAAAAAAAATAGTTTTTAGATCATTTACGAATGAATCGATATTTCTCCGCACTTTCTTCGATTTCGTGTTTTTGCACCAATTAATTGCGCATGTGTATTGTTCCGCGTAAATTACACCATGACAGCCATTAAATGGCTGACATAATAGTCAGCCGGTTTAAGTCATTTAATGGCTTCCTTCAATTACAGGACGGTGAGATATCTATCGATACTTATCTATGCTCACATACATAATTAATTTCGATAGGCTTACCTGTTCAAAGTTGCGCATGGACTCCATGTCCTCGCTCGCGTTGAAGACGCACGTGTTGGTCTTGGGGGTCTCCCCGTCCATCGACACCGAGCCGCCGGGTACTGGGGGGTCATCACGTGCGCATGTTAGCCTCACATGTTACGTGTAATACATGTTTGCACATGTTGAGTGACATGTCAGATATGAACGAACGGTTTTGTCAACACGAGTTGTTCAGGACTCTAGCCTAAATGTTTCATCATGTAGGTTTTTATACATATTTCAAGTTTCTAAGATTAATTTCCACTAACAAATTTGGAACGGCAATAAATATGTCACTTACTTTATGCAATGAAAACAGCATGGACACTTGATGTTAAGCGGTAAAACTCGTGGGCATAGGTGACCAACCACAAATAAGATCACAGATTTGTATACTATTCCTTGATTAGTACTTCTGCCTTACCAAAGCAAAAGCAGCACATACTAATGTGCCGGTGCAATAGAGCCACAAAAGGTTCTAGCATCTTCTATTGCACTTTGTTCATCCTCCATAAAGTCGATCAAACAAAGATTCGTAACATATAGCATATAAGCATGCAGTTCACCTGATGGTAAGTGGCTACACACATGGACATCTGTAATCAACACCAAATAAGTATAGAATTATAGATTCCTACCTGTGGTCGGACACAGATCTGCCACTAAGAAATCCAGAGGACTAAGGAAGCCTTGGAAAACTATATCTCCCTTACCACACCCAAAACCAAAGCACAGCAGCGCCTAACACTGCTATTATGAGGTAAGTACCACATAGGTAGCTACTACGTTCAAAAATGCCCGAAACTACGGAGCCCGCGCACAGAACACCCGAACCTTCGCACGAAACTTCGTATCGCGCACACACATCTTCCGAAACTTCGCAATAAATACTCACGCAGCAGCCCGCCGGCGATGAGCACGTCGAATATGACCTCGCCATAGCGGCGGTAGTCGAGCTTGGAGCCGGCCGCGTCTAGGTACTTGTACGCGGCGTCCAGGTCGCCGCCGGCGCGCTCCAGCCCCTGCACGAGCGCGTCGCGGAACCCGTTCGGGTCGTATTTCTCTTTCTCATCTGGGGGCAACGAAATGATTATGTTAATAATAATGTTTGTTCAAAATACCTGAAACATGAAGTCTTAAAAAAAGCTTTACATTTTAAACCAGAACATAAGCAGCCTTTGACACAGCTCTGTTAGTAGGCAGAATTAATTTTGGCGGTTTTGCCAGACTTCCAGAGCTGAACCAAAAAAAGGCTTAGATATAGCATCTTTAAATTGATTTTCTTTAGTCTATTCTTGACTATATGTATTTCAGAACTTGTACTCCGTGCTAGAAATACCAGAAAGACACTTTTGATAAGACGACATTTTTATAATTGTTAAAAAAAAACTGTTCGATTAAAAACAGACGAACAGGATAAAGTTTCAGTACAAGAATTTCTAGATTTTGCATTTACCTACGGAACCCTTAAAACAGCGATCGGTACAAACAAATCAAGGTGAACCGGCGGCTCATTACTATACAATAATGTCAAGTGTTTGTCTAGCTCTACGGGCTTTAATGGTCCCTGATTGTTCTCGTCAATTACGAGCGTACGACTGAAAATATATTGATTATCAATATTCTATTGCGTACTATATTCTCAAGTAAACTAAGGTCACACTAGGGTTCTGTCGTGGGTTCCATATAAACGTACCTTCAAGGTAAAATTCAGAATCTATATTTGGACATGTATGCCTAGTCAGGATCAAACTCAAAATCCTCGTGTCTGATCGGTATACTTTTTTGCACAAGTCCTCATCAAAACCATGCAGGCAATGTACTAATTAACACATCCAAGTAAAATTTAGCAAATCCCGAGAAAATCTCTTAAACATAATTTCAAAAGGCAGTGTATTCACAAATTTATCTCGAATTGGCCCTTTGTCGCGTCGCTCACAAACCGCACATCTCTAGAGGACAATGTCCGTAATTCGTATCGTCGGGCCACATTCAGCACATCGCACCATGTCTAGACTAATGATGTGCCGAGTCGGCCATTTTTGGTATTCGAGTACTTTAGTACTCATATAAAAAAGAATCGAGTCAATACTCGAGTCCAAAGTATTCACAAAGTACAGTATCGTCAGTATTCGAGTATTACTGGTACTCGAGTATCACTATTGGTACTCGAGTACGCATACTCGCAAGTTTATGTAAGTACTCGAGTACTGACTCGAGTCGACCTGACTCGGCACATCTCTAGTCTAGACGACAATGCGGTTTCATTCGAAACAGCCTTTGTCGAGAGTAATGTAAAAGAACAACAATATACACCGAAAAATCAACAATTAATTGGTATTTGTAAGCTTTTAACGTAATATAGCAGTACAAAATGTGCCTGCGGTCAACCTGATTGAAAGTGTATACTCCCGCCGATGGTGTGTCCGGAGAGAAACCCCTGAGAGGAACTTTCAACTTTCCAAACTTTTCCGAGGCGTTCCAGCTTAGTCCTCAGGGGTAGCGGCGCATCTGTGGCCGACCTCAGGTAGGAATATCTAATCCTATCTGGGGTTGATTACAGGTGTCCATGGGCGGCAGTAGCCACTTACCATAAGGTGGACTGCATGCTCGTCTGCTACTCCTATATTATAAAAAAAAAAAGTTCTACCACCCTGCTGCTGCATTTATATCTATCAAAACTATTTTGTATATTTGTAGTATGTGCTTGAAAAATACTAAACGGATAGGTACTAAACTTGTAAAGAGTCGAAATTATTTTACATTTAAATGTCACCTTGTGTATTTTCCTGCTTTGTATTAAATTGTCTGGTAGAGAATGCTTCGAGTATAAAGTCCGCCTTTTGAACAAATTTCTAGCCTTGTAAATAAATAAATGAAGAAAGAAGTAGACTTTTTTCAAGAAAATTAAAACGCGCACAGATCCGCATCAATTTCCCCGTTCGTGTTATCAGTAGGTAGGAAGTGCTAGCAGCCGCTTCAATGTCACTACCAAAGAAGTTCTAGATGTGTCTCGGAGTTATCGCTACGTAGCGAAGCGCGCAAGGCCGCACCGTGTAGGTAATTGTGTCAATACATGGCACTCATTATTCATGTATTTCATACTCTATTAGTAACTGACGAGTTGACATAACCCGGTTTTGTAGAACTTAATCGGAGAATAAGATATTCCTACCTGAGGTCGGCCACAGATACGCCGCTACCCCTGACGACTAAGCTGGAATGCCTCGGAAAAGTATGTCTCCCTTACCACACTCTTCAAACCAGAACACAGCACAGTTAGCGCTGCTGTTATAAGGCAGAAATAGGCGTAGCGGTGGTGTCGCCGGAGTCGAACCACGAAGGGTTCTACCTTCAAAACTACTACTTCTACAAGTAACTAACAAGCCGACATAACCCAGTCTGGTACAACTTAATCGGAGAACGCCAATAAAAGTTATAGAATATAAAATATGAACATGAATTCGAATGTTGATACATTACAACTTCGATTGCTTTGGGATGATTACAATTCACAAAGGGAAGGATTCACAAAGGGAAAAGTGAATTCACAATTCGAAAACTTGGAAGCTCTGAACGCTAATCGCCTAAAAGAATACGAAATGTCAGAATTGCTTACAAGTAACAGTTCATCTAGACTTCTTTAATATGATTTTTCAGAATAACCAATGTTAATTCAAAATCTTGCGAAGTCAATACTGCATATTAAAGATTGGCCTTCGAAACCATACAAGTAGTAAGGTCGCGATACTGCCGCTGAAATGACACACGTATTTTCATGAATCTTGCAAATTTAGTAAAACAAGTACAAAGAATGTGTTTGATCAACATCATGTGACTATTAACAAACGGCAAAGTGCGGTCGTTGCCAACTTGATAACACAAATTAACATAAAAGGCTATTTTCAGCCCATCGTGAATGAACTCTACGAAGAAGGGATGCCCCGATACGAGACCTTTATCGATACTATAGACGATACAGATATTACAGATATAATTATATAAAGTATCGTAGACATAACATAAACATGGAAAAGGCATGTTTATGTTTGAAGATAAAATTTAAGTTATTGCAAAAATGTTAGTCGGACGAAAGCGACATCTTTAAATCCAAGGTGTAAATAAAATTTGACTACAAAATAGTTTTTCGTCAGAACTTTAAATGCTAAATATATTAGTGCTAGAATCTAAGTATATAAACGTATCAGCAAATATAGCGTATTTCGACATATCGGAAACATTAAAATACAGTCCGTACATCGATATCGGAGCCGTAATTACTAAAAATAGTTTTGAGCTATATTAAGACAACGAAGCGGTCCGATCAATACCCACAGAAACTATAAGAGAACTACGTTTGTAGATAATACGTACTTTCAATAGTTTTATGTAAGTAGAGTCAGAATCCCTTTACGTGGAAGTATTTTCTGTTACACCCCGCATTCCTAAATAATATCAACGTTTAAAGATTTATTAGTAATCAATTCGTCTTCTATTCTATCAGATTTCTAAAAATAATCACATACCTACAAATAACTAACCAAATCGCTAAATTACTCACAAAATTCAAATATTTGTAGTTTATTATAATCTATTACAAAACGCAGAGGTATAGGTAAATAAAATAATAATGTAACATAACAAGATAAAACTGACGGTTTATTACTCGTATTTGGAGAATCCCACATCATCTTGTATCCTTGATGATAAATTAGACCTGTTATTGTTATGGCTCCAGCTTACAATTAGAGTACAATAGAAAATTTAATTTGTTCATTTGTAATAGCCGACACAAAAATGTGGTTTGGTTTGCCACAAAAATATTTTTTCATTGTGACCCAGAAACCCTAAATCGGAGTAAAAACCTATCGACACTATTAATCAGGCTCCACTTTATCGACAAAAGAGGTTGTCCTATGTATCATCATAACTCATACTATAACAGTTAATCTGGACAATTCTAAGAGTTCCCTAAGGAGCATTATCCGTAGTAGAGCAGAGTAGAGAACGATAAGATGTGAATGTATAGCGAAGTTGTGGTCATGGTGTAGACGCACTCAAATATTCTTTCAGGCTAAAAATAATTGAAAAACTAAATAAATACAAATATTATCTCAGAAGATAGTTTGAAATCATTAGTATGATCCTACAATTCTTATGTATTGACGTAAGTATATATGTAAGATGTAAGTACTAGGACATATCCTATCATATAAATATTTATTACGCAGTCAGTAGTATGAGTAAACTGAGTGATTAATGATGAACACGCGCAAATCAAGAAGCAGTCTGATACTATGTAAACTTGTAACATACCCCAGTGTCACTTGTGATAAGACGCTACGATAAGCACCCGAGGCGCCAATACTTGTACCGGTGACGAATGATATATAGATTTTGAAGTTTTCTTGAAAAATATGGGCATATTTGTTTTACATTGGTTTTAACTTAAGTGTTTTTATATTATAAACTCCCTTGAACCCTAAAAAGGGCAAGTTGATGACAGGTGCGTTGCTGTTCTCGAGAACTAAGTTTAAATGTTTAAGCCTTAAATGCACAGTATTGTCAGGATAGATACTACGAAGTGCGATTTAAGTAGCTCCTAGCTATTTAAATTAATTTCAATCGGTCTAATTTGAAATCTCCCGAAACCTATTATTAAAATATGCAATTATTCTTGAAATGCCTGTTTAACTAAGACTGAACTTTAATGGGCCTGCAACGCCAAAAAAATAGGGCCCCTGGGTAAAAGTGCACATCTGACACTAATTCTTCCTTCTATCGCGTATTCTAGATTTTTTGGCTTTCTAATTTCATAAAATTCCAAAACTTTTTCGTTTCTCCTATTATATAGTCCAGAACCATTTCCCTTTCTTCTATAGTATACCAGAATCTAACAGTTACGTCGCAGCGTGACCCATCGAACACGCGAGCGGGCCGCGACAGACCGCGCAACGTGACGCGCGTCACTGCGAATGTCAAAGGTGACATTTCACCCAATTTGGAATTTATTCGCGTCACGAACCGGGGTTTAGTATAATAAGAATTTTGCAAATTTCCAGTGCGAGTGGGTGTGAACTAACTGTGAACTTTTCCCTTTCTTTCATAGTACGCCAGAATCTCTAAAAGTCACGTCGCAGCGTGACCTATCGAACACGCGAGCGGGCTGCGACAGACCGCGCCACGTGACGCACGTCACTGCGAATGTCAAAGGTGACATTTCACCCAATCTGGAATTTAGGTGCGTTACGAGCCGGGGATTAGGGAGTGGTTTGCGAATCCCCAGTTTGAATAGGTGTGATCTGAAACGTGATACTGTGAATGTCAAAGGTTTGTTTGTCAAAAAGAAATCCAAGTTTCACCCAACTTCGAAAGACCTAGTCTCAGAAGTAGGGGGGTAATGTGAGTCTTTTGCAAATTCGAATTCAGAATAGGTTCTAAGCCAACATATTTAAAAATGGTTTAAAAAAAAAACAGTTTTGTTACCAATTAAAAATAGTTAACAGATGCCGGTCAAAAAAGTACGTCAATTCAGTAGGTTTTAAATACCTACCGGTAATTTTAAGTTACAGATTACAATGTGAGTTACATTACTTAGTACGTTAGTTACTTTACATTGGAGTAAAATATTTATATTTTTGGCAACCCTAAGACCACCACCCTTGCCCTGTTCCAATAGGCACACGGAATATTCCATCCGCACGGGACGTGGCGTTACGTCACGCGTGGGGCGACTTCAACGTATCCGACACGACACGCGACCGCCGACGTCACGACGCAACGTGACGACCGTGCACGTCAACACGCTGCGTTACGTACGCGCGGGACGTCGCCAGCGAAATGTCAAACGTAAATAAACAAACGCGTTTCAAATAGAGAACAAACTAAACTTAGAGATTTTACTTTGTAAGCGCCATCTAATTAATCAAACGAATACAGAAGCATAGGTTAAGCCGGTGGGTTTATATGTAGATAATGCATGAAATTTTGTAAAAAAAAAGTTGCGAGGCTTAAGAAAATATTATTGAAAAATCATTTTCTAAGGTCAGATTTAACAATGTCCAGTAGTGGATGTTTTTTAAAGCAGAGTTCGGATATTTTTCCGATCACGCGGGTTTCCTTTTCGTGTAATTCACCTCGTGTAATGCACCGTGTAATTCACCGCGTGACAATAAAAATGCTCTTGGAATAATTCTAGATCTGCCCAATATATGTACAGTAAGTAAGGCAAATGCGAACAAGTAATGAGCCCATAACAGGCTGAAAACATTAGATAACCACTCTAGTAACGCCAGTTAGTGATTCATAATCTTAAATTTATGCCTATCAAACTTCAAAATTTGACTATGTTTGGTATCAAAAAAGGAAACATTTGGTAAGGATTGATTATTGGAACGGAACCGTTTAAGTCACGCGAAACGGTCTCAAGTCAACGTGACAGTCGTCACGTTACGTTACGTAGTCGATAGAACAGTAAAAATTTCCTTTCATAAGACAAACTCAGAACTTTCGACCTAGCAAAGTATATAAGTATACGTTTAATTCATACGAGAAAATATTGTTCTACAGAAACGAATACAAAATTGTCGTCGATAAAAAGAGAATATATAACAATATACATAATGTAAATTGAAGCAATAAAATATTATTAACTGGAGATTAGTCACATGTCGGCGTATTTAACGAACAGTCGTCGGCCCATTTACTAAATGATGTTCGAATTTCACCCAATTGGTTTTAAAAAAGGGTTATTTCGCAGCACGTAAACATGCCGGCCATATGGCCACATTACCCGAAGGCACTTGCGACATGCATGAGTCAGTCGCACCTGGCGAATGCGAACATTTGTGCAACAGATTGTCTGTCGGTTGCATTTCTGTGTATTGTTACTTTACATAAATCGTATCCGCTATCTTAATAAGCAGGTTTGCGCCCGCAACTTGCGAAAAACAAACCTCTAAACAAAGTTTATGTATAGCAGTTTAGAACTATTTAAGTTTTTTATTATGAGTAAAAAAACAATTAGTGTAAGGATTAATTGTACTTGAAATTAAATACAATTTTACATATGCTGGTCTCATTCAGTATCATAGTTTATTTTAGGCTATTTTGCTTGTTATTAACTATTACTATTTTTAATTATAACAACATGCCCCCAAATTATGTGCCCAAGTGCCACATATTTTCTAAGATAGCGCTGTGCAATTGCCATAGATACTCTTAGATAATACTAAGAAACGACAAATAGGAAATAAGAACAGTCTTACATTCCAATTTTCATATAATTTTTTAGGAACAATCATACTGTTATTATCTATCTATAATAATGCTGAAGTGAGAAGCGGTTACAGAAAGCCCAGATATACAGAGATAAGAATATTCATAATAAGGTTTATCATTGTTACATTTATCTTGGGATTTATCTCAACAATTAATAGGTATATATTAATGTATACAAACAAAATGTTTACAATATTATTGTCTGTATCACTTAAATGTGATTTTCTATACCTACTAATTACTAATAAACAATTAGTGCATACTCATAATGTGCCTTGTAAGACCTTTAAAATTTAAATTTGTGCTCCTTGGTAGCACTTCTTAACCAAGCAAAAATACAAAAAAGAGGACCTTCGTTTGCAAATATTAAACAACATATGCTATAGACTACCTTTTTATAAGTAATTTAAGTAAGCTTAAAAAAATGTATATAAGCATTTATGTATATACAATACTAAGAAAACTAGACTAGACATAAGGCAGTACAAAGCCGCTAGACTTATAGTCCACAGCCATACAATAGCATTACACAACTTTCTTCCTAAGTATGTATTAGCGTAGAGAATAGTTAATTGGTATTTGTACGTAGCTAAGTATATTATGAATGGTATTAACTATAGGTGATTAGCATTATAAAAATATTCATTTACGTTAAATAAATATTAAGAGACTGAATTTAGAATAAGTTGCAAATTTGTATGGTGATGCCAAAGGAATCTTAATTTGATAATAAAGTGGATGATTATTGATCTTTCTGTAATATACAATGCTTACAGTAAAAATTGTATTGTATAAAATAATGATGACACCGATATTCATACTGTCTTCAAATAATGACTAATTTGGGACTAGCCTCAGGAATAACTAATATCAAATGGACTTAAAACCTTACAGGTAGCACACATTATTATAAAAAAAAATAAGTTGTTTAAAATTATAATATAAGATGAGGCTCAATTATATAGATGTATATCATTGAAAAAATAATACTGTATCGTTTCTTTGGCACATGTGTAAACAAAACATCATTTTTGAGGTTAGTTATGATTATTCAGTAAAAGCTATTGAACAAGTTCGAGTTAAATTCATTAATAGTTTGTAAATGCAATTAAGATAAATGGATTCAACAAAATACCACATTATAGTTTGCAATGTAAATGATGCCAATTGTTTCTCTACTGAAAGAATTAGCAAAGAATATTCCATGCTAACCATACAATCATACAATATAACCATACAATCACAGTTCACACTAAATTAATATAACTAAAAACAAACATTAAATAGTTAAAAACAGAAAATGACAAAGTTATAAGCAAATCACAGCACTATAGTAGATACTTTATATGTATTTTTTATGAAAATACTTATAAGTCATGTATTTTGTTTTTGATTTCGTATTTCAAATGTTTCTATTTGAAATACATGATCATGAAGACTTACTAATTATTTATCAGGTGACTACTTACTAGTGGGGCTCATACACTAATACTTCGGATAAAAAGGTTATCCTGACATTTTAATTGCGGCGATGTTGATTTAAAGTTTCATGAAATTTAGTACTTATGCCAAAATGTTATTTTGTTTGTAAATAAGCGAAATCAGGCTACGATTGAAACAATAAAGATGCACCTTTAAATTACAGCGCGTTTGTAACCAGCAGACAAATATCACAAGGACGTTGAACCGACGTGAACAAGGAAATGTGCTTCGGTTATCCTGTTCCTATGTTCAGCATTAAAATAGCATTACATTAACTATTTTAACGACAAATAACATGTATAATTTTAACTTAAGAGATGTTATTTAAATAAATTACATGTTCCGTTCAACAATAAATGTGGGTAACGAAAGGTGCTAATGTTATTTGTCGAAAATTTAAATGAAAATCATGAAGGAAACTCACCTCTTTTTCTGGTCTTGATCCGTTGACCCGATAATACTGGTTTTTCTATTTTTTGACTCATACAATATATTGCTGAAACAAATACACGTGGCAATTAGAGATCGCACTGGGGAGGGTCCGTTATGTGAGATACTAAGTTCATCGCCCGCGCCATTCGACACCACCCATAAATTACACTTATTTATCTCTCAGATTTACTGTTTGCTTTCTGGTGCGCTATGGCGTCACCTACTTACTCGAAGGGCGACGGAGCCGTCGAGAGGACACGGACAGAAAACAAGAGAAAGTACTAGATAACGAGCCGCGAATGACTCAACGAGGATTTCGCAAATTGATGTGTTTCTAGTAATTTCAGCGCGAAACGAACAAAGACGATGCGCAATCTGCTTATGTGTGCATTGATACTCACGTAGTGACAGGTTATGTAGGAGCCTTTTACTCCTTTTGCGAGTTCTCTCGGACTGCGCCTGTTCAGAAAAGAAAGAAACGCTGCGACGATCTCTATTCCCCCGAGAACTAGAGACAACGTGTATGGAGTCGCCGGATATCCGGTAATGGAGGTCACGATTATTGATTCAAATAGCTCGTGCCAATTTTTCTCCTTTTGTAGAACACGACGAATTTAGATTGTTTTCAAAAGACTTATTATTTTTAAACAAAATATAAATAATGTAAATATATATTGCTTTTGTATGAATAGCGCGTTATTCACAAATTAGGTCAAAGATGAAATAAAAAAATATCTTCAGGAAATCTAAAAAATGCTACGCCTAAATTCAAATAATATATTTTTAGAGACGACACGGCAATTTTATAAATTTTGTAGTACGATATTATAAAATCTCAAATTGAAAGGAAAACATATGACTAAAAATGGCTGATGAACGTACCATAGACACTTATACAGTTGCTAGAAAAGATTTCAGCATATTAAACATAGACAAAAGATATTTACCTAATGTAAATTAGTTCTTAGAGATCTTATTAAGCTAATATTAAATACTTTTGATATTATAATTGGCTACTTGACACTTTTTGGGAAAGTGTTTTAATGAATTAGTATACGTATTATATATGCCTTTCATTGATCACTTTTTCGAAAAAAGGGCTATTTATTAATAAAAAACAAAGTTTCTTTACGGTGAACGGAACGTCGCGTTAAATCAGGCGGTCAAGTGTCATTTTATGGCGAAACGTCATTATACTGTAAACAAACAACGCTCGGAAGAAAATAGGGAGTTATCTAGCTTTTATAATTAAAATTGAAATAAATGACAAGTTATAAGACGTGTGCAGTGACGATGTGTACAAGTACGATCGCTAAATATCCTAACAAATTTGCTTATACACGTTCCTAAACCGAAATCTCATAAACGTTAAAAGAACTTGCAGACAGAGGATTCAAACATATAATAGAAGTAATAATGAGAAAAAAGAATAAGGAGTGATTCCTCTACTCTAAATCATCAAACCCGGATGTAATCAGAACAAAACAGCAAGTTAAAGTATTCATATATTATAAAGATGTCTACGATAAGAATAGAGTTAGAATAGTATTAGTTAAGAATAAAATAAATGAATTAACAGACGTCTACGAGAATTCTCTATTTTAAGGCCTCATTCTGTAATTAATAAGAAACAAACTATTTCGATGACTGAGTTATTATTACTTGTGCACGGATTAACTTACAGGACTGTATAATTAAAAATACATGATTTGCTAATTTTAATCTTTTATTAACCGACTGCTTTGTTTGTTAGATTTATATGGGTCTATTATTGAGTACACACCGTAGAACTTTTGTATATATTTATACACTTTTGTGAACTACTACAGATAACCTCAAAGCATTTTGAAGCTGTTATTTTCTTGTATATTGAAGCTCTTACTAAGCTGAATTTTTGTGATGCTTGAGTGTGTACTTTCTTCATTTTTAAAAGTATTTTCTGTAACAACTAGATATATAATTTTTATCATTGTCATTTTGAGAAATCTGTAGTGCAATAGCAGCAACTGTATGGTCATTTTCCTTC
Source organism: Epargyreus clarus clarus (assembly GCA_014595695.2). NCBI lineage: Eukaryota > Metazoa > Arthropoda > Insecta > Lepidoptera > Hesperiidae > Epargyreus > Epargyreus clarus. The sequence goes on from JACTTY020000001.1 coordinate 11,514,183, forward strand.
CTTCATCTTGTTGGGTAGGTTACTCAAGTAAAGAACTACTATTTCCCATTTCCTTTACTTTATGTACTTCAGTGCTGACCACCTTTGAAACTTTTGGTTCCTCACTTTCTATGACTCCACATTAAAAATGCTACTGCATGTTTGCTGCCTCCTTGGGAGGCAGGACAGTCATCACATTTAATAATACTTTGTTTTTCATATACAGTCATGGACACTGAGCATGACTTTTGATGTACCTTGTATTCAGGACAACTTTTACTTTTCATGAAACACAAACTTGCCTGCCTCTTAAACTGCACATAGCCTATAGCGTCGTCACTATACGACTGTCGCGAAGATCTGAAAATATAAATATAACCAATAAATAACCTTAAAGCAGTTCACATAAGAATATAAGTATAGTTTAAAAAGCTTGATAATCACTTAAACACAACCTTTCTTCTATCGGAAATCGGTTAAGAAATGTTTTAACTGTCCGAAATGATTAAATGTAAATATAAAGAATATTTTACTTACGTTGTTTATTTGTGATTTCCATAGGTTATTTCACGGAAGTTTTTGTATTCATTTTTATTTATTGCATTGTATATCTTCTTTAAGCAGATTCACGCTATCAGCTTTAATATACTGTGGATTCATTTCGGTTCACAACATAAATTCAACCAACTCTAACAGCAAACGATATCATTTTTATTTGTCTTGTTTATTATGCATGTGGTGACGTCACATAACATTTAAGGCAGCACTGTCGCCGTTTTGGGATTTAAAATCCACAGATAAAAAATCGAAAATTTCTTTTAAAAAATTAAAATACTTAGAACGTATTAAAAATTAAACTAAATACTGCATAATTTATGTTTACTTATAAGCTATCATATTGGATATATTTCATATTTTATTGTTATAACTGTCAAGTACCCAATTCAAGGTTTTTGAAGTGCTTATATGCTAATATATTTGAATGTATTTATTTTTCAGCGATTTGACATAGACTAATTTCCAGACATCAATTTTATTTTGACATTGACATATTGGTTTTATTTTAGGTTATGGGATACTGAACGAATAAACTAAAGACTTATTTATTTAATGTTCTATGTAAATTAAGCTTGGAATGACCTAATCTATAATTAAATACATCACACCCAGGAATTAAGCTCAAAATATGGCGAACTCTATATTGACTAAGGTTAGTTTAAAAGTTATGTTACATACTGTATAAAATTAAAAATGTTTGTATTAACTAAGCATTTAAAAATATCAATGAACGACTACTTATTTCTGCATATCTTTCGGTGTCCGTAAAACATACTTTCTCCATTTATCTATTTTCTTATTAGATAAATAATATTTTCTTATCTTAATTTTGTAGGTGAGCTCATTACGCATTTCTCCTGTAGCAGCGCTGCTGCAGCCAGCGCGGACAACAACTAGCAAGCACTACATCCCTAAGTTCAAAAAGTTACGGGCACAAAAAGTTTTAAAAGTAGATCTGCCGGATTTCAATGAGGATTATGAAAGTTTGTCCCCGTCCAAACAGAGGCAGAAGCTGAAGGAACGCGGCCTGTTGCCCCCTCGGCCGTGGGTGGAGCGCCCATTTTATATTTCGGCCACAGGTATGCCTTTTTATGTATATCTGCTATAAAATAATTGTGTCTGATGCAACTGTTCTAATTGTATATTGTAAGTTACCTAAAAGTGCCTTAAACATTAAGTAAGCAAGCCTTTTTAACATGTAAGAGTGCATTCAAACTTATTACTCAGGCAAATACTTGCATTACTACAACATAATCTTCAATGCTAACTATACATCTGTGACAATTTCTTACCTCGCTATTGTTTTCTTTTAAGTTTGTTTTATTAGCATAATGACCATAAGACATGATTGTACTACTACTTTTTCTATTGGCTCTATCTTATTAAAGTGACTCGTAAATTTTTCTAACTTCCAGGTGGTGTTTTCGAGGCTTACATACCACCTGAGGGTGATGGAAAAGCATCTCTAGTGTCAGCAACACGTGCAAAGCAAACAGTGCAACTCCTCGAGAAGAAATCCAAGTCAATGATGGCAGTTCGTAAAATTAAGTCCTACGATGAAGATTTTGATACCAAAGAGTTTGTTTCGAAAGCACAGGATATTTACATAAAAGCTCATGAAAGCTTAGCCGCTAACGACAAAAGAACTATGAGGTTGTATGTGACTGAGAAGGCATATCCAGAGTTCAGGCACAACTCCCATATGAAGACGATTAGGTGGAAGTTCTTGGAGTCGTTGGAGCCACCCAGAGTGGTGCATGCGCGGTGTACAGATGTTATTAGCAAAGAGAATATATTTGGTCAGGTATGTGCTATTTAAGCATTAGCCCTTATCCTATTAGGACACTATAGTCACATGGGCAGCAAATATTAACAAAACATATATTAATCAATAAAAGATACATTGATAGATAAGATTGGCGACATTGCTAAACCGTAACCGAGTGACAGACTTTTTCTTTAATTCAATTTTATTTTTCTGGATATGTGGCTGGCAACAGTGCCATGGTGTTTCGTTGGGATAGGGATCTTAATTGAATTCAATCACAACATAACATAGTAAAAATCTTTTCTTTTCTATTTATTTGTAACTACCAAAAAAAATTACGCCTTTCAGATAACAGTGCGCTTCCACACCCAGCAACAGCTAGCCGTATACGATCGCTTCGGGAGACTGCTTCATGGCAGTGAAATCCTCGCTAAGGATGTCCTAGAGTACATTGTCTTCGAGAAGCATCTCTCAAACTTGTACGGTACCTGGCGCATCCACGACAAGATCATACCAGACTGGACACCACCAAAGGATCCATCCAAACTTACAAGGATTATGGCTAAACCTGAACCTGAGGTGGTGGAGAAGGAAACTAAAGATGTGCCCGCTGTAGCTGATAAGTAAATGTAGTGTATTGGAATTAAATAGTTAGAATTATTATGACTTTTTTTATTGAAAATAAATCCTTTTCTGCATACATTCACGTTAATGTTCCCGGTGTCGTGAGCGCCAAGAACATACGTCTGTATGGATGGTCAGATTTTGAACAGAATCTAAATTCTTTATTGAAATGTCTACCTGCCTGGGGATCACACCCGTCGTGGTCGCATGTCGCAGTGACCACCATAGATTATACGTACAAACCAGCAGGCAAGTTGTTTTTTGCAACAGAACAAAACAGCTTATTTTCTCAAGGAAGTTGTATTAAATAAAAAAAGGTTTTTATAATTATATTTTATTCACCACCTCACTTATTCATATTAACAATCTTTATTACAATAAATTAACATAATTTAACTTTTAGACAGACATCTAATCAATCCAATTTGTTGGCTCAAAAAGTTTCCCAATCACTTTCCATACAAAAAATAATACTTTCGTGCTAAATGCTTGAAGTTTCTTAATATACAGTGCTATATACAATTCAATATAAGAAAATATGTCCATAACCATAGATTAGTAAAGATACTTCGCCGCCTTGAAATTGAATGAAGCCACAAACGGCTCATTAGTGAGTTCTTTTTTTGAATTCTCGACAAATAAAAACTTTTTTAGAGAACATTTACGAATAAATAACTAATACTGCGTAATTTACATAATAAATAAATAATTATTTCAAATATTTTAGGGACATTTTAGCACGGAGACATGGTAAAACTTTTTTACGCAACTATTTCAATTCTCAAAACTGGGTACATTTTCTTGTTAGGAGTGAGTAATCTTTACTAATCTATGTCCATAACACAAGAATCAGTGATATAAAATAACTATTTCATTTCACCCAGTGCGCAAGCACCCATAGTTATAATCTTAACTAAATAAGTAGGAAAACCTGTATACCTTTTTAAAATGAACTATTATAACGTACAATATATTAGCAATTATATATTTACACACCTGAAAACATTTGTACAATAATATCTTATTTATAAACAAAAATCAATTGACTTGAAAATCTACATTAACATTGGATTTAAATCAAAACACTATAATAAAAAAAATGTTACATAAGTGTATATGATATATAACTTTGCCTATATTATAGGTGTAAGTAGACTTACAACTTGCTGGGCATGTTTGTAGTAGTTTCATTTTTCAAAACGAAAAGTTTTCGAATACTCGCTAATTCGTAAAAACGGTGACTTACAATATACTTTAAAATTATTCTTTGAAAATATTATCTGAAATGATTCTAGCTATTCGATTTGTAAAACATTTTAAAACTTACATAATCTTAAGTAAAATTGTGTTATTTTTTTGGATATTTTTATCTAAATAGAAGTTGCTATTTTTACAGCATTAACTCGAAAACCTTTCATTTAAAATCTTACACAGGTCTGTTCGTGCCCAGCAGTGGGATACAAAAGGCTGGAGCTAAAGCATAACATGTATTGTTCTATTCTACAAATTAATAGGTACTGGAATGATTTTTAAGTAGAAAACACAATGAGATTACTCAATATTTGAGAACAGGGTTTTAGAATACATTATTACTTCTCTTTTCAAATATAATGACCTAATGTCAAAAAGCTAGTCTGCCATAAAGAAGGTTCCGGGTTTGGTCCTGGGTCAAGTTCTGTATTTGGTTACTTATATACTTGAGGTTTTTGTGTCAAAACTTAGTTATCCTAAATTGATACTATGAGTGCAGAAGTTTTAAAACTAAATAAATAAGAGCGAAGAAATCTTGATTTTGACAGATCTTTGCAAAAAATCCTTTACAGAAAGATTTAGATAAAAAAATGTCTTTCTGCTTTGTCTAATAACAAATATAATTAAATGTTTGAATGTTATATTGATTAAATGAAGTGTTAATCACAACATCGAAATAAATGCAATAATGATTGATACAACCTTTTCAATTATAAAATTATTTGAAGATATACCTCTATATTATATTAATTAAATATCATGACGTGTTTGTTTTTAAATTTTTAATGTAAAAATCTAATTACAAACACTTTGAATGATAGTAATGTCTTCAATATTTTACACTTACAAATACATGTTACATAGACCTTGAAATATTATTAAAATGGGAAGGTAGCAGCGAATTTCTTCGGGGGTGTCAATATGGAATATTGCCTATGAAAAATGTAAATTGGGTACAAATTTTGTAGTACAGACTTTCAGTGTATTGTGGATGTTTTTTCAATTTTGTCCAGCAAAAATAAGCTATCTAAACCCAGCGTTCATGAGGGTGGAAAGTGTACTGGGGGCAGTTTTGGCATAAAAATTGTCCGATGTGCACCCTTACGCATTTCGCTGCTATCCTCCTTACGTAAAGCTGACACGTACAATACATCAATATGTGCTTTTTGCGTAATGTCTATGACAAGTCTCTTACATGACAGATACTTATAACACTGTTTTTGTATGTACATACTTCGTACATACACCGTGTTGTATGAATCGCTTTTCAGATCGTTTTCGTCAACGTGACATACATTTTTTATTTGTACCTACAAGACACATGTGAATACTACGAATATTTTGAATATTGTTTGAACAAACTAAATTGTTTCCGAAACATTCCGAAAGTAACCGCTGTATGGCAACACTGGTCTCTATTAGCTAATATTTCGACATCAACATTCGATTTATGTTCAGAACATTCGAAGTAACCAACGTGCCACACTGTTCACTGATCACACTGATCTTTATAAGCTCAATTCCGGAGAGCGTAACGGCACTTTTGGCCAATGAATGTCTTCAACAAATGTATTTTTCGTTCAGTACATCCTCTTTTCAAGCGACAAATGCTTCCTCGGCCGTGTGCTAGGACCGTGTGTAGGGCGGGCTCAGACGAGGGCGGGCGGCGCGCGCGGCGGCTTGGGCGGCAGCGGCGGCGGCGTGCGCCCGCCCAGCCGCGCGCGCTGGCTCTCGCGCAGGTTCTCCAGGAACTCTGTGGAAAAAAACATAAATATTTATTTATTTATCATAGAGTATCATAAATACAGACCTCACCGCCTTGTAATTGAAGGAAGCCATTAAATGGCTGTCATGTTAATGTTAATGGTTTAATTTACGCGGAACAATGCCGATATGTGCAGTTAAGTGGTGCAAAAACACGAAATCGAAGAAAAAGTGCGGAGAAATATCAGTTCATTCGTAAATCCTCTCAAAACTATTTTTTTTTTAATATTTTTCAAACACGGAAATAGATGACAGTGACAATTTCAAATGTCACTGTCACTAGGAGTGAGTTATCTTTACTAATCTATGTTATTTATGTACTCATTTATTTTTACCTGAATGCGCGTCGGATTGAATTAGTAAATATTTTAACAGTCGGGTTGATTGTTTTCGTTTTAACTCACTTGTGTACGGTCATAATTCGTACAAAAATTAATTTTAGTAATTTATCACCAAATCGTTATGTATTAATTCTAAATTTTATTATTGCCATAATTTAAACTTTTGATCTATAAATAAAAATTGGGACTGATTTGTATTATAGGCTAAAAATTATTTAAATTATGCCATCATTAAGAAAGATGCGCACACCGTATATTTAATTACTCTTTAAAAATATAAATTAATGACATAAACTAACCTGGAGGATGATGGTGTAGCGGCGGTCCAGGACGCAATGCGGCTCGCACTCTGTTCGCCGCACTACCCGCACTGCCTGCACTGCCTCCACTGCCCGCACTGCCTCCACTGCCTGCACTACCCGCACTGCCTGCACTGCCCGCACTGCCCGTGCTGCCCATGCTGCCGGCGGCCGTGGTGGAGCAACCTCCGTTAACGGTACCGTTGCTGCCGCAGTCGCTCGTGGGGTTGAATATGTCGGTGTTGCAACTCGAGATGCTCGTAGTCATGTATTCCACGCTCTACGAATTAAATGTACATCGTTAAAAATATACGATTAACAAGATATGTATAATTAATAAGTAAAAATAAAAGTAGACAGGACACTTGTCGCGTTGCTCTCTAGTTGAAGTTGAAGGAGAAATGTAGCTAATTTAAGTCGATAAAAACATAATGGATTGCAACCTCAACATCTGACGTATTTCTACTTTTTAAAATAATTATTAAGTTTTGCTGTATTTTGATTTGAAGGGGGAGACAGTTATACGTACAACGCATTCTAATTAAGTGTTTAAGAATATAAATGTACTTGAGGCTAAGGACGCTTGTCCACCGTACCGTCACCGAGCCGATACCGAGAACGAGATTATTTTGGGATTTTAATATGTCGTGACGGCGAATTTACCACCGCGACCGACATCGGCGGTTTATTTTGTTCCTGCTGTCATGCGTGTGACGGCAGTGTATGGACAAGTTCCAAAGTGCTTTGCCGCCACATCAGGCCGTCTAAATCTCGGTGCCGATCTAGTGGTCACGCCGATCTACTCGACATATCGGCGGCCGGGATATTGTATAATATACTATAGTAAATGTATGTACACTATTTCGGCGCCGTCATTTATTATCGGTATCGGCTCGGTTGCAGTGGTGGTAGACAAACAGCGTAAAGTTCGTAACGTGTCGTGTCGTGTGGTACCTGTGCGTCGTCGCGGTCGTCGTGCCGCAGCGCGAGGGCCGCCAGCGCGGCGCAGTCGCCCTCGCCCTCCGACACCTCCACCACCTGCAGTCGCGCGCCGTCCAGCTCCTGGTAACATATACTCAGGTTAGTCTATGTAGATGGGTTTAAAGATTGCTTCTTGGGATTAATGTAGTCGATTTATTTGGATACTTATTCTGGGTTTGATGTTGAAGATTCTAACGATATAGTTAAGAGAAACATAGTTGCGACGGGTCGTCACAGTATCACTATCACTATCACAGTATCACATGCTTGCAATTAGGTAATTTGTATTTAACGGTTACCTGTTTGGTGTTTCTCGGAGTTTATTCGTTGTTCGGTTTCTAGTGTGGTGACACGTAAATATTGCGACATGTCATCACGATGCACGACTACGATACTATTATTGCTGAAGTTTTTTAATGGACGTGTTTTGATTTGGTCCGGGTGCAGTACGCGGTGCAGTAGCGCTGCAGCACGTGGCGCACGGGCACGGGGCGCACTGACCTGCACGGGCGTGTCCGGGTGCAGCGGGCGCGCGTCGAGCAGCACGGCGCGGGGCGCGGCGGGCGCGGCGCAGTAGCGCTGCAGCACGGGGCGCAGCACGTGGCGCACGGGCACGGGGCGCACTGACCTGCACGGGCGTGTCCGGGTGCAGCGGGCGCGCGTCGAGCAGCACGGCGCGGGGCGCGGCGGGCGCGGCGCAGTAGCGCTGCAGCACGGGGCGCAGCACGTGGCGCACGGGCACGGGGCGCACTGACCTGCACGGGCGTGTCCGGGTGCAGCGGGCGCGCGTCGAGCAGCACGGCGCGGGGCGCGGCGGGCGCGGCGCAGTAGCGCTGCAGCACGGGGCGCAGCACGTGGCGCACGGGCACGGGGCGCACTGACCTGCACGGGCGTGTCCGGGTGCAGCGGGCGCGCGTCGAGCAGCACGGCGCGGGGCGCGGCGGGCGCGGCGCAGTAGCGCTGCAGCACGGGGCGCAGCACGTGGCGCACGGGCACGGGGCGCACTGACCTGCACGGGCGTGTCCGGGTGCAGCGGGCGCGCGTCGAGCAGCACGGCGCGGGGCGCGGCGGGCGCGGCGCAGTAGCGCTGCAGCACGGGGCGCAGCACGTGGCGCACGGGCACGGGGCGCACTGACCTGCACGGGCGTGTCCGGGTGCAGCGGGCGCGCGTCGAGCAGCACGGCGCGGGGCGCGGCGGGCGCGGCGCAGTAGCGCTGCAGCACGGGGCGCAGCACGTGGCGCACGGGCACGGGGCGCACTGACCTGCACGGGCGTGTCCGGGTGCAGCGGGCGCGCGTCGAGCAGCACGGCGCGGGGCGCGGCGGGCGCGGCGCAGTAGCGCTGCAGCACGGGGCGCAGCACGTGGCGCACGGGCACGGGGCGCACTGACCTGCACGGGCGTGTCCGGGTGCAGCGGGCGCGCGTCGAGCAGCACGGCGCGGGGCGCGGCGGGCGCGGCGCAGTAGCGCTGCAGCACGGGGCGCAGCACGTGGCGCACGGGCACGGGGCGCACTGACCTGCACGGGCGTGTCCGGGTGCAGCGGGCGCGCGTCGAGCAGCACGGCGCGGGGCGCGGCGGGCGCGGCGCAGTAGCGCTGCAGCACGGGGCGCAGCACGTGGCGCACGGGCACGGGGCGCACTGACCTGCACGGGCGTGTCCGGGTGCAGCGGGCGCGCGTCGAGCAGCACGGCGCGGGGCGCGGCGGGCGCGGCGCAGTAGCGCTGCAGCACGGGGCGCAGCACGTGGCGCACGGGCACGGGGCGCACTGACCTGCACGGGCGTGTCCGGGTGCAGCGGGCGCGCGTCGAGCAGCACGGCGCGGGGCGCGGCGGGCGCGGCGCAGTAGCGCTGCAGCACGGGGCGCAGCACGTGGCGCACGGGCACGGGGCGCACTGACCTGCACGGGCGTGTCCGGGTGCAGCGGGCGCGCGTCGAGCAGCACGGCGCGGGGCGCGGCGGGCGCGGCGCAGTAGCGCTGCAGCACGGGGCGCAGCACGTGGCGCACGGGCACGGGGCGCACTGACCTGCACGGGCGTGTCCGGGTGCAGCGGGCGCGCGTCGAGCAGCACGGCGCGGGGCGCGGCGGGCGCGGCGCAGTAGCGCTGCAGCACGGGGCGCAGCACGTGGCGCAGGCGGCGCGCGGGCCGGCAGCGCACGCACACCGCGCGTGTGCCCAGCTGCACGCGCACCACGCAGCGACGCTCCACCGCCGCCTCGCGACCGCCGAGCACCGTCGACGGCAACGATGCGTCCACTAGGCGGTTCTCGCCCTGGAATAAGTAACAAATATACATTAAAAAAATACAAACTTATACCTTTCAACACAATTCTTAGATGTACCAGTGCATCTGGTACCGACACATGACATTTGAATTAATTAATCTTCATATTGCACGCTGTTAAATCATTTATCAAAGCTGGTAGAGTCCGCGCCAAACTGCTAGTCAACTTTGAATACTGAAACGAGTTGCGCGCGCACCGTCCGGCGTCAGGCGCGCTGCCAGTGTGCGCCGGTACCCACCTGCGCGGCGTCCCGCAGCAGCACGTCGTAGGCGGAGCAGCGCAGGTTGCGGCGCAGCAGCAGGCGGTCCACCAGCGCGCGCACGGGCTCGGCGGCGCGCAGCCCCACCACCGTGCTCGCGCCGTCCGGCAGCGCCAGCCGGCACAGCGCCGCCGCACCGCCCGTACCCGATTTCACCACCTGCGACAAACATGCAAGATTTAAGATGCTAATTGGGGCAAGACGTTAATAGATGGCGCCAACAATCAGCGTCGTAGGTAATAGAATGGTTCAAAAACTGGCATAATTTCATATTCGTATCCCTGGCAAGATTTGAAATTTGTGTTACTAACAAGATTTATATTTTTTGTCCCTAACAGAATTATCAATTTACATCCTGCGCAAATTTGAAAATTGGCGCTCCTTGCAAGATTTTTAGTTTGCAACCCTAGCAAAATTTAAAGATTGCGCCTCAAGCAAGATTTAATGTTGGCGACTTTGACATAATTCAAATTTCGTACTCTGTCAAAATTTTAATCTTGCGGCCTTGGCGAAATCAAAAGATTGTGATCCCTGGCATGATTTGAATTTTGCAATCTTAGCTAAATCTATTTTTTGCGCACTAGCTACTTTTTTAGTGTGCAACCCCTGGCAAAATTTTATGTTTGTGCTCCTAACAAGATTTGAAATTTGCGCCCCAAGTAATATTTGAATTTTTCACCCCTAGCAAGATTTTAAGTTAACACCTATCCAAGGTTCTGCTTCTAAACACACCGACTTAAACTAAACGTTCAATCAGTGATTTACTGTAATTAAGACACAATATATTATAACTAACAATATTGTAACTCACATAAACATTATGCAACAAATAATTGCATAATATTTATCATCTCTAAACAATAAATAACGCTTTAAAATAGCATCAACATTTTCTAAATATAAACCAGATCGCAACTAATCACATAACTTAAGAGATTAAACTATACGTATATCTAAATTTATCTGCCACGTCGTTATGTTGTTACATCGACCCTGTCAGCGATGTCACTGTCAGGTTGTAATTAATGGCGGAAAATTACGATAACGCACTCTAATATTTACTTTAGCAAGCCTCCATCGCGTATGTGTAGATAATGATATGTTGACACAACATACATCAATGGGAAATATTTTTAGATTGCTTCAAATACGGGGAGTGGCTTTGTTTTCGTCGTGTGTTTGTTTATGTGTGTGTTTCATTGTATGTTTGTTCGTGATCTTTTTATCTTGATGAGAGATTGAGATTTTCTTTGCCAATATTAGAATGTTCCTTTTATATATAAAGTTATAAATAGTAATGTAAATAGGAATTTTACGAATGTCTTGTAAAAGTGTCACAGTCTTATCCATTTAAAAGTTTACAATGGTTTACAGTGTTGATATAAGTGAAATAGGTGTGGTGGTAGACTCTATAATTGATCTGTAAAGGGTTCTACCACCAAAGGTTTTCGAATGCTGTAGAACCCTTTGCACCGTGGCACCACCGCCACATTTATTTTTGCCCAATAACAGCAGTGTTAAGCGTTGCTGTGTACCGCATTAAAGGTGGTATGTGGTAAGGTAGATACTTAGCATAGTCCTAAGGGATAGTACTTCATCTCTGGCAAACTTCAGACATGATTCAAATCTTACTTAGGGTTGATTACTAATGTCCATGTGCGGCAGTTACTTATTATCAGATAAACTGTGTGATCGTTTATTACCTCTATATTATAAAAAAAACTATTCACGATACAAGCAATATCAACAAGTTCTAATTTGTAATTCTTTCCAATTATCCCGAGTCAGACTGTCAATCTGCACAATATATTTAGCATATAGCATCAGCACAGCATATTTGCACAGCGTTATCAACACAGCGCTGTGCAAACGTGTGCCGAGCTCATTATGTTCCTGTGGTGTGCTGCGGCTTAGCACAGTTAGTTCAAATGACTGTGCAACTTCATTTTCTAAGTTTAGCCTGTGCTAATAATATTGAAATATCGGATATTTATGTTGCAATATCTTTATCTTTGGGTATATAAAATTGTTGGGGTGTCTGTTGGTACTTGTGATTTTTTTAACAAATAAAAATTAATCAAATAATATTTGTGACACGAACATTGTTTATAGTTATAGATTCTGTGGGTGGTGTTATAGCCCAATAATTACATATTCATGGAGCAAAAAACAAAATTTAGCAGTGCAGAATGTATTTAAGTGGTTGCACTTGCATAATTGCACAAACAGGGGTGCTGGTGCTTCCATTCAAGGACAAATATCACATTAAAAACTGTGATTTTTTATATATACACATTTACACAGTAATAAAAAAATCGTGTTAGCGAATTACTGCTTAGCGAATAAATGCTTTGTATGTGGATGTGGTAAGGTAACATGGGACTTAATTATTTTTAGCACGCTTTAATTACCTTAGGTTGTATCTATGTGTGTAAGTGTGTATGTATGTATGTAACGGAATCGTTGAACCCAATTTAGATCCACTTTGAACGTTCAGTTTAATTCAACATTTTGAACAATTATCAAGAACCGATGACAATACACGATTTTAATAATTTTGTTCCATAGTCCTTATCAACATCGTCAGGATTAACGATTTTCGAGGCGGTGATCGAGCGCCTAAGAGAAAGTTCATCGCAAAATTACTAGATTACAATAATTATTGCTTTTTAGTTTCAATAACTGTTATAGCGTGGTTTTTAGTTTTTTTTTTTTTTTTATTTTGTTTCTTTCTTTTCGTTGCCCTCGTTCTTTCTCGTCTTCCCCTTTTCTCATCTATCTCCCTATCTTTCTCTCACCATTTCCTTCTGTCGCGCTTTTTCCATAATTCCTAGTTTTTCCACCACCTTAACATAACAATCATATTACTCACGTCAGTGATGACGGGGGTTTCTTCCTGCGCGGAGTCCCGGTCCCGGGAGGAGGTCCGCAGCTTCCAGGGTAGTAGGGAACCGCCACTACGTCTTCGCTCCGACGCGTTCGATGCTGACTTCTTTAACTGTAAAGAATTGCAGAGATTAGAAAATATATAATGTAAGGTTGTAAAGGGAGGATCGAAATCAAACCATCTCGAATGCTCAATCGATACTGATTTATTAATATTTTGGAGACATAATTTATAGGTACGTTACATTAGGTTCAAGTATTAGATATACACTACAGTAAATTTATACTTTTTGATATTTGAAAAGGGTATAATAATGAAATCTATATTTCTTTGTGAAAATAATGAGTTTAAATAAAAATAGTAAATTGGAATATATCTATCTCTTTAGTATATTTACATTATATTTTTACTTAAACAAGAATTTAACCAAACTTTTTTGTATGGTTTTTTAACTTCGTTATTTCATAAAAAAGTTCATATTATTCAATGACCTCAAGTGGTAAATAATTGAAAAACATATTTTGATTTAAGACCTCACTTTTTCTTTAAGAACAAGATGATATTTAATTATGTTACGATAAAGAGGGTAGCACGTTTTTTTTGTAATATAGAAGTAGCAGAGCACTCAGTCAACGGTGTTGAAGCACAAAGGGTTTTATAGTCTGCGCCAAACTGCTAGTCCGCTCTGAAGTTGTTGCAAGCAGGTGTAGTCATACAATTTGTAATGTCGACGTGATTCGTTTCTATGTTCAAAGCGGACTAGCTGCATTACGTGGACTATATCATCTTCAACTTCAACGTACTTTTTTTTAGGTACCCGACGGCATAGGAGTGACGCCGGGTTATGTATGCACTAAAATCCCCCCGGTGGTCGTCCTCGGCATTTGGTGGAGAACTCCGAGGTCTCCAACGGAACACAACCGGAGTCCTCCTAACGCGATGCCCTTCAATCGGACTCCGCCCTGGGGGGAGCAATTTACGCTTCTCTCACATCCCCTGGTGATTACAGCGATGTGCGACCACATAAACCACTGTCTTTCCCGGGGTCGCTGGTCGGGCGGTTCGAGCTCCCACTCTTGCCGCCGGCAACCCCGGAAGCCCACTTTTAGTCGCCTCTTACGACAGGCAGGGGATACCGTAGCCCTATTTTGGTCCCGCTACTACAGGGACAAAGTTCAACGTACGCGCGTGCACGCCCGAGCTTAAGATACGGGGGTAGCTGTCGAACTTCATCACGTTGAAGATCTACTCTGTGCCTGTGTGAGCCAGACAGCACGATATATCGAGGGTAGCACGTACCTTAGTGGGTGTGTTGGCGTCCTGCTCGCTGTGCGGGGGGTAGGGGGGCGGCAACCCGCGCAGGTCCGCGCGCGCGCACTCGGCGTGCACGCCCGAGCGCAGGAAGCGCGGGTAACTGTCGAACTTCATCACGTTGAAGATCTACTCTGAAGTGCCTGTGTGAGCGAGACAGCACGATATAACGAGGGTAGCACGTACCTTAGTGGGTGTGTTGGCGTCCTGCTCGGTGTGCGGGGGGTAGGGGGGCGGCAACCCGCGCAGGTCCGCGCGCGCGCACTCGGCGTGCACGCCCGAGCGCAGGAAGCGCGGGTAACTGTCGAACTTCATCACGTTGAAGATCTACTCTGAAGTGCCTGTGTGAGCGAGACAGCACGATATAACGAGGGTAGCACGTACCTTAGTGGGTGTGTTGGCGTCCTGCTCGCTGTGCGGGGGGTAGGGGGGCGGCAACCCGCGCAGGTCCGCGCGCGCGCACTCGGCGTGCACGCCCGAGCGCAGGAAGCGCGGGTAACTGTCGAACTTCATCACGTTGAAGATCTGCTTCTGGGCCTGTGGGGGCGAGACGAAATAAGATTAAATTAATTGTAATAGTTCATGTGGTCTTACTGATTGTGAGACATTTTTTTTTAATTATTATAATGAGTTTGGAGAACAACCTCTTCTTTATCATCCACAACTATTTTTATAACATTCTTAGTAAACAGATCAAACAGAGGTCGGTAAAAGATAACGCCCACGCCATGAGGCTGCAGTCCAAGATGCAACACGTCCATACTACATAAGCAATGACTGTTGACCTCCGTCCCAGTTCAAAGCAACTAGTCAAATAGGTCATACAGATGCGAGCTATGCAACTATTAAGTTAAGATTTCCGCAAAGTAACGCCTGATACTATTAACTATCTATGCAACAATGTACATCCATTACCAGTACCAACTAATTGTACGCTCGTTCTAAGCTAACTCGTCCAAACAGGTAACATTGACCCCTGCTTTCATGCAACTCAGCTGATTAAACAAGTCAAGCATTGTTGGTTAACGTTCATTATACCCAGTTTACATTGACCCCTGCTCCCATCCAACTCACCTGATTAAACAGATCATGCGGCGGTGGTCGGTGGTGCAGCCGGAGCGCCGCCGCCCGCCTCGCCGCCGCGTCCACATTGACCGGCTCCACGGCGCCCTCCGCCAGGTGTCGCTGCCAGATCTCCGCCGCGAGGGTGCCGCGCTCGCCGTCCTCCTCGCACGTGCGGTACTGCTCGCACGACCACCAGAACCTGAACGATAAATAAATGAAACAAATAATAGATAAATGAATTTTAATACTATAAAATTACTGGGTTGTGCTCGGTTTTAGATAGCTTAAAAAACATTTTCATGAAACATGTTCAAAATAGTGGAACCACCAAAAATATTGGATATATCAAGTTTGATGGTAATTGGTGAAATGGTAGAAAAGTGCATGATATTTATAAACAACCCCAATAGAATTTATGTTCTACTTGACGATGGTCACAGACGCGTCACAACCCTTGAGATCCACGTTTGAAAACATTGTATACCTAAGAATATGCTTACTATATATGTAAGCAGCGCTTTACAGATAACACTACAAAGCAGGAATAGTTTACGCATATTGGTAATCAATAACTGTTCCTAAATCTACCTTCATCATCTACGTCATCAGTCATCAATCAAGCATGGTGTTGTGACCTCATAAAATATTCCCAAGCCTTTTACCACCCTTCTATTCAATCCACATCCCGGATGCTATGGATCCCTGACGTCTCACCGTATGTTCTCCGCGGCGAACACACGCACACACATACGCACAGACACACATACACACGCACTCACGCCCATACATACACGCACGCACACATACACTCACAGAACTGTGTGGTGGCTTGTTTTCTAACCTCATCTTCACCTTTCAACCTACTACTACGTTAATCTCCTCATTCGACAAGGGCGATGTCGTGTCCTCACCGTATGTTCTCCGCGGCGAACTCCTTGGCGAGGAAGTGCGCGAAGGCGGCGGCGCCGGCGGGGTCCGCCAGCAGCTGCTCGAGGCCGAGCGACCAGCGCGCCACGCCGCCGCCGCCCGCGCCCACCGGCCCGGAGCCCTCGCTCATTTGCTGAAACAAACATACACATAATATAATTAATTTAATTTTTCTGCACATCCCTAAAGTTGACTGAGAGAAAATGCTATCTAGCATTAAGTCCGCCTTTTGCACCACATTATTTTTAACATAGTTAATAAAGAGTAAATAAATAAATAAATAACATAATCCTTATCAACCCATTACTGTCCCACTGCTGGGAACGGGTCTCCTCTCAGAATGAGATGGAATAGAACACACGGTCTTATTAGTAAATCGTAAATATCGGGCACAAGAAAGTTGAGGACCCAGGTAATATTAATATTTTTCAGTAAATTCAGTAACACATCAGAATTCATTTCAGTAGTACTCTATATATTTCATTTAACTCTGGTGTTCTCAACCTGCTGGTTGCTGGTTAGGTCAAAATGTAGGCCTAATACTTAACTAATATTTTTTCTAAAAACTAAATTCCTTTTGAGACTTGACCCACGTACACACTCAGGTCAACCCTTTATCATTTTTTCCATAGAAATCTTGTAATCTTAATTAGATCTTAATAGTAAAATAAAATTAAAATAAAATGATCTTCGTGGAGTGAAACCATCATGGTGGTAGGCAAATAGTTATATAGGTAGACACTCACCTTACTGTACATGTTGCGGTGCTCGTGGTGGCGGTAGGAGCTGCCGGCGCCGCTCCCCGTCGTCCAGCGGCGGAACGGCGACGACTGTTCGCTCTGCGGACAAAATGAGCACCACTTTAGTCTATTGTCTTATTAAAAGATCAAACAAAACCTACATAAAACGGCGGCGACGCAAGATTTATTTAGAAATGAATTATGAACATCGGACGCAGTCGGAAGTTGGATGGGTAACCGTTAGTACCTTAAACTCATACTGACACACGGTACTTAAAATTAAAAATATTTTTTATGAGTATTCATACTATGATGATGATAATTTAAAATGATTCATCTAGATGTCTCTTTGAATATAATTCAAATAATACCTTCGCTTCGGAAAGTGTTTAGCTATGAAGAACTTAAATAATTAGTATTGGTTGTTGTTAGTAAATACCAAGAGCACACTTAAAGCAAGTTCTGGGTAAGCTGACATCTAGATCCTGAGTAAATCTAGATTATAAGAAGCATGATCCAACCCGAAACTGAGAATAATCTTTATAATAACCACTGTGCAATTGGGGTCATCAACTCATCAATCCTAGTTAGTTCCGATGCAATGAATCATTTAGTCGGAAACTGTCCCAACATACTCATTACTCATATCAACAAAGTATACTTTATGTTATACATACAATGATGCGTTGGATCGTGGGAATATTTAGTCTGGAGGAAATGCTCTTTACATCTCACGACCTACGTACGACTAGTCGTACTATAAGTACTGAAGGGTATTACAGTAGCACTAGGATATACGACCGTGGAAGTAAGTAATACCGCCTATTTCTAGAGTGAAGCAGTTATTGCATAAAAGGAAGTGTTTGGATGACATTCACATATGAGGCGATCATCTTAGTACATAGGAGTGGTATAGTCCGCGTAAAACTGCTAGTCCGCTCTGAATATAGAAATGAATCGCGTCGCCATAGCATATTGTATGACTGCAACTGCTCGCAACAACTTCAGAGCGGACTAGCAGTTTGGCGGGGACTATAATAACACATCTGTGGTCGACGTCATATCCCTGGTAGTTCAATGTCGTTAGTTATAGATGTCCATGGGCGGCAGAGACTACTTAAACTCAAACTGCAAGCTCACGTTTAAAATATTTATTTTTCATAAAGACTTACAGTCACTTGCATGAAAACAATATTTAATCGTGATACATGGTTTTAAATAATTTTCTTCTTCAATGTTATAAGGATGTAGCGGTAGTGTTTTTGCATGACTACAGAGTTCCACCACAATCTAAGTTATTTATTCAGTCTACATAGGGCAAAATGATCTGAACTCGTATATTTCCTTACAAAGCCACCGAAATTACGACAAAAACAATTGCCCATCTGTTCAAGCAGTCTCAATTGACGCAACAGTAGTTTGTGGTCACAAGTGGCTAATGTTGTGACCTTAAATGTGCTTCTACCAGTCTGTCGTCAAGTTGATAAATATACTGTCTGTCTCTGTACGTAATAAGGCATGTCAAATGTACGTATTTACGTAATGCTGCTTGTGTAGATCATATCTAGACGCACGGCATGCGTGCAATTAATTTTCGTTCGATATATCACATTTTATTCAGGCAAGAATTGGTTACTAACTGGCGTTAATAGAAATATATTATTAAACATTTCCCTTAAATTGTAGGAAGGTAAGTAGCAGTGTTTAATTAATTTGACCTAACCATTACTAATTGTAAAGTTAATTATAATTCATATGACGTAATTTGACACTTCACACCCACAATAGTATATTACGATACGCGTGGCCAAAGTAGCCTATTTTTGCACGGCGTGAAGTTAGCGCCCCAACGCAGCGAGGGTGCTAAACGCCGTGCACATAATAGGCTACTTATGTCACAAGTATCGTATACTATTTTATAGCTCGTGTGACATAAACCCGCTTTTACTTGTAAAGTAATATGAAAAAATATGATAATTATTTTGAAACTTATAAATGATTGAAACTAAAAATTATGAATTAAAAAAGCAATAAAAATGTGACACAACCACAACCATTGAAATTTGATGTGAAGAAGTCTTGATTTAGAAAATTTAGTAATTATTCTGCTCTAGTGATAAAGACAAATCTAACACCACACATACGTCGAAATCTATCAAGCCATTTAGGCTACATACAGGCGTCTAGACCAATGACTTATATAATGGGAACTCCACCCAAACGTATTAAAGAAACATATGATAAGCAATCACATAATGTACTAATACATGACTAATACTAGTGATACAGTAGAAAATCGATTATCCGGACCTCAGTTATAAATATTCGCGATTATTCGGATTGACAAACGTGAACAAGTAACTTTGTAATAACCCTTGCAAATCAGCCACATTTTGTGTGGTATATGCATTTAAATTCCGGAAAGTCGCCAAATCGCAACTAAAAAGTTACTATAAAAACAAAAACCCGATTGCTAAAAATATAGCCTATGTTATCTCCACAATTTAGATGAATCCAACGACACATCATATGTCAAAATTAGTGAAGTCGTTTGAGTTTGCCAAAGAATGAAAAATACATAAATAAATGAAAAACATTACCTTCCTAAATCGGTTTAAATAGCTTTTATATCACGGCGTGCGTAAATGGACGTTTTACGCACGCTTCACGTGCGCAAAACCCCCATTTCCGACCCCGTAATATAAAATTTTATACAACACGCGGACGAAAAATGTTTTTCTGACTCGTGTGATTGCAGTCCTCGCCTGCGGCTCGGCCTGCAAACTCACACTTGTCAGAAAAAAATTTTTCGTCCTCGTATTGTAATGTACTATTCTTCATAAACTTAATTATCCAAATTTTCGATAATCCGAATGCCACAAATACAACACATAGGACAACAAATAGGTCGCTTAGTCGAAATTCTACTGGAGTAGTATTATAGCTAATTTTGATAATGATTCCTAATTTAAATATCTCCTACAATGGTGGGTAGCGAAAATACACAGTCAAAACAAACAATAAAACTCGATAAAGTCCAACAGTTAGTCTTATAGTGATGCTATTGCTTAGTATGTACACAATGGTAAAAACATTTATAAATACGTCCAAAATAAAATATTAAAATAATTATAGCTTTAAACAAAATACTCATTACTCACTTTTAATATTTAAATGGCATTTAAAGTATGAAACGTTCATAGCTATGTTTATTTTTTACAACTGTGAGGGTAGTGTATTAATATTCGTACGGTGTAAAAATCGACTACTTTGGACACAGAAATGCGTGGCTAAAATGCGGGTTTAGGTCACAGAGTGCTATAAAATATATTTATTATAATAAAAAATATATTTTACCTCAACTTTCCAGTCGGTGACGTACCATACAACCATTTTTCTGAGAGCACAGACACAAAAATGTTGTCCAAACGACAACAACACCAAACAACACTAACAAACTGGGTACGTGCTATACGCGTAACTTGCTAGGTATGTACGTATGACGTCGGTTACAGGAAGAATTTGTCATCAATTCTATTTAAAACACAATTAACATACGCGTGTACTGATTACTTATTTTTCAAATTTCCTCGATTAAAAATGTTCATGTCCGATATCGACGAAAATCTTTTCCAAATCCTAAGCAAAATTCTACACCTTAAACCTATTCACGCACAATAACAAAACGCTATAGTCAACGAATTCGTATAGAAATTCTTCCAGAACGTTCTAGAACATTCTCGAAGTGCAGGAACGAATGCACTTGTACCGACTGCCGGCAGCGGAATGCGCACAGAAACGCAGCGTCCCCGCTGGCGACGCGACGTTAAATTACAATGACAATCACAGCGAATAAACTGGCCAGTTTCCGGCCGGATTCTGCGCGAGTTGTGGGAAGTAGCGGATTTAGAACTAATTTATGGTCTGGATTTAACTTTATTTGTGTCCGATTTTCCTATATAATCAGGAAAAATGATGATGATTGATGACGAGTCATCGTCGTCAAACGTCGCGCCTATGATCGGATTCTGATAAGTCCTCAAAGTCGTTAAAAGATGCGAATCTTTTGGACTTAATCGGAACACCTGAAATTATAGCTATGCTTTAAATTAACATAACACCACTACCATAAGGCCAAAATACCCACAACGCAATTACTTCTACTAACATACAACTTTAGATAATGCTGGAAGGTGCGGGAAAAAAATACTAGCTAAAACTTCGAGCCGAATTTGCACAGAGAGGATAATTTACGACAGAAGATAGTCCATCAAGATAATTCATTACCACATAATATAAGCCGAAATGAAATTGTTAACTTAGTTTGAGAAATTCGAAACTAATCACACTCCAAAACCCGATATCTTTGTGTTTGGGTATACAAACCATCAAGAGCCGATGCAGTCCAAGGACACCTGTCCTCAAATCTAAGTAGACCAGAAACTCAATCAGAAGTCAAAGCATTGCGACCCACATAACCTAAATATTGTATTTATCCAGCCAAATGAAATCAAACGTGACCTGAAATCTCTTTCATCGTTTATGTGATTCCGAAAATATTTCGCGAAGGGTTCACGCGTACCGAATCCACCGCAATCGTTTGATGTCCGCTATCTGAAGTGTGTCGAATATGTGGGACGTGTGGGCGCAACCTTGACCTTGCTCCAATAATCGACTGCCATCGGTTATAACTGATATGAGCGTTATGTGATATAACTGAATGCCTCTCTAATTTTGCGGCTTGTGATATGAAGTGTTACGAATGTTCGAATTCTTATTATAAATTGGCAAGGCACAAATATTTTAACCTTCGTAAACATTTTAGCCTTTTTCTTTTAGATATAATATCCTATCTGAAGCCAATGACAGATGTGTTATTCCAGGATTAGACATCATAATACATAAATTAAAAGCGATAATACTTCACAGTTTGTATTGTTTAAAACTTGTTTTCCTCATTAGATGTGATCCAAATTGCCTAGCACTTCACATCAAGTGGATTGCATATTCGTTCGCTATTAAGTAACAGAGCTACATTTTTGTCATCATCACCACTTTATATCAGATGCACTAAAAATTTGTTTGTTGCAATAATTTTTCTACTAGGTGATTGAGGTAAAGTTCTACCATCGCCACACATTAGACGAACTACAAGTTCGTTTAATCCAAGACATTTATTGAGACTGAACTCAGTCAGAACAGTCTTCCGCTCCCGCCCCTAACTTATACGGCATCCTTGACGCAATTGGTTCTGAACAGGAGGCAACCATCATGTTTGTTGCTTCTGGCCCGCGTCCAGCTAGCACGCAACCTCCAAACGGCCCTATGACGTACACAATAAGGTCCATACAAGTCCACGCTCCAGGAATGTTAACATGAATGGCTGGACTGCGATTGTTCATCACATATGGTAGTGCTTTGTGAGGCCAATGGACTTACATTCGATGTTGTGTTCTATTGAAAAGATATACGTTTGATATTCGATTATATTTTTGTGTTTGTAAGAACAATAGTTCTAGATGACATGTACGATAGCACATACAAATATGATATTGTTTGAACGAATTATCAGCGCCAAGTAAAAAGTAAAGTCATATTACTCGGAACCCAGGATGTTTATATTTGGCTGTATTTCGCATCGCGAATGAGATCTTGCGAATTGCGCCTCCTTCCGGGTTTGGCGTTCGTTTCATCCTGGTGCAGGTGGACAAGTTACTTTTCAAAATGAATAACTTTTGTGGAAGATTCGCAATCGATTCTGGATCTAGGTATTTTGACCTTGTGTATGTTAAGGCAAAAACAGTGATAGCCTCGTTAGCTAGATTTTAAACTCGGCTGCCCAATCGGGATGTCAGAGGTTCGATATTTCATTTTTATTTTCAAAATCAACACTTAAACAGTGAAAGAAAATATTGTGAGGAAACCTGCATGCCAAAAAAATCTTCCCAATGGTGTGTTTCATGTCTACTAATCTGCACTTGCAGTGGGGCGGCCGGGAAATGGTCAGTGAATGCCCAACAGTGGGATAGTAATATGGTGATGACGTGTGTTAATGGCACTTATACTTTTACACAATTATCCTCAGGGAAGATTCTGGAAAGACCAACTGTTGCAGTTGAATTTGGTTGGTCGGTGATATTTAACAAGATTAGAAGGCATTGTAATAAACGTACTGAGGACTGGGAGCTACTTGTCACAAACATGCGTGAATGGGACCCAAGGGAAGTATGACCACGTTCCAGTAGATTTACCAAATCTTCTCCTTACACAGTGACAAATCGAATGGAAAGAATGAAACGAAAATTAATTTCCCACAAAAGGTTACACTCACAGACGTACACTTAACTAACGTATGTTACACTAAGAACCTTAAAGGGGACCTTAAGCAATAATTCAACCGTTTGTTTTTTTTTATAATATAGGAGTAGCAGACGAGCATGCAGTCCACCCGGTAAGTGGCTACTGCCGCCCATAGACATCTGTAATCAACCCCAGATAGGATTAGATATACCTACCTGAGGTCGGCCACAGATGCGCTGCTACCCCTGAGGACTAAGCTGGAATGCCTCGGAAAAGTATGTCTCCCTTACCACACCCTTCAAAACGGAACACAGCAGCGCTTAACACTGATGTTATTAGGCAGAAATAGGTGTGGCGGTGGTGCCGCCGGAGTCGAACCACAAAGGGTTCTACCACCTTTAATACTGATATACCTACTATATATATTATATAATTGATATACCCACTTTTGAAATATAAATGGTAATGTGTGGTTAAATTGCAACAATGTTTAATATTGCAACTTACAGTCACACGCTGATTAATACTTATAAACAAAATAAAGTGATTCAATTGTTATTCTGTCCCCATATTTCTTTACGAGGTACTTTAATTGGAATGACTTGTTTTTTCTCGTGTTTATGTACTATGCGGTCAGTTATTATTAAGTTTTCCATTAATAACAATTTGGCAGCGTAATCGAAAGGATAAATGTAAATTAATATTAAAGATGTGATGTACAACAGTGACGCAAATTGAATAAGTTTCCTTTTATGGGATTTTCGACACCATGTCGACGCATATTAAAAGCAGGTAATATCTTCCAAATTTGAGGCGGTAAAACTCTTCCTGGGCCTTTCCGGCGCTAACATCGGATATTTAAAACCACACAAATATCTTCAAAGTTTTAATGAATAAAACTCTTTGGTTTATATTCTACAGGTAACCTAATTTTTGACTTGTCACAGCAGTGTTGAGTGCTACTATGTTTGGTGGGGTAAAAGACACGAAGCATCTGTGGTTGATCTTAGATTTGACTTCAATCCAATTTGGAATTCACTATTACCTTCTATGGGTTACGGTGACCAAAAACTTAACCTCGTGTACTTTTACTATTTACCTTTTATATAAAAAGAAAAACACTAGCAATCCCTTATGAATTACAGTAATGTTAGTTGTACTGAATAAATTAAGACATACCTTAACGTTATTATCTATTTCCTACGTATATTATCCAAAAAACGTATTGATTTTTAATACCCTAAAATTGACCCTACTGTCAAGAGACGCTTGAAGGCTTAAAACCCTAGAGGCTAAGGCCATTTTAACCTTTCACTACACTATCTAGACTCGAAAGTCGCATTCGAGTGTGTAACAGATATGTGTATCGATAGGCTTTTGCAAGATACGTGTACATAAATAATAATGAATGTAAAACAAACTTACGATCCACGACAACCTTGCCAGGAGCCTCTCGATGACGACTGTAGGCATTTCTCACCGCCAACGTTACATCACTTTCCAATCGTCACCACCGAAATTATAGTCAAAAGACTTTAAAAAAGTTGACTCAACTGTTCTGCATTTACTTTGTAACTTACAAGAATACTTCGAACACTAAGCACTAAGTTTATGGTTTATTATTATATACAATATCAACAGTATAACTAACAAATCGACTTCTGTATTTTTTTTAAGTAAATTTTCCACCGTAAAAAAGTTAACACCAAACCAAGCAAAGTAGAGTAGCCTACAATTAACTATCAAGAAAAGTCTTTACCAAGTACGAAATGTTCCACGAATTTTAATTAAAGCCTTCTTAAAATTCTTGAATATTTTAAAACGATATCCGCTAGTAATTTCGACTTACAAGGTGATATTGAGCAAGCGCTAAAACACGTGCACTCCGGGTGAGTGCCGCGTTAAAACTGACTGGTTTTTCTGTTCTATTGTATTAACGTCGGACTCTTTGCAATGGCGGCAGGTGTCATCTCATTAATTACGTTATCAGCGTGTTATCAGCTCGCGTTAGGGCTCCGGATATAGTAGGCTTTTACCTTTTTTTTATATATAAATTTGCGTTTGTTTGTATCTGCAATCCTCAAAAACTAGTAGATGGATTGACTTGGAATTTTTACACAACTTTACATATATATCTAAGAGCGTTTTTATACACTTTTTATCTTATATATAACATATATACTCGTAAATATCTCGCTGAATTTAGGACGTATAATGTTTTTTTACTCCTCAGAAGTTCTCGTAGCAGCATCGCATTTGCTACTAAACTTTTCTATAATTTTCATAATTTAAGATTTGGTTCACTTCGTCTTTTTGTAATTAATTAAAAAAAATCTATCCTCTTTAAGGCTATATGCGTGTCTACCCCTAAGTACAAAGAAAGCGTATCCCCAACATTATACATTTTTAAAAGAAAAAAACTGCGTTTAAGGGTTTATTTACATCATTTGTCTGCACCACCCCGTGTCTGACGCGATCTATGAATGTATGTATATACCCGTATATACATAACACAGATACATTAAGGCAAAAATATTTTTTTTTGTTCCTAATCTTTATGGCAGCCCTATATGTCACGCGAAGGCAGCGTGCCCGCCCACGGCCTGAAACCGCTGTAAACCCTCTTATCCGCCCAGCCCGCACTACTAAACAACTATTTGCTTTATTACACCCGTGGTATTTACTTATCTATGACTGGTCACTACGATTAGTTAGAAATTATAACATATCACAGATAAAATGGAATGGATAAGCTAAAAATAGAACTTTATTTGTTACCCACCTTCCCGAAGGAAAATATTTATTCATTGAATATATTTTTTCTACAAGAAGTAGTATACGAGCACGTAGCTCATCACATTGAGTAGTAATGCCAACGTAGACAACTTCAGGTTTATATCCAAGGATTGATTATAGATGGCCATGGGCGGCAGGCGCCAAGATTGGCTACCACCACCAACAAGTTCAAATTCAAATGTAATTTATTCACAATTAATTAATATAGAGCTCTTTTTGAACGTTAATATAATTTACCACCGCTTCGCAAGGTGTTTCGTTTCTTTATGGAGTATCTGTCGATACTTCTTCTGTGGAGAATTCATGTGCAAATTTACTTCTTTGTGGACTAGATGCTCATTTACTACGTCTGTATTACGAGTATAAATAATAAATGCTACAACTATGATTGAAATTTAAACTATAGCTCTGCTTAACGTCAAATCATATTGTAATTATACAAATAAACACTTTAATTCATTAATTAAACTCCGATTAACCAAACGTTATCTTTTATAAACAATGACATTTTAATTTCCACAATTAATATTTAAAGATTAAGATTACCAATTGTTTGAGATATCAAATTTTATATTTCTTTTCTTTTGTAATATTTTTTTATCTTTATAACGGCAATTGAGAATTTTAAGATTTTATTGACGGCACGATGAAAGAGTTATTGTTTATGTAATTCGGGTTATAATAATATATCTATCATATTTATCATATGATAATTTATCTATCATAGAATTTTTATTAGTATGATAAAAGTAGGCTATCATATTGTTTTAATGTATGGTGTTTGTTCTTTTAAGCAATACAGTTAGATAGAGGGAATTTATGAACCATTTCCGTTAAATACCTATTTTTAAACGATTTCTAAGTAAAGAGTTTATGAAAACAGATTTACTATTGTTGTAGCACTTGATAACTTGGATTTATAGATTTAGATAAGTGTTTTTAATATATCACATAACGATGTAACTTAATCAAATAATTACTTCTATATTTATATCAATGTTTATTATGTACAATATGTTGTGAAATATACTATCTAAATTATTGTTTAAAGAAAGCTCCGGCCTCCCCCTTTCAAAATGTGTCCCATAGTGGGTGTCAAGAAAACAAGCGGGAAAACACCCAGACAGCACAAAACTTAAAACATTTACTTCTCGTCCCTGCCAAGAATGGTACCTGGGAACCTCTGTGGGTCATAGACATAACCTCTATTGGTAAAACAGGTAAAATGACCTAGAAAGGTGTTATCGCTAACTTGTTATTGTTCATAGAGGGGCAGACGGCAGGTAGTCGACCGCTGACGTCATAGTCGATAACACGGCAATTAACTAAAAATTTACGCAAACCCGAACTATGCTGCTATGATAACATTCGCTAATGAATTCGACCTCGTTTTGAAGGATGGATAACTTTGGAATCCAAAAGAAAAAAATATAAAAATAATTAAAATATTTTTCCTGAAACTTGGTAACAACTAAGGCCCGTTACGATCAATCAACCAAACATCGAAAAACAACAATCTATTATCACCCGTACCTAATTAAGTTTTAATCTATCCAAAATTCGATCCTTGACGGGTAAATAATGGATAGATGGGTTATTGAAATGTTGGAATGCCTCAGTTAAGTGTTACTTCACACTTGTCTTAGCACACCCTGACATCTAGAACTTAAATATCAGCACAACACTTATGTTGTAAGTAGAGATGGGCAGAGGGTTTAAACCCATCGGGAATAAACCCGGTTTTTACCCGGTCGTTGGGAAGAAATAGGGTTTAAAACCTTAAATGGGTTTTTATTCGGGTATTTACTATTTTCATGACCCAAGTACCCAGTACTGGGTTTAAACCGGGTGTTTTGCCCATCTCTAGTTGTAAGGCATGAATAGGTATGTGATTACATTGGTCTATCGATAAGTGTTTACGATAGGATTAAACATTCCTTTTATTGATATGTTTACATTAGTTATATGATTTGATATATACCATATATTGAAATTGAAAGCAGGTTGCATTATAAATAATTTATTTGTGTAAATACAAACACCTGATATGATTTCAAAATACAATAAACCCCAAAGGAATCAACGCATAAAATATAGACAAATATATTTCGTTTAGAATTGAAGGTATCTCATAAGATGTTAGTAGTAACATATTATAGAATAGATCATCTTGAAGGACTATGTTAGTATACACTATACCTCGTTTTCGAAGGTGGTAGAACCCTTTGTGGTTCGACTCCGGCGGCACCAGCGCCACACCTATTTCTACCTAATAACAGCAGTGTTAGGCGCTGCTGTGTTCTGGTTTAAAGGGTGTAAGGGAGACATACTTTTACGAGGCGTTCCAGCGTAGTCCTCAGGGTGTGGCGGCGCATCTGTGGCCGACCTCAGGTAGGAATATCTAATCCTATCTGGGGTTGATTACAGATGTCCATGAGCGGCAGTAAACACTTACCATCAGATGGACTGCATGCTCGTCTGCTACCCCTATATTATAAAAAAAGCGTATCTGCCCTATTCAAATCATCCTTCAAATCAGAACACAACAGCGTTCAACACTGCTGTTACAAGGCAGGAATAACAAGAATCTGAAGTGACAATGAAAGATGAAGAAACAGTTAAATGACACTAACAAAACGACGATATCATTATAAAAGATAAAACCAAAAATAGACTAAAAAGAAAATAAACTAAGGAGGCACAAAGAGATAACCATTTAGGGCTCTGCTAAAAATACACGAACAAAAATAGTTTATAACAGAAACCCACATGCAAATAAGATAACATTATGACAGATAACAGCTCAGATTTGTGCTTATTCTGTAGTATTTGTACAAATGTAATGTGAAGATGTAGATATTCTTGATACCGTATTAAAATCTAAATCCTATATGAAGGTTGAGACATTTTTTTTTATAATATAAGAGTAGCAGACGAGCATGCAGTCCACCTGATGGTAAGTGGCTATTGCCGCACATGGACATCTGTAATCAACCCCAGATAGGATTAGATATTCCTACCTGAGGTCGGCCACAGATGCGCCGCTACCCCTGAGGACCAAGCTGGAACGCCTCGGAAAAGTCTGTCTCCCTTACCACATCCTTCAAACCGGAACACAGCAGCGAGATTGTAACAATATTGTTAAATCTGTAACTCACTTTATTCTAATTTCTTTAACTGATTAAAGTTTGATTTAAAAGCTAAATATTGTAATTAAGAATCTGCCTTTATTATGGAATATATAAATTCATACACAAGAGTTCATGTAGTTACGTTTTAACGGTAATGGTAGATCTTATGATATATTTTGTATCAATTCATCCATTATAAACGTGTGCAACTGTATTATCAAATATTTGATCAACAATTTTAAAATTATTCATTCAAATTAGAACATGATCTGTATAACTTTATAACCACTCCAGGCAATAATTGAAAGTGATCTCACAGACGTTCTCAGAAGCCAAACATTGCGATGCTCAACATTGCAACAAACAATACTTACTCAGATGTAACATGACTTATGTATTCCATTTCAGAGACTGGTGTCATCATTAATTTTTAAACAAGTGATTCAAAATTTCTTCTTTTCAAGTATAATTCAGACCTAACAAAACCTTTTTTATTTACGTTGAATTCCAAGGATTGTTTATTCGTCGAATTAACCTTACCACTAGTTATTCTTTGAAAATCCAGTAAAACCACATAATAATTAAATTTAAACAAATCTTACATAGAAACGGAATGTTAAAAATTACAATATTCTAATAGCGTACAAATATAACTTATTAGTCATCAAATCGTCAATTCATTTCTATAGGCTCTATTTCAAAAGTGATAAAGTTGACTTACCACGGCGATCGAAGCTTTTGCCCGCAAAGAATATAAAGTTATAAAACTTTCACTAGAGACGAGCATCAATCTACTGAGTAGAGTCAAATCACTATTATAACAGCACAAGGTATGATTTTGCTTGATAGAAAGTCAGATGACGACGGTCGCATTGATCCAACATCGTAGTGAACCAGAGGTGGCAACGCACGAGTCACAACTGAATGTTCTGATGTATGTAGGGTGTTCCCACAGAAGCCAGAGAACAATACGAAGACAGCAATTAAACACAAATAGATTTAATTGTATACAGAAAAAGTCTAGTACCGTGTAATCACGTTGCTAAGTTCAAGATTCCTGTTCGAATGAAGAGAATTTCATTTAAAGTGAGTTTACGATGAAATGATCACGTGTTTAATGGATTAAGTCGTTTATATAACAACTATAACATAATAACAGGTTTGAAGAGCTCATCCATAATTTATTTGACGTTGGCCATTGAATGCAAAATACTGTTACTTTGTATGGACATCAGCCTAAATGAAAAGCGACCTGCGGACATAATAGATGCAAGTTTTTCAGTCTCCATATTAAACGCTGTTGATTTTGATTAGAAGGGTAAGGTAGACTTTTACATTAAATCTAACTTGTTCTAAACTTGTTTTGAAGGTGGTAGAATTCTTTGTGGTTCGACTCCGGCGGCACCACCGCCACACCTATTTCTACCTAATAACTGCAGTGTTAGGTGCTGCTGTGTTCCGGTTTGAAGGGTGTGGTAAGGGAGACAGACTTTTCCGAGGCGTTCCAGCTTAGTCCTCAGGGGTAGCGGCGCATATGTGGCCGACCTCAGGTAGGAATATCTAATCCTATCTGGGGTTGATTACAGATGTCCATGGGCGGCAGTAGCCACTTACCATCAGGTGGACTGCATGCTCGTCTGCTACTCTTATATTATAAAAAAAAAAAAAAAATGGATATCAGTCTGAATGAAAAGCGACCTGCGGACATAATAGATGCAAGTTTTTCCGTCTCAATATTAAACGCTGTTGATTTTGATTAGAAGGGTAAGGTAGACTTTTACACTAAATCTAGGTTTGTTCTAAACCTTAATCCACAAGGGTAGCAACGCATTTGCGACTGTCTACGTGGAGTTACAGTAAAACGTTTTAAAGGTGGTAGAACTAGAAACATTATGGGCCGTGGCGGTACCACTTCCACACTTATTTTAAGTCCTGAAACAGCGCTTGTGTTTCGGTGGGAAAGAGTAGATACCAATATGCTTACAAACGAAGGAACTCTTAGTCATCAGAAGTGGCAATGCATCTATGATCGGCTTCATGTAGAAAGGCATCATCATCAACAACCCATTACAGTCCCACTGCTAGGCACGGGTCTCCTGTCACAATGAGAAGGATTAGGCCATAGTCCTCCGCACCGGCCAAGTGCGAATTGGTAGACTTCACATTCCTTTGAAAACTTTTTTTTAAGATTTCTCTAGTATGCAGGTTTCCGTTTAAGCATGTGATAATTAATTGCTAATATGCACATGACTTTGAAAAGCGCATGATTAGAGCGCGCACCTCTGGGATTTGAACCTGGTACCCCTCAAACAAGAGGCCGAGTTTCTTAACCCTAGTGGTAGTTATCACTGCTTTCTATGTAGCAAGGCATACCCTTAAAAAACAATAAGGCAGTTTTATACCATATGGGAATAATTACAAGAACCCATGAAAATTTATATCAGGTAACGCAACAAAGCTGAACCTGCGACGCGTACAAATGATAATGAAACGGAACAATTAAGACCAGCATGTGTAGATAACTCATGTGACTACAGCATTCTTTGCTCAGCCGCCGCTCACACATGTGTAGCACGCGCCGGCCGTGTGAACAATACACAATATGAACATAATTGTTTGTTAAAACACCTGTACACATACGCTATCGGAAAGGTTACGTTAAAAATAATTATTAGCGTCAATTTAACTTGAAACATAATGAAATTAAATTAAATGTTGGAAGGAAGGTAACCCTTTGTGGTTCAACTCCGTAGGCTCTACCTATATCTGCCTAATAACAGCAGTGTTAAGCGCTGCTGTGTTCTGGTTTGGAGGGTGTGGTAAGGGAAACATACTTTTCCGAGGCTTTCCAATATAGTTCTAAAGGGTAACAGCGCATCTGTGGCCCACCTCAGGTAAGAATCAAATTTTAGATGAGGTCGATTACAAATGTCCATGGGCGGCAGTAACCACATACTATCAGGTGGAACGAAGTCATTTGCTACCCTATCCAGTAATATATTCAAAAAGTCAAACATAAAGTGGGCTATACGCCTATTTAACCGACTTCCCAAAGACGATAAGGAATTTATGTCGCTCATGGACATCTGTAATTACCTTAGGATATTATTACCTGAAGTCGGCCACAGATGCGCAGCTTCATCTGAGGACTAAGCTGGAACGCATCAGAAAAGTACATATTTTTTTATGTAGGTCCAGGGGAATTGTAGTAATTCCCCTGGACCTATATCATCTCGTAAAATAATATTATTTTAATCATGTTTTTACTTTTTTTGCAGGAAATTTATTTTTTAAGCAAAATATGACAATTTCAGTTGGTTTTATACAATGGATAAACGAATAATTAATAGGGTTTAATTTTATTCAACTGTGTATGACGGAATATTTTACTGTTTTAAGGAGGTGTGCGGGACGACGCGAACAGCTGACTCAAGATTCGACGTAATTATAAGTTTGAAATTGTTTACTTAATTTATAGTTAATAATAGTTCATAAGTTGTAATAAATAAAGACTTCATTATTCGTAACTTACGATCAGCTGATTAATATTGTATAGTTCAATGGCCGACGCTAAACAGCTGACTCCAACTCGATCAGCTGATCATAGCAGTAAGACGTAGTTACGTAAACAGCTGATAGTTTTTAATGTAATTTATTGATGTTTTTATTATGTTTGAATAGTGTTTTACTTATGTCTTATTGTTAATAGTATATAATAGGATTTAATAGAATAGGGAAAATAGATAATAGTTTAAGTTTTGTAAATGTATTAAAATAAATATTTCGTAATAGTTTATAGGGCATAGGTATAGGTGTCATTTATAATAGGTTTTGCAATAGTTTAGGTTTTAATAGAAGTTTAAATAGAAATATGTAAATTCCTAAACAAACTAAATAGATTATTATTATTATTATTATTGTGAATCGTCGATTCAAGGCCACAGTTTGAACAGGTTCGTACAGGTCCGTACAGGTTTAGACATAGAATAACGGGAAATAGTTGTAATTGGCCAAAAGGCCTATATTCCTGCCTAAACCTGCTTCTAGTTGTGGTACTTGAGTCGGGGATATAAATAGGCCAGATTTTCAAATTTTCATTCAGTACTGGCAACAGACCTATGGAACAAAGGAATAAATGGAACAAGAACAAAACAAGGGATTTCAATTCTTCCAACCCAGCAATTATAGTAATGTGCCCCTGCACATTTAATGGTCCTTCGAGCCGGATATTGAAGAAATTGAAGAATAGTAAGTAATATTATCGTTCCAATTGTCATTTTTGTGTATTAGCAAGAAGAATGCCGATCACACGCTCCGTGGGAAAAGAGCGCCGAGACTCGACGGAAACGAAGCCCTCCTCGTCTGACGCGACCACTGGGACCTCCGCTACGGGCACCACAACAGAAACGTCGGACACGGGAACCACCGCGACCGACACTACTGGGGGAACCTCCGCTACAGACACGTCCGTCACGACGAAGGGTACAGTAGCGTCAGTGGCCACTGGCACCACGATGGCCAGGCCGGCTGCGACCATTTTCAAGAATCCCGTCGAGCTCACCGCCAGTACTGATTCACCTACAGTAATACAGAAGCCTTCAGAAGCACATAGTCAGCATGGTTCGCGCGCTCCGAGTCGACGCGCCGGATCCACACGTTCAAGGACAAAGGCTTACAAGATAGCCAAGGCCAAAGAAGAGCTTATACGTCTGCAAGTGGAACTTGCAACAGCACGCCTCGCCGTTATAGAAGCAGAAGACGACGATGACGACGTCTCCGAGTACTCAAAAACAGAAGCCGACACCAGGGTCGACGACTGGTTGGAACAGCAAGCGCAACCGAGGCTAGCCATAGCCGACGAGCCGCACCTACCTCTCCGCGAAATAGAAACAGAAATAGAAGCCATCACGGAAGAGACAAGGCCGGTTCAACAGAATAATAGTACAGCGCACCATACCCAACCAGATCCGCGAGTACATACAACGGCGGGAGCTCAAGCACCGGCGGGAGTCCACGCGCAGCCAGACTTCTCTCAACTTACGTCAGCGATAACACAGGCCATCAAAGCTAGCCAGCGGTCCTCAAAGTTTGTTGAATTACCGACTTTTAACGGTAATTATCAGGACTGGCTACCTTTTAGAGCAGCATATATGGAAACAGAAGAGTCTTTTTCAATAGTAGAAAATATTAATAGGTTAAGAAGACATCTAATAGGAAGAGCTAAGGAAGCAGTTGAAAGCTTATTGATCACCAACGCGCACCCATCCGATGTTATGAAGACCTTGGAAATGAGATTCGGTAGATCGGAGATGATAGCAATGGCCGAAATAGACACATTGAGAACACTGCCGCGCCTCTGCGAGTCGCCTAGGGATATTTGCGTGTTCTCTACTAAGGTTACAAACGCCGTGTCTACACTTCGGGCATTGAAATGCGTCTACTATCTCTACAATCCGGAGGTATCTAAGGTAATGGTGGACAAGCTTACTCCTACTTTACGTTACAGATATTACGACTTTGCTGCAACACAACCGAAAGAAGAGCCTGACTTATTGAAGTTTGAAAAATTTATGAAGAGAGAAGCTGAGCTGTGCGGACCCTATGCACTCCCCGAACAGATGGCACCGCCGATGTATAGTAATAGACGTCCTCAGAAGACACATACAGTATTAGAAAAGCAGTCTACAGTTATACAGAAATGCCCCGTATGTGAAGAAACAGGTCACATCGCGACGGACTGCAAACAGTTTAAAGAAGCAAACGAAAGCACAAGATGGGATATAGCAAAGAAGAAACGACTATGCTTTCGGTGTCTACGCTTCAGAAACAAGACTCACAACTGCCGAACGAAGCCGTGTGGTATTAATAGTTGTAAGTATTTCCATAACAGGTTACTACACTTCAACAAGACAGAAAAGGCAGAAACAGAAGAAAAGTCAACAGAGGTCATCAACTCCGCGTGGACTACAGCCAGACCTACAAAGAAGCAAACCTTTTTGAAAATAATCCCGGTGCAGGCAACAGGTCCCAAGAATACGGTCAACACTTACGCGTTATTGGATGATGGGTCTACAGTTACGCTGATAGACGACAGCCTTGCCTACGAAATAGGGGCAAAGGGACCCATCGACCCATTACGTATAGAAGCAATCAACGAGTTGAAAACAGCTGAAACGAAGTCAAGAAGAGTTAGCATCACACTCAACGGGTTGAACAACCACACAGCAAGCATTCAAGCGAGAACAATCAAGAACCTGCACGTATCGCCGCAGGAAATAGCAAGACAACAGATTGAAGAATGTGAACACTTGCGAGATCTTAGCGACGTACTTTCCTATGAAGATGCGAAGCCTACCATACTCATCGGTCAAGACAACTGGCATCTCCTTCTAGCATCAAGAGTGAGAAGGGGAAAGAAGAACCAACCGGTAGCGTCTCTCACGCCACTTGGGTGGGTACTTCACGGAAGCCACAACCGAATTATTGGACGTACCGCTAACTTCGTGTCACACATTACAGAAGCGCCGCAGGAAGATAAGCTTGAAGATCTCATGAAGCATTACTTCGCAATGGACTCGCTATGCATCAACCCAAAGAAGCCACAGTCGGACCCTGAAGAGCAAGCCTTACGTATCTTAAAGAAAAATACAACCCAAACAGAAGAAGGAAGATACGAAACCGCTCTACTATGGAAAAGAGAAGAGGTCGACTTGCCTAACAACTACGACAACTCGTTGACACGTCTTATGCACATAGAAAAGAAGCTTGACCGTAATTCTCAATTAAAACAGAAGTATACAGAACAGATGGACGCGCTTATCAAGAAAGGATACGCCGAGCCTGCACCGAGGACGAAGACTCCCAATAGAACTTGGTATTTACCGCACTTCGCGGTAGTGAACCCAATGAAGCCAGATAAACTCCGAGTGGTACACGACGCCGCAGCGAAGACTAAGGGTGTCGCACTCAACGACTTGCTGTTGAAAGGTCCAGATCTACTGCAATCACTTCCAGGGGTCGTGATGAAGTTCCGACAGCATATGGTTGCAGTAACAGCTGACATTAAGGAAATGTTCATGCAAGTGAAGTTGAGAACAGAAGACAGAGACGCTCTTA
Organism: Epargyreus clarus clarus; assembly: GCA_014595695.2. NCBI lineage: Eukaryota > Metazoa > Arthropoda > Insecta > Lepidoptera > Hesperiidae > Epargyreus > Epargyreus clarus. Next base: position 11,550,564 of record JACTTY020000001.1, read on the forward strand.
GGTACCTGTGGCGAGGGAACCGTCGTGACGATCAACCACCCGAGGAGTATAGAATGACATCACTCATCTTCGGAGCTTCAAGTTCGCCGTCAACAGCAATATTCGTCAAGAACTTGAACGCTAAGAAGTATGAAGAGACCGAGCCAGAAGCAGCCTCCGCCATTATAGAGAAGCATTACGTCGACGACTACCTGGACAGCTTTAGAAGCCTCGAAGAAGCCATACGCATCACTTCAAGCGTGCGTGATATACATAGAAGAGCTTGCTTCGAGTTGAAACAATGGAAGTCCAACACGCCCGCGCTACTACGAGCACTAGGGGAACAGGAGTCGTCACAGGACATAGAACTCTATAAGGCGGGAGAGCAGCTGGAACGTGTGTTAGGAATCGTATGGAAACCGGATACAGACGAACTTACCTTCAACCTCAATTTAACGCGTGTGCCTCGTGAACTTATAGATGGGAAAACACCGACGAAGAGAGAAGCCCTACGTATAGTTATGTCGCTTTTTGATCCATTAGGCTTTGCTTCACCAGTTACTATAAGAGCTAAGCAGATTTTACAGGAACTCTGGCGGCGTGGGACATCGTGGGACGAGAAAATAGAAGATCACATAGCGGAACAGTGGCGCGACTGGATGGTACATTTGAGAAGCCTCTCGAATATAGCAATACCAAGAAGATACCTACAGTACAGCGACGCTACATCCCTTCAGCTCCACGTGTTCACCGACGCCAGCGAGTCAGCCTACGCAGCGGTATTGTATTGGAGAGCAACGGCACCCAACGGCGACGTCAGCATATCACTAATTATGTCCAAGGCCAAGGTGGCACCTTTAAAGTTAACATCTATACCTAGGTTGGAGTTACAAGCCGCAGTGATGGGAACTCGCCTCGCCGACGCCGTCGTTAAAGAACATCAACGAAAGCCGGACTCAAGGACGTTCTGGACGGACAGCCGCACAGTACTCTCATGGATCAAGGCTGGTTCGCGCTCTTACAAGTCGTATGTGGCACATCGCATAGCGGCTATAGAAGAAGGTACAAAGGTAAGTGAGTGGCGCTGGGTGCCAACGAAGTCCAACGTGGCGGACGATGCCACAAGAAATGTCCCAATAGGGTTCAATAAGAACCACAGGTGGTATAGGGGACCGGACTTCCTACACGAGGATTCGAGCACCTGGCCAATAGAGAATTCTGCGTCGTATCCATCAGAACCTACAGGTGAAGAAAGAACACACAACATAGTAACAGAACGAGGTCTGAAGCTGGCTGAAGGTCTACCGGAGATGTCTAGATTTTCAAATTGGGATAGATTACGTTTCACTACAGCAAGGGTTTTACAGTTTATACAGCTTTGCAGGACGTCTAAACAGCGGGTCAATTACAAGAGGACTAGACGAAACGCTCAAGCGGACCCCGACTGGCGACGTCAAAAGAAGACACCGGTGGCTCCACAGGTCAACCATAGAAAAATAGAACAAGCCAAGTGTTATATCTCCGTGCCCGCAGAACTCCTCCGAGAAGCAGAAGAGTTATTAATGCGTTCATCGCAAGAAAGTTCATTTCAGGTTGATATAGATAACATGAAACGTCAGAAGCCTATAGACAGAGATAGCCGATTACATCGATTAAGTGTCAAGTATGAAAATGGTGCCCTGAGACTCCGAAGCCGCATCGAAGCAATAGAAGCCGTCACAAATGAGGTCAAGAACCCCATGGTGCTGGACGGTGACCATCCTACAGTCAAACTATGGATACACAGCATCCATAGACAGATGCACCACAGCGGAGTCGAGGCCACGGTAAACGAGTGTCGACAAAGGTATTGGGTTCTACGGTTACGTCCGGTGACGCGAACTATTATACGACAATGTCTCAGATGCCGCATGAAAACTCAAGCACCGCCGTACCCGAGAACCGGAGACCTACCATCGTGTCGCTTGGCACATCACAAGCGACCTTTCACATACACAGGAGTCGACTACTTCGGGCCGTTTACAGTAACAGTCGGGCGTACCAATCAGAAGAGGTATGTAGCTATCTTCACCTGTCTAACCACACGTGCTATTCATCTAGAAGTTACAGCATCGCTCACCACCGACTCTGCGGTGATGGCGCTCCGGCGGATGATGGCGCGCCGTGGACGTCCGGCGCAAATATGGTCGGACAACGGCACCAACCTGAGGGGCGCTGACAAGGAACTACGGCAGGCGATCGACGCAGCTACAGCGGAGGAGGCTGCTAAGAAGATCATCTCGTGGCGATTCATCCCACCTGGCGCGCCCTTCATGGGAGGCGCGTGGGAAAGGCTCGTGCGCTCCGTGAAAACTGCACTGCAAGCAACGCTTCACGAACGACATCCAGCAGAAGAAGTCCTCACGACGCTCCTGGCAGAGGTGGAATATACAGTGAACAGCCGACCTCTCACCCACGTGTCAGTGAGCGCCGAGGACCCAGAAGCGCTTACACCGAACCATTTCCTACTCGGCGGGAACGGAAGAGTATCGACCCCGGGAGAGTTCAACGACCGCGACACCATATGCAAAAACAGCTGGCGTGCCGCGCAGAGATTAACCGACATATTCTGGACAAGATGGCTTCGAGAGTACCTTCCTGAGCTTCAACACCGGCGGGAGCCCCACGGAAGAGGGGCAACAGTGAAGATCGGCGACTTAGTACAAATATTGGATAGTAACCTACCTAGGAACATATGGGTTCGAGGTCGGGTCATCGCAACATTTCCGGGTCCAGACAACATAGTAAGAACAGTCGACGTGGCAACCAAGGGAGGAGTTCTACGCCGGCCAGTGAGGAAGCTGGTAGTGCTGCCTATAGAAGACGTCGCCCCAGCACCGACAGAAGATGCAACACAGCTGCACGGCGGGAGAAATGTGCGGGACGACGCGAACAGCTGACTCAAGATTCGACGTAATTATAAGTTTGAAATTGTTTACTTAATTTATAGTTAATAATAGTTCATAAGTTGTAATAAATAAAGACTTCATTATTCGTAACTTACGATCAGCTGATTAATATTGTATAGTTCAATGGCCGACGCTAAACAGCTGACTCCAACTCGATCAGCTGATCATAGCAGTAAGACGTAGTTACGTAAACAGCTGATAGTTTTTAATGTAATTTATTGATGTTTTTATTATGTTTGAATAGTGTTTTACTTATGTCTTATTGTTAATAGTATATAATAGGATTTAATAGAATAGGGAAAATAGATAATAGTTTAAGTTTTGTAAATGTATTAAAATAAATATTTCGTAATAGTTTATAGGGCATAGGTATAGGTGTCATTTATAATAGGTTTTGCAATAGTTTAGGTTTTAATAGAAGTTTAAATAGAAATATGTAAATTCCTAAACAAACTAAATAGATTATTATTATTATTATTGTGAATCGTCGATTCAAGGCCACAGTTTGAACAGGTTCGTACAGGTCCGTACAGGTTTAGACATAGAATAACGGGAAATAGTTGTAATTGGCCAAAAGGCCTATATTCCTGCCTAAACCTGCTTCTAGTTGTGGTACTTGAGTCGGGGATATAAATAGGCCAGATTTTCAAATTTTCATTCAGTACTGGCAACAGACCTATGGAACAAAGGAATAAATGGAACAAGAACAAAACAAGGGATTTCAATTCTTCCAACCCAGCAATTATAGTAATGTGCCCCTGCACAGGAGGAAATAAAACTTTTCTGAACTATGATGGTTTTTAAAAGATGGTGGTAGGCCCCCAGAATTTTTTTGTTATTTCTATTATATAGAAATCAAACTTCTCAGCCCATACTCAGACATAACGTTGATAGAACGCGGCTGATGTTGTAACAGCTGGTAAACAACGCTCCTGCAGCGCAGGGTCACGTTAAACAAAGTCAAGGTACAGATTAGCCGGCCGGTTTTCATTCAAGGAAAACTGTTCGTAGTGTACGAAATATATTTAGGTTATTTACTAAGTAGCAAAGGTATTATATAGTGTATGTGACGGTAATTTAGCACTGTCATATAGATATCTGCTCCCGTCAACCAATTACTTTCCCAATGATGGGCACGAAACTCTCGAGTCTCGAGTTCAGGCCATAGTCCACCGCACTGGCGAGGTTCGGATTAGTAGGCTTTTCTTTAAAAACTCAGGTGTGTAGGTTATGGCATAATATTCATCCATCGATATTGCAAGACATAATTGATTTCTAACATCTGTAATCAACCATAAATTATAATGGAGTCTTATCTCAACACGGTTACTGTTAAGTTGTGCTTATCGCACTCTTTAAACCAGAATATAGTAAAGTTCCTGTTATAAGGCAGAAATAGGCGTGGCGGTTGTGCCTATAAAGTCGAACCACAGATAAACAAGCCAATAGGTATTTTACTGACTATATTTTTCTCATAATATGTTCCTTCACCGTTAAATCAATTGTTCATTTTATGAATGAACGAAGAGGACTTTGACCCCGCGATACCTAACGAGGTCAAAAAACTTAACAAAACTATACAAAATAATATTGTTAAGGAAAAAGAAAGGGAACTGAAAATCCATGACAATAAACGTTTGTTTTGTACTTAGATGAGTAAAATACATAGATTGATCACTCCTAACAAGAAAGCCTAACCAGTTTGGAGAATTGATATTGTAGTGTAAATAAAGTTTCGCCACGTCTCCGTTCTAAAATGTCCCTAAAATGTTTGAAATATTTATTTATTACTTAAATTACGTAGTTACTTATTTATATGTAAATTGTCACTAAAATGTTCTTTTTTTATTTGTCAAGAATTCAAAAAATAAATAATAAAATCATCCTTTTTTGGCCTCATTCAATTTGAAGGCGGTGAAGTATCTTTCTATTTGACTTATCAAAGGTTTTGTGATACAACAGGCGATCGCAGACGGTCAACGAGCACTCATACAATAGAGATTACGTCAATGCTCTTGTCTCACATGAAACAACACTTTGGAACCTATTTATATATAAAACATCTAAGTATCTGTCTGTGACTGTGAAATTAAATTTAATTACTAAGCATTTATGAAGCTCCTGTTTGTATGCTACATACGTATTTTTTAAATGTTGTCCTGGATATTTACAGAAATAGCTGAATCGATTTTAGAATCGGTTCAGCTATTTCTTAGTCTAGTCAGCTAGACTTCTAAAATAAGGTAGAGGACTTTTCACAGCATTATTTAAACTATATATTTCATCCTAGAAATATTTAGGATCCCTGCATGAGATCTGCAAAAAAATGGCAGTATGATATACATTAATACCCTACTGTACTTGCCTTTGGGTCATATTCTTCAAAGCAAAGACGCGAGCAAATGGTAGTTATAAATAAAAATACCAACAAGAACATAATAGAGTTTTATGACGACAAAAACTACGTAAATACATAATAATATGATAATTTAACTAACACGGAGGATTTTCACCACACAACAATATTTTAGGTACATACATACATACATAGACACTTATATACCTATTTACATAGGCACTGTTACATCGCTATTACCAGAAATTACGTAAGTTATATAATTGTTTAGGTTAATAATTAACAATTTGCATAATTATACGATTACGAATTATTTTTAAAACTAACATTTAATGATATTCGCACATACAAAAAAATAGACAAACATACAATACGATTAACTATTTAAAAGCCAATACCAGGTTTATCGTGGGACTAAATTAGAATGCCTCATGTATTCGTGTCACCCTTACCACACCCTTAAAACAACACAACACAACAACACTTAACACTGCTGTTATAGTGCAGAAATAGGTGTACAAATGATTACATAGACCTACATAATTATTAATTATAATAATTAAACAGTTGAAAGCATTTGCCACGCGCAAAGGGGTAACTTAGAACTACCCTTACCGTACCTTTCAAATCAGAACATAGCAACACTTAAAATTGCCGTTATAGGGCAGAGATAGGTGCGGTGGTGTTGCCATTACACAAAATCGATTTTGCCGCATTAACATGCCTATTTTCGTTTTAAATTATTACACCTACTAATTCCTTTCTGTTTTCCTTTAAAATCTCAGTTAACTTCCCACATTTAGGTGTTAGACAGCCATAGTTCGCCGTAACGGTGGTGTCGCCGGAGAATGCACATGGAACGGTGGTACGGTACCGTTGGGTGGTATTGTGCCTGTTAGCACTTGTACACCGTTGACATCGCTAATCACGAGCGGGAAATACGTCAAATACGTAAAAAAATATTCAATTCATTTATTTGTTTAAATAAGGTAAATGTAGTCAAAATGTCCATATTATACCTACTTTTATCATTACCTATCAGGGCGCGCAAATTTATAAAATGTCAAAGCGGAAAATGTAAGGATCTTATATAATGTCTAAGCAAAGTAAATAAACAGAATAATTATTATGTGATTTGTTTTGTAACTAGCAAACCCTGAATTTTTTATTTTCCAGAAAAATGCAGATATGTAAGTAGTTATTTCATAACTCAAGCAATTAAATAATTTAATAACGTATACATTATAATAATACATACATTTTACATAAATTTTATGATAATAAACTTGGCAATAATTAAGCAAAGGCCTACTATAGAACTTTATTTGGTAATATCGAAAAACTATAAGTATATGATACATGTAGGCTTTACCCTACACCATCTATAGATATCTCAAACTGAATCACAGCTACAAACATCCCACCTCGGTGGGAAGCGTGTTTACCCTGCGATCGCGGCCGTCGCCCCCGTGAGATACAGGTCCTCTGTCGCGACACCGTAATCTAAATCTGTCAGGCGGTGAGGTTACATCATCGTAACCTCACTCACGCCCGTATACATAACCAATCAATCAAGTAATTAAAAGATTTGAATGCAGTCTCAAAGTTAAGAAGCGTATTTTCCCCACACCATCTATAGATAACCCATACTGAATTACAGCTACAATCCACTTCGGTGGGAAGCGTGTTTACCCTGCGATCGCGGGCGTCGCCCCCGTGAGATACAGATCCTCTGTCGCGACACCGTAATCTAAATCTGTCAGGCGGTGAGGTTACATCATCGTAACCTCACTCACGCCCTTTATTCATAATCAATCTAACCAATTTTTGTCTGCTAAAGGTCGATATTTGACAATTGTAATATCTTCTGTTATTAATCTGTCTAATGTTTTGCATACCTATCAACATTTGAAATTTTCAACCTTTCATAAGTAAAATTCAGTAGAGTAGAGTATGAAGAAATTGTCAAATGTCGATCTTTGGTAAGAAAAACTGATAGATTGATTATTAATGACGAGCGTTAGTAGACTCAATAATAGATAATGTCAACTCTACTATTAAATTCTTGAAAAACAACCGAAGTAAACATCGTCGTCGACGCGTAAAAACCCCGACTGAAATGTATTCTGAAGCTTAAACGTGTTTTATTTGGGGAAAATAGGTGACCTAGACAGATAAGTATACAAGTATCCATATCATGATTTGCATTACTAACTACCATACCATTCACAGTAAGATAAGGTTCTTTGATATTCGTTCATTCTTAGAAATATAATTTACTAGCTGACCCGGCAAACAAATATTTTTCATAAAAAAAATAGCCTATGTTACTTGTGGATAATGTAGCTTTCGAATGGTGAAAGAATTTTTAAAACCGGTCCAGTAGTTTTTGAGCCTATTCATTACAACCAATCAAACAAAGTTTTCCTCTTTATAATATTAGTGTAGATAAATTGGTGATAGGACTTTTGTTCGACGGCTGCGAACTTGGCTGTGTTCAGGTGATAAACTATGAAGGTGGTATGGCAGAGATACTAGACGTTGCAATCTAACTTAGTCTTCAGATGTAGCATCTCATATATAACCAATTGAGATCAAACTTTAATCCTTATTGATTTGCGCTATACTATATGTCCATAGGTATCACCACTTAACATTATGTGGACTGCTTGATTCAACTACGTAATATCCTTACTTATACGTCTAGATACGCCCTAGAATAATAAAAGATACTTATGGTTTCCATTTCCACAGATGACCGTCTGTGGAAATGGAAACTATAAGTGTCTTTTCCATTTCCTTTATCCTTAGTATACAAGTTCACAAAATCTACATTAACTAGTATCCTATTTCCACGTACTGTGTGTGCATCACCTAAGACTAATACGTATCATGAGGAAAAATCATGCGTGCCCAAGCTTACCACACCGGCATAATAATGCATTGTTACGTAAAAGCGTATCTACGAATATTAAGTGGCTTCATTTTTACTTACATCAATGCACTCTATGAATAATGATGAAGTATTTTATAGCAGCGATACTCTTTTGGGCTAACGATTTTTTATATAATATAGAAGTAGCAGACGAGCATACAGTCCACCTGATGATAAGTGGCTACTGCCGCCCATGGACATCTGTAATTAACCCCAGATAGGATTAGATATTCCTACCTGAGGCCACAGATGCGCCGCTACCTGTGAGGGCTAAGTTGGAACGCCTCGAGTAACAGATTAGTTAGAAGCTATGTCAATTATAAAACACAATTCTGCAGGCAGCTTACAATCCCAATGCCATCTGTGAAGACACGTGTGCGTCTAGTTACGTATAAAACATGTCATTCACACCCCATGGCGTCTGCGTTACGTCTCTTATCATCGCCCCATAACAGTAACGATACACACAAAACACTTATAACCATTCCACTAGCACCCATAACTGTTTCGGTTTCAACTAATACATCAGTCAACGGTCATGAGGCCATGTGTTTCTAAAACACAGTTATCAAACAGTTTTCTACCTTATTGTGTTAGCTACGTGACGTGTCGTGGAAAAGTTTGACCTTCCGTTGTTTTAACGCTGCATCCAAATTCCAATCATGTTTACCCGATTATAAAGACTACGAACGATAGCAAACAACAAAGTTTTTGCATTTTGCAAAGTCCCGTCTTTTAATATATATCCAATCATACCACAAATTTCATAAAATCTATAAAACGCTTTCTATACTCACAGGCCTACATCAGGATTCCCTGTATTATAGATGCCATGGATACACACAAATATGAATACACAAATACCCAGACTCAAAACAGATATCCAAATTAATCATTCAGATATCTACCGGGGATCGAACCCAGAACCCTTGCGCGGATTCTTCAAGTCTATATAACGAGACTTCAAGAATCTTCAAAAAGAAAAAAACGCTACCACAACAACCGTTGCATTTTACCAAGACACGTTTCAATTTTCAATCTTACGTCCCAGTCCTTAAACCCTAAGCGACGAGTCAACAAATCGACAATAAGTCCGCCCACACACTCCCACGCCCTTATCTGAAGAGGTTACCGAAATTACTGATGTTTCACGTTCGATTACCGACGTAACACAGACGAAGGTATGCCTGGTCTGCGTCAAGCGAGACGCAAGGGCTTTTTGGGATTATCTATCAGATATCAACGATAGTGACAGTGACGGAGGAATAGATACGTCACGTGATATTTCTGTCGATGATTGATAGGTATAGAAGTGATACTGAACAAACACTGCGTAACATCGTGTAATTGTTAGTACATAGCGTTATCTACGTATCGTACGGTTAGTATGACGGTGGTAATATCGGAAATACCGAAACGAGTGGTAATATCTAATAAATATTCTAAATGAGCAGTCAATAGAAATATCTAGGGAAGAAGAGTATACGATGCCTTGCGTCATTATAAGACCAGAAGAAAATAACGGGAAACCGTTAAGTTCATAAGCCACAGGACCAGTAGAATTGGCGTCCATTAGGGGAGGCCTATGTCCGGCGTTGGAGGTCAAAAGCATTGATGATTTATTAATAGATGAAATCAATTAAATTTACTTACAACTTAAAAGAAATACAGATACGCTATGTACATACATTGTAGGAAAATTATTTTCTTCAAAAACTACAATATATCAAAGATTTTTTGAAACAGAATACGAAAGATCCAGGTGAAAAACTAGCAGGAAAGAGTTATAATCCAACAGCGGACGTTTTAAAAATATTTAATTTGGGATAGCTCAAAAGTTTATGACGCGTGTATCCATGCGAACTGGTGGTGGATAACGGCTAAGAGTCCGTTCACACTGGGGCTGACTAAGTAGTTTATTGAGCTGACTCTAGTTAGATTCATTCTGATTATAAATCTACAAGGATCATATTATTTAGCGGCAAATTAAACTTTCGCTAAAGGATTTCACCGTCGGCACCACCGCCACACCTATATCTGCCTAATAACAGCAGTATTAAACGCTGCTATGTTCTGGTTTGAAGTGTGTGGTAAGGGAAACACACATATCCGAGACATTCCAGCTTAATCCTCAAAGGTAGCGGCGCATCTGTGGGCGACCTCTGTTAGTAAAAAACAAAATTTTTGCCCGGACCGGCTAAATAGCTACACCGAGCCTTCGTGCGTACACTACAGTGCGTACAACACCTAACTCCACACTGCCTCGCCAGTGCCAAAAAACGCGTACACTCGTAAAACACGAGTACGATGTACGATGTACGTACGATGCCGGACTCGCGAACCTCACATACCTATAGATTTTGTTTTTATTTAAAGGAACAAACGATTGTGCCTTGATGTTAACCCTACCCTAAATAATATTGGAGTCCTACCACACATCCTTTGTTATCCCTTGATGATTCTGCCATTGTCGTAAATCATTTTTTTTATAATATGGGAGTAGCAGACAAGCATGCAGTCCACCTGATGATAAGTGGCTACTGCCGCCCATGGACGTCTGTAATCAACCCCAGACAGGCTTAGATATTCCTACCTGGAGTCGGCCACAGGTGCGGCGCTACCCCTGAGGACTAAGCTGGAGAAAAGGTTCTACCACCTTTAAATTTTAAATAATTATTGGACATGAGGTTCCGTCTTAGTGGCTAAGAACGAATCGGTAGAAAATGCAAAAGTTAGGTATAGCAAGCGATAAATGCAAAAAACATCTAACAACCTAAAAGCCATTCCGTGCATGAATAGACTTTCCACAGTTACTACGGAATCCGATGAACGTGAAACTCCGTTCTCCGAAACGACACCGGCGACGATTTGCAAAACTAATTTATTCAACTTTACGTGACAATGAAATTGTGAATGATAATGAAATCTCGTTGAGAATATGCATACTTCCAATTACCAGATACCAACATGTTCTAAAGTGAGTTGAAAGAGAGTAGCGATAAGCGATATAAGGGAAATATAATAATAATAATAGTTTAAAAACTAAAAACCACGCTAAAATCGCGCAAGGAAAATCGTTAATCCTAATTCCTGATAAAATTATTAAAATCGTTTATTGTCATCGGTTCTTGATAATTGTTCAAAATTTTAAATTAAGCGGACCGTTCAAAGTGGGTAAAAATCGAGTTCAAAGATTCCGTTACATACATACATACAACCCAAGCTAATAAAAGCGAGGTAAAAAGAAAACTTAAAATTATAACACGAAAAAAAATAAACATAGTAACATGAACATAGCATGTAGATATAACTACAAACATTTCATAATATATAATGAGTACTTATTTAACTTTAATAAAACTAAGTGTACTGTACAATTGTGCAGCTATAAGCATAACGCGATGTAACGATGAGACACCAATCTTACTTCAGTAGAGGCTCGTAATCAAGTTTCTATAACCATTATCATCAGCGTTTGCGGTTACCGCCGACCGCACGTAACCATTCAAATTGTTTTCGACCAGTTTCCCGTTGCAATTTGCAACCACGATGCGGTTGTGGACACAAATTACATTCGGTTGTCACCGAGTCGTAAACATTGAAAGTCATCACGACGAACGGTTTGTATATAATTGTTTTTATTTTGTAAGTTGTAGATACCTATCTACAACAACAAGAACGGTTCGTGGCTTCAACCCTTTTCGAGATTAACTACAGGTCGCTAAGGGGGAGCAGGGAGGGATGCAACTGTCCCTATACCACATAGAGATTCAAAAATCGTCTTACACATTAAATTTCTATCGCTTCCCGTCGCCAAGAAGGGCAGTTACCACCCTTTCAAACTTCATCTACCACCGTTTCATGCACCAACTGCCCTCCCCTGGATGATCGTCAGGGACTACATATCATCAGGTGACCTCCTCGCCCGTTTACAACATAAATTTCATAATAGGAAGATTAATTTGCAATATGTATGTATCGTATACTGTTTGCGACACACGTAGGCCTAACGCATCACTAAAAGGCACAAGGAAAAACCTTTTTACAAATGAGTATGCGGTACATAATAATGAGTAAGTTGCGTTGTGGCCACGCCCCGCTTTCCAAGGGCATTAGCGAACAAGTTAAACTACTATACATACCTACTTTGTTTATTTTACACCTTTTAATTGCCTTTCATTTCCGAGACGGTAGAACTCTACATCTAATAAGCATTACTATGTTTTGATTTGAAGGATGTAGTAAGATTCAAGGGTATAGGCACTTAACTACGACTTATTTTTCTCTTCCCACTTAGTCTTCAAGGTTAGCCATAGTTATAGCTTTGTTAAAGGGAGTTTCTCAGGGAGGAAAAAGTCTTGAATATTTGACGACGTAACATGTTATTCTAGAAAATATGATAATTTTGCCTTAAACATACTCCAATTTTTTGCCTCTGCTAAAACCACAACGGTAGTAATGCATGTTTACCAACTTAGGTCTAGACTTAATTACAGGTGACCATCATCAGATAGACTGCATGCTCGCATACTACTTCTATTTCATAAGAAAATTATACTTAGTGTTAAGGACGCATAAAAGAAAATCGCCCTGGACTTTGTACTATAAAGCGGAAGGATGCACTCGCTAATTGCTGTAATTACCTGCGCGTAAGTACTGTCGTAACACTCGTAATGGATACAAGTAATAATTTATAGACTAACCTTATAATTGCGTCAAACTTTAATAGAAGTAAATATTTTACCAAAAACTACTTTATTATTATTTACTGGACATGGAAAGGATTTTTATCGCGAAAAAATTCGCCACGGACCACCATCCGACTTCGTGGAAGCGATATATGTCGAACTCTTACTGACCAAAACTCCACGGTGTTTTCAAAAGGCATTATGATTCAGAAGTCACATAACTCAGGTTTTAAGTAAATCCCAGTTAAATAATTCTCAAGGTAATCGTACAACGAAGAAACATCTTATACAGCGCTATACAATAAAAGAAAAGATATTCTAAGTCTGTATACAAATACACAATGTCCATGCAACATCAAAGATATTTTTTCAAGAGAGTTATGATTCAGGAGTCATATCTCATCTCAGGTTTTAGTAAAAGTTAATCCAGGCTTCTCGAGATATGCAATCGTACGCGCCTCGGCACGCGCGTATCGCCGTCGTAAAAACAATTGCAAGGCAATAAAGCGATATCAGGCAATTTCGCAATGCTCATGTAAATAAGTAAGGTCGTTACGAACACAAAGAGGCAACTTGCTTTAGAATTGCTAGCCTTTTCATGAATGATGTTTTCGAACTACCTGAGGCCCCCTAATAGGTAGATCTACTGCTATCCAATGATAACTGAGACGACAGTTTACCGTTGACGTTATATTCGCGTGGATTTAATGCAAACGAAGTCGCATGCACAACTCGTAAGGATTAAATATTAAGTCAAGATACAGCCTATGAATATATTGTTAATCCATCTCAAAACGATCTCAAAGCACAGACAGTTATTTTAAAGGTGAAAGAAATTGCTATTATTACTTAATTATTTGTTACCTTACCTACTTTTCTGCAAATATATTTGATGAACAGACATGCGAAACTTACACTCTTATTATATGTTTAGATAAAATAATACAGTTTCTAGAACAAACTTAATCAAGTCCATAAATCCTGACAAAATATTATATGTCCAAATTTTTTGTAAGACCTAGGATCAATTTGGCGTTCGTACGAGACAAAACATTTTAATTAGATAAAATAATACAGCTTCTAGAACAAACTTCATAAAGTCCATAAGTCCTGACAAAATATTATAAAACCAAATTTTTTGTAAGACCTAGGATCAATTTGGCGTTCGTACGAGACAAAACATTTTAATTACTCTCGTGTTAACGTATACAAAAAAGGCAAAAAAACTGAAGCCACTTTAGCGAATTCGTGCAAATTGAGCCAATCAGCAATACAACGACCATTGAACTACGGAGCTGTAGGAATCTGCTTTAAATACGAGATAATTACTGCATTCACTTGTTAAACAAGTGTGTAAGGTGCTTACACACAATCCGACGGTACTCTTCAAAATTATAATGGAAAATGTAAAGGTCGAAAAAGAGTAGGTAAAGGTGACACCCAGGTACACAAAGCTTTTCGAATTATCCCTTGGAGACAGCAATGTGCATCTTGCAGACATCTGATAAAACTTCAATCTCATTTAAATCAAACACACCATCACACACACACATCTACAATGATAAAATTAACCAAATGGAACATATGGAGCTGGAGCGATTTCAGACCCCACCGTTTTATCTATCAAATAATCGCGTAGTTTGTAGTACGCTTTTGTACATAGTGTTTGTTTAACGATTGGTGGTCGTTTACCTACGGATGTCCATGGGCAGCAGTAACCACTTACCATAAGATGGATTTCACGGGCATTAGCTTTAAAATTTCTGATTTGTTTTTATAAGCGACGCGATTGCAAAAAAACTTCAATAGATACCGCCAACACACTTATTTTGTCTTCAAAACACCAGTCAAATATACTCTTACTTTTAATCAAGGTTATGTCCTTCCAGTGTTGTCTCAATGATAAAATTAATACTGTCCTATGTATAAGAACCTTAAGAGGTTAAGAAGACACTACAAAACAAACACTCGGTATTATCAAGTGCACATATTTGGTTTTTAGCTGCAATTGTTAAGTGGCAATTAACTCATTAAATACTATATATCCCATTTAATTAGTAACAACCTGTTCTGATACTTTGAATTGGCATTACTTAGTAATTGAATGGAATTTCAGTGTTATCAATAGTCTTTCTCAATAAATAACTTTGATGGAATGCCAATTAATAATTAAAAAAATAATAAATTAATATCATAAATGTCTACAGAGACACTATCGTAATTTTATTGAAGGATTTATTTATTAACAGAATTTCATTGAAATATTTATTACAAAATATTATTCTTAATTTAATTGAAAATTTTACAGAAGACTTACAATACTTCCTGTAATTGTTTATGTTTTAACAGTTTAATACTTATAATTTGTAGAATTCAGGATTTTACCATAAATATTCATTATCATATTTTTTGTGCATCGCAAAGATGATAATGAAACTAGTTGGATTTAATGATAAATAAGGAAGATTTATTTTCAGTAGCAGAAAAAATATTACACAGAGGCATACGAACTTAAGCATTTATGAAAGGAAATGCAACCTGCAGTGGGTCTGCAAAGTATAAAAGAATGTTAAAAATAAAGAAAACAATTAACCTGTTTCCCCGCCAGCTGGAGCTTCTGAGGATACAGCTCCTGCAGCCGCTGACAGAGCTGAACCGCACTGGTCGCTAACCGAGCCATTGTTAGTCCCCAAAACTATTATTATTCCACAGTATACGTTTATCACCCAAGTCCCTCACTAATCCATAATCAGATCGTCACACCGTCATAGAATTAACGCGCTAACTTATTGTATCAACAACTGCTCTTTTTATGAGTTAACTCTTTATACAAATTCCAACACAAGTTAAAATTATCTTGTACTTTCTTCAGTCAAATAAAATCAACACAAACTCCATTCCGTACTGGTTCAAAAATTTCACGTTTAAAATTAGCTGGAGTATTTTCGCGCTGTCTTATTTTCAGGCGGGCGCGACACGACTGCCCCTCACGAGTGTCGAGACAAGACTGAATGGTGACTGAATGGTGACTGAACGCTGACGGGCCGTCCATTGTAGTCCACGCGAATATCGATTCGTTAACATAATCGAGCATGATTCGTGACTCGATTTTCCGCGAAGCCCAAACGAGCGGAACTCCGATATTTTCAGGATGAATTCCGATTAAACGCAAGTTAACGTTAAATCGTGTGTTATTAATTTGCAGCATCTGCTCTCATAAAACAAATAAACTGTTATTGAGATGACAGCTAACGCTAAGAGCTAGAGATAGCTAGATACGCAGAAAGAAATATAGGATACAAAGAACTAAATGATGAAAACGTAAATATTTACGAGTTCTGGTTTTAATGTTTATTTTTAAATAGTTATGAGCGGCTGACTTACATACGAGGCGATCATATCAGTCATTAGGAGTAGCATGTGAGCACGCATGTGATCAGTTGTAGTTATAACTCCTCTTCTATATAGAGTTCGACACCTATTTCTGCCTAATAACAGCAGCGTTAAGCGCTGCTGTGTTCCGTTTTGAAGGGTGTGGTAAGGGAGACAGAGTTTTCCAAGGCGTTCCAGCTTAGTCCTCAGGGGTATCGGCGCATCTGTGGCCGAACTCAGGTAGGAATATCTCATCCCATCTGGGGTTGATTGCAGATGTCCATGGGCGGCAGTAGCCACTTACCATCAGATGGACTGCATGCTACTATATTACTCCTATATTATATAAAAAAAATTGAGTAGGTTACAGAGGACCATAAGCAGAAGTGAGTGGCCATCAGGTGGACTGCATTATCACTTTCATCATTTTCACTTTAAAGTTATTGAAAGGTCAAGCAAGAATCGGACGACTTGCTACAATTTGATGATTGAAGAAAACAATTAATTGTCATTAAAAATAGATAAATGATATAAAATATACAAATAATTAATGAGGTCTTCACAGAAGTGATTGACGTAAGAAATCAAGCCAAACTTAGGTATCCTAGATTCTGTGATTGGGCGGCCATTGTTAAAATTATTGTAGTTATTGTTCATAACAAATACGGTCGACAATGCCAAATGTCACTATATCGTGACGGCACACGTTGCAATGAGAAATCAGATATCATTGAATAGTAATAAAATATATGGAATATCTATAAATATAGAGAAATATATCTAAGAGGTATTGTTTGTTCCAGATTTTCCATCCCCATTAAGGTGGTAGAACCCTTTATATATGGTCCGACTCCTACGGCATCACCGCCAAATCTATTTCTACCCTTACCCCTACCACTTACCCCTAAGGACTAAGCTGGAATGCCTCGAAAAAGTATGTTTCCCTTACCACACCCTTCAAACCGGAACACAGCAGCGCCCAACACTGCTGTTATTAGGCAGAAACAGGTGTGCCGGTGATGCCGCCGGAGTCTAACCACAAAGGGTTCTACTACATTAATTAGATAACTTAACCCATAATTAAGTGCGTTTTTAGTGTAAGTCGTCAATGCCGTCATCAGGTTTTGTGGGATTAAATATACTGGTATGATTGTGTATCAACGGTATCTTTATAAGCTACAATCTAATCAAAATAAATATTCCATTATAAAATGTTAGTTATAAATATTATATTATAACTGTAGCGTTAATGATCAGTGATAAACTGTTATGTGAACTTCCGGTGAGGAATAGAGGAGGAGGAATTTATCTAAAAATACATGATATTATTTTTAAATTTATTATATCTTAGTTATTTACGATTGAGATAAATTGGTGTTTTTGGGAACTTTTATAATACAAAGTAGCAAGCGTAGAGTAGCAAACGCGCCCGCAGTCCACTTGATGGTAAGTGGCTACTGCCGCCAATGGACATCCGTAATCAACCCCAGATAAGATGAAGATTAAGATCTGAGGTCGGTCACACATATGCCACTACTCCTGAGGACTAAACTGGAATGTCTCCCTTACCACACCAAACTTATCGAAATATCATCACTACAAACTTAGCATACCTATTTCCGCCCCAGAAAATGTTTAAGCTTCGCAATATTCTCTTTTAAGAGAGCAACACGGATGAGACACTCATACAAGCCGATCAAATGTACTTGAGGACTAAGCAAGACATTTGAAGCCGACCTCACATAAGACTTAATTACCAATGACGTTGATTACCAATGTGCACGGGTTCACACAGATCGTGAATGAACTTTATTTCAAAACATTGACTCGTGCCGCTCCTACTATTGCTAAAATCTAATTAGTGACTAGGCATTAATAACTACTTACTGCAGAATCATACAAATGCAGTTACGCAAAAAACCCAAGACTTACCTACACGCATATATGAAAAATAGGAATGTGTTAAATCAAAAACAAATACGTTTAACGTTAAGACGCATCAAAATAGATCAATTTGTACAAGGAAAACCAATAATATAAGTATTTACAGAAATAATAAGGTTCCACGGCCTTAAACTGACCACCCGACTAACCGTAGGTCGTAGTTTAAATAACCACTATTAATAACTAGTAACAAGCGAAACTAACAAAAAGTATACATATTTACAAAATGTTTAGCCGAATTTATGATGTTCTTTTTTTCTGACGATTTTTGTAAAAAAAAAAAACACTTTTTTTATTAGTTTTTCACAACGTCCAAAGCAAAATAAAACTTCAAAAACTCGACATAAGCGGTATCATTTGAGTCCAAACGTATCCTAACTCCCAATTTGATACCAACCTACCGTCTATCATAGGATAAATCTACTATAGGATAAACGTACTATGCAAGAAACCTTCGGGGGAGTGTACCCAACAACGTCCTAAAATTTCATGGCAATTGGATGAATGATGTAGTAATACATAAAGAACAAACAGACAGACGAAAATTCATTAATTTTACATACACAGATAACATTAAAATAGCGAAAAATATACGAAAACATAACAATAAGACTGTTATTCATAATGTATACGAAAATGTTACATCCGGTTCCTGTTTTTCTCGGAAATGTGAGAACGTTCGTGATAATGTAAGCAAAATTGAAGAAAATTGAATTACATGAGTGTGAGATCAGTTCATATAACTGATAGATAAATAGTGTGTTTGCAGTGCCATTTTGTAGGTACAAGGAGTTTGTAGTACATTTTTTTGAATTTGTTGAACTGGGGTGGGGGATTCGGAACGTCCGCTAATCGATCGGCCGTATCTCGGAGCATAAGGGCGTCCAGTAACCGATCGATCGTATCTCGGTCGATTGGTGTCGTAGCTTTAATTGTTCGACAGATATTGTTCGATAATACAACGATCGATCAATCGATTAGTGTGTAGGTATCCTCATACCACACCTCGATAACACATCATATCACAACCCTGTTCCAATGCAGATTAGTACAGGAAGGGATGGGTTAATGACCAACTAAAAATAATGCAGCAGATGCAAATCGATGTTACATCGATTATGCACATAATCGATATTATATAACATACGACATAACAATATTCACGTAATGTTCAATAATGCCTTCGAGAATATTCTTAAAACGTAGATAAACGTAGAACAAAATTTTTAAGAAATAAAACTGTTTATAAAAAGTAGAACAGAACTCTACATTTTCCCGAATACAACAAAACCGAAAACCTATTAAAAAAAAAACAGTGCACTAAAAACTAGAACAAAACCCATTTAATCAGAAATAGAACAGCACCGTGCAAAACAAAATAGAACAGAAACAGAACCCAACGTTTTCGTAAATCGAACGCACATGGACCGAGGCGGTTACTTGCGACCGATCCGACGGGAATTAGAGCGTCGGTGCCAATCGAGGCGTCGTGAGCTGCTGTCACGAGCGCGGCGGCGGCGGGCCCCGTTTAACACCTATACACTATATTGTTTACACACAGTGTTGCCAACACTAAAAAACAACTAATCGACCTTAAAAACAGTAGAAAAAAATTATGGTGTGTTTATTTTTCTTAACAAAATTATTTGCATAGTAATATTTTTTAACGAAAAGGATAATTGTTTCTCATTTATTGATTAACTCTCATTATTAATAATCGATCTTTACTCTATACATTGATTTAAATATCGAAATTTAACAATGTCTAGTATTAAGAAATTGTTATATTTCGATCTACGGTAGGCGAAACAATGGATAGGTTTATTAATAATGGACGAACTAAGACATTGTTAAACTTCGATCTCTGGTAAGAAATCATTAGATAGATTGATTTTTAATAACGCGCTTACATCTCCGATTAAAAGTGTACAGTTGGCAACATTTTACACATCTCCGTCGCATGTGCGATGGCGCACGATTCGAATTTGCGCGGTTAAAGTTCGCACTTATGATTATTAATAAGTTTTACAGGTGTTAAGTGCCACCCACTTTGTATCATGCTCTTGGGTGGTGGACGGTCATTATGTTCATCGTGATAACGTATAGGGTTAACGATTTATGACTAAAATAGATATACGTAACTTTTTTTTAAAACAGTCTTTCAGTTTTGTTGTTTCGACATAAATATTACGATTACACGAGATTAGGCGATTATCTTAGTCCACAGGAGTGGTAATGCGCATGTGATCGGCTTCAGGTAGAGAACGCCTGTTCAATATGGAGTTGATTGGAGACGTCCAATAGTCCTTGGTCAGCGGGACCACTTACCCTGAGATGGATTGCCCGTGTTGTTTCAATTAATAGCCAATTTTATGGAAAAAAATAAATAAATAACGTAGTTGATATAGATTTTTGCATAAAATGTACATCCAAAATAGAGTTGCTTAGGATTAAATATTTTTTTTCTTTATTTTTTTAATAATTCCTAAGTCTCTACAAACTTTATTTATACTGTACAATGATTATATTATCAGTCATTGGAGTCTTTCAGTCTTATATTCTGTCTCTTTCCCTCCACAAACAATCGTGCAATTCGACTGTTATCAATCCGAGTCGACCTTGTGTGAAAATGCAATCTTGTGTTGTTAAACTGATTAGCTGGACATTAAGTAAAACAATCAAAAATACATCCGCATGGAAAAATAACGACTTTCAAAACATTTTGTGACCAAACCAAAGAATTTAATTAAGATCAACCGATGTAGTATTCGAGACCGACCCTAGAAATAATTGAAGACCTATACTTTTTAATATATTAAAAGATTAAACTAAAAAAAGAGCGCGCAATCCAATAGATAAGAGATTACTGTTTAATGGATATGTTTTCAATTCTATATAAAGTAGAAGTTTTGCCCGAGGTTGGTCTCAGTTGAGTTGCTACCCTTTTTTTTTGTTTTGTTTTCGAGGGGGAAACCTTCGAAAGGTACCGGGTGCCTTGGGAGCGACACAGAGTTATGAGGAATTCTTACCGCACTAAAACCGCCCCGGTGGCCGTCCTCGGCGCTGCGTAAAGGACTCCAAGATCTTCAGAGGAACGCAACCGGAGTCCTCTTAGTGCGTTGCCCCGTCGGGCTCCGCCCAGGTGAGCATGCCACTCGCCACACCGATATACCGTAGCCCTATTCTGGTCCCGGAAGTTGGTAATACCATACCATATCTTCAGTGATATACCAACTTGGTATATCACTGAAGATATTTTATGGATTTATTGCCAACTTCGTGACTGGCATATTGCAGCATGTGGGGGAGCTTTTACCATTCCAGTCTTATACACAAATAGTTTCTGGTTTGATCCCCGGTAATGCAAACATCTACTACTAATCCATGAACCTACAACACAAAATCCCAATGTGGAACGAGAAGTCCAATAAACCTAATACTTAATGAACCTAAGAAGCTTACTTTTGGCAACAGGTCACCTTAGCGATAGGGCCACCAGCTACTTATATAATCAAACTGGCTTACGTGACACTTAGTGGCTAGCACAAATATTAACATACATTTACTCCAAACCCGTCACCAAACAGCCCATTGTGAGTATTGTGACGTCATTGTCCACGAGACATACAGCGCTTTTGGTCGAGTTATATTGGTATTTGAATACACTAGCCATGTTACTGAATCAATCTGGTTTTGTATTGACGTTGACGCGTTTCACTTTGATTTTTACCGATGTTTACATTGTTAGAAAATCCGTCATTTCGTCCAAAGTTTTGATGTTTTTTTTATAATATAGGTATAGCAAAGAGCATGACCAGACCAGATCACATGATGGTAAGTGGTTAATATCGCCCATGGACATCTGTAATCAAGCCCAGATAAAATTAGAATCCCAACTGAGGTCGGCCACGGATGCGCCGGTACCTCTGACGATATGTGTCCCTTACCACACCCTTCAAACCAGAACACAGCAACGCATAACACTGCTTTTATTTTTTAGAATAAAATAGGTGTGGCGGTGGTGCCTCCGGAGACAAATCACAGAGGGATTAACACCTTAAAATTTTGAAAATTGTTTCAATGAATAGTCGATCTTGACTGAAACTTTGCAGATGTTTGTACATAATACGAGTAGATCTAGGGTTCTACAGACTAACATGTTGGTGACTCCCATGGCGTAAAGGATATCACTTTGATAAAGAGTCGAGGTTCGATTCCCGACCAGGTAGACGCAGCTAATTTTAATTTCCATAACATGAAAATTGAAAAGGAAAGTCGAAGTTCGTTGACATATCAATAGCGATAAGATACACATCAAAGTTGTTTTTATGAGAATACAGATAACGCATACAAACTAGTTCTTGTTGATAAGGCGCCATAAATAATGTTACAAAAGATATACCTGCAATTTAAAAAATATTGATATCTTACGACTCTACACATAAAATATGATATATTTACATAAGTAGCTAAAACCGTCCATATCTTTTAACGTAATTATTTATAACAAAAAATCGGATCTTCTCAGTAGAGGTTAAGAGGTCGAACCGATAGTAGTATTGCATGCAACTGAAAATTCGTAAGTTCCTCCGTAGGATTTGATAAGACTTATAATATCTGTTTAGCATAGTATTTATATGTACAATGAAGACTTAGCATTATCTACTTTCCGATTGCTACTACTATTAAAATATAGAGGTTAATGAAACACCGACTTCTCTTTCATATTTTGGATTTTTAGCTGAACTTATTAAAAATGATGAAAAAAGAATTGAAATATCAACGAACCACTGAACATTTTCAAGAGACTATTCAACTTCGATCGTGACTGAAAAGTTATTCGTCAAATATTGAGACAACGATGACCACACAGAAGCTGAACTACGGCGAAGTTCCGAGTTCATTTCCTGTCGTGATCAAACATTTGCGTAAACAGCAAATATTTGCTTCCGGTTAGTATGTAACCGTGTGCAATTTGCGTTTAAGTGTATATTTGAATTTCAGATGAAGCTTTAAAGCGACTTTGAGACAAATTTTCTAATATATAATAGATTTTTATAAATAAAATGTTATAAAGGAGATAGAAATCATAAGTCATCAAGAGTAAGTAATAATGAAACATCGGCTGAAGTAGAGAAATAGAGAGAAAAGGGCAATTGCCAAAGAGAGAGGCTTAAAGCACAGAAGCATATGCGGTACGAAAAATATGAAACAATAAATAGGCGATATGAGATTGAAAGAAAGAGAAATTGTGAAATCGAGAGAGAAATAGGGAAAGAGAGTGAGGAAGAATCAGAGATAATGTGAAGGAGATAGATGTATAAGATAAGAAAAAATGTGTAAAAGCATGTGTGACTGATATACCTTATTCTTATAAAGTCATTCTTGAGCTCGAGGCAGCAATTAATTAGAAACATTATTACTTTAAAAATAACACCATTAATGATAATTGACAACTACATTGTAGACTTCTCATAAAAAGTTAATTATAAATATGCTTCTTGTCATGGATTACTCACGCAACTGTGGGACGATTTGCGAGAAAAACTTCAAATTAATTGAAGTCACTACATAAATAGTGTTTTCGTAAATTCCCACAACTTTACGAGGAATTGTTAGACTTCTTCTAGTTGTCAAGAAAAAAATAATGACCATCTTCAGCTATCAATTAAAATCATTATTGAGTATCCTTCCACGAACCTAATGTTTATCTGATTCTCTTCATAATCATCTTTCAAATATTCTTGATTCTTGGTATAACATTTTCTTTTATTTATATCGCACTATTCGAAGAAGCAAATTTTCGGGTACTATTAATAAAGTCAACTCAATTCTCTTAACTCAACTAAATTCAGTTAATTTAAAAAAAAAAAACTACTTTTTCCTTAAGGAAAAAGAGTAGAAAAATGCTGAAAGAAATTATAGTATGGTGTCTACTGTGCCACAAGGGTTATTAAATCACACCTACTCCTGTACTGTCTTAGTCATTGTGTTCCTGCAATGTGATCAAGTTATCTGTGACGCAGCACATCATCAACCTATCGGAGATTAGCGCTTAATCTCCGGGTTAGCAGTATCAGAAGTATCTCCGATCATGTGATATTGAATTATCTTCCGTATCTGCTATGCACTAGCCGACGCACGTGGTTCCACTTACAAAAATACAATGGAAGATAGATCGAGACGTAGTTGACAGCATCACGAGTAGTTTCGTTAGCACAGTTTTCGTTTTCTGAGTTGCTATGCTCATTTGTAGAAGGTTTGTTACAGCAATGTCACAAAAATCTACGAGCTGAGTCTAGATATCTTTACGCGACTGGGCAAATACTTCTTTATAGCATTGAAGTTGCAAGCGAGCGTGCAGTCCACTTGATGGTTAGCGGCCCCTGCTGCCACCCATGGTCATCTTTAATCAACAGATAACATTATAGTCCTACCTAAGGTTGTGAAACATACTAGAACACCGTGTATTTGCATGCACAATGCATGTTATCACGAAGCACGGAGTGCGTTCGTCAAATTTGAGCCATTTAGCTGTTCCAACGTACGCAGAAACGTTTCAGCGTATTTTACCCCTATAATATTTTGTATCTCGGTTTTTTTTTATATAATATAAGAGTAGCAGACGAGCATGCAGTCCACCTAATGGTAAGTGGCTACTGCCGCCCGTGGACATCTGTAATCAACCCCAGATAGGATTAGATATTCCTACCTGAGGTCGGCCACAGATGCGCCGCTAACCCCTGAGGACTAAGCTGAAACGCCTCGGAAAAGTCTGTCTCCCTTACCACACCTTTCAAGCCGGAACACAGCAGCGCCTAACACTGCTGTTATTAGGTAGAAATAGGTGTGGCGGTGGTGCCGCCGGAGTTGAACCACAAAGGGTTCTACCACCTTCAAACCACCACGGTTTATTAACAACCCGTCTATTAGGTTTTAAGGTAACCTAATAAGACTTTACTTTTACGTCTAAAACGTCACAATCGTCGTCACCAGGAAGTTTATTCCTGGTTCCGTATATCCGAAATAGACGGGCAGCGATTAATAAATTGGGACATGCCGAGTAAATGTGTTCCTCCCGAATTCATATTTTTATACTCGTATGTGCATATGTGCTGCTATTTACAAGAATGTTTAAGTTTTTAAAAATCAATAAAAAAGTATATGAAGATTGATATTAACATTTAATAACTTTCAAATGAGAAGGACGTACGAAATAATTGGTTACGTGTGACGTAGAAATAATTATTTCTGTTTTTATTATATTGTAAGTTCTTCATTTAGATATTTTCAAAAACTCAATTTTAGCGAAGAAATCTGTTCAGGAAATAAATCAAAGTAATGATGTACTGTAGACAAAGAAAAATATATTATAACATTTAAAAGTGCAGCATCTATTTTTTTGCGTCATAAGCAGTACAAAAATCGTGACAGTACAAGAACAATAAGAAACTTCTTTCTCTTTTTGGGTGGACATCCAAAAATAGATAGCAATCGATTGATAAACTTGGACATGTGAAACTAATATCGTTGAGACCATTTTAATTTTTATGTGCATGCATGTACAGTCAGCTCCATATTAGATAGATGAACAGATTAAGGTTTAAAAAAACCTGTACACCCAAGCATTTCGAAGTAGCTAAACAAAACTAGAACTATAATTAGATGAACGTCGTAGTTTTAAAAGAAGATGAACTCTACTACTGAAGCTGACTATACATTTGTACACTTTTTTCTATATATTTTCGAAACAATCCCATTCTTCAATTCACATTAAGTCAAAATATATTATTAAATTCTAACTTAAATAAAACCTTGGTTATGACACTATACTTTTAAGCATCAGTTTACATTTTAAATTTACGAAACTTAATTTTCTGAAAATAGTAGCATATAGGTAAAAGCCAATTACAGCATGCGTTAACTCTTCAACACATTTCGTTGATGAATCTAAAAATATAGGTTAATGGAAAATTCTCGATATAATTAGGTTCATCCGGAATACACTCACTATGAAAAACAATGAAAGGTAATGAAAATTACTTTATACTAATATAGCTAGAAAGTAGTTTAGATTTTAGTAGTAGTTTGATTTTATTTCGTTTCTTGATCACGTGATACCAAGTGAAGACAGGACAACAAAGAAACAATAAAAAACAACGCAAACTAAATATTTTTACTCTACTGCGAAAGTAATAGTATATATGCCATCTGTATTTCTTTCTTTGGCACGCGCTGCCGCCCAAGCGGCTTGACGAATTTTAACATGGAAGTGTCGTTGGATTCGTATAAATTAGGTATTAGCTATTACAAAGCCCCTTTTCAGTTAATAAATATCATATTTCCCTGACATAAGTAAGAGAGATAGTCCTAATTAAGCTCGTGAAACACAAAGTAATAAAGATTAATTATCAGGAGAAATGTTTTCACTCAAACCCTGTCCAACTGGAGCAGCCATCTTGGAATCCATTATCTAGATAACGCAGAAATGCAGGAAATAATCTAGAATTAACGCAATCTGTCACGGCTGGAGATAGGCTCTCATTAGCGTATCCAATTAAATCGGTAACTCCTCAAGTTTTCTATCAAAAAGATAAGGAAGTAACCACTCACTCTTATATTAGAATTAATAACAAGTTTTCTAAAAACATGTTTCATTATCGACCCGTAACTGTTCCACCGCGTTCAGAATAGGTTGTAGTCCTCCATTCTGGCGAAGTGTAGGTTGTTAAGACTTAATAGACCGTTTTTCAATAATATTGAAATAGCAACGGAGCATGCAGACCAGATAGTTGTCACTACCGCCCATGGACATCTGAAGCCAACTCCATTTACAGCAAATGTTTTACCAGAAGTTGATTACAGATGCGTTACCGTTTCTGAAGACTAAGGTAGTATCAAATTTAGGTAAGATGCTGGCTTACTTCTACACCCTTCCAACGAAACATCGAATATCTTAATCAGAATTGAAATAGGTGTGGCGGTGGTCGATCCCCGCTCGACTCATACTAATTACTATTTTACTATCATTCAAAACATTTTGCGTTTTTTTTTTCATGTAAACCTTTATTATATTTTTTGTCGGCGTTGTATTAAGCAAGCTCTGTTTCCTGTTAGAAGGAAACTATCGCAGATAGCTGATTATTTGGATTTATATATATCTCACGTCGTCAACGAAATTTTAAATCTCTATGTCCTTTATCTGTCTGGCAATGAATGTAATCTGTTTAAGTAATTTACTATAAAGTATTTAAATAAAATATTTATAAATATAAAAATAAATATATTTTTTATTCTTTATAATCCAAATACTTTCTCAAGCGGTTGATAGTACCAGCATTATGAGAAACTTTATTTAAAGCTGAAGTTTTACTTTTGCCAGTATTTTTTACTGAATGTGGAGAGTTAAAAGAGATTTTGAAGGTGGTAGGACCCTTTGTGCTTCGACTCCGGCGGCACCACCGCCACACCTATTTCTGCCTAATAACAGCAGTGTTAGGCGCTGCTGTGTTCCGGTTTGAAGGGTGTGGTAAGGGAGACAGACTTTTCCGAGGCGTTCCAGCTTTGTCCTCAGGGGTAGCGGCGCATCTGTGGCTGACCTCAGGTAGGAATATCTAATCCTATCTGGGGTTGAATACAGATGTCCATGGGCGGCAGTAGCCACTTACCATCAGGTGGACTGCATGCTCGTCTGTTACTCCTATATTATAAAAAAAAAAATGTTAACTATGTTTCAAGCGTATGTACGTCTCATTCATATGAGACGCCCTGCAGTCCAAAAGGCGTGAGGGATTTTAACATAATTGAGGTGTGGTAGATCTACACAAAAACAATTTCTTGTTCTTTTTATAAAAAAGCTAATCTTACAAACAATAATTTGGGTTACCCAGACTAATTTTTATCTCCTAGATACATGGCCTGTTTTATCTAAAACAGATCAAACGTTCAGACATACTTAACCAGTGACTATTCTATCTCTGGTTCGGACCAAATCAGATCTTCTGAATTGGGCCGTGTGAGTCACAGACAATGCTATTGCACAAACAAACGCTTGTCTTGATTTACTTCTAATGTTTATCGCCTACTTGTTTATATGGAGTTTTATTACTTCACTGTTCTTTTTATTTGTTGATTTTTGGCGTTTGGCACAATAGTCGTCATTCGATTATACGGAATCAAAATAAGCTGATTTCAATTCAAAAACAGTTAGATTATAAATTTGATTTATCTTTCAAGTTAAATGTAGGTATTCCCACTATTGAAGGCTTTTTTTTATCATATAAGAGTAGCAGACGAGCATGCAGTCCACCTGATGGTAAGTGGCTACTGCCGCCCATGGACATCTGTAATAAACCCCAGATAGGATTAGATATTCCTACCTGTGGTCGGCCACAGATGCGCCGCTACCCCTGAGGACTAAGCTGGAATGCCTCGGAAAAGTCTTTCTCCCTTACCACACCCTTCAAACCGGAACACAGCAGCACCTAACACTGCAGCTATTAGGTAGAAATAGGTGTGGCGGTGGTGCCGCCGGAGTCGAACCACAAAGGGTTCTACCACCTTCAACGCTCTCTCAATTTGTTTAGGAATAAGGTTCAATTCTCAACTGTGTGGAGAGCAATGCCCTTATGTACATCCGGTGTTTTATTGGACACCTCATCACATCACGGATGTCCGTTGTCAGATGAGCTCTGCATGACACCACATTATACACCATATTAAGATTAACGATTGCGTTTTGTTCACGCGAATTTATGAGTTAATCACGATTAGACTAGAATGACAATTACCTATAGCGACTGACTCGTTTTTTATTTTTTTAATTCATGTGTTTATTGTTATAGTTTCTGAATATCAAGTGCTATTCTACGTTACGTTAATACATTAACTCTTTCTGAAGAAATCTACGTATTGCATCTCGAGAATATTTTACAAATGGGGGCTTCTAGTTTTAAGAATGTGGTAAGGGTGGTGGCACAAAGCACGTGCACAGTTGCAAAGTTTTGTAGTTTCCTGTCCACCAGTTATTTTTCATTTTCAGCCGACTTTAGTTACCGGCAAACTAGTCATGAATTCGTAAAGGTTCATATACGAAACATTCCAAGTAAATCCTCAGCAAGACATGTGTGGTCCTCAGTCAAAAATCATCATCAGTATCAGGTGGACTCCATGATCGTTTGTTACTTTATTTTAGTATTATAAAATAAACGACACTATGTTCATTGGATTAAGTGTAATTATTCTGTACCAAAAGTCAAAATTGATCGACTAAATTCCATTTTCCATACCCAATATCATTAACATAATCACATCCGTCTCCCGAGCGGATATAATAAGAATAATCATTAACATTTTAATCACACATCATCACATCCTCTGAGAGGAAATTAAGAAGTGTGATCGTAATGTTTAAGCGGACATCTGGCTATATATAGGAATTCGCGCGTGCTTGATTGCTAGACTCTTGTTGCTTATTAATGAGGCAATGTGTCTGTCTTATGCCGTACTCATATTTTTTATCTTACTCATACCTTTATAGCTATTCATTGAAATAAGAAAACCTTTTTTTTCTGTATTTATTGCTTTAGCGGCCATAGCAAGTGTTCTATCTACTACAGTTGAAGAGATAGATCTCTGTGACAGACGTACAGACAGTGGAGAATTGGAAATAGGTTCACGTTTTTGTCCTCTGGGTACGGAACCCTTTTTTTTTTTGTTAACGAGGGGGACACCTTCAAAAGGTACCCGGTGCCGTGGGAGCGACTCGGGGTTATGTGGGACTCTTACCGCACTAAAACCCCCCGTTGGCCGTCCTCGGCGCTACGTAGAGGACTCCGGGATCTCCAACGGAACGCAACCGGAGTCCTCTTAGCGCTGTGCCCCGTCGGGCTCCGCCCAGGTGAGCTTGATGCTCACCACACCGTCTGGTGTGCACGACGGTATGCGACCACACATACCGCCGTTCTTCCCGGGGTCGCTGGCCGGGCGGTTTGAGCTCCCACTCTTGCCGTCCGCAACCCCGGAAGCCCCCTTTTAGTCGCCTCTTACGACAGGCAGAGGATACCGTAGCCCTATTCTGGTCCCGGAACTACACGGACATGGGTACGGAACCCTAATAAACTAATAACTTATGAATCATTTCATTAATTTCTAAGGGACACGGGCGTGCATGCAGAGGAAGTTCGTTAAATAAAAACACAGACCTCACATATAAAAGAGACAGTTTAACCGAGGGATATGTTAAACCGCAAAAAGATCGTATAAAAAAATAAAAGAAAGCAAAACCTGAACTCGTTCATTCATTCCATTGATTTTTGGTATTCAAAGACCTTGAAAAAGATCCCATTGAACCTTTATTAAGCCCAGATATATTGAGTTTCTTGTACAACGTATCAGGTGACTGAATTTCCAGGAAGTTTTGAATATGAATAAACAAAACAACGTGAAAACATGTATATGTAATCACATCGTATGCGCCTCGATATCTTTACGAAGATGTTTTTAACGGGCTAGTGAGCATAGTAGCTTACTTTTTAACAGTATTTTTTTGCATGCAGAAGATATGTATGAAAGTAGCCTCCGTGCCTTAGGAGTGGCCAAAAATAAATCCTAAGGGTAAAAACGCACCAGTCAATAACAGTCATGTTGATGTGTTATATAACTTCTTGTCGATTATTCGACATTGTTGCCAATTGGCATTACTCTTGCAAAGACGACTTATGACTATCGCTCATTATAAATTTTGAGAATTATGCCTACTGGTGCCCGTTATTAATAAAAAAACTATCAATGTCTAGCAACTGTCAAATATCGATTTTCGATAAGCAAAATATTCGATGATTCATTAGTAGGTAATAACGGACGGAAGTCAATAATGTACATACAGGTCACTAAGAAATAAACAGTCACTTAGGTAGTCGTAGTACAGTTATTTATTGCTTGTTATCATTACCTACATACGTGGAACAAGTGGGCACATAACAAAAAGGCGGTGTTCCCAGCACTGATAGCAGGGGTGGGCAGGTGGCGTGACGCAGGTGTCACGCCACCTGACCCCGCCGGTAACGGTCGCCGTACCGCCGACTTGAACTTGCATAAGGATAAGGTACATAAAATGATCTTAATTTATAAATTACATCGTCTCTTATTCTACCTTTATAAGGTGTGCAAATTATCATTATATTCATAATGATAATTAATTAATATTATTAATTATCATTAGGTAATTAGTTGCTAATGAAGCTTAAATACTTATGAAATATAATAGATGAATATTGAGCCCCTTTACTTAAATTTTTTAATGTAAGCTCATGTTTTTGCATAAAAAAGTAAAATTCCCTTGTGCAAAATTATTTGCTTCTAAATTAACCGGTATTAGGGAGAGAACACATGGAGCGATTTTCTTCCGCGGGGACGTTGGATAGCTGTCATTGGTTTTGTAAATGACTTGTTTTCGACTATGTTTTACCTACGTTTCAGGAAGTGACAACTACCTTTCACTTACATTTTAAATGCTGCGCGTTCGGGTTTTTCAAAATAGAAAATAGCTATTCTGCGACCACGTGCGTAAGCGGAGAAAACGTTCCGAGGGTCCTTAGCCTTATGTTTACGTCGTCTGTCACTTTTAAGTAAAATTATCTGAGGACGAAGTTGGAACGACTAGTGAAAGTGTTTCTCCCTCACCACACCCTTCTAACCAAAAAACAGTAGCGCTCAACGCTGCTGTTATAATGCAGAAATATGTTTCACTTATTTTCAACAACAGTTAGGCGCTTGTTAGTTCACTATAAGAAAGTGTAAGAATAAAAACTAAGAATACAATAGAACAACGAAGCGCTTATGTAAATGCGACAGGGAAGTGTCTGAGTGGCGTGACGAAACGTGACCGACGGACAGATGATCGATATTACAGCATCGCTACACACTCGTATTCAGACTATCTATTAACATAGCGATAGTATATCCCCGGCCTGTCGTAAGAGGCGACTAATGCTGAGCGCATACATTCGTTTTACTGGTTAGGTTTCCTGATCAGGATTTCGGGTTCGAATTTCCGTAAGCCTTCCGCAGACATTCGGTTTTTTATATTAGGATTTTTACCACCACTACTCTGAGTGACGCTTATGCGAAAGCACGTCAACATGGACGACAACGACTTAATAGTAATTGCCTTGCTACTGGCGCTGCACAAGAAAAAAAGAAGCGTCGTATTGGGTACACCCATTTAATACGCGCAGGACGAATGAGAGTCAGTTATATCTTAAACGAGCTTTTGCCCGCGGCTTCACTCGCGTTACGAAGTAATATTTTCATCCCCTATTTTATCCCCTTGGAGTTAGAATTGATCAAAATCCTTTCTTAGCGGATGCCTACGTCATAACATCTACCTGCATGCCAAATTTCAGCCCGATCCGTCCAGTGGTTTGGGCTGTGCGTTGATAGATCACTATGTCAGTCAGTCACCTTTGAGTGATACATATATATTTAGAAGAGCAAAATTACGAGCAGATTAGGAAACCTAAGAAGGAAAACGAATGTATGCGCCCAGCATAAAAGGGGGCTTCCGGGGTTGCGGCCGGTAAGACTCGAACCGTCCAGCAAGGACAAGCACGATCCCGAGGACGGCCAGGTATAAAAGTTACATGGCGATAGTATACTTGTATTACAATAAAAGTTATGATGAAACTTAGCGCTGAACACGCATTTTTCATCATAAGTGAATTCGTGTTTATAAAACATTCAAACTCGATGTTCTGTATATTAATCCTTTACAGCCGTCTTAATCATTTCTTAGTGCTTATCTGCGTCAAACAAAGTCAGTTTGTGACATTTTTAGATCAACTAAAAAGCTGTGCGATGTCTGTCTGTCAGTCTCTGTCGACACACAACAATCATGTTATCTCTACACTCGAAAATGCTGTTATAAAGGTTTTAATGACTATTAAAACAAATGTAATTGACATTCGACTACAGATATCAACGATTCTCGAAGTAACACAGAAGAATACTACTAAACATCCACCGTGACTTTCAAACAATCGCCCAAAATCACACTACTGACAAACAAATGAATTGGAAATAAAGTCCCAACAAAGGTCGATCTTGTCTTTTTGAGAACGTACATTGACGCTGGAGTATACAGCGTGCTCCACTATCAACACAATCAATCCGGTCGTCGTGATAAACAAACATTTCTTCATAATGATAGCCGTCGGCGGGTTTCATGCAGATAATGAACTGTGTCTGAAAAACAATTTGTCAAGGTGATTTATTGTGTACTAGCAAACCGACACTACATTTTAGGCAGATTTCTAAACGTTTAAAAAAATTATGGTACATAAAAAGGAAAAAAGACGCTTTCTACATTTACGGCCCTACATTACGATTTCCTGCCACGAGGGTGCTATGAGGACACACAAAGACACAAAGAATATAGTATACACAACCACCCACATACAGAACATATATCAAAAAGATCATCATTTAAATATGTTTGGCCGGAGATCGAACTCGGAATCCTCCGTCCGGAACGGCCGTCTATTTAAAATTAATAACGAATGTTATTTACATTGCCGTACATACATTATCTTGTCGAACAAATTGATAATCGACTTAAGTTTTAGGCAGTCCACCTACAACATTCGCGAGCACATACATCTGAAGACACTAGCCCAACAGTAGATTATAGACACGCACAGTTAATAGGTTATTCAGGCATGACTGATCCGTAATTAGTCACGGCAGGCGATTCAATTACGGCTGTAGTTCACGCAACTGTCAACTGTGACACTCGTTACATAAGCGCTAGTATCGCCTGGGGTATGGAACAGGAAAACTTAATGGGTCTCCTCAAACGTTGCTATAAGATACAGGAATATGTGTCACGATGGATCTCATGTTCTTGTTACAACATTAAGCCTATTTTTCAATCAACATTTAAAAAAATAATGTGAGATTGCAGATTTAAGTTGTGGACCATGAAATTGAACAGAATTTAATGTTATGAAGCAGTTTATATTGTCGTAAAATGATTATAAAAACCGAATCCAATTAGCAATGAGTTCGTTAACGTTGCGTTGGTAATCCTGTGACTAAGTTGAAACATCTGTATTATTATCCTTATCACACCCATTAAACAAATACAAGTATCACTACCTACTGAAAATACCACTTTGGCAAAATTATTTTCATAAATGGGAATCCTGCCGTCTAGGATAGACCTAACCTATTATTTATTTGTAATGAAAACTAATTCAATTGAACCATAAAACAATAATCTTTTTAACCGACTTCGAAAAAGGAGGAGGTTACTCAATTCGACCGTATATATCTTTTTTTTTTTTTTTTTTTTTTTATGTTTGTTCGGCGATGATTTTTTCGCGATGCCGCGACCGATCGACATGATTCATACACCATTGTATGCGGCTAGTTTCACAGGGGGTCCCATTTCGAGGAAATTTGAAAATTTTTGCCAGTTTTCCCGGAAAATTGGAAAAACCCGATTTCATATAAACTTGAATAAGTCGAGTATTTCTTAACCAATTTTAATTTTCTTTTTTTCATATGAAAGAGAGTTTCGTCGCGGTACTTTCCTACCTTAACATTAGTACGCTCTGATGATTAGAATTTAAGTTATAGGGTGGAACTCATCATCACTACCCCTGCTTTTTACATATTTTATGACAACTTACCTTCTACCCACTCAATTCTCATGAAACTTGAAATGAACATTGAGTGTCTAGGTTATCATGATATGATGGAAAATTTGACCTTCAACTCTTCAACCCTGGTAATGCAGAAGTGCCTCCTGCCTCAACCATACAAGTTAGGCATTTGGAACTTATGGATATTTAATAAAGTCGATAAGTTGAGATATATGATGGAAAATTTGACCTTCCACTCTTCAACTCTGATAATGCAGAGGTGCCTCCTGCCTCAGCCATACAAGTCAGGCATTTGATGCTTATGAATATTCAATAAGGTTGATAGGTAGAGATATATGATGGAAAATTTGACCTTCTACTCTTCAACTCTGATAATGCAGAAGTGCCTCCTGCCTCAACCATACAACTTAGGCATTTGGAGCTTACGAATATATGATAAGGTCTTTGAGTAGAGACATATGATGGAAAATATGACCTTCAATTCTTCAATCCTGATGCTGCAGAGGTGCCTCCCATGTAAAGTATATAGATTAGACATTTGTTGTAATGAAGTAGCTAGACAGAGATATATGATGAAAAATTTGACCATCAACTCCTTTTTCTTTTCTTAACTATTGAATTAAGGTAAATTGGACCGGTTCACTCGCAGAGTTTTACCACCTAGTTTGATTTATTTACTTATCTGTTCCTACCTAACCTAGCCAATAATTAGTATCTCATAAAGCTTAAAGAATTGGTTAGGTTAGGTTGGAACATATAAGACAATATAAAACTAAGCGAGAAGGGCGCGGCAGCGCCCTGCGAGCGGGTGGGTCCAATCCGTATCTATTCAGACCTTACCTTTATTCATGATCACATTAATACAATTTTACATAATATTAATACAAACGTTAGCATATCATCACTAAAAAGGGTGAAAAAAAAAAAATTAACAAAAAAATAAAACCGACTTCTATGTCACTACAAAGTAAAAAATAATTGAAATAAATGTTGGTTTAGTACATATTTCTGAAGTCGGCGCTCATATTGGACACGCTGTTATCAAACGAAATATATTGAGCGCCGACTTCAGAAATATGTACTAAACCAACATTTATTTCAATTATTTTTTACTTTGTAGTGACATAGAAGTCGGTTTTATTTTTTTATTAAATTTTTTTTTACCTCGTCAAATGTGGAAAGACCCGTACAAAAGATACCCAATCCTATCAAATACCGGAATTACTTGGAGGATCGTACGAGGTAAACAGTAAATACCAAAATACTAATATGTATTGTTAATTAGTGTAAATAATAAGCTGGGCATACTCACAATACTTCCACGAACAAACAATGACTGAGCAATAAGACTTGTTACGTCATCATTGTTTTGTCATGTTGGTCATTTAACCTAGTAGAGGAGACTCGCAATTGTAGATTTGCATTTTTTTTTACAATTTTGCATTGTTTTCGTCTAGGCTTGTACTAAAGAGAAGATCCGTCAATGTATCAGATGTTATCTTTTTAAGCACTTTAATTTAGACTAAACTAAAAAACAAAAACGCTTTCTACACTCACAGCCCCACACTAGGATTCTCTGTGTCGTGGGTGCTATGGACACACACAGAGACAAATACACAAACACCCAGACCCAGAAACAGAAATCTAAATTCATCATTTAGAAATCTGTCTGGCCGGGGATCGAACCCGGGACCCTCTGCGTGTCAGACCGGCATGGTGACCGCTCCGCCACGCGGTAGACGTTTTTGATGATGCCAGAAAAAATCTAATGGTTTTTTTTTATTTCTTACGGTACAAGAATGAAAAACTAAAACTATTAATCCGTATATAAACAACAATGTGTATATAAAAACATGATGATGGACTTTAAAATTATGTCAAAAAAAAATAATGCTCAAAACTTGTCTAAATTCTACATTAAGTACTGTGAGATGGTGGTGCCTCTGTCATCGAAATACGAACTCGTCCATTACCCTACGCTCACATAATAAGAACTACTGTGTTTTAGTTCAAAGGGTACATGAAGTAGACACTTACACAAGGCATTCCTTTGAAGACTAAGTGGGAAAGCCTTTCCCTCTTAGTCAAAGGCAAAGGCAATGTATATGTCACCGATCTCAAATAAAACACTAATCTATTTATGTATTGATTGCAGATGTTCATGTGAGGGTGTGAAAAAAAAATCTCACAGGTATGTGAAGTCTACCAATACGCACTTGGACAGCGCGGTGGACTATGGCCTAATCCTTCTCATTATGAGAGGAGACCCGTGTCCAGCAGTGGGACTGTAATGGGTTGTCGATGATTGATGATGATGTTCATGTGAGGTCGTATGGCAACTTAGGACGATGCCACCTGCACACTCATTGGCTTAAACAATGTACAAAAAATCATATACAACATACCAAAGTAGTTGTGGGTTGTGGTTTCCTTGCTCGCAGAGACATGTACGCCCGGTCCATCGCCGCTACCGCACCGCTCGTACCACACAACATGGTCTAAAGTGTTCGACTTAACACATTAAAAAATGACGTCACTACCTCAAAATGTCATTAGTCCAAAAAGGTTAAAATATGACGAAATGTCCAATAGTCCAATGTCCAATAGTTCTTGTTGGAAGTTTCATTCAATGTGGTGTTTCATTATTACACTGAATTGTAAGAGACCATCACGGTGATGTAGAGACGTTTCAGTAAGTAATTATCGTAACAGATACTTAAGGAATACTATAAAGGTTTCGCTACGATTTTGACATAAAATCAGCAAACACTACAGCTTCAGAATATTTCTTAACAAAACTATCACACTGATCACTACGTCTCATTAACAATCTTGACAAAACCGTCAACAAAATATTGCAACACTTCAAAAACCGCCCAGACAAAATTCTAAACTAATACTAAGGCGCTTTAAAAACTGTCATGTCAAAATGACCAACAAACGCCCATTTTTAAACCCATAATATAAAACTTTTACACTACTAGAAAATTTCACGAAACTCTTCTTTCTATCTATTCTCACTAAAGCTGAACTATTTTACACGACGTCAATAAGGTCAATTCAGATCGTAATTCACTATAAACTTTCGACTACCACCGTTAATATTCAACCCATGCGATGCTATGCATGCAAGCGGTGCGCGTGCGCGTGTAGTACTGCGGCGCGCGCGCATGACATGTGCCCTTCCCCACTACACTATTTTCGGCCCTGTGTTTTTCTCCCTAATGCGTGGGTTGGTCCCTATTCGTTACATATTTTCTTTTAGGTGTTATTTGTTGTGTTTTTTTTCATATTCTTTTTCAAAGGTCTTAATTTGTTTGTTTAAATAGATCGGCGTTATTGTTAATGTATTTAAATTGATTGTATTTAAAAAGGGCATTGTTATTTAAAAGAAAACGTTCCAAATCTTTAGCGCATTCTGTGTTTTAATGAAAAGAAGTTAATTGATACAACTGGAATTTTTATCGGACAAAGGACAGAATTTATGTAGAGCTTTATTCTGTAAAAATGTGTATAAATTAGGAAACACAGCATCATTAAAAGGATAATTAAATTGCGATTATTTGAAGAAGTAAACAAATTTTTTTTGAGCAAGTGAAGAACTTTTGTAATGTATTCAGTAATTTGTTATTATGTAGGTAGGTACTTTGCTACCCTAATAAAAAAAAATTAGATTGCTTTAAAAGAAATAAAAAATATTTAACCGAATTGTAGTGTTCAACATATTTATTACCCGACAATCCCGACATGGCTCAAATTCCTTCAGCATATTTTTTTCCAAAGCACAATACCAAATCAACACACCGTAACAGAACCACACCACTATTACAATTACGGCATATGTGACTCCCCGTACAAAGCGAAGCGACATTTGAATTATTGAGTTAGTCATTCCATACGCTACAAGACATTTTCAAACTTATCAGGCACAAGTATAATTGAAAATAGCTTGGAACCATGTGTCTTTATTTGGAGTAACTAAGAACACAGCTGAGTTACATACAGGCTATTGTGGGTCTATTTACGAGTGTTACAAGAATGAGTATTGCCTGAGACCAGTTTGTAATACAGCCTAGGTTTCCATTGATTCGGGGTACAATGAGTAAGTTCTGTGTAATTCTATTTTTGGTCAACTTAGAGCCCGTTATGGATGTCAATAATTGTTTGAAAAGGATTGGAAATTTTCTATTACAATCCGCATCGCCACGTAATGTTTTGCAACAAACCTAACCCTAACAAATCTAACAAGTGGAACCCTTTATGATTCGACTCCGGAGGCACCACCACCATACCAATTTTTGCCCAATAACAACAGTATTAACCGCTGCTATGATGGTTGCTTGTATCTGGTTTGAAGTGTGTATGTAGTAAGGAAGATAGATATAGTTATCCGAGGAATATTAATTTAGTCCTTACGGGTAGGATTCATCTACCCTAGATAAGATGCTAGCTTGTTTGCAACCTCTGTAATAAAAATAATAGATATGCTAATAGTCGAGCCGGACATTACGATAAAACAGTACCATCATGAAAATCAAAATTAAAACCATAACGAACAAAACACTTCAAAAAACCTAATAAATTAACAATTCATGACACTCATTACTAAAGTACTTAACGAGTTTAATACGAAAACATCCGCATAGCTTCCTCGAAAACAAGTCGCGTCTTAATTAACAGTACAGCATGCAGTTGCAGTCTAACTGACGTGAATAGAAACGCACGGCAGCGGGACCATCTTTAACGACTTCCTGCTCGCCACAATCGTCCAATTAGGACGCGTAATAAACGTTTAATCGCAGCGAGTCGCTCGTGTCAACTCTCTATACGCAGCCCTTACTGAACTCGCGAGTAACTCGCTGGTAACTCGAACGTAACTCGAATATATCTCACGGTTGTTTACTTCGCTGACATTAAGCGGCGACTATCGCTGAATTAGGACGCGTAATAAACTTTTAATCGCAGCGAGTCACTCGTATCAACTCTCTTTACATAGCCCTTACTAAACTGGCCAGTAAATCGCTGGTAACTCGTGAGTTACTCGCGAGTAACTCGCGCGTTACTCAAAAGTAGGTCTTTATCGCTTTATAGCTGGGCGCGCCTCTTCTCCTAGAGTGAGAGAGTTTAAGGTTACGTTACATAGTCCATGTGTTGAAGAATACTTATTTCTCTAGCATTGAAAGTTTAGAATCGTTATCAATTAAAGCCATATAACAAGCTTACCAAACTCGAGAGAAACTTATGGATAACCCGAAAACATCCTACCGAAAAGTTGCACACCCATTGCTCACACCAAAGTCGTTGGTAACTCGCAAGCAACTCGCGATCGATAATGATAGCTGAACGCTGAACCATAAAGTAGGTGAAAGTTATTCCTTAGGTATTTAACATCGTTCTTAATTTCACCTTATCGCATTAGGTCGTTAATGTGAATTGTCTAGACTCAGGCTTTACTAATCGCTTTATGACTAACCCATATCATAAGTAACTTAAAGTTGTATAGAAACACAGTAGAAGACAGATATACAAACACCAATACGTAAAACAAGTATTAGTTCATCTGTTCTGTATTTTGATCTATAATAACAAATTTTATTTCCACCTTTGTTTCATTATTAGTCATTCTTATTTTTGGAATACCATAAATAGAAAATAACCCCGTTTTCATCTTGAGAAAGCATTGACTTAAGCAGTCGATATAATTAACTGTAACATTTGCACTCGAAGGAAACCTTGTTCTTAATATTTTGTCTTTGATGAGTACTCCTTGCGATCCCGAGTTCCTACAAACACTATGTTAAATCCTCAATATCACAAGGGAAAATATTTGCATCGCCATTTCTTATTTTCCTACTAGTTCGTTACATTTCTTTTATAATATAGGAGTAGCAGACTGTGGTACTGCCACCCATGGACATTTGTAATCAATCCTAGATAAGATTAGTTATTGCGTGAGAACCAATAGTACCGTCTTCCTACCGCAGCAGAGCCGTTCCCGACATCCGCGTACTGAGGTTTTCCGTCCGTCCTGCATGGGCTTCGTAACGGCTGTTTATTGTAACTGGCTAGTTGTGCGGTGTTTACCGTCACATCAATCTCGCTCGACTGGACTATAAAACGTGGACACTTTCGAAATATATCTCGCGGTAAACGGAGGTAATGTGCTTTGAAAGGATTTCTCTAGAATAGTATTCTGCGACCAAAAAGGACCAATTCGCACTTGGTCAGCGCTGTGGGTTATAGCCCTCTCACTGAGAGTAGACCCG
This sequence comes from Epargyreus clarus clarus, assembly GCA_014595695.2. Classification (NCBI taxonomy): domain Eukaryota; kingdom Metazoa; phylum Arthropoda; class Insecta; order Lepidoptera; family Hesperiidae; genus Epargyreus; species Epargyreus clarus. The sequence continues at coordinate 11,591,716 of JACTTY020000001.1, forward strand.
TAGCCTGTAATGGGACAAAAAACTAATACCAACAAAAGAAAAGTAAAGAAGTGCGTCTCGGTGGAAGTGTGTGGCCGGTCTATACATGTGACTTTCTTACGCATTAGTCTTAAGAAGTGGTGATAGTATACATTTTCTTCAGGTAGCACGTGTGATGTATATGGAGCCGACAGTTATCACTTACTAAGTTTCTCTATTTCCTCGTTTCTACTTGTATATTAGAAAAATGTGTCATCTATAACCAAGAAAATTAAATTAAACCGAAAAGAATGTTCATAGCGCCGTGTATTATATACAACGAACAATACGATTGGCGACGCTGGCGTACAATGGGTCAAGAGGCGGGACGAAAGCACAACAATTGATTGTTTCTATCGGCGGACGTCGCCATGGGGACAAGACTAATACTAATTTAGTCACGGCTTAGAAATCTCGAAAACGGCTTAGAGATTGAGTAACGCGATTTATGAGAATTAGGAATTAAAAAAAATATGGATATAACCATTGTAATCGCGTGACAATTTTCCATTAACAACATTATTGTTATTAAAAAAAATATATTTTTTTAGCTACATGAAATCTAAATTTTACAGAAAAAACACATTATCGGCTGTTTACCTTTGATTTGGAAGTAACTCTTTGTTTTGGATCTTATTTTAACGGCATTAATTTATTTTTTGTGTCTTGACCTATACGGGTAGAACTTATACATACTTATGGGGCATCACGTAAACATTACAAACATCGATTGTTTATCCCAAATATCGTTTTAAGAGTCCATCCTTCTGGATCGATTTCGTTTCAGTCTACAGTTTCCTGATTTGAGCCGCGACCGCACAACAGTTAAAAGATGTACCTTATTACCTACTTCGATTCCTATACTGTTTTTTTTAAACCTAATCTCAATTGACATTTTACCAATCCTATATGGCACTAAAGCAATCACTTTTCTAATACAAAACTCAACTGACATTTTCCTACCCTATAAGGCACTATAGCAATCAATTGTTTCAGAGCCGGAAGTTCTGAAGTGCATGAGTGATCAAGCGTCAAGACCCAATTTACTCCAATCTACCACAGTTCACTGCTCAGACTAAATTGTTTACGAGACCTACAGCTGGCTGGTGGCTACTGCTAATGTTCCAAGTAAACTTCTGTATTTTGTAGGTATTGGATATACGATAGGAAATAGCCTAATAGGATCTGTCGTGTCATTCTTTCTATATGATCTAGTAATTGAGCATAAGCATGGAGTCCGTCGATGGCAAGTTCAGGTGGTCATTTGTGTTGTTCAGTCACTTTCATATACGTCTGTATAATCAATTCTAAGTAGGGTTAGATTTCTACCTTAGGTTGGTCACAAATGAGTTGCTACCAATTATAATACTTTCAAATATGAATGTGAATGTTCTTTTTCTGTCTCTTTTTTTTCTTCTGAAGGAAGAAAGTGGATTTTCCTTCAAAATATATACTTTGATCTGATTAAGATTATTTGCCTTGTCTCAGTCTTGTGCAGTTTAAATTTATCGAACTCCTGAACTATTAACCTGTTTCTTATTTAAGATTGCAGCTGATTCAAGGTTCTCCTATTCTGAGGAAATCTCGGCTAAACCCAATTCCGCTAAATTGAGAAGTGGCAGTTCGTCCTATAGACGAAATACGAAAATATTGTAAAGCCGACTCCACACAAAACTTGCTCCATTAACCGTCCACGCTAGCACACAACCACACGCAAACAGTAAAGTACAAGTACACGGAACACGTCATTCATCACAGTTATTTAGCCCTTAGTCACTAGCCGTACCGCACACAACGAATCATTCATAGCCCGTCTTCTATTACAGGGCCACGGCCCAGCGAGGCGTGGGAATGTTTCATACGGAGATCATGAAAACATAATTGTTCTGATATGTAAACATCTTGAATTAGAATAAAGAAAGGAATTCTCATTAATGTTATTATATCACGCTGAATATTTTTTATTTTGTAAAATTAGTAAACGAACGTACAATACACAAGTAAATGACCATAGCCACTCTTAGTCATATACATATAACCAACATCAGATTGGATTAGACTACCCGAGCGTGGTTACTTGCTTGCTTGCTTGATGCTTCACACTCCCTTCACATCAGAAGGTAATAGGTAATTTTTGTAAATTTTTATTGAAAGCAGAAATAGATTTGGCGGTGTTATGTCAGGAGTGGAACCAAGGAGACATTCCAACTTACCTCAGGCATCTGTATTTAGACTGAAATACAACATCAATCCAATTTGAGGTTGATTACAGATGCCAGGCTGTAACCACGTTCACAGTAAACACCCAAATTTTTCATTAACGATTACAATTTATAAAAATATACCGATGTGGGCGGGGCGAGCGGCATGAGTTTAATGAATGGAGCGCGTCGCTGGCGTCGGGACGCCGTTCAGACCAGAATGTGCGATTGTACGAGTTACAATCGCACATTCATCACATTCCACATGGAATAGTAACGAATTCTTTGTACATTACAATAAGATTCGTTTTCGAAATTTGCCACCATTTACGAGTACATAGAACTAAATTGAATGGCACTTCGTTTATTGATGATCCGTCTGTTTTAGACTCGAAGAGAGTTCTAGATTCAGTCTTCTGTCAGGTAGATATATAAATACTATTTTAATATATCTGTAACGGTGGCCGTTACAACAATAAATACTAAAAATAAAAAGGCTTGAAAATAAATGGGTGTCGCCATACAAAAACCGCTTTATCTACTGAACTGTACTGTAACCGTTCAAATTTTCAAATTGCATTAACTCCTATGGCATGCTATGATAACAAATGTTAAAATAAAAAATAAATGAAAATCTGGTGGTCTTCGAAAGCGAGTTCGACTCGCACTTGACCAATTACCCAAAAGTGCTACAGGAATTATCTGACTTAGGCAGATCGGTTTACATACACGCGTTATAAACATTATTTTATAACCATATTCCATGCGCACGAAATAAATAGACACCGCACAATACTAGTGTCATCATCGTAACTGTCATGTATTACGAGTGCATATTTAAGTGCTTTGTCAACGGCGCCACTGTAACGCGATACGTCATTCATTGTCGGATAGGTGCGCCTGCGCATCCCGCCCACGTGGCCCGACTTGGCGTTTGACTCACTTGCTTACGTAGAGTCTGGGGTTCGAGGCTTGGGCATACCGAAATAGTCCTAACAAAAGTATTACGTTTGAGAACTAAGCTGGAATGAAGCTTAATGATATTTTTGCCTTACGACTCATTTCAAACCAAAGAATACCAGTTTAGTAAAACTGGTAGTGAAAAGTTAAAATGAAAACAGGTGTGACGTAGGTACTATTACAGTCGCATCACGGAAAGTTCTATAACAACTAAGTGGTTATCTTCAGACGCCAACCCTTTCTCATTATGAATGAAACGTGACGTCACTGACGCCATTAATAAATCACATATGTACGTGTCTATGTATAGACACGCACACATGATATATGTTATAAAATTAATACTGATGATGCATACATTATTCGTCCGTACATTCATACAGTAAACGAAAGTCTAATTTTAGGTTACTGTTTACACCTGCTAGATAAGTAATACTCGTAACATAGGATTTACAAAGTATTCCCTTTCTATATTCTGCTGCGGAGTAATCGCCGCCTATTTCCGCCTTATACCAATTCTGGAGCTGGTACATTCTGGTCTGAAGGAGACGTAATGACAGGTGTGCTAATGAGATACGTAGTATGTCGGCTTTCAATGTTAGCGATGTATTTAGGTTCTGACATTCAGTGTTCTTAGTTCTACAGCTGATTAGGCGCTTATTAAATTAAAATGTCATTGTAAAGGTGGCAGAAACCTTTTGGTTTGATTTTGTGGGTTGACTCCGGAAACACCACTTATTTCAGCATAATTACAGCAGTAAGTACTAGTATGTTCAGATTTTATGTGTTCAGGGTGTGGTAAAGCCGAAACACTTAAGAAGAACATATTAACTCAATTCTCAATGAATGAATGCACTCTTAACATGGTAGATAACCGCCAGTTAAGTCAGATGATAGAAATACACGTGGTTAAGGATGAAGCAACGGAATAATCTTTGCTAATGATTTATAAGCAAGTGCTTACTAAACATTCTTAGCATTCTTCATAATCAGATTATTGTCTACATTCATACTCACGCCGTTGTTTCGTATTACAGCCGCATCGCTTTTAAAGATGAAATAAAACATACCTGCAACAATGAATAAAGCATGTTACAATATTATAAACAATTCACAATCCTTACTTAATATTATAAATCCGAAAGTAACTCTGTCTGTCTGGTTGTCTTTTCTTCACGCCCAAACCACAGAACCGATTTTAATGAAATTTTGTACAAAGATAGTCTGAGACCCGAGAAAGGACATAGGATAGTTTTTATCCCGGAAATCCCACTGGAACTAGGGATGGCGATCTAAGATCGATTAATCGCAGAATCGATCTTTTGGACCCAAAACATCGATTATTTTAATCGATATTAGTAAGGATTGAATCGTAAACTATGCATTTGATGCAAGTGATGATCTTTAGCAAAGTTGAAGGTACGAATTTTCAGTTCTATGTATGTTAGTATGTTATATTATTTTCTTTTAAACGCGGTCGAAGCCGCGGGCAAAAACTAGTTTTACATAAACTGTAATATCCATATTAAATGCAAAATAATATTTTTCGTTTAGAGTTTAGACAAACCATTATTACAAAAAGCAGTTAACAAGAGTATTATTATAAAAAACAATACACCCAATTGCTTAAAATATACACTATATTCTTCCCACAATTTAAACGAATCCAGCGACACCTCCTATGTTGAAATCCATCAAGCCGTTCAGGCTTTAGGGCGTATCAAATAATAACATTTTGAAGATGGTAGAACCCTTTGTGGTTCGACTCCGGCGGCACCACCCCCACACCTATTTTTGCCTAATAACAGCAGTTTTAGGCGCTGTTGTGTTCCGTTTTGAAGGGTGTGGTAAGGGAGACATACTTTTCCGAGGCGTTCCAGCTTGGTCTTCAGGGGTAGCGGCGCATCTGTGGCCGACCTCAGGTAGGAAAATGTAATCCTATCTGGAGTTCATTACAGATGTCCAAGGCGCCAGTAGCCACTTACCATCAGGTGGACTGCATGCTCGTCTGCTACTCCTATATTATATATATATATAAAAACACATAGAAACATACGCTCAAAAACCTTTACTCTTTGCAGTCGAATAAAACCATGCCCCAATTCAAGAAACATCAAATTTGAATACATGAATCATTATTGATCAAATTGATTCATATATTCCGGAAGATGAGGACCAAAATCAATTACAAATGAGACCAATTTTCCTGTTCCATTTCGATGATTTCAATTGAACACAGTCATTGACTCCAATTTGGGAGTTCTGGATACGATGTGTCGAAAGTGGATCAGAAACAGGAACACAATATTATTTATTCATTACATGCGAAACGAACGGTCATGACACTTGTATAGGACACTCTGCTACATAAAAGTGTTTAGCGTTGGTATTCCGGTTTAAAGGGAGTCGTAAAGGATACATATCCGGTCCGAACCGCCCGGCCAACGGCCCCGGGAAGGAAGGCGGTATGTGTGGTCGCATACCGTCCTACGCACCAGACGGTGCGGCGAGCGTCAAGCTCACCTGGGCGGAGCCCGACAGGGCAACGCGCTAAGAGGACTCCAGTTGCGTTCTTTTGGAGATGCCGGAGTCCTCTACGCAGCGCCGAGGACGGCCACCGGGGGGGTTTTAAGATATGTACGTGCGGTAAGAGTCCCACATAACCCTGTGGCGCTCCCACAACATCAGGTACCTTTTGAAGGTTTCCCGCTCGTAAACAAAAAAAAAGGAAGACATATCCGAGGCGTTCCAACTTAATCAAATATCTGGGGTTGATTAAAGAGGTTCAGTCGTTTGGTACCTCATCATCAACCCATGACTGTCCTGCCAGGCACAGGTCTCCTCTTAGAATGAGCAGGATTAGGCCATAATCCACCGCGCTGGCCAAGTGCCAATTGGTAGACTTCACATACTTTTGGAAACGTTTTTTTTTAAGAGTTCTCATATGTGCAGATTTCCTCACGATGTATTCCTTCACCGTTTAAGCAAGTGATAATCAATTTCTAATATGCACAATGCACATAACTTTGGAAAATCAGAGGTGCGCGGGATTTGAACTTCGTAGCCCTCGTTTGAGGCGGTATTTCAACCACTAGGCTATAACTGCTAGCAGAATAACCAAAACCGATAACTTGAAACCGTTCGTAATTAATTACACCCAGATAAGGTCCCGCATCCATACGGAACGATGTTATCGTTTACGCATCGAATTTTATTATTGGGTAAATTTCGGCGAACTGACTTTCCCTGTATTATCGCAATTACGTATTTCACGGGTCATTTTCGCGTTAAGAACCGTTTACGATAGGCCGTTTACTGACGGGGCTTTTACAGGCTATAAAACAAGTTTTTCCTACTATTCTTGCAACAACTGTTCAAGGTAACAACTTCGCTGGACAGAAAAATGCACAGATTTTACTAGTGCGACTAAAATTTTGTAATATGTTGTGACAAGATTAAAATCTAAAGATTAAACGGTATCTTTCTTATTAGATGATAATACAAGGGGGAAAATATCTATAGCGCAGCGCCATGTCCTATCTTATCGCCTATTTATGAAAGGAAAAGTATATTGCTATGCCACTTGTGAGTATATGACAATCAAGTAATAAGTGTAATAAAATCCTGTCACTTATGAAGTTTTCCCTGAAATTTTCTTCCTTGTACTTTCTTGTAAATCTCTTCCAATCTAAAAGAAAGGAAATCTATCAAGACTCCTAAGTAAACACATATTTACAGGCACGGTCTTAGGAGCGCATGGGTCACAGGGGTCATGACCTCCTAAAACAATAGAGTCCGTCTCGCACTCGCAGTTTTTTTTTTTGTGGGGAATCCCTGCATAGATTCGTCTCTGCCGCGGGGATACCGGAAAGGATATGCCGGACTTTTAAATAGTATTCTAAAGTACAATAAAAAAGTACAAGCTTAACAATAAAAAAGTAGTCTAAATTAACCAAATTTCCCCTGTTACCCCCTCCAAAATCTTATGCTCCGATCGCGCCTGCTTATTTAACGCGGCGACAACACGCCTAATCAGTAAACGGCCTAAAAACTTAGGCACCGCTAGACAAGAAACTGTAACGCACGTGGCGAGGGCAAAGCCCCTGCAACGGTGCATTAGAGCGAGCCAACAACACCCAGGATCAATGTGTTAGAAAGAGAAGAACATTTGACGTTATCACACACCTGTATGTAAACAAACGTTTTGTACGGGATGACAAAGGTGCAATCAACTTGACGTTCCCGCTTGTTTGAACAGAAGATTATGATTTGAACTAGCTCATACACGCGACGCTACCCCGTTGAAAAGCCTTATGATATATGATAGGATGGAACTGCTATCAAACGCCAGTTGATATGGATGAAATAACATGTGTTACGCAAAGAAATTCAATAACTACAACTGAATTTTATCCTTTAGTTCAAAGTCGAACCCGAATGTTTACATACTACTTTTTATTAGTTACTACTTTTTATTAGGTTTTACTATTTTTTATTAGTTTTTAGTATTTGGAATCATAGCAACACTATTGAAAATTTTATGCGTCTACATATTATTACTGTTCCATAGATAAATTGGAAAACGGCGAAAAATACCGGTTTCTTATGTGGGAAACTTTTTCATTTTTTGTATTTGTTGTTATAGAGGTCGTAGTAACTGTCTATCCATTGTGGTTCTAGAGATAAAGCCCTATGACAGATGGACATACAACACTTAATGAAATTTGCCATCACATAGCCCGAAGGGGCAAATTTTCACTATTTTTAAGCTCGCTAAACACACGTTACACCCAGTTTATAAAAACATCTCCTACTATCATAAATCTATACCCATTTAAAAGCACAACAAAAACAAACTTCTCATGACCACTTAATTATTCATGTAACGCCTCACAGCATGAAAGTGGGTCTAATAAAAAGGCTTCGACGAGGAAAACACGAGCGGAAACGATCACAACACCCATTCAATTGTAGACAATGACACCACGCTCTAGACTTTTCTATGCTTGATTCTTAGAACATAAAAAAGATGTAGAAGGTACATAGGTATAGGGAATCTAGACATATATAACTGTAAAATTATAACTTTTGCTTAATATTTGTGCATCAAAAACTACCTTATTTAATCGATTTTTCAGTGATAGAACCATTGTCCCTGTAGTTCTGGGACTAGAATAGGGCTACGGTATCCCCTGCTTGTCGTAAGAGGCGACTAAAAGGGTCTTCCGGGGTTGCGGGCGGCAAGAGTGGGAGCTCGAACCGTCCAGCAAGCGACCCCAGGAAGGCCGGCGCATTATATGTGGTCGCATACCGTCGTAAACACTACATGGCGCGGGAGGAGCGAAAATTGCTCTCCCAGGGCAGAGTTCGATCGGGGCATCGTGCTTGGAGGGCTCCGTCGGTCTTGTGTTCTGTCGGAGATCCCGGAGTTCGGATCCCGGAGAACGGCCACCGGGGGGTTTTAGTGTGGTAAAGATCCCACTTCATCGGGTACCTTTTGAACGTTTCCCCCTTCAAAAAATAAGGTGATAGAACCATATGTGGTTTGAGCACAGCGACACCAGCGCCACACCTATCTGCCTAATAAACGCAGTGTAAAGCGCTTCTGTGTTCTGGTTTCAAAGATTTGCTAAAGACGAAAATACCACGTTATCTTTTACCTATATAAAATTCTCGTGTCACAGTGTTAGTTACCGTACTCCTCGGATATGGCGTTACCGATTTTCACCAAATTTTATATGCATATTCAGTAGGTCTGAGAATCGGCTACTATCTACTTTTCATACCTAAGTGATAAGGGTTGTTCACCCTTAACATTTTTTTATTTATATGGCAACACAACGTTTGCCGGGTCAGCTAGTATCAAAATAAAATAATAATCAACATTTTACAATCTAAAACGACCCCAATCAGCGTTGCTGTACATATGTGATGGCGTTAAAATTTAGAAACTTAAATGGGCATCCTTTCGTTACGCTCATTTATCGACAATATTCATGCGACATGGACATATATTTTTTATTATTCTAAGGTTCAAGCAAAACAACAGTTCCTAGTGAAATTGAAAACTTATTGAAAAAAATAGCCGTTTGTAAAATATGTCTGTCATTAACAGGTTAATTACACCATAATAAAACTATTCTATTCGGTCGTCTAATAATTTAAGAGCTGATATTCCACTGCATTCTAGCGGTTTTTATCATTTCTCATTTTCTGTTCAGGCGGTACTGCTTTGGAACGCCTTGCCCGTGCATATCCGGAAAGCCCCCAGTAAAGCTGTGTTCAAAAAGCTTGTCCGTGAACATTATCTGAACTCCTCATCAAACTCTTAATCGACTGTTATTACTATTTGTGTTTATTTATTTAATTATATATATGATGAATGGTATTTATGTATGTATATATATATATCATAATATAATATATATTTATTTAATTATATATCTGCTGTTTTTTTTATTGTTTGTCGCTTTTTATTTCTTTGTACACACCTGCTGCAAATTCTCTATATCAGCTCAGGGTTGACTGGTAGAGAATGCCATCAGGCATTATGTTTGCCCTTTTGTGCATTTCTTTATAGAGGTGATGCAATAAACTTTTAAATAAATAAATAAATAATAAAACTATCGTTCAGGTTGTTGACCATTAAAACTTAAAATGTTCCGTTACTTAAGTACATATTTCAAATGGAATTCGTTCCGTTTGAAGAAATGAAAATTTTTCAAAATTTGACTAGGGAGGCACCACCGCGACATCTATTTCGGCTTTATAATACTTAATTGAAAACATAAACCTGGTTCTGTTTTGAAGGCTTTCTCGGGCTTTGTATCTCGGGCTCACCATTCGCCTCTCAGGCTCACCAAGCTCCTATAGATTGATTTGGTGGTCCAACAACAACAAAATCCTTAGGAGCTGAAAGGGTTGGGTTCCAGGTTAATGTATTTGTTTCTGTAACGACATGAAGAAAGCCCATTTGAAACACAGAACTTAGTCCGAATGAAACGCAATATCGTAAACTACTTCAGCAGATCTCAAGGCCAGTGACAATAGAAAGACAGACAGAATTTAATAACTTACATAAGCATGTATATGTCATCACGTTCCACTACAACTTCCACGTTTAAATAACAAAATTCTCCAAGAGATCACGCACAAACTGAATAAGGTGTCGTGCAAACCTTGGAAATTGCGACATAAAAGCGTCATAAGAAAAGCGGATCAATCACCTTGAAAATACCATACAGTTAAAAATATCTACACTCGCTAAGGTTACGCGATCTTTTTCGAGGTGTTTATCATAAAGATAAACAAAATTTAATCGAAATACTGTGTATCACAAATATCAACAGTTTTACGTTTTTTGATAATATGCCAGCAGCGGTGTGGAAAATTAAGTTTTTTATAGGATGTACTTGAATAGTACATTACAATACGAGGACGAAAAATTTTTTTCTGACAAGTGTGAGTTTGCAGGCCGAGCCGCAGGCGAGGACTGCAATCACACGAGTCAGAAAAACATTTTTCGTCCGCGTGTTGTATAAAATTTTATATTACGGGGTCGGAAATTGGGGTTTTGCGCACGCGAAGCGTGCGTAAAACGTCAATTTACGCACGCCGTGATATAAAATATAACAATAATCATAACCTGGTTTATATTTTCAACACGTGTCGCTAATAATTTACTCGATATTTAGTTTGGGTCTAGCAAAATGTCGCCAACAAGTTCCGAATTATAAAGTTACTACTACCACTACATCTGTAGTACAGGTACGAGTTGCGAAAAGATCTACGGTTGTGTATCGACAAATCCTGCTTATCGCTTTTTCTGTATACCTACATTTGTATGTGTTAATATCATTGACCTCTTAACTATTATACGATACTAGTAACACAATACACCTATATGGAAAAAATATTAAAAAAAAATTGTTAGTTTTCGTTTGGCATTTCTTTATTTTAATGTAGTGTTCCTGCACTCCAATCGCTCCCGCTTTCCAACCACGTCGATTCGGCCGGACCTTAATGTATTCCGCTATATATAGGGGCACTCATTCATACTCGTTATTTCGGGATTCACTACACACTGTTTACCGAGACTTATTCGCGCGATGATTCAAGCTGACGATAATCCGAGTTTTATAGTATGTGGTACCGGCCGGAAGTCGGCTAACCCATGTTGTTACCCCCGTTAGTTAAGTAACTAAAATAATTTTGTTTATTGCTGGGATTGCAACTACTTTAATGTAAGAGAAGAGAGTTAAGTAACATCTTTTCATACGAACAATTGCTTGTTGCTAAGACTTCTGCCAACGACTATAATACGTACGTCTAAACTCTCTAAACTACGTACGTTATTGTCTTCAGACTTTAATACCTCATCTATAATCTATTGTTTCTATCTTATATCGGCAGTTTTTAACACAGGATGTTGTGAAGAGTAAATAAAACTAAATTAGTTCTTCACTTAATTCTTAGTATAGAGGCTGACTCCTTGGAACGTGAACAATTGAACATGGCACATGAATATGGCAAATCATATCGTGATAAATACTGAGAGTAAATCCAATTCAATTAATTGGTTGCCTTTGGATTCAGGAGATAGTAGACACACGATCGTTTGGAGTAGCGCTAACCAGAGGAAACATAATATGTGGACCTCAAAATGCTAATGGATAGATGAATGATTGACAATAGACAATACGTCGCCTAGTCCTTGCATTACTCCACTTTACAGTAACTTTGAATTTCTATTTATAGTGTCGTTCAAACCGTGTGTAATTGCCACATCCGTGCTTATAAACAGGCGCCGGATAAACCGTGCATCGATAGGTATACACTGCACTTGTAGAAACACATCCTTGCAAACGTTTGTGTTGTTCGTCTGTCCGGTGTTTATGTACTGCGAGTCGTCTGTAGTAACTATAATAAACCCTAAATAGGATTGAAGTCAAATACGTTCATATGGAGAGACATTTAAAGGTGGTAGAACCCTTTGTGATTCGACTCCGGGGGCACCACCGCCACACCAATTTCTGCCTAATAACAACAGTGTTAAGCGCTGCTGTCTTCTGGTTTGAAGGGTATGGTAAGGGAGACATACTTTTCCGAGGCGTTCCAGCTTAGGCCTCAGGAGTAGGTGCATAGTATTGTTTTTAGTGTGTGTATTTGCCACATCCGTGCTTATAAATAGACGCCGGATAAACGATGTATCGATAGGTATAAACTGCACTTGTGGAAACATCCTTGCAAACGTTATGTTGTTGTTCGTCTGTCCTGTGTATGCGTACAGTACTGCGATTCGACTGTAGCATCCGTTTCCAATCCCATATGGTATTGAAGTCAGGTACGTTGAAACGCAGATACATTGCTATCTATACTAAGGAGTATGTTAGACAACTTTAAGTTGTCGACAACTCGTTTAAGTGTCTCCCTTAGCACACCGTTCAAAACAGATCACCGGTGAAATCAATATAAAAGTCATTTATTAAAAAAATATTCCTGGAAGATGCCTGGAATTTGAACTTCGGACCCCTCGATTGACAGGCAGGTTCAGCATATGTCAACTATTTCATTGTACCACGATGGACCGAAGACTATTTCCCTCTACCTTTCCCACACGTACACGCTACGTACTATAGGTACTTAGACACTAGTACCGATAGATTGGAACTCAAAATGTCTCAACACGTACCTATTTTCGGCATACGACAGAGGTTTAAACGTCGACGACACAGCATACTAATTGAACTTTCATTAGTCGGTTTTCTTTCAAATGGCAATGTGGCTACGGAACAATCTTTACATGCTCAGGCAGTGCAGTCGGTCACGACTACGACTAATCGTGAGACGTGTATGGACTCCAAAATCGATGAAGGAAAGTAGATATGTGAGAAAGACAATTTTTTATAGTTTTTGATAGCCGATGGAACTAATAAGTCCGACACGAAGATGCAAGTTACACCCAAGATACCACACCCTTTGAAAAGAAACTTTTGAAGGTGATAGAACCCTTTGTGGTTCGACTCCGGCGGCACCACCGCCACACCTATTTCTACCTAATAACAGCAGTGTTAGGCGCTGCTGTGTTCCGGTTTGGAGGGTGTGGTAAGGGAGACAGACTTATCTGAGGCGTTCCAGCTTAGTCCTCAGGGGTAGCGGCGCATCTGTGGCCGACCTCAGGTAGGAATATCTAATCCTATCTGGGGTTGATTACAGATGTCCATGGGCGGCAGCGGCCACTAACCATCAGGTGGACTGCATGCTCGTCTGCTACTCCTATATTATAAAAAAAACAGAAACACGGCAGCGCTTAACACTGATCTTAACACAGAAATAGGTGTTGGTGTTGCCGCCTCCTAAATTTATAATATTGCACCAATACAGAAAGATCACAAACAAACATGTTTTGTTTGCTTATTCCCTTATCATCCCACTATATAAACCTAAGCGTATTAAAGCTGATTTAAAGCGAATAGGTTAAGGAAAAGTATGTAAATACTAGCTGACCCGGCAAACGTTGTGTTGCCATGTAAATAAAAAAATGTTACGGGTGAACATTCCTAATCACTTAGGGGTATGGAAATAGATAGTAGCCGATTCTCAGACCTACTGAATATGCATATAAAATTTGGTGAAAATCGGCCAAGCCGTTTCGGAGGAGTACGGTAACTAACATTGTGACACGAGAATTTTATATATAAGATAGGATATATTCGGTCTCGATTCCATTAACTTCATATTAAAATTAACGTTTTTTTTGGTTGGAATGAGGAAAATGCTCGATCAATGTATCCGTTTAATTGTCACACGTATTGTTTATTGTTCAAGTTTCCCATCACACGGTAAACGAAAGACGTTTTAAATGTTCTGTTATGTGCATATGCAGCATGAATTATTCGTTTTTCTGTAGTTTCGTAGTATGCACTGTTAGTTATCATGTTATCTCTTCGATAGAAGATAATCAACCAGCTATTGTCCCACTGCTGGGCACGGACCCCTTAGAATGAGAAGGATTTACGTCATCGTCCACCACACGTCCACCATATGCAAATTTGTAATTTTTGAGTACTTTAAATAAAAACTTAGGTATACAGTTATATTTGCCTTTAAATTAAGTAGGCACTAATTTAATTAATTAAAAATTAAAATCAATTTATAGAAATGCATATATTTGTAATGAGTATGTATTCATATTAAATATATTATGTATCAACTGCTATTAGTTTATTTATATAGGGAACCTATCTATAAATTAACATTTTTATGTATATTATCTAATATCTATTCCTTTTACATTTTTATTATTTTTGGTTGCCACTATTATAATCCCAATGGATTCAAGCTCAAAAAGGATATATTTCTTTTATTGTTTAAAATGTTTCTTTTAAGATTATTTTCTCTCTACTTTCTGTTATATTTTACCTTAGGATGTAACAGGCGTATTGGAACTTCTTGCAAGAAGACATAATGCACACAGAAACCACGCTGTTCCAGAGCTTATTAGTTATGTATTCAATAACTAAACGAAATATAAAAAATGTAACATCATAATAATTAAATATTATAGATCACAAATATTCACCAATAAGATTCTTACTAGATACAGAAACTTACCATCAAATTGTCGACGGAATTATATCCGCATATAACATATCCCATCACTCTGTTTGCCATCTTGCCACTTCACTCCACTTTAGTTCACAACACTGAACACTTTTAATTACTCCACTTAGTCAACACTAACACGATCTCATCCCACAAAAATCCGTAGGGCTGTTGTCTCTCTCACTCCTCATTCTGAAGAAAGAGTGCGACGCCCTTATCAATTAGCCGTTAACACTTCAAATTCACATGGTCAATTGGAACCCACAGACGTCGACACGGAAGATACTGTAGCCGATTCAAATAAAGAATTTAAAACGTTCGAAAATCAAAAAGTGTACAAAGATTAGTCGATAGTGCAGACGTAAAAACAATAGCCACTTGTCGAATATTACCTAAAGCAAAGACGTCCGTCCGGGACGGTGGTGCGTGAGAGACTGATTGCTGCAACGTTGCGTCCCGATAGTACTACGAACTACAATGGGAAGCGGTTGTAAACACCAAGAATAACAATCGAGTGGAATAGGAAATGCCTCGGGCGCTTAGATTTACTTTGAATGAAACTAATTGCTTTCCGTTCGATGGACTTGTGTTTGACTCGAGTCTGACCACGACATTAGAGGTAGGTTTCGTCTAGAAGTCTTTGGTTATACTACAAGATTTCTTCATTTGGGTATGTCATACAAATCCTCCATTATAAAGATGTACGGTATTTGAAACTAATATGATCCAAGCAGCATATAACAGGTAGATTATTATTATTTTTTAACATTGTTAATGGCGTAACAATGCACTGGTATATTGTGCATAGCCTAATACTCGTATCATTTGGCACAATCATGTTCACACCTCATAAAATAAATAATTAAGAAATGAATTATATGGTATAAATATGAGAGAAAAAAGAAGAAAAACAACAGAATTTCCCAAAAAAGGATATCCAAGATTGATTTCCAAAATTAAGAAAACCCAAACATAGCGCGTGCTTAAAGGTAAAAGGGCCTATAGCTAAGGGTTAATAGGGATTTATGCTGAAAGGGCACATAAAAAATTTTTACCTTTAAGCACGCGATAGATCAACAGCGAATAATTATTTGCTACTTTGTCACATACAATATGTTGCATATTATACACCATTGTTAGACAAATCCGTCCGTCATTATAATAAACAACGTACAGGAATATCCGCCCTCAGTTTAAAACCAAACAAGTGTATATCATATAGGGAAAATCGAAAATGGAACAGGTACTTATGGTGGACGTGTACACAGTACAGTTGTGGTTATACATAGTACACAGACACCTCGTAATGGACTGATAACCCTCGAGCCCGTAACTAATGAACCTGTTTAAAACAGCTAAACTAAGACTTGGTGGGCAATATGTATAAATACATTGGTACACTATTGTAAAAGTTTACAAAGTTCCCTACATTATAAACGGAGTTAATATTTCTTAAAGTGTACCATGTGGTGGAACCATTTGTGTTTCGGGTCCGGGAGCACCACCGTAACACCTATTGCTGCCTTATACAGTCTTAACGCTGCTTTGTTCTGGTTTGAAGGGAGAAAGATAGACATACTCGTACTAAGCTTGTAAGAGGTATTTAATCTTAGTGATAAGCGTAACTTTGTGTTAAATATATCTGGGGTTGGTTACACACGCCCATAGACGGCACCGGCCAGGTACCATCAGGTGAACTGAATGCTCTAATTACTACTAACTACCTAATACTAATTACTTTTCTATCATAAAAAGAAGAAAAAACATCGCTACCATTACATTTAAAACCAAATCTGACAAATCACAATATATCTCCTGTTTCACCATCTACTTCCAATGTATTCTGACTACTTAAGTGTTACGGCGTATCAGCTCAGAATCAGAATATTTAATTATTCAAGATAAGGTAATTCTATTCTATTGATATGGCGAAACAATCACACAATAATGAAACGAGAGGTGTGGGAACCGTCCCGAAATAGACAAAAAATGCTGAAACACTTCGAAAAAATACATTATCTAGTCACGTTTACATAACCAGTCAGTCTCCATAATAAATGCCCCAAGCAATTTGCTAATTGTCCGAGATTTAACGATCAATTGATCGCATTTAGTCCAATAAAAATCGTATCGTGCATTCGACAAGACCCCGAGATAAAAGATCGCCACTTGACCCGTGCATTCGAAATCGGGTCGCCGGGTCGAGAGCCTACCCAAATGAAGATGACTAATTTATGAATGCCAATAATTGAGGAGGATATCTTTTTAATTTTGCCGGGTTATCCTAATTGGTGTAAATGTCTCCAATGATAAACTTATCGTTGATATTCAGTAGTAATTAAACCAGTCCAATTGTTGTGAATGGAGACTACAAAGCACCTCGTAATTGAGGTTGAAACAATGCTTATAATGTAAGAATCATGAAAAATAACATACAGAAGTGCCTTCCGGAAGAAATTGTTTACTGGTGAAACTCATGAAATAATCCACCTTCTTCCTATATCCAAATAAAATAAAAGACTATTGGAGAAATTATCAGTACAATTGGGAATGATCAACAGATTAAAACATGTCACAATTATAATAAATCCCGTGTGTTTCATAGAAGACGTTGTAGACTTTCGGGGAATAATAAAAATATTCCCTTAAAACTTTCAAACCATAATTATAAAGTAGAGCCTACAATTTTTTTCCCTAAAGATCACTTTAAAAATGTAGCGGTCGAAAACAAGATAAAAATAAAATCGTGGTAATAAAAGTTCGTAATATTGTTCGAGAGACTAAGAGATCAATTGCCACCTGATCAAATTTTATCCGAATTAACTTAAAAAGTATCTAAACTCACACAGTGAAGTCCCGTCGAAAAATACACCATATAAACTCCACAATGCTTGTTTTCAAAGTAACAAAATAACACTGTTATTGAGTCTATTTCAGTGGCTGTCTGAATCTGGGTCATCGGGCGTCCTCGATACATCGAGATCGAGACGCTGTATCAATCATTCCATAGTTTTACATCACAGACATCCTAGGCGACAACCTCGAAATTTCGACACCTACAGAAAACACGAAATAACTTATTTCTGAGAATAAACCATGTTCCTATTTCGTAAATATGATTTTTGCAAAGAAATCTTAGCACGTCATACGAACAAAAAGGATTGGCGATACCATTTTTGAAACGGAAACGGTTAAGCTGGGATGTTACGTTACAATAAAATTTAATTATTATCAATTTATGATATGTTCCAAACATTTTATGCAAGTACACATTGGGGTAGTCCTTTTTAGGGTTCCGTACAAAGAAAAACAAGAATGGATCACATTTAAATGATCACTCGTGCGTCTGTCCGTCTGTCTGTCTCAGCTAATTTTCTCCGCAACTATCGGGCCAAATGACTTGAAATATGGTATTCATATGCTGTTCCGTGGTCCAAAGACGAATGTATAACGTAAACTGCATTTTTTCTCACAATTTTTATAAAACAACGCAAATAAATGAGGTTTTCATTAATAAGTTAATATGACACATTTTTTATATTCTAAATGTACTACAACAAATGGTATCTATCAAGATTTACAAGAATTCTAGACACGACAAGCATATGTAGTTGCTATGGCCAGCATCCGGGTTCAATATCAGATAAGTCGAATAATAACATAATAATATAATATCATATTCCGAGATTTAAATTCGTCGCACTATCTATACACGAATTTCGTGGAAATCACAACATAGTATCGAATACTTATAAAAATACTTATTTTTAAATCCGCGCTGATATGGAGCCATAAGTGCAACTGCATTTGTCTGATAGACAAATCACTGTCTGCATAAATGATATATTAAAATCAGTCGCTGGTACATTGCTTATTGAAACAGCTGATAAGTGGTTCTTCAAGTCAAAATCGAAATTGAGATAACAAAATTCAAACGGGAATTAATTTATATAAAACTAGTTGACCCGGCAAACGTTGTGATGCCATATAAATAAAAAATATGTTAAGGGTGAACAATCCTTATCCCTTAGGGGTATGAAATATAGATAGTAGCCGATTCTCAGACCTATTGAATATGCATATAAAATTTGGCGAAAATCGGTAAAGCCGTTTCGGAGGAGTACGGTAACTAATATTGTGACACGAGAATTTTATATATAAGATTATACATAAACCGAGCGTGATTATTCAAAAATATATTACAGATTAAAAATCTTGTCAAAGATTTAACTAAAGCTTGTCTTTATTTTCCTGAAACGAATCTTACTAGGGCTTTACAAATGCAGGTTTTTACTTTTGTACATCAGTATAGTAATATCAGTATACGAAGTAGTGATAGCCTAGTGGTTAATAAACTCGGCATTTCGATCGAGGGTCCGAGGTTCAAATACCAGGCACGCACCTCTGATTTTTCAAAGTTATGTGCGTATTAGAAATTAACTATCATTAAACGGTGAAGGAAAACATCGTGAGGAAACCTGCATACCTGAGAGATTTATAAAAAAAAATCTCAAAGGTATGTGAAGTCTACCAATACGCACTTGGCCAGCGCGGTGGAATATGGCCTAATCCTTCTCATTATGAGAGGAGACCCTTGCCCAGCAGTGGGATAGTAATGAGTTGTTGATGATGATATCAGTATGTAGATACAAAATTTTCGCTTTTTTTGCGACTTTTTAATCAAATATCACACTCCTAAAATCTACCTAATAAAGTCATATGGTCAATTTGGCAATCAAAAAAGTTACGTTTAAAATCTAGCTTTGTGGTCGCTGTAGCTGTATTCTCCAGCATGGATGTGTTAACTTTAAATTATATATTTGAAGGTGGTTCGACTCTTTGTGGTTCGACTCCGGCGGCACCACACCTGGCGGCGCCATACCTGTTTCTGCCTAATAACAGCAGTGTTAGGCGCTGCTGTGTTCCGTTTTGAAGGGTGTGGTAAGGGAGACATACTTTTCCGAGGTGTTCCAGCTTAGTCCTCAAGGGTAGCGGCGCATCTGTGGCCGACCTCAGGTAGGAATATATAATCTTATCTGGGGTTGATTACAGATGTCCATGGGCGGCAGTAGCCATTTACCATCAGGTGGACTGCATGCTCGTCTGCTACACCTATATTGTAAAAAAGAAAATACATATAAATACTATGTCGTTTTCAACTCAGCAGACACAACAAGCCAAGACCAAAATCTGGTTTCAAACCGTTATATCTCTCGAATGTTTTATTAGACCATTTCAAAATACCCGATAGCAGAGGCGAGTATAAATATGTGGTTTATGGCACCATAATTCATCCGTACCTATTCGTGAGGCTGCTAGTCATGCCGTTCCACTTATGATCTCCGTTTTAAATGTTTCCAGATGTCAACGCCTACATTGTTTTTGATTTAGCCACAACCCAAATTTGATTAAAAAAACACATTGCCGACGCAAGATAAACGATCGTCATTTTTGGCGTTATACTTCTTTGGACGTTTCGTAAATATGTTAAGAGCACAGAGCACAGACCTACCAAAAACAAATTAAAATTGTGTATGTTTGGAAAAAATCGTGACAGTCGTAGAACAAAGTCGGATTTAACAAATACTAAACTTTACAGGGCAGCCATTTCAAGTTATTCAGAAACGTCATTTTACTATGAGCGCATTTCAAATCCGTCGGTATACCGACTGCTTAATTTGAAAACTAAAATACATAGATTTTTTTCTGTAATGCAGTAATAATATTTAGACAATATGTTATCCAAATATGCTAAAAAGTGAATTTCGCATTTTTGTCAAATCCGTCTTTGTTCTACGACTATGACGAATTATATTATTTGTCCAAACATACACAAATAATTGGCGGCAGTGATAGCCTAGTGGTTGAAACTCGGCTTGTCGATCGAGGGGTCCGAGGTTCAAACCCCACCTCTAATTTTTCAAAGTTAGGCACGTATAAATTAATTAACACTTGCTTTAACGATGAACGGCCACACATATAGTCGTCCTTCTCGGATTCGCTGGCGGTACTAGCTTTCTTGCCGCCCGCAACTCCGGAAACATATTTATTATCGGTTTTAGATAGAATCCGTTTTACATGTAGTTGATTACAGATGTGTATGGGCAGTAGTTCAATAGCTGGACTGCATGCTCGTTTTCTTTTTTTTATATAAAATGGTAGTAGCAGACGAGCATACTGCCGCCCACGGACATCTGTATTCAACCCCAGGTAGGATTAAATATTATAACCCGAGGTCGAACACAGATGCGCCGTCACCCCTACAGAACTAAGCTGGAACGCTTCGGAAAAATATGTCTCCGTTACCACACCATACAAACCAGAACACAAGAGCGCTTAACACTGCTGTTATTAGGCAGAAATAGGTGTGGCGGTGGTGCCAGAGTCGGACCACTAAGAGTTCTACCACCCTAAAGATTCTGCGAATAACTGTTGTTAACAATACACGTACGCATAGCGTAGGAATAACACTACAAATGACAGTAACATTGCATAACACATGACGCAATATTCGGAGCCTATCACCAGCCGTACATTATGTCGCGGTCCTAGAGATGTTATTAAAATAGTCCATCGCAATGGTGGAGTCACGCACGCTTTTTAGACATGGTTTACATATCACTGAGATATAGAGAAAAAGCAACATTGGTCATGTGGTCATGTTGCTTGTCTGACAACATGCCGGTCTGACATGCTGGGTTCTAGGTTCGAACTTCGGCCAGATATCAAAATGTTAAATTTAGATATCTGTACTGAAGCGTGTTTGTGTGTCTATTGCATCCACACCAAAAAAAAATCCTTGTATGGGGCTATGGGTGTAGAAATCGTATGTATATGGATAAACTGTAAAAAAACAAATATCAGGTACATCGCTCAGAGGGTGAAAGAATAGTCGTAAAATTATAGAGAAGCGGTCTAGATAAAAGGATTACATGTTGCCCCATACTAGATAGATCGGTGACCTGAAGAATATGAGAAACCGTTAGATTTAAAGATCATATGAGACAGGAAATGGCTGATAGATTGATGGATGGATACCGAAAACCAAATAACAAATGAAAAGATTTGATACTTACAATATGATAGATATTACCAGTATGTTCCACTTACGCTCATGAAAATCTAAATCAGTTTATTTGTTTATCAGTTTATTTGTGAATAAGGTAATTGTTAGTTGTTACACATTTTATCTAGATTACAATATTACTCTTTTAACATTAAGGAAGTAGTCAAATGGATTCGTTCATCAAAAATTTTGCTTTATTGCAAATAATTAATTGATATTACTATTAGATACTACTAATAGATATTACTAATAGATTATTAATTTACTTAATTTACATGAACTTTAAAGAAGAACTACTTTCGCACCTTTTGATATATGCATATGCATTTGTTTCAGTCTCAGGAATAATTTTGGAACTAGTAATTACCACATAAGACCAATAAAGTATCATAGTAATTTCGTAATGATTTAATCATATAACTATTACCTACTCTAAAGGCAGACCACAATCCGTATACACCCAAATAATCAGTAACAACACGTCAAACCCGCCACAGACTCACGCGCGCTTATAAGCCGTCATATAAGCCAACCGTATGTTTTAATCAACCTAATATAACGTAATGTTTGCTCTATTTATGCCGCCGACAAACAGATGTCTGCTAACGAGTCCAGACGGGCCAAATAGAGCAATCATCACGAGCATGGCATCCCCATTACCGAGACCACGAGTTATTTTTAACACTTGAGGTCTTCATAATATTTATTATTTACCTTTGCGAATATTGTAAATCGGTTTGATTTGCTGATTTTCAGTGTTACGTGGAATAAATATTGTAATGTTGGTATTGCTATTTAAAGCAAATATAATAGTTTTGATGAGTTCAGTGTTCAAATTTTAGTTAGCTATATTTGAATTTTCAGAGAGTTACTAACTAATGGTTTTACTGATAACTATCCATAGTGTTCATAGCATAGATATACTACTAATAAAGACGGTTCATAGATATATGGACTTGGGCAATGTGGATTATGGGCTGAACTCTTCTTATAGGAGGCGAAACGAGTCTGATAATGGAACATTTTTGATTTGATGATCCCTGCGACCAGTGATCTTTCATTATAATTTTTAAATGAGCAGTGTATTCTTGAATATTCAAATAAAAAATACAAGAGCTGCTAATGATTATCACTTAATTTAATTTAATTAGTTCATTAACCTAGTATTTTAAACACAGAATACTAACTATAGAAGTTTATAGAAAAGTATAGATAAAAATTAAATCTACTCGTAGGCAATTATCTCTAAATCCTAACATCTAAAAGCTTTTTCAAACATAACAATAAACAAAACCGTATTTCAAAACTCAAATCTCCATGAAACTGAAAAACACACATAATTAACACCTGCAATGATCCAAATCACACAACACCCAGTCCACAATAGTGTAACGAACAAACACACGAACAAACAAGTGCGGCCTCTAATATTAGTCTATATTTAGCCACCCTTGAAGATAAGGCACCGATAAGGGCGGGCGGACACTGAGATGACTACGATCTCGTGCAACAGATAAGTAATAAATTTTGACAGATAACATGAAATTTTAAAGATAATTTTAAACAGGTTTATTATGACTTCAGACATTTTCTACTCCGTGCACTATCTATTGCCTTTTATTAACATTTACACGCTATAAATTTCTGTCTTTCATGACAAAGGTTTCAAAAATGTCATATTTTAATTAGAAGAACAGACATTACGCAATTAAATACAAACTAAATAAGAAAATAATTATTTTGATGTAATGTCATGCCCATAAAGTATCGAGACAAAAAAATAAGGAAATTAAACCACTTACGTATAACCCTATATCTACTATTACTCCTACATTATACGAAAATTCGTGGTTCAGAGATGTCAAGCTGAATCCACGGTTTCGTATAACAGATTTGAGTAAATATTAACTTTAAACCTTCCTCAATAAATGATTTATCAAACTCAAAAAGATATATTTCAAATTGACCGGTACTTCGTAGATGTAAAGGTTTTCTTACGTTACACTTTCGCGCCATGAAAAACCTCGTCCTAAAAACATATCACATATCACATTACTCGTAATGCACAATATATTTAACTGAAAATATATAAAAGATAACAATAAAAGATAGTAAAAAGATAACCATTGTCACATGAAGTAAGTTAATCTGATAGCATGTGACAGAATAGTGCATACAAATTATTACGTGTTTTTCTCATCTTAAAATAAATCAGATCTCTACAACAATAGATTTTAATCTTTAAAATATGCTAAAAATAAAAATTTATTTTTAGCATATTTTTCATCATTTATAAATCTTCAAAGTTATATCTGATGTCAATATGTAATACTACATCATAACAATACGTTAATTTTCATTGTATTGAAAAATTAAAAAAAAATAGTGTCCCATTATAACATTTTTGTGCTATGAAAAACCAAACTAATGAGTTTGAATTAAAGTAGAAAACGAGCATGCAGTCCAGGCAGTAGGTGGTCCCTACCGACCATTGCTATCAATAACCCCATATAGTATTTCTTCCTGAAGACTAGGAAGGTCAAATATAAACCAGGCTTTCACACCCACATCCAACTGCAAAAGAACTTAATGCTACATATATGTGTTACGTTGGTACCTCCAGTTGAACCATATTGATTCTACCACCTTTCTAAGCTAATTGAAAGGAAATGAAATGAAATGAAATGAAATATATTTATTTTGTATAGGCCAACAGCGGCGCTTACAAATTGTCAGTTACAATATTTTCTTAAACTACTACCGGATCGGAACGCGACCTCTACTGAGAAGATCCGGTAAGAAACTCAGTGGGTTTGTCTTTTTTTAATTTTAAAAATAATTATTATTTTTTTCCCTTTTTTTTGAATGCCATTATTTTTACATATAATTAAAAAAACATTGAAATCAGGAATTATTATGAATTAGCAATTAAATCAGGAATAACTGACATTTTTTATTTTATTTATTTATTTTATTGATCTAATTAGAACGGCCGAGGCCACTTACACTAACTAGACAGATCTAACATACATACAACTCACAGAACTCCAAGCATACAGACATGATCAGCTTCCAGTCATCAGCAAGCACATCACAGTTCGGATAATGATCCATGAGCGCGTTCAATGTCGCAAGTGTGCGCGGAACAGGTGATTTAGCGCGCGACACAGTGCGGGAAGGCGGAATCACAAATAACTTGTGCTTTCGGCTTCGTTGATAATTGTCTGATATTACATACTATAGTAATATACGACAAGGGCTTAGAAATATACATTGAAAAGTGTTGTTCTAATTTCGCTATAAAATCTACAAAATGAATGTGTGAACAAGAAAATCTAGGGTCCTAATTAAAAAAATGTTTATTAAGTATCTGAAAATGTATATAACAGGCAATTACGTTGAATATAATATTCTATATTATAGTAAAGTCCTCCGTAATTCTATAGTTAACGGCACTTCATCTCAGCTCAGTGCGCGTGCACCCTAACCGGCTATAAATAGGCCGTTCTCGTTTCTTAATCCTTATATGCACCGGGAAACTAGAGTTTCCTCGTACAATAACCAAACATTGACTTCTCAGAAACCAACTGTTTATAAATAGTGTCGTAAACAACTCTTTCGACAGTCCACATTGCTGTGGACATACGAAGACAAATAAATACAATCAGATGAGGACATGATATCTTTAGATGTATTTGCAAACGGGAATCGAACTTGGAGCTATCAGTCATCATGCGATATCATGATCACCGAACCAAGCTGGACTCAAAAATATATGAGAATAATATTTCAAAGTTAAACTGTAGCTTAAAGAACCTCTTTTTTAGGGTTCCGTACCCAAAGTGTAAAAATGGAACCCTATTACTAAGACTTCGCTGTCTGTCCGTCTGTCACAGGGCTCTATCTCTGGAACTGTAATAGGTATACACTTGATTTTTTTAGAGAGGGTGGATAATGGCGGCTGCTATAACAACAAATACTAAAAATAAAATGAAGTTGAAAATGGGAACCGCCATTCAAGAAACCGCTATTACTCGACCATTTTTCGCTTTATCTATTGAACCGTAATAGGTGGACAGTTAAAATTTTCACAATGTATTTAATTCAGTGGCTGCTATAATAACAAATACTAAAAATAAAACAAAAAATGAAAATGTTGGTGGTAACCCTCCATGTGCGACAAGATTATATGGCTTTAAAACCACACACATTAATTAATTTATTAATTCATCATCATCATCAACCCATTACTGTGCCACTGCTGGGCACGGGTCTCCTCTCAGGATGAGAAGGATTAGGCCATAGTCCACCGCACTGGCCAAGTGGCAAATTGGTAGACTTCAAATACCTTTGAAAACTTTTTTTAAGATTTCTCATGTACGCAGGTTTCTTCACGATGTTTTCCTTCACTCGATCGAGAGACCGAGTTTCAACCAGTGTGCTATCACTTCTTTAGATTGAATGACGTGGAAAAAATAATTAACTGTAATATTTAAAGGGTAGGTACTCGAGATAGATAGAATTTTTAATCCCTTTAAACATATTATTTTGGTTTGTATTTAAATTACTTAATGTAAGCAATGTATGTAATGCACACACACACTCATGTATGTAACGGATATGCACGTGAATAGTTTTACTAAGCCACTACTAGATTAAATGAGGCAGTCAATAAGATATGCGAAGGTGTTAAAACCCTTTGTGGTTCGACTCCGGCGGCACCACCGCCACACCTATTTCTACCTAATAACAGCAGTGTTAGGCGCTGCTGTGTTCCGTATTGAAAGGTGTGGTAAGGGAGACAGACTTTTCTGAGGCGTCCCAGCTTAGTCCTCAGGGGTAGCGGCGCATCTGTGGCCGACCTCAGGTAGGAATATCTAATCCTATCTGGGGCTGATTACAGATGTCCATGGGCGGCAGTAGCCACTTACCATCAGGTGGACTGCAATGCTCGTCTACTACTCCTATAATATAAAAAAAAATTAAAAGGTTTTCACCGACTTCAAAAATAAAGTTATGAATTCGGCTGTATTCGTTTCTTGTACTATTTCGACCCTGCCCGAACAATCAGGTTCATAGATATTGTTTCGTAGTTACGGTCATGGCTGACCGTGACA
The DNA here is from genome assembly GCA_014595695.2 of Epargyreus clarus clarus. Lineage (NCBI taxonomy): Eukaryota > Metazoa > Arthropoda > Insecta > Lepidoptera > Hesperiidae > Epargyreus > Epargyreus clarus. The sequence goes on from JACTTY020000001.1 coordinate 11,618,682, forward strand.
TAAGCGCTCCTACGCCCGCCTCATTGAGCAAAGTGGCAATTATCCACGGGGACCCCAGTAATTCATTCAATTGATAAATACCAGTACGGTAATTAGGGATGTACTAGGAAATTATCGGAACAAGAAGCTCGAATAAATACAAAATTTTGTGTGACACATACACATGTAAGGTGCAAAGGGAGCTCACATCCAAAGCCGGCAATGCCGCCGGTATTACAATTGTCTATAGGCGACGCTGACTACTTTTCATCAGGTAGTACTTCTGCTTAATCGAGTTTCTTAACAATAAGACTATCACTGCTTTTTATACGTACACTAGATGACCCGGTGAACTTCGTACCACCTAATTATGAGTGACTATCTGTACCTCGTGGTTTCACTCGTGTAATTTATTTATTATGTCCATAAACTACTGTTAATATTAGGAAATGGCCACAGGAGAACAGGAAAATAAAAAATACAATTAAATAAAATTCACTCTACCTCTCTGCACTCTGTTATTTTTTTACCGACTTCAAAAAGGAGGTGGTTATCAATTCGGCCGGTATCTTTTTTTTATGTATGTACACGAATTACTCCGCCGTTAGTGAACCGATTTTAATAATTATTTTTTTATTGTGTTATTTTTTATTGTAGGTTCTAATGAAATTACAAAGTCAGTTCATCATTGACTATTTAAGGGTCTGATAATGTGGCTCGGAGACAAAATATGTAACTCCTCAACCGATGGGGATATTTGAGTTGTGTTTGAAGATATTTGGTGTAAGTTCTAACGAAATTGCAAAGTCAGTTCATCATTGACTATTTAAGGGTCTGATAATGTGGCTCGGAGACAAAATATGTAACTCCTCAACCGATGGGAATAATTGAGTCGTGTTTGAAGATATTTGGTGTAGGAGGTTCTAATGAAATTGCAAATCATTGACTATTTAGTTAGGTTAGGTTGGAACACATAAGACAATATAAAACTAAGCGGGCAGGGCGCGGCAGCGCCCTGCGAGCGGGCGGTTCCAATCAATGTAAATTCAGACCGTACCTTAATTCATGATCACGTTTATACAATTTTATATTGTATTAATATAAATGTTATTATGTCATCACTAAAAAGGGTAAAAAAAATTTTAACAAAAAATACAACCGACTTCTATGTCACTACATAGTAAAAAATAATTCAAATAAATGTTGGTTTAGTACATATTTCTGAAGTCGGCGCTCAATATATTTCATTCGAATTATTTTTTACTTTGTAGTGACATAGAAGTCGGTTGTATTTTTTGTTATTTTTTTTACAAACACGCGAAAAGAAGTACCTATAACTTCAATAACGGTTTTTTTTAAAGAAAGTTTATTTACTTATAGTACTCTAATCGGGTTGTTGAATAGCTAAAAATGCTGAAACAGGTGTGTAAATAGAAAGGCGATTTATAACAGTCTTAAGGGTTGATCTAAAAAAACAAACAGTGACTCAGATGCTTCATTATGTCTTATGATAATTTTCTTAGTGCTCCAAATTAACGGATATTAAATTAAAGTTCCATACCCGATTAAACGACCCTAAAGGTTGATTTTCCAAAAACGGTGAAAAATGTGTTCTATTATTTTGAATCAAAAAGCTAAATTCCAATTTTCATAGACTTTGCTTCAAAATCTGCCGATTTCTAAACGAAGTGTCTTCTAAAGCCAAATGCAAATTTTTACAGTTTTTGCTTCCAAATTAACGGATTTTAATATAAAATTCCAACCCCTACTTAACCAACTTAAGGGTTGATTTTGCAAATATCGTAAAATAGATATTTAATTACTTTCTATCGAAATCCTATCAAATACCAATTTTCATATAGATTTGCATCAAAACTGGGGGACTTTAATACAAACTTTCAACTCTTATTTATTCACGGAAACGCGGTCGAACAGGATAAAAAGTATCCTATGTCCGTCTCCTGGTTCTAAGCTACCTCTCCACCAATTTTCAGTCAAATTGGTTCAGCCGTTGTTGAGTTATAAAATGCTTCACGAAAACGCGGTCGAACGGGATAAAAAGTATCCTATGTCCTTTTCCTGCTTCTAAGCTACCTCTCGATTAATTTTCAGTCAAATTGGTTCAGCCGTTCTTGAGTTATAAAATGACTTCACGGAAACGCGGTCGAACGGGATAAAAAGTATCCTATGTCCGTTTCCTGGTTCTAATCTACCTCTTTACCAATTTTCAGCTAAATCGGTTCAACCGTTCTTGAGTTATAAAATGACTTCAAGGAAACGCGGTCGAACGGGATAAAAAGTATCCTATGTCCGTCTCCTGGTTCTAAGCTACCTCTCCACCAATTTTCAGCCAAATCGGTTCAGCCGTTCTTGAGTTATAAGTGGAGTAACTAACACGACTTTCTTTTATATATATAGATTAATATAAATGTTATTATGTCATCACTAAAAAGGGTAAAAAAAATTTTAACAAAAAATACAACCGACTTCTATGTCACTACATAGTAAAAAATAATTCAAATAAATGTTGGTTTAGTACATATTTCTGAAGTCGGCGCTCAATATATTTCATTCGAATTATTTTTTACTTTGTAGTGACATAGAAGTCGGTTGTATTTTTTGTTATTTTTTTTACAAACACGCGAAAAGAAGTACCTATAACTTCAATAACGGTTTTTTTTAAAGAAAGTTTATTTACTTATAGTACTCTAATCGGGTTGTTGAATAGCTAAAAATGCTGAAACAGGTGTGTAAATAGAAAGGCGATTTATAACAGTCTTAAGGGTTGATCTAAAAAAACAAACAGTGACTCAGATGCTTCATTATGTCTTATGATAATTTTCTTAGTGCTCCAAATTAACGGATATTAAATTAAAGTTCCATACCCGATTAAACGACCCTAAAGGTTGATTTTCCAAAAACGGTGAAAAATGTGTTCTATTATTTTGAATCAAAAAGCTAAATTCCAATTTTCATAGACTTTGCTTCAAAATCTGCCGATTTCTAAACGAAGTGTCTTCTAAAGCCAAATGCAAATTTTTACAGTTTTTGCTTCCAAATTAACGGATTTTAATATAAAATTCCAACCCCTACTTAACCAACTTAAGGGTTGATTTTGCAAATATCGTAAAATAGATATTTAATTACTTTCTATCGAAATCCTATCAAATACCAATTTTCATATAGATTTGCATCAAAACTGGGGGACTTTAATACAAACTTTCAACTCTTATTTATTCACGGAAACGCGGTCGAACAGGATAAAAAGTATCCTATGTCCGTCTCCTGGTTCTAAGCTACCTCTCCACCAATTTTCAGTCAAATTGGTTCAGCCGTTGTTGAGTTATAAAATGCTTCACGAAAACGCGGTCGAACGGGATAAAAAGTATCCTATGTCCTTTTCCTGCTTCTAAGCTACCTCTCGATTAATTTTCAGTCAAATTGGTTCAGCCGTTCTTGAGTTATAAAATGACTTCACGGAAACGCGGTCGAACGGGATAAAAAGTATCCTATGTCCGTTTCCTGGTTCTAATCTACCTCTTTACCAATTTTCAGCTAAATCGGTTCAACCGTTCTTGAGTTATAAAATGACTTCAAGGAAACGCGGTCGAACGGGATAAAAAGTATCCTATGTCCGTCTCCTGGTTCTAAGCTACCTCTCCACCAATTTTCAGCCAAATCGGTTCAGCCGTTCTTGAGTTATAAGTGGAGTAACTAACACGACTTTCTTTTATATATATATAGATTTAAGTACGAAGAGGTATAAATAAAATACGCCATATTTTACATTTTCCGCGCAATTTAGTTCAGAAGTCGTTCACACTTAGTTTACGGAAAACTATGAAAATTAGAGCCTCCTAGCGGGAATTCGTACATTTCCATATCGAGTATGTAAAAAGAAGTGCTAATTAATGGAACTGTATGTACAGTGATGGATGTGACAGATTTATATATTTGCGACCACGAAAATATATGTATTTATATAATTAACAAATAAACAGCTTGGGCTTTTTCATATTTTATTTTTCCAACATGAATGAAATAAAAAAATAGGTAAAACATCCTATGGTAAATAGTTTTGTAGTAGTTATAAGGAAAATTGTAGTGTGAAAAAAAATTGTTAATGGACTTTTAAAAATAGAGATATTAATGTGGGTGAAAATGTCTTAAGATAATACTAAAAAAGCTACGAAAATATTATTAAAAACCTTTGATTATTTGAATCGAAACCTTAACAACACCATTCAATTACTTCCTACCTATAACAATGAAAGTACACAAAAATAACACTTTAAAAAACACTTTCACATTTAAATTTCCACCAAATACAAAACATCTTCACTATAATTGAAATGTAGTTATTATTTCACTCATAAAATAAAACACATTATACGTAAATGACGTGTGACGATATCGGTGTCCCTTATTGCACTGTCGACAGGAGCCCGATCCTATTGATAGGATTAATGTGTAGTGCTGACTAGTAGTATTGGCCAATGGTACTAATAATTACAAACTTTTTACATTAAAACTCCCTGTGCGCCCACGACACACACAGACACCCAATAAATACGCAGATAAATTTGACTACATATTTGCATAGTGCGTCAGACCGGTGTGTTGACTGCACCTGTGATGGACCTCACGAAGGAATATCTAATCTTATCTGGGGTCGATTACAGATTCCATGGGCGGCAGTAGCCACTTACCATCAGGTGGACTGCATGCTCGTCTGCCACTCCCATATTATATAAAAAAAATCACAGACATATATGTATTGTGTTAGATAAGGGGTCAAACAAAACAGGATAGTGAAGCATAATACGAAATGAAAAATTGTAATTATTTCAAAATAACAGACTTTTTTTAATTAATAATTTAAACTAGTTTCCACCAGCGCAATGTTAATTTTTTAGTTCAAAAGTTCAAATGGAGGTACAACCACCACACCTATTTCTAACGTGAGGTAATTATGAGTATCATTAGAAAGGTACTAACATATGAAACTAGCAACGCTATAACATATGAAATCGGCTTTAGATAAAACCACTGATCTATATGAAGCTAGTTACAGATGTCTATGGGCGGCAGTGACCACTTAGCATCCTCGGTGAACATGCTCCTTATGCAACCTTACAAAAAATATTTAAAGACATACACAGTGTACTGGAAAATTATCCTATGCAAACGTCACATACATTGTTTATAATTTACGGCCTAAACAAACCTAAACGTTACATCTTTACTATCCTACAGGCTAATACACGGACCGCAGGGAACAATAACATCTAATAAACCTGTCTCCTTTGATCTCCGGGAATATTATTTATCGTTTCGTAAACTAACAAACGGTTGTACAGGTATATTAAGTCATTGTAAGTCGCTTTTGTAGTTATGCCAACTATAACAGTTATAAATTAACCAACATATTTTAGTGTTATTTCTGCCTCATAACAGCAGTGTTAAACGCTGCTGTGTTCTGGTTTGAAGGGTGTGGTAAGGGAGACATACTTTTCTGAGGCGTTCCAGCTTAGTTCTCAGGGGTAGTGGGGTATCTGTGGATGACCTTAGGTAGAAATATCTAATCTTATCTGGGGTTGATTACAGATGACCATGGGCGGCAGTAGCCACTTACCATCAGGAGGACTGCATGCTCGTCTGCTACTCCCACATTATAAAAAGTATACTTATATCGTTTTGCGTGGTATTGCAAAATTACTATTATAACTTAGAGAAATATCTTAGCAAAAAAGCGATGCCGATTATTGTCTATTTATCCTAATAAATTATTAAGAAGATTGGCCAAGTGCTAGTCCGTTCCGTACCACCAACAAAAAAAAAATAATAATTCATTAATAATTATTTCATACGTTTATTTCAAAAACGTACCATTGCGCGACATGCGCAGTGCTGACAATGGTCAATTAGAAGTAAATTAGACATGCGGGCTGACCCAACAGCGCTCCTATTACAGACCAACAACAGTTGTTAGTCACAGTTACTGTAATTACGTAGATACAATGAAAACTTGTCATTCTTAATATACTTACCTACTTCTAAAAGTATGCAAATGTTTTTTTTTTATTTTTAAGTTGTAAACTTATGAAGCTCAGAACAGTACCACTACCTTGTTCTGTGTACATTGTAAGGAGAAACTGTCATTAGTTGATACTTTCCTAATGCTGGGCATTGGGTATTAGTAGACTTTACAAATTCTATGCATTTCAGGTGTGTAGATTTACGCATGAAATTTTCCTTCATTGCTAAATGATAATTAATGTTTAATACGCATATTACTTATAAAATCAAAGATGTGTGTTCGATATTAACTCCACGCACACACGGCTCCGGCAGCACTACCCACATACCTATTTCTGTCTAACAACAGCATTGTTAAGCGCTGCTGTGTTCTGGTTTGAAGGGCGTGGTACGGAAGACATACATTTCCGTGGCATTCCAGCTTAGTCCTCAGGGGTAGCGGCCGACCTTCAGATTTATTTTCCGTCCGAAGAAAAACGCTCCGTAAGTTCTAAGCACAACTGAATTTCAAGTTATTTCAAAATTACATAATAATGTTAAAATTGTTAAAATAATATGTATATTAGTAAAACGACTTCTTGTGCATTTATTACTTAAGATAAGACAAGCATGGGATGCCTCGTGATGGCAAATGTCATTTAACGACACACGTGCAAACCCATGTGCCTGCGACAAAACCACGTCGTAGTGAACTAATTCGTTTTGAAGCAATTATGGTTCATGTTAGCACTTGGTTTCATTGTTTACAAACAAAACAAATTGTAATTTAATCGGAAGCGCCGGTATTCTATTTTTGGACCAAATGATCTAGTGATGATTAAGTCTCGGGTTTTAAAAGTGGTAGAATTATTTCTAGATGTATGTCTTTTAAGAGCTTTTGTTAAACGCTGGACCAAATGAACTAGTGATGATTTAAGTCGGGGATTTTAAAGGTGGTACAACTTTTCGTAGATGTCTGTCTTTTAAGAGCATTTGTTAAACGCTAACATAGTAAGGTTGTTCCAAATTAGTCTAATTTGTAGACCTGCATGATGGAGCGGTCCCCATACCGGTCTGACACGCGAAGGTTCCGGGTTCAATCCCTGGCCAGACAAGTTATCTGAATGATGAATTTAGATCTGTTCTGGGTCTGGATGTTTGTGTATTCGTCGTTGTGTATATTTTTTTTTATATTTAACCTAACGATAAGGCACCTTCACGGCGTATGGGGAGCGTCCCTCGGGTGGCGGATGGGGGAGAGTCGGAAGTACAGCATAGCTACGCTTTCGGCGAAGTCCGATGGACTCGCTGACCAACGAAGGGTGTGGCCCTCCTACATTGTGGGGGTTGTGCGGCGGGTTAACAACCCTCCCACGTAAAAACCAATTGTTACGAATCCGACAATGAGCAAGATAAGACCCGATCCCAAATACGACAACCCTAGGCGTGGAATAACGGACTTACGAATGGCTTCATGGAATGTGCGCTCACTGCTTAGACCCGGGGCACTCTACCAAGTCCACAGGGAGCTGCGTAGATACAATATTGAAATCGCAGCGCTTCAGGAGGTGAGGTGGTCTGGGCAAGGAGAGTGTAATATAGACGATCAGGCTGTAATTTTCTATAGTGGTAGCGACGCTGGACACCATACGCACGGCACTGGTTTTATAGTATCTAAAAAGTATTTAGGTAGTGTAATACGATTTGACGCGGTATCCGACAGGATATCCATACTGCGTCTAAAGGGACACTTCTCAAACGTCACTCTGATCAATGTTTATGCTCCAACTGAAGCCGCAGATGATGAAACCAAGGATGAATTTTATACGAACCTAGAGCTAGTATTAGAACAGGTTCCGAATTACGATATAAAAATAGTCCTTGGAGACTTCAATGCAAAAGTGGGCCGGGAAGAAATATACATGCCTACAATTGGGAAACATAGTAAACATGAAATCAGTAATGACAATGGCCTTAGACTAATTACCTTTGCGTCGGCTAAGGGATTAGTCATCAAGAGCACAATGTTTCCTCACAAGACCATTTATAAAGGTACTTGGCGTTCTCCTGATGGACTCACTGTAAACCAGATAGACCACATAATCATAGACGACAGGCATAAGAGCACTATCGAGGACGTAAGAGTTTTTAGAGGAGCCGACTGCGACAGCGACCACTACCTACTTGGAGTTAAGTTAAAATGTAGAATTAAGACACATAAATATACACGTGTGAACTTAGAAGATAAGATTGAGGTACAGAATTTAAATCAAGTTGAAAAAAGAAGTGAGTTTCAGGTAGCAATTACTAACAGATTTAAGGATTTAGTAGTTGACGAAGACATTGATAAAGCCTGGAATAATATGAAAATAATAGTCAAAGACGTCGGTATCGCAGTGCTTGGGAAAGCGAAGAAGAAAAAACGGAAAAAATGGTGGAACGAGGAATGTGAAAAGGCCATAGAAGAAAGAAGCAAGTACAGGATATTAGCGGAACAACATGAACAGTGGGAAGACAAACATGCTGAAAGTAGACATAACGCAAGAAGCGTTATAAAACGTGCAAAGCGACAGCACTTGGAAGGACGAGTATCGGAAGTTGAATGTCTCATGAGAGCAGGTGAATGCAGGAAATTTTATCGGGAAGTACGGGATCTCAGAAAGGGTTATCAGCCCGCTACCCAAATTTTGGAGGATGAGCACGGGAATATTATAACAGATAGTGCCGAAATTAAACACATGTGGAAAAAGTATTTCGAGGGTTTGCTGAATTGTTCAACCCAGAGAACAGACCCGAATGTTTACGTGAAAGACTGCGAGAAAGAACATTCGCCTACATTTGCGGAAGTCCAACAAGCCATTAAAAAGCTCAAAAACAATAAAGCCCCAGGCATAGACAGCATACCATCTGAAGTTTGGAAGTACGGTGGCAAAGACCTTCAGTATAAACTGTATGAGCTCATAACGCAAATATGGAAGGCGGATAGGCAGCCAAAAGAGTGGAATACTGGTATTATCATCCCAGTTCTCAAAAAGGGCAGTAAAAAGAAATGTACTAACTACCGTGGTATTTCTCTGCTGCCGAGCGCGTACAAAGTTCTATCCTATATCCTACTGACGAGGTTAGAACCGATCGCGGAAAAAATCCTAGGGGATTATCAGTGTGGGTTCCGTCGAAACCGGAGTTCAGTGGATCAGATATTCCTCCTGAAACAACTGATGGAGAAGAAATGGGAATACGCGCAAAATATCCATGCCCTTTTTGTGGACTTCAAAAAGGCCTATGACAGCATAGATAGGAGTGCTCTCTATGAAATTTTAAGGAAACTAGAGATCCCGGCTGAACTCGTTGACAAGATAATCGTGGCTACTAATGACAGCACGATGCATGTCCGAGTTGGGAACGAGTTGACCGACGACTTTGCGGTGGTTACCGGATTGAAGCAGGGGGATGCCCTGTCACCTGTGCTTTTCAATTTGGTCTTAGAGTATGTTTTGAGAGAAGTGAATGCACTGGACTCAGGCATAGAACTCGGGGGAAAGCATAAGGTAATAGGGTACGCTGATGACCTAGCTCTGTTGGGAGGAAGCCGTGAAGAAGTTATCGAAGCCGCTAGTATCCTGGAGAAAGAAGCAGAAAAGGTGGGTCTCAGAATCAACCAGGACAAGACAGAGTATCTCCACATGAAGCGGTATAAGGACACTCGAACTCAACTGCAAGATCTACGCGTTGGAGATACCTGCTACAAACAGGTTTCCAAATTCAGATACCTGGGCTGTACTGTTACGGATAAACACTCACGAGAGGAGGAAATCGGCACACGAATCCATAACGCCCTACGTTGCAGTGCAGCTCTTCACAAGGTTCTGGTGTCCAGGCTATTGAGTAGAAGAACTAAGCTCCGAATATATAAAACCGTAATAAGGCCCGTCCTTATTTACGGGTGTGAAGCGTGGACACTCACACAAAAGGAGGAAAATAGGCTGTTGGTAGCAGAACGAAAAATTTTACGGAAGATTCTGGGACCAGTCCAGTCCGATAGTGGGGAATGGCGATCCCGTACAAACGAAGAGATTGAAGATCTAGTGGCCGAGCCTAACATCATAGGAGTAATCAAATCCCACCGTCTTCGCTGGCTTGGCCACGTTGTAAGAATGAGCGAGGATCGCGGCGTCAAGCGCGCGTACTTGGGGCGTCCAAATGGTCGACGCCCTGTTGGCCGCCCAAAATACCGCTGGGCAGACAGGGTCGAGGCAGATTTGCGCGAACTTAAAGCCAATAACTGGCTCGAGATTGCGCAAATCAGGGACAAGTGGCGAAATCTCGTGTCGGAGGCCAAGACTCACTTCGGGTCGCTGCGCCAGCGGAGTAAGTAAGTAAGTAACGATAAGGCACACGGGCTACCTGATGGAAAGCAGTCACCGTCGCCTATGGACATTTGCAATACCAAAAAAGGAGTCGCCAATGCACCAAACATTATTTTAGAATGTACACAAATTCCATTAAAAAAAAATCACACAAATCTCACAATCGCATTGCTGGAAGTGGCCCGCATCTTTCCTTAAAAGTTCTGTCATAGTTACACAACGCGAATTGATCGACTCCAAACATTCGTTAGTAAAGTTAAGTCACATGCACACTGTTAACTAACCTGCGCGTCCCTCAGGTCGGGCTCGCTGGCGGCGGCGTGCAGCCCGTCCCCCTCGCCCCCCGCACCCGCACCCCCGCCGGCACCCCCGCCCCCCGCACCCCCTCCCCCCGCACTGAGCGCACGGCGGCGGCCCGCGGGCGAGCCGGCCCGCGCGGTCTTGCCCGACAGCATGTTGCGCGTCTTAGACAGGATGTTTAGCGGCTTCGCTTTGCGCACCTGGAAAAGATAGTACGGTATTGTATTCGCCATCGTTAATACTGTTTTATTGCTGGCCACAGATCCCCTATCAAATTGAGAGGGGCTTAAGTATAGCCCACCTTGCTGGCGAAGTGTTGGAAAATACATATTTATAAAAATAAAAATTGATAGAAATGATAATTTATTATGATAGTGTATTTAATTACTTAAAATATGGAGTATGCTGTCCGCATTGCATAGATACAACTGTACACAATAACCACCATCATGTTTTATGCTAAAATCCTGTACATTATTATTCAATACTATCATTACCATCATACTACCATTTTTCCTATATAGAGAGTAAAAAAATCTTGATTATATTATCTACGCTTTTAACCTGGCTATTTAATATAATAATAATTTATAATTGCAGGTTATTTAATATTTTATTTGACTACTCTTAATAAAAAAAATTGATGTATTTACATACCTTGCATTTAACGCTTGCAGGATGAACAAATTTCCCTTCATCTTTGTCATCTGGCGGCGGAGGATCACGTAGCCCCAACACCAGCATATCATCCAACGACGCTTGCAGGTGTTTCCGTCGGGATGGCCTCGCCTCCTCATGACTCCGAGACGAATACATCGAGACAGAATCCACGCTAGCCTTACTAGTCCCTGAGATCACTGTCACATTCTCCACCGACTCATTCGACTGATAGACCGACTGTCGCGCTCTTTCCTCGTATATCTCCACAGAGTTGAATGTCTCCGCTACTCGGTCTATTTCGTCCATCTCTAGATGTGAAGGTATGAACTCATAATGCCCCTCGTTTTCAGTGTACACCTGATCATAGACCGCCCCGTTAAAGCTTCTCGGACTAGACGGGAGGTTCCCGTACACGTTGTTGTAGTTGTAACTGTCGTCCTCCCGCGGGCTGACGTGGCGCGGCAAGTCGTTCGCGTTGAGGATCACGTCATCCAGATTCAATGGACGGCCTTGCCCGCCGAACCCATCTACAACTGGAGTGGTGTTCGACAAAAACGAGCCGTCGGTGTCGAAGCTGCTACATCCAACTAAACCCACTGGTCGAGGAGGCATTTCTTGGCGAAAGCGGTTTGGTTGGTGTTGGGGATGGCCCGCGAAGTCAACCACGAGAATTCTATCCGCGATATTACGCCCGTCATTATGGAAGCCGATGCCGGAGTCGCTGTTGCTCGAAGTGGTCGTCACCTCGCTGTGGTTGCTCGGCTGCGGCGAGTTCGCGACGAATTCGGGCGCGTCAATCCTCGCATCCTGATGTCTACAGGGCCTACGATCTCGTGGCGCTCGGAATACTGGTCGGTTGGACCTCGAGAAGTTTCCCAAGGCAGGGCTGTCACCTTTTACCGCTAATTTCGATATCTGCTGCAACGCAGGACTAGCACATTCCTCTGCTGGCAATGAATACATTCCCCGTATAACTCCAACAACATATTCAGCTGAAGGTGGAAACTCTAAGCATCTCTCGGCGACCGGGTCTCTCGTGCACGTGATTTGGAACTCTCTCGCTCGAATGATATGAGCTTCATGTTCCGCCATCCTCGGATCAACCGCAAACACGTGACAACTGTGGGACGCTTCCGCCTCCATATCCGATAACTCGGCCGCGGTCACCAGACCGAAGAATCGTCGATCCGCGTCGGAACCACAGCCAGCGAAAACGATCCTTTCGCGTTGATATTGTGCGAGAACTTGGCCGCTCGGGCGTCGAAGTAGTAAAGCGTTTGGGAGTACAGACAGCAACACAGGTGCTGCGGACCGCCTCTCTTGTCTTAGCTTCCGGACAGCAGTACGGACGTTGTTAGGCGCGGCAGCCGCTGATGCCTGCGGTGTTTCTATTGTCCCCAAATAGCCGACAACTGCCCGACATTCAAGGCGGGCTACATGGCTCGGTGTGAGCTGCGCTCGCGTGAGGTTTTGAATGATTTCATTCACTCCTGAAGTACTGGGTGCTGCATGGCATCCTGAAAAATATAAACAATTAATGTTATATGTATACAACAAGAATCATTTTTCCAATTTGTAAGTGACATTCACACAAAACACTTCTGAGTGAGATTGACATTTGTAATGGGGCTTGATGTTAGAATGAGTAATAGCATAACAAATTTTAGTGAAACTAAACAGGTGGATAAGTAACGTTAATTTTATTTTAGTGAAGTATGTATAATAGTAATCTTACTAACATATTCTTATAAAATAATAATTCCTATATAATATTAATATTATATACATTATATTAATATATTGATATTAATATTTCATAAACCCTATCAAAAACTGGGTACCCATAAAACAGAGTTCCCTAACTGTCTGTTTCCCGCTAAAAAATGAAACCCATACCTCAGAAATCCCTCTCATTTGATAAAATAAAGCAAGCAAGTATTACTAAAGCATTGAGTAAATAAACTATGTTTATAAAATGTACAATTATAAGTTATAATGGACATTGGACAGCAATATTTTAAGCGATTTCACACATTTAACACCTTAAATAATTCACAACATCTCAAACACTATCACTTTTTTTTATATTGGAGTAGCAAATGAGCTTGAAGTCCACCTGATAGTAAATGCCTACTGTCACCCATGCACATCTGCAATCAACCCCAGATAAGATTACTTTCCTACCTAAGAACACCCACAGATGAGCCGTCCCTGAGGATTAAACCTCAGAAAAGTATGTCTTCCTTACCAGTAAGTATGTCTCCCTTCAGACCAAAACAACAGTTTGGGTCAGTTCTGTTATTAGGCAGAAATAGTAATACAATTTGATAAGTGACATAGCCGACCAGTTCGACCACAAAGATTACCACCTCCACACCCATTATGATCATGCAGCAATTTGGTGGCAAGGTATAGTCACTAGGTGACTTATAAATAAGGTGAGTAAGATAATTAGAACAGTGCATAAGCAAACAAACAATGGACAACAGAGATGAAACATAATTAGTGAACATCTAATTAATCCAAATTATAACACAAATAAGTTAAACACATAACACAATATAGAATATAAGTGAGAATGAATTATTTACAACAAAAACAATACAGTGCTTGTTGAATAAATGTGCACATTTATTATTCTGCACATACCTGTATCGACGAGGGTTAATCTGCAAATAATAAGTGTTGTTTCAGTAAATAATTTATATTATCACTTTATATCCCATTCTAAGAAATTTGAAATTTTTGAACACTAACCTAGATAATTGTATTTGATTGCAGTTGATCTACTAAAAAAATATACTATCTTTAAAACATAATCATATTAATTGATACATTAATTCTTTTTTATTCTTTAATTTTATGAACCACAAAATCTCCTTGATTGTTTTGTCTATGAAGGGATTTCTATTCAACCCAGTTCCTCTATCTTATAAAACTGAATATTTCAGCTATTTTAACTGTATATTTAAACTTCATCTATTCATACACATTACAAATTATCCTATTCTATAAGTATGGTTAACTTATGGTTAGTTTACCACCACTACCAGGCTTCCAAATTTTAATTTTGCCCATCACCATCATAATTGAAATTACAATTAAGTAATTCATAATACCTGGATGATGCATCATAGTGGGCTGAGGCCTTCTCCGTGGCGGCGGGTACCTGCGCCGCGTCCTGGCTCTCTCTTCCGGCTCAGTGTCCTCGGTATCAGTCGGTGGCGACTCCCGCGGTGCTACGCTGAGGGAGATCGCCCCGGGCGCTGCTGCGACCAGCCGGGCCACTGAAGCATGAGGCACTCGTGCTACATTAGCGCCGTCGACCGCCAGCAGCGCGTCTCCAGCCCGCAGGCCCGCCCGCTCCGCCGGCCCACCCGCCGCTACCGCGGAAACTACGCACGGCCGCTGCCCCGCTATCGTAAACCCGAACCCTCCAGCGCCCCGAGCCACCACCACCCGTCTTTCAGCTGTACGTGACAGTGCAGCCCGACGTCGCCTCCTCCTCTGCTGCTGAGGCACCATCGCAAAACTCGACCAACACACTGAACCACGTCAAACTTCCATATAAATAAGGATCACGTATAACTAACACACATTGTAACAAATAAAAACTGAATTCCATGAAACGGCGCACCCGCACGGCAATACCAATACTTAGAAAACTAGAAAAACAAGAATTTAAAAGTTTAGCAAGAAAGTTTCGAAGCCTTTGTAACTGACTTGACGTTTAGTTTAGAAAGTTTGAGTGCGTTCAAAAACGGGGTGTCAAAACCTGATTTTTTCGTTTTACGCATCACTTCGTCAACTACAATTAATACAAAAAACGTAATACGGTATTTTAAAATTTTGATAGTACATTATTTATTAAAAAACAAATGTTTTGCATTAAATAAACAGTAATATTGACTTTTAACAATCGTAAACAAAGAATTTATCAATCGTAAAACCGTACGAAAGTCTCAATGTTTATTAACTATTTCTGCATAATTTAAAAAAAATGGTTTGTCAATGTCAATACTGTCAGGTTAAACTGTCATACGGTCGGTAAAGTCAAATCAAATGACCCACGTTGTGTTTGTAGCGTTTTATTGCAAAAATAATTTAATTTGTGCAAACTAAAAAACTAATAGTTTTACAACCAGGGCAATTATAAAAAGCACTTCAAAATGGCTGTAAGTACTCTTTTCTTACTTTTGCAATTATTTCTAAAAGTTCATACAAACTTTTAAAACTTTACTTCACTTGTTCCTACAGAAAAAAGGCAAAATAAAGATAAGTAAAGTGAAGCGGAACAACCAAACGACGAACAAGATGCGGAAGGCCGGTCAGCTGAAGCTGCAGCGGCACAAGCCCAGGGTCCAGAAGCAGAAGGAGCGACCGCGCGAGGAGCCAGAGTACAGCAGCGAGGGGGAGACTGGAGACGAGTGGGCGGACATGCTGGACGATGAAGAGCAGAAGTACATCATGACGAGGATAGCGCAGCAGCCGCAGCTGTTGTCCAATGTGCCAGAGAAGGATACCACAAACAAGTATAATTTTTATCAATTACATTTCTATAATTTAATATATTCTTTTAGATATCAAAATAGCATGCTAATAGGATCGAAATCATTTTGAGGTCAGCCACAACTGCTGCTACTGAAGACCCCTTAAACCGAATGATAAAGGTTCATAAATATTAGTGAATGTGAAAACGAATTCCTACATGTCTACAAAAATAAGTCAAAGTCTTAGATATCCTAAATTTTTCACATTCTGCACAGAAACACAGCAGTGGAATAGTCATTTTGTTACATTCATTATATAACATTATAAAAACGAACAATGGTGAAATATAAAAAGTTCCATTTTGTAAAGTAAATCTGGAAAAAATGCTTCATCTTCAATATAATCTTTATAACATTAAATTTATCAACAATAAATGAAAAAATGTACTCATATGTGGCATGTTGTAAAATTCTAGACGTGGCACAAAAAGGAAGAAGGAGCGTGCGAAGATCCCCAAAGTGGCCCGCAATCACAGTGACAGCGGTGCCGAGACTGACTCGGACAGCAACAGCGACGTGGAGGAGGGGTACGAGAGGGAAATGGCAGAGAGGCCTGCTAAAAAAATGAGGCCCTTGTTGCCAATCAAGACTAAGGAGGGCGTGTTTGAAAGGGCTGAGGAGTGTGATGGTAAATATTGTCTCTACTTGATATAGTTTTGGGTAAAAAATCATACCTACATAATGTGTAATGGTATGCTATTAAGATCTAAATGGTGTAATAAGAAACACATAGCAGTTTTAACTCAAGTTAAAAATTTATCTCACATATTAATGCTATATATGTTAACTTAAATACTGTGGTTTAACCATGTTCTAGATTTACCTATTAAGACACAAAATCGGTTAAGTCATTTAGGTGTAGTACAATTATTTTGCTAAATCCATAGAAAAATATTGTTTTAGGATTTGTATGAAAATATAACAAAGCTTAAAGATTTATAAATTCAGGGATTATGAAGATTTCTTGCTTTTAATGAAGTAACTATTATTAGATATAACATTTGTTACAGTCAACATATGAACATATACATAAATATAACCAAATATTTTTCCAGACACAGAATCAGAAACAGAAGACGCAACAAAACCACAAGAGAGCTCTAAACCTGACAAAGAAGATGCATCATCAGATTCCGAGGCAGATTCAGGAATGGAGGGCACAGCGGAGGACGGTGATAATGATGGTGTCATCACAGCAGTTGATCTGATGGCTGCCAGGAGGGACAAGCTGAACCATGACAAGTTGAGGATAGGCGCACTGTGTTCTTCTCTGCTTGAGTGTCCAGAGAAAAAGGTAATGAAACAATTGATTAGTTTAACTATGAAAAATCTAAATATTATTTTAAAACTAGCTGACCCAGCAAATGTTGTGTTGCCACATAAATAAAAAAATTTAATAATGAATAACCCTTATCACTTAGGGGTATGAAAAATAGATAGTAGCCGATTCTCGGACCTTCTGAACATGCATATAAAAGGTGAAAATCAGTAAAGCCGTTTTGGAGGAGCATGGTAAGTGTAACATTGTGGCACGAGAATTTTATATATAAGATGTTATTACATTTTTAAGTTAATAGAAAAACATAAATTGAGAACTAAATTGTAATACTGTGTTGTATTTACCATATCTTTTAATTGAAGTGAAGGAGAGTTATATACCACATATAATTGTATAGGATATTAGTACCCAGTGTTTTTTGGTTCAAAAATAAAATAGCCCTTTTTAGGTGTCCCTGTGACGTGGATGCCATTGACTAAGCTAAGTATGTTAGTGTACTGACACACCCAGACCCCAAAGAAAAATCTAAATCATTTAAAATAATGTTGTTATATATATCACCCTAATTTCTATTAATAAAATTATATCTAATCCATTAACCTTTTTGATTGGTTCTTTAGACCCATACATAATAAATTCATAACACGTAACTGTTTCAGCTAAGAAACCTGTTCCCCATCCTGTACCTGATGGAGGAGCGCCTGAAGGACGGAGCCCTAAACCTGCAATCTGTCCGCAAGCTGGCCACCCTGTCTGCTGCCGAGGTGTTCAGTGATATCCTGCCTGATTACTACATAAGGCATCAGGATTATTCTAATGTCAAGTGTAAGTAATATCTTAATGAAGTAATACTACTTTAGGTGCATAATGCCAGGAAAAAAGTATTGGTGTGACAATTTTATAACCTTATGCTGGAGTGTTATATTGTAATGGTAATAATGAATTTTTAATGTAATGTACTCACATGTATACGAAATTCATGTATATACAACAATTAATACAGATCTAGAACATGTTATTGTGTTTACCTTAAAAAATTGGAAATGAATCTTATTTGATTTCACCGACAATAAACTTGCCATAATTTATTTATAATATTTTTTTAACAGTGAAAAAGGACACGTTAGCGATGTACAAATATGAAAAGGAGTTGCTGGAGTTCTACAAGAGATACCTTCAACGCCTGGAGAAAGCGTTTAGTGTTCTGAGGCGGAAGAAAGGCGACAACAGGTAGATTGATTTCCTTATTTTTAGTAAATTAATTTTTATATTACGCTTGTTTTACAGAAGTTCTCGATATTAAAGGACTAATATATTAACTTTTAAAATTGAAATTATTGCTTGCGGTTAAGTCTCTATCTTAAAATGAAAGTTAGCTTAAAATATTATTAGTTGCTGGAAAGATAGCTGATCGACAAACAAAAACAGAAAAATACAAATACAGCTCTTTTCAAATTCGTAACAAATATTTCAATTTGAATAATTATTTGTGCCTTCCATTTATTAAAAACAAATGAAAATACATCATTAATTTACATACATACAATTAACACTTTCTATATTTATCGCACTATATCAGACGAAGACTTTGCTATGCGGGTTATAATTAGAATTTAAAAATAACACTTACGTTGTAAATTTATTTACTTAAGTTTGTTTACCAATCACCAGAAAGTTAGAGTTGATGAATGCTTACATATTTACTTAAGTTTTTTTATCATTCACCAGAAAGCTAGATGAGTCGACCACGAGCGTGGCACTGGTGTCACTGAAATGCATGTGTGGGTTGCTGGTGTCGCGGCCTCAGTTCAACTACAGCACCAACATCGCGCAGTCGCTGGTGCCCTTCCTCGACAGTCGACTGCCACAAGCCCGGGCTATGGTCACCGAGTGCTGTGTCAGCGTGTTTGGTGATGATAAGAAGGGGGAGATTACTCTTACTGTGAGTATTTTAACAGTGACAATTATGTTACAAGGTGGAAAAATTATTTTTGGGTCTAGAAGTCGTTAATAAGTACTACTGATGGTAAGGGGGTCATGTATAAGGTAATTTTAACAATTTTTCGCCCTCCTTTCTAAATTTTACATGAAATTGAATTTCGTTTGATTAGTGTCATCCTATTTGCTATATAAGACTGGGTGATAGCTCTATATAGATCGAACTGATGAGTATAAATGTCTACTAAAACTATTTTTTTTTTCAATTTGGCGGATTTGGAAGTTTTACAGGTCATATATAAAAATTGTATGTGCCCAAAGACTTCACATATAAAGTAATACAAAAATATTTCACTACAGTATTCGTATATTAATAAAAACAATAAATGAATTTAAAATAATAACATTGTGTTGTGACCAGATCGTGCGACTGATCAACCAACTAGTGAAGCGTCGTGGTGAGCGACTGCAACCTTCAGCACTAGACTGCCTGCTCAGCCTCAAAATCAGGGATGTAGACCTAGATGAGCAGGCCGATCTACAACACAAGAAGCGCCAGGAGGAGAAACACAAGAAGCGGATTGTTAACTTGTCTAAGAAGGAGAAAAAGGTGTGTGTAATGTAATTTGAAGGGTGGTAGAATCATTATAATTCGTTCAAGGAGGCACCATCGCCACATAGCTGTTTAGAAGGGTGTAGATGTTACCTGACTTATATGGAGGACAATCGTCTTAGTACTCAGGATTCGCATCACATTGCATGATTATACAGATAGTTATCCAGTATATTATTGACAATTTTTATAGTTTTTTTTTAAATCCTAATATATATTTTTATTACAGACTTTGATAAAAATATATATTAGAGGGAGGTTCTATATTCAACTTTATAATTTTTTTTTCGATATTTTATTTGTCATCAATAACAATAAAACCACTTTCTATAAATGATGTTGTACAACTTTAAAACCTTCGTAAGAAAAATAGCCCTTCGCTTAAAAACATAATATAATAATAAGCTTGTCCTATGAAATACGAAAAATCTTTTACTATAAATTACATTTACTTTAAAATAAAACATCATATATTTTTTGTAAATCCCCAGCGAGCTAAGAAGCTGAAGGAAGTGGAGCGCGAGCTACTAGAGACGGAGGCGCAGGAGAGCGAAGCGGCGCGTAAGAAGCAGTTAACGGAGGTCACCCGCACCGTCTTCCACATATACTTCCGACTGCTGAAGGCGGGCCCGGGCAGTGGGTTGCTCGCCGCAGCCCTGGATGGACTGGCCAAGTGAGTACTGCACATACTCTACTGCGGGTTTTTTTTATAATATAGGAGTAGCAGACGGGCATTTAGTCCACCTGATGGTCAGTGGCTACTGCCGACCATGGACATCTGTAATCGGCCACAGACGCGCTGCTACCTCTGAAGACTAAGCTGGAACGTCTCGGAAAAGTATGTCTTCCTTACCACACCCTTCAAATCAGAACACAGCCAAGTTTAACAATACTGTTATGAGGCAGAAATAGATGAGACGGTGGTGCCGCCGGAGTCGAACCACAAAGGCTTCTACCACCTTATGACTATTAAATACCGTTTGCGATTACCGCTTGCGGTAATGTCTCACAAACAAAATAGTAAAACAAGGATAATAATATAGTAAACTTAAGATAATACACATGAAATATATGAATTACGAACTAACACAAACAACGTAACTACATCTTAAAATTAGCTCACATTTAAAAATTATACAAACAAAATTAAATCTTTTATCAAAAGAAATGCGTTGTCTGTTGCTAATTAAATAAAAATATAAAAAACATTAAGATGAGATTAAGAAAGAAAGATGTTTGTATTGATAGTTGATACACTAATAAACTCAGTAATTACCATTCAAAAGCTACAGAAATTTCAGGCTTTATATTACTTGCCAGTATAAGAAGAAAAATTGTAACCACGAGACGCAACTTACCCAGTATTTTATATATACGATACATAATTCTTCTCTAAATTCCAATTCCAAATAAGACAAAATTCCACAAGAATTCGTTTCTAACATTCCGTCCATCCATCAGCCTTTAGAGGTCCACTGCTGGACATAGGCCTCCCCTAATTGGCGCCACTCCAACCGGTCCCGTGCCCGTTGAATCCAGCGGTTTCCCGCCTTCAGGTCTTCGGTCCACCTGGTCGGGGGGCGGCCTGAACTCCTTTTGCCTACGCGTGGTCGCCACTCGAGGACCTTTCTTCCCCATCGGTTATCGGTCCTCCGAGCGATGTGGTCGGCCCATTGCCACTATTTCTAACATTAATTATACGATACTTTTAAAGGAGTATCGTCTTCAAAAATAATATCCACTATTAGAGAAATACATTGTTATAACCTCTACTGAGAGGTAAGTTAACAGATGTCTTATACATCCTCCAAAAAGTCTCAACAGCGTGTTTCAGTTTTCAGCCGAAACTATACAGCGACATCTATTGACGTTTTTGTTGAACTACGTCAGTGAAGGGTGGCTGACGCATGCGTGAACTGATATAAACCCCAGGGCGGAGAAATTTGAAAGTTAAAACTCTAACTATCAACATTGTAACAGCAGTGTACGCGTACGTGCAAAATGTGGAATGAACTTCCTCCTGAGGTATTCCCTCAGGACTGTGACATGGGGCTCTTCAAGAGGGGTGTAAAAAGAGCTCTCCTTCAAAGCCGGCGATGCATTGTCGACTCCTCTGGTGTTGCAAATGTCCATAGGCGACGGTGACTGCTTTCCATCAGGTAGCCCATCGGCCTTATCGTTTGGTTAAATATTAAAAAAAAGTGTTAAACACTGCTGTGTTCTGTATTAGTGGGTGCGGTAAGAGAGTATGAGGAGTTGAAAATTAGATTTTTGGGTAGCCATGTGTCTATGGTTGACCTCAGTCGGGACACGGGACTCAATTTAGGGCAATTACAGATATCCATGGACAACTATTGCTACTTTATATTAGGTGGATTGCATGACTGTTAGCTGTTTCTATATTTTAATTTTTTTTATAATATAAGAGTAGCAGACGAGCATGCAGTCCACCTGATGGTAAACGGCTACTGCCGCCCACGGACATCTGTAATCAACCCCAGATAAGATATTCCTACCTGAGGTCGGCCACAGATGCGCCGCTACCCCTGAGGACTAAGCTGGAACGCCTCGGAAAAGTTTGTCTCCCTTACCACACCCTTCAAACCGGAACACAGCAGCGCCTAACACTGCTGTTATTAGGTGGAAATAGGTGTGGCGGTGGTGCCGCCGGAGGCGAACCACCTTTAAAAAACTGTAAATTCGTATTTCAAGCGACAAAAATGTTTACCTGATTAAATATTAGAAGCGCAGTTTGCTCGTTAGCTATTTTAGTCTTATAGTTTGAATAATAATGATTTGGTCGAACCCTCTGTGGTTCGACACCGGTGGCACCACAGCTACACCTATTTCTGCCTAATAACAGCAGTGTTAAATGCTGCTGTGTTCTGGTTAGAGGGTTGTAATTATGGAGACATATTTATCTGAGGCTTTCGAGCATAGACTTCAGGGGCAGCGGCGCATCTGTGGCCGACCTCAGGTGGAATTCAGTCTTTATTTGGGGTTGATTACAGATGTACATATGCAGCAAAACTTACCAACAGGTGGATTGCATGCTCGTCTGCTATTTAAATATTATAAAATAATTGGCCACGTTCTTTTTGTGTTAATATAGCGGCTAACGTTATACATACATTGCAAAAGTGTCAAATTCAAGTTCAATAATGCCTGTGACAGATGGACAAACAGTGGAGGCTTAGTATATATAGTCCGCGCCAAACTGCTAGTCCGCTCTAAGGTTGCTCCGCACAACTACAAACATATACTCCGAGGCAACGTAAGGGCACACTAACACAGCTATGTACCCGAGGGCGAGAGTGGAACTTGGCGTAATTATATACTTTTACTGTTATCTTATGTCCTACCCATGTTCTTGCAAATAATATTTGAATTTAACATTTCACTGAACAGATTCACGCACGTGATCAACCTGGAGTACTACTCGGACCTGGTGTCGCTACTGTCCCGCTTAGTGCGCGATGAGGCAACACCGCTACGCACTCGGTTGCAGTGTGTTCGGGCCGTGTTGCGCGTGCTGGCCAGTGCGGGGGACGCGCTCAACA
Organism: Epargyreus clarus clarus; assembly: GCA_014595695.2. NCBI lineage: Eukaryota > Metazoa > Arthropoda > Insecta > Lepidoptera > Hesperiidae > Epargyreus > Epargyreus clarus. The sequence goes on from JACTTY020000001.1 coordinate 11,641,946, forward strand.
TAGACCCCGCGTGCTTCCACACGCAGTTGTACTGTGATGCGCTCGCTGTGCACGCAGGTTAGTGAACTGACGTTTATAATTATAATAATAATAATAATTTATTTCAGACAATATAAACAAAGATACAAAAGTATAATTGAATACAGAGTTTATACACACATGAGAATATACAGATTCTTACGGGCTCAGACATAAAAACACATACACTTTTCCATACATATACTTACATAGACATATACTTTTCCGAGGCGTTCCAGCTTAGTCCTCAACTGTGGCCGACCTCAGGTAGGAATATCTAATCCTATCTGGGGTTGATTACAGATGTCCATGGGCAGTAGCCACTTACCATCAGGTGGACTGCATGCTCGTCTGCTACTGCTATATTAGAAAAAAAAGGCAGTAGATAAATACTAATGACTAAAAACACAAGATTCACACATATGTACATGCATATCGATATACACAAATCACATACTAGCCGACCAAACCAACTAGACAAATGTCAGACGTGCCGTCACTCGCAAACTCTGTGTGTACCGCTGGCAAAAAAAAATATGACTTGTTGTGAAATGTTGATTTATACCTATGAAATGTAAATTTTAATAAATATCTGTCTAATAATTTATACTTTAAGGAATGTTACGAAAACTAATAAGTACCAATAAAATAATGTAAAACGTAAAACTCGCAAAATCATTGTTCGCTCTCCTCTTTGAAGTCTTATTCTTCCCCATTTTGATATTGTATTAGCACACGGCATAGTCAAAACTTATTTATTAACGTATAAAATAACAAAGAAGCAATAACTATGTACACTAATAACAATAACAACATTAAACAAGAAATATAATCCAGAAATTATTTGTGAATTGTGAGAGTGAAAGTTTAGCTGCGAACAGTACTAAGATGTGAGCGGGGCATGAGGCGGTACTTGAGGAAGGAGGGCGTATTGCACCCAGGGCCTGATTAACCCTTAGGCTAATTAGGCTGCAGCCTAGGACGCGAGGATCAGGGGGGCGCGCCGAAATTGTGTCTTCGGCACTATTAATTTCATGCTAGTAAACAAAGTTAAAAGTAATATATTACTTTTGAGGTCTATCGTAACGGTGGAGGCGCGTCTTCATAATTAGCCTAGCGCGGTCAGAACTCTTGATCGGTAGCTGATTCTACCGGTTCGTCTAGTTGGCTTGGTTTAATCGGCTTGTATGTACATACCGAAATGAATACGCATAATCAGCCACATAAGTGCTCACACACACTCACACCTCAACTCATTACTGTATTTTTGCTGACCATGAGTTTACTTCCCAATGAAAAAGAAAAATATATTACATATGAGTTAAGCTATCAGTTCAGCATGCTGGTACTTGGTTGTGAAAAAATTACATTCATTCATGTTCATAGTTATGTTAACTATTTTGTAATTGCATCCAGGTGCGAACCACAACGATGCGAAGATAATCTTAGAGGCAGTGTCGCAAATATGCGCACGAGCTCGTCGCGTGTCGCCCGCCGTGCTGCAGGCCTTCGCCAAACGACTCACTACGTTAGCCACACAGTTGCATCCGAATGGGGCCATCGCGGCGCTCGCTCTCGTGCATGATTTAGTGCAGGTAATGGTAGTATAATGTTGAAAATAGGCCTTGTTAGTTGTTTTGTATTGTTTTTATTTTTATCGTTATCATAGTCTTAGTTCATCTTATAAATTCATTATTTTATATAGGACCCTGTTACTTTTTGTAGTGTTAAACATTGAACGTCAAAATCATTGGATTATCAAAACTGGTTCAGTCATTTTCATGAATATTACTTATTGATTCAGAAATTAAAAAGTTGTTAGTATTTTAAAATATCCATTTGTGAAATGAAAACCGTAATAACCCAGGATAGACATGTCCTATTAATGATGTGCATACCAATTATAATAGTAGTTTGTGCACTAGAAAAAATATATTTTACAAGTTGTTAGCTAGACTTGTGCCCTGCAGAAGAACAAATCCACAGTCTGCTTAATTGTACCAAAGCCTTTTAAGTCGTATTTTAGGGCACCATAATGTTAGTGGTTTGAACCTCAACTTAAAGCTATATTATGGTGTTATATTGATCTTCCAGCACAAATCAGTAAGCATGCTACTAGAGCCGGACGAGACAGCGGGCTCCGGTCGCTTCGACCCGCTGCTACTATCTCCAGAGCACTGCAACGCACACTCCGCGGCGCTGCACGAGCTGTGTGTTTTGCGACGACATCAACACCCCACTGTGCGCGCCGCCGCTATAGCACTGCTGCAGGGCAGCTGGCCGCAGGAGCTGGGGAAACTGTAAGTCACTGCTAGAAGCTACTGTGTCGTGCAAATACGACTACTGCACTAGCTGTGCGCGTCACTCTCGTCGATCTCGCTTAACTGTTATTATACGAGTGAAATGAAACAAACAACAATTCACCTTATAATAAGTAGGCACTGTCGCCTATAAACATCTGTAAATAAGTTTACAGGTAACAGAAATCTACTTTAAACTAATCACAAATATAAATATGTTACCTCTACTAAGAACTAAGATAGTAATCTCAAAATATGTAAATCAACTTGCACTTACTTTCCGCACCATTCCGTGAAAAGGCAAGACCTGCTTAACGCTAAACAAAGCAAGTCAGCTCCAGCTCCTTTTGTATAGAAAATTTAATTTAAAACTTATACAAAATAAAAAACAATATCATTACCATTTAAAAATAATAACTCCCAACAGTAGTAGTAGTATAGGATTCAAGCGACAATATGTAAATTTCAGGTCCCCCATAAAAATATTCGAAGATTACGACGCGTCTCAGATGTCGTTCAAACCAGCTGTTCCACCGCCCAAGAAAGTGGACACGCCCGCCAAGACCAAGCCCGCTCACACTTGGACGCAGTCTGACTTCAAAACACACTGCGAGAGCATAGAAACTAGTGTTCACATGAAATTAAATGAACCTGTTGTTAGATGATTTGAGAAAAATAAAATACCTAGTGGAATTGTATACTCTTAATTTTATTTCATACAAACCTTTGAGGATTAACATGAAGTGACAACTGAAAATGTGTTTTTTTTTAGAAATTTAATTTTTAACAATTGAAAATTTTCGCACGACCATTCTATTTCTTGTAAAAAATGTCTTGTTTAAAACTTACAATTAAGTATTCAATACAACTTATTTTAATTACAAATGAAATATCTATAATTATTATTACTCGACGCAACTTACTTTATAATATATAGACACTAGGCACTCAGTGACATTAAAAAATATTAATAATATAATGCTCGTAATAATAAAATTCTAATAATAAGCGCATTTGGCACAAAACTTTGTAAAGTGACATAAATCAATGGCAAATCTTCTCATTCCACAGTTTGATGTTATCCAATAACAGCTTGATCTTCTTATTGCGCGTGGCCTCCAGCAGGCGTTGGGACTCCTCTTCCTGACTCTGGATGTAGTCGCGCATTTCTGATAACTTTGTTCGCCAACTGCAAAAAGATGTTTATTGTAAATACTAGAATTGCACTGATTTATTTTGGACATATTTCGACGTAATGAATCTAAAGAATATACGGGGCCAAATTTATAAAAAATACATGAATGGTCAAATCTGAAATTATAGGAAACAGTGAAAAATGTTCAAAAGAGTTATGAGTTCATTTTTCCATCTAGTTCATTTTGAAAAAAAAATAGTTCATTTTGAAAGATTCTATCTAGTTAATTTTGAAAAAAAATCCAAACATTGTATTTGATAGTTTCTCATAAATATTAAATTCTAGAAAATAATATATGACATGCTACAGGAAAAAGTTCTTTTCAGCCTATTATGGATGGCTATGTGTTTCTAGTGTATGTATGTCTGTTTCTTTGATACGCCTACAGCCCATAGATCTCGAAAGATTTTAAGAAGATTGCTTTGATATTTTTTGATACATCCAAGTAATAATGAACTCACGCGAGATCCTGCTTCTCCCAGAAATCAGCATCCGTTTCTACCCTGGTGTAGTGTTCCTGCAGGCGTTCCAGCGCTCCCCGGCGCGAGGCTAGCTCGGCACGCTCGGCGTCCCAGCGTGCGGCTCGTTCTGCCTCCGCGGCAGTCTCGGCGTCTAGTGCCTGTTGCTCTTGCTCCACTGTGGTCTTTAGTTTTGCTATCTTGGCTCGGGTTTCATCCTGTTAACATAAATTATCATAATTAAATAGTTCTTAACTTAAATATTTTGTTGCATGGTATTCTAGTATGTTAGAATGAGGTCAAATGGCTTCATTCCTTTACTTAGGGGATGGTAGATTTAATGTTCAGGGACAGTAATATTGAAGTTATAATAACCGCCCCAATTTTCTATAATTATTTAATAGTGTGTGGAGTTTGATCACTTATTCTTCATTTAATTTATTATCTTGTTGTATTTTGCAAATCTCATATAAGTAGAACACACCTGACTATAGTATGTACATACGAGCTTTTGCCCGCCGCTTCGCTCGCGTTACGAAGTAATATTTTCATCCGCTATTTTATCGCCTTGGGGGTAGAATCGATCAAAATCCTTTCTTAGCGGATGCCTACGTCATAACATCTACCTGCAATTTCAGCCCGATCCGTCTAGTGGTTTGGGTTGTGCGTTGATAGATCACTATGTCAGTCAGTCACCTTTGAGTTATATATATTTAGATTATCTGTGTAATAATTGTGTTGTGGCTAATAAAATAATTTGAATGTCAATTCAATTAATTAATTATTTTTCGGAATAAAAACAATGATTTGAAAGGATGTTTTAGATAGTCCCAAGATATAGAGTGTAGACTATTCTACTCTCTACAGTGAGAAGGTGGTAAAATCCTTTGTGGTTCGACTTCGGCGGCACTACCGCCACACCTATTTCTGCCTAATAACAGCAGTGTTAAGTGCTGCTGTGTTCCGTTTTGAAGGGTATGGTAAAGGAGACATACTTTTCCGAGGCATTCCAGCTTAGTCCTCAGGGGTAGCGACGCATCTGTGGGGCCGACCTTAGATAGGAATATTTAGTCCTATATGAGGTTGATTACAGATGTTCATGGGTGGCAGCAGCCACTTACCATCAGGTGGATTGCATACTCGTCTGCTACTTCTACATTATAAAAAAAAATAGAGGCAAATATAGATAGAAAAAGATAAACTGTATAAGAATTTTCACGTTAAATGACATATTTTAATATTTTTATGTTGGACTAGAAACATCCGTGCGTGACATCCTAAAGATCAATGGGACCTATACTAATATTATAAAGAGGAAAATTTGTTTGTTTTTTGATTGTAATGAATAGGCTCAAAAACTACTGGACCGATTTTAAACATTCTTTTACTATTCGAAAGCTACATTACCCAAGAGTAACATAGGCTATATTTTATGTGAAACTAGCTTTTGCCTGTGGCTTCGTCGCGTTTAAAAGAAAATAATATAACATACTAACATACATAAAACTGTAAATTTGTACCTTCAATTTTGCTAATGATCATCACTTGATCAAATGCATAGTTTATGATTCAATCCTTACTAATATAGTTTAAAATAATCGATGTTTTGGGTCCAAAAGATCGATTCTCCCATTAATCTATCTTAGATCGCCATCCCAACAACCAGACAGAAGAGACAACTAGACAGACAGAGTTATTTTCGGATTTATAATATTAGTAAGGATATATTTGATAAATAGATTTTGAGGCGGTACAAAGTTTGCTGGGTCAGCTAGTAGTGTATATAGCGTGTCACCAGCAGCGCGGCGCGGTGCCGGCACAGCGCGCTGCGCTCCCGCGCGCAGCCCGCCAGCGCCGCCGCCAGCCGCGTGGCCAGCGCCCGCAGCGCCTCCACCGCGCCGCACACGCGCGCGCCGCACTCCGCGCCCATCAGCTCCCTGCGCACGACACACGTTAGCGTAATCGCACACGATCGCAACAGTCTTAGCACATTAGTGTTGACTAACACACACACACAGCAGTGATAACCTAGTGGTTAAGAAACTCGGCCTCTCGATCGAGAGGTCCGAGGTTCAAATCCCAGGCACGCACCTCTGATTATTCAAAGTTATTTGCGTATTAGAAATTAATTATCACTTACTAAACGGTGAAGGAAAATATCGTGATTAAACCTGCATACCTGAGAGACTTAAAAAGAAAATTTCAAAGATATGTGAAGTCTACCAATACGCACTTGGCCAGCGCGGTAGACTATGGCCTTATCAAGTTGAAGTGCGCAAGTTGGAGTGAGGATCACAATGTTTCACCTTCACCTTTTAAGCAAGTGTTAATTAATTTTTAATACACACATAACTTTGAAAACTCAGAAATGCGTACCTAGAGTTTGAACCTTGGACCCCTCAATTAAGAGGCTGAACTTCTTAAGTACTACGCTATCACACGCACACATAAACATTAACATTTACCAAAATTACAATTATCTTACTAAACATAAGACAGACAATCTCACTAGATCAGTGTTTACTGAGAACACAAAAGACACACATTATCGTAATACCCATTTCCTTCTTACTTAACACAAATATAATATTTTAAATATCAACATAACAAAACATATATTACAAACATACACCCAACTCTAAATCGACACCAAGATAAATTTCAATTACTAAACACAATTCCATTAAATCCAACCTAACATTATATACGGAATTCTAAAACTACAATCAAATACAGTGTAACTCACTTTTCGTCGATCGCAAGTGAAGATAGCTCCGGGAAATGCGTAGACAAGTGGATGAGTCCCTGCTTGTACTCCACACAACAGTCCAACGTCTTCTTCTGCCACAGAGCCAGCTCTGTTTCTTTACTCAACACCATCTACAAACACATTTTACTTATATGTACTTTTTACTTTTAAATATGTCTCTTTTAAACTTTTTCTTTTTTATGACGAACTTTGAAATAGTAAATAAGTATCGCGTCAGAAAGGTTTGCTTAAATCAAATATTAAACTTTAGTTAAGTCACTTTAAATCCTTTTATTTAAAAAACCATTTAGTCAGCTGATTGATAACAATGGAGTCTAATCACTTAATACGCACATACACATATTAGAGATGTGCCGAGTCAGGTCGACTCGAGTCAGTACTCGAGTACTTACATAAACTCGCATACTCGAGTACCAATAGTGATACTCGTACACTACAACTACTACTCGTACAAGTAAAACCTTGTTTAATTTTGTGTAATGAGGGCCGTTTTTTTTTTTTTTTTTTTGCTCTGCCGTGCTATTGGACTGTATGTTGCAAAGTACTCGAGTACTTTGTGAATACTTTGGACTCGAGTACTGACTCGATTCTTTTTTATATGAGTACTAAAGTACTCGAATACCAATAATGGCCGACTCGGCACATCATTAACACATATATATGTCCATGGGGATAGACAATCTATAATGTAACGAGCTTTTACCCGCAGCTTCGCTCGCGTTACGAAGTAATATTTTCATCCCCTATTTTATCCCCTTGGGGGTAGAATTGATCAAAATCCTTTCTTAGCGGATGCCTATGTCATAACATCTACCTGCATGCCAAATTTCAGCCCGATCCGTCCAGTGGTTTGGGTTGTGCGTTGATAGATCACTACGTCAGTCAGTCACCTTTGAGTTATACATATTTAGATGATAAACATCAACTTTCGACAGGTCTGGAGAACATGCAACTAGTAATTTGAATATCAATATCGAATTTAATCGTCTGACATATTAATCTGAACTAAAATTTTCGGAGCACGGTTGATTCCAAGGCATGATCACTTAGCCTGGCGGAATGTGTCCTTGTCAAATTTACGAACCAAGTAGGTGTGCTCACCTTGGAGACCTGGTCGGCCAGGGCGCGCTTGGAGTCGTTGACGCGGTGCAGGTAGTCCACCTCGTCCAGCAGCCGCGTGCGCTCCGCCACCGACAGCGGCTGCTGCTCCACCTCCGCGCTGATGCGCTCCAGCTCCGCGCTGGAATGTACAACAATATGTTAAGTCATAAAAAATCATACAAATTGTATACAGGACTAAGTTTTCAAGTACATATTGATTTGAATACAAATGAGACATATACACAATGATTTGATAATTAATAGGTCGTCGTAAACCCATTATTGTTTATGCTTATATATCACAGAACACAGCTCTGTGTTATATTCATAGCAAATTAAACAAATGGATGTATTTAAGTTCTTAAAGTATTATTTATTCAAATGTGTAACATAATCTAGCTTCCTGTCTACCCTAGCCTTTTCAACATTAGCGTATGTGCACGGTCCCTGTAAGCTATGCGGCTACGTTCGTCTTCAACCGATGCTAGGCGACTCGAACGCCACACACAACTGCTCCCAGCACCAACGCTGCGCGTGTCTTGGACGAGAGCAGTTTCCATCTTCTAATTTACCTAGCCGTCTCCACGTCAGCATCGATCGCTCGTAGCAGCTGCGTGCGGTCAGCAGCGAGGGAGAGTTTTGTAGCGTATCGGTCTCCGTACGACAATGAGCAGCCCGCACGCCGGGCACAACTGCTCCCATCGTGTATACGTGTTATCATTGACGAAAACACCTCCCGAGTTAACTCACCTAGCCTTCCCTAAATCAAGATCTATCGCTCGCAGCAGCTGCGTACGGTCAGCAGCGAGGCAAGTTGCGCCGCTGCATCGGCCTCCAAGCGACAGCGAGCTCTCACACCGCGCACGACAGCTCCAAATGACTTATACCTGAGTTCTAGCTCACCTAGCCTTCTCCACGTCGGCATCTATCGCTCGCAGCAGCTGCGTCCTATCAGCAGCCAGGGCGAGTTGTGCCGCTGCATCAGTCTCCAGGCGACGGCGAGCAGCTCTCACGCCGCGCAAGGCCACTCCAAGCGATTCGTGTCTTGCGCGGACCCTCGTTTCTTCTGCACGCGCTGCTAGCTCTGCCTCATCTTCTAGACTCTCTTCTAGCTCTGGAAACAGAAAACTTACGGTTAAGCGTGGACCTCATAATAACAAAAGGTTTCCGAGGCATTGCCACAAATCTTCACAGATAACATAATATTTTACAAGCTTTCAGATATAACATAATCGACCTACTTTTTATAACCTGTTGCAATTTCTCTATCTTCTCCTCATCATTGCCGAGAAGCGCCGTCAGGTTTTGTAGATACTCCTCATTTAGGTCTTCAAACTGATGGTCAGGATCTTGAAACCTACAAAATCAATGAGTACAAAACATATATAAAATTTTAAACCATATAGTTATGGTAGATTCATAAATATATGTTTATGGCGAATTTCCGCTACTCGTCAAGAGATAGCGCCACGAGTATCCTGAATCACGCTAACAAAGTTTTCTCAACGTGTTGCACAATTATATACAAGCTCCTGAGACTGTTGGAAGACGGCCGCTCCCCGAGCGGTCATGCATAACCTAGCCCGGCGCGTGATCCTTTGCTAAAGATTTATTCAACATTCCAAAACACTTGAAATATTTGAGTATTGTACTTTTTTATTTAGACCAAACAAGACTTCGATTTGAGGTTTTTTTTTTATAATATAAGAGTAGCAGACGAGTATGCAATCCACCTGATGGTAAGTGGCTACTGCCGCCCATGTAATCAACCCCAGATAGGATTAGATATTCCTACCTGAGGTCGGCCACAGATGCGCCGCTACCCCTGAGGACTAAGCTGGAACGCCTCGGATAAGTCTGTCTCCCTTACCACACCCTTCAAACCGGAACACAGCAGCGCCTAACACTGCTGTTATTAGGTAGAAATAGGTGTGGCGGTGGTGCCGCCGGAGTCGAACCACAAAGGGTTCTACCACCTTCAATTGAGGAATTTCAAATACTTTACTGTTGCATTGCAGCGTAATAATTACCTGATCCAACACTTGTTCACATAGTCTCTGCGTAGCAACGCCAACTCATCTTTGCCGAGGTACAACCACTCGTCGAGCACTGGCGTTTCCTAAACAATATGAAATGGTATTTAACTATCGACACGGAGTTGCTACATCATACACGGTATCTTGATATCAGCTCGTACCAAGTGACAAGTTTTGTGTCGAATGTAGCGGTTCTCTTGTTGATAGTAACGAATGTTATATCTGTGTATCTAATCATTTAATATTTCTTTCTTTTACAATAACATTCCTCAAATTTGGCGATTGTTGTAAGTGGCAAGCATACTGGCTTATATCTTGCGAATGTTACTTATATGAATGTTTGTATATTATGCTGTTGTTGTATCTAAAATGAATAAATAAATAAAGTATTTAGTGTCGTGTCACCAAGGGGGTTTGGTGCGGTAAGAGTCTCACCGGGTACCTTTTGAAGATTTCTCCCTCGTTAACAAAAAAAAGGTGCCCTTTTGCCTTTTGCCGACAATAACGTGTGTCATATCTGTGTATCTAGTGCCAGGTGTCGTGTCTCTGTCCCTGTAGTTCCGGGACTAGAATAGGACTACGGTATTCCCCCGCATGTCGTAAGAGGCGACTAAAAGGGGGTTTCCCGGGGTTGCGGGCGGCAAGAGTGGGAGCTCGAACCGCCCGTCAGCGGCCCCGGGAAGAGCGACGGTATGTGTGGTCGCATACCGTCATTTCCACCAGACTGTGTGGCTAGCGTCAAGCTCACCTGGGCGAAGCCCGACGGGGCAACGCACTAAGAGAACTCAAGTAGCGTTCCTTTGGAGATCTCGGAGCCCTCTACGCAGCGCCGAGGACGGCCACCGGGAGGGTTCTAGTGCAGCAAGAATCCCACATAACTCTGTGTTGCTCCTACGGCACCGGGTACCTTTTGAAAATTTCTCCCTCGAGAACAAAAAAAAAAAAAGGTGTGTCTCGTCGTATGTCGTGTCGTGTGTCGTGTCGGGTGTCGTGTGGGGTATCACTTGGCGGGTGGTGTGTCGTGTCGGGTGTCGTGTCGGGCGTCGCGGGGCGGTCAGTGTGTCGTGTCTGGCGTCGCGGGGTGGACGGTGTGTCTTGTCGAGTGTCGTGTCGGTTGTCGTGACCTGTGTCGTGTCGTGTGTCGTGTCGGTTGTCGTGACCTGTGTCGTGTCGTGTGTCGTGTCGTGTCGTGTATCGTGTGGGGCGGGCGGTGAGTCGTGTCAGGTGTCGTGTGTCTCGTGGAGTGTCGTGTCAGGTGTCGCGGGGCTGACGGTAAGTCGTGTCGAGTGTCGTGTCGGGTGTCGTGTGGGGTGTAACGAGGCGGACGGTACACTCACGATGTGCGCCAGCATGTCGAGCAGGTAGCCGAGGAAGGCGAGCGCGTGCGGGAAGGCGTGCAGCGTGTTGACGGTGCGCAGCCACGACTTGGACAGCGCGCCCGGGTACAGCAGCCGCTTGCCCACGTGCGGTAACTGGGGACAATGGCCAGATAAATTATTTAAGCCCTTCTATGTTTCAACTAGGTGGTAAAAACATTCGGGGTTTAATTCCAGGGGCTCTATAGCTTCACCTATTTGCCTTATTAAAGAATTTTCCGAATTGTTTTAATCCAGTGGTGATAAGTTACTAAATTCTGGTTTGAAATTCGTAATAAAGTATATTCATATGAAGTATTTCAGCTTGGTTCTTAGAGGTAAATTGTCAAACTTAAATTAAATGTCCATTTATAAATTGAAAATATTCATGTGGCTTTTTGTGAATATTAATGAATTTAAGAGATGAATTTCTTGCAGGAAAAATACTGCCAAATCTTTACAAAAAGTATAATAGTAAATTTTATTATGAAATAGTAAAATAAATGTAGTGAGGAAGTAGATAGACTTTTATATTAAAAAAAAAAGTTTCTGATCCACACTACACTGTTTTCAGTGAATACCTATCACATGATTGTTTTCATTCTACTTCGAATATCGACTTTTCGCTGCAATTCCACAATGGATATAACTCGGGAACGAGATTACCACATGCCTTAGTGACATAGTTGTTGTTGTGTCCCTTCGTCCCGCTAATATCTAAATTTACTATTGCGACACGACTTGTTTCTATATTCGGAGCGGACTAGAAGTTTGGCGTGAACTCCGCCTACTTTGGTGACATAGTTGTTGTTATGTCCCTTCGTCCCGCTAATATTTACAACTTACTATTGCGACGCGACTTCTATATTCGGAGCGGACTAGCAGTTTGGCGCGGACTCTACCTACCTTGGTGACATAGTTGTCGTTGTTGAGCTTGCAGTCCACGTGCACGGCGGCGAGCAGCGCGGCGGCGATCTCCACGAACTTGGCGATGGTGAGCGGGCGGATGAGCGCCAGCGCGCCCGGCCAGCGCGCCGCCAGCGCCGCCGCCACGCGCGTGTACTCCGCGCGCTGCCACGCCACGTTCGAGATCGGCCTGCGGGTTGACACATAGGGGCAATGATTAGTAAACATTACTCACTCCTAACAAGAAAATGTACCCAGTTTTGACAATTGGAACACTTGCGTAAAAAAGTTTTACCACATATCCGTGCTAAAATGTCCCTAAAATATTTGAAATAATTATTATGTAAATACGCAGTATTAGTCATTTATTCGTAATTTTTTTCTAAAAATGTTTTTATTTGTCAAGAATTCAAAAAAAGAACTTACTAATAAGCCGTTTGTGGCTTCATTCAATATCAAGGCGGCGAAGTATAAAGATACTTAGTAAAGACTAATCTATGCATAGCGGTGAGCATTCGAGAGTCGATATTGGGTTAGGAGTTGAACACATAGGGTGAATCATTTGAGAGTTAGTATTTGAATGTTCAGATATAAAAGTATCTTATTGGAGTCTGATAGGAGACTCTGTTTTATTAGGAAGTGAAAGCAAGTGAGTATATGACACAGTAATATTAAGAGGCTTGGGTATATACAAGTATACACCCAACACCCTTACGACTTGGATTCAGATTCTTCTTAACTTTGACAAAAATATATTAAAATAATTTAATAAACAACCCTTCTTGGCGGCAACCTATTCATATAATAATTATAAAAACAACAATATCCACCCACCCACATTACACGACTACTTCAGAACCTTAAAAAGCTATAGGAATGTCTATGTTAAAACGTCAATGCCACCTATGTCATTAACCGATATGCGACTGATTACGACCATTACCGACAGACGGACACCTGGACCGATCCGAATAAATAATCGGCAACCGATAAAATAGTCCTTTATCTGTGGTTTTTTAGACTCCCTAAGGGTAAGGAAACTCATGTCTAGCTTCTACAAAAAGTGGCCAATTACTGACCCCTTGAAGATTATATTGGCGTTTGAGGGTGGTGGACATTTTCTTAGAGTGCGGTGATAACAACATTCAGTGGTTAAAGCCAAATTTACTTTGTAAATATCACGAAGATTCCATACTATTTCCAAGGTTAAAACATAAATATTCATTCACATTCTTGAAGAAGGATTTCTTTATGTTTCAAAAGTTTAAACATAACCAACATAGTTATTTTTAAACTTTGATTATATTAACTATATATTTACCTTTGATCTTTCACAGTAACAAATGCCAAGGCTCTATCCAATGATGTCTGCCAGCTACGATTATTGCGATCCTCACATGGTGTTCTCTGCAATATTATAGAGATAATGCAATGTAGCTTTATGTCTTTTTAGCTTGAAAACTTTGAGCTTTTATGTAAAGATGGTGGAAACCCTTTCTGGTTCGACCCTGGAAGCACCACCTCCACATCTATATCTGCCTAATAACAGTAATGTTCATTGCTGCTGTGTTTTGCTTCGAAGGGTGTGGTAAGGGTGAGATACTTATCTGAGATGTTCTAACTTAGTCCTCAGGGGTAGCAATGCATCATGGCCAACCTGAGGTATCTAATCTATCCAATCTCATCTAATCTGGGGTTGATAACAAATGTCATAAAAAACTTATAAGCAGGATACCTAACATCCAATGATTAACATTTATAAAATAAGAATACATAAAATACATGTCTCATTTTTAATTCAAATTTATTAATTTATAAAATATGTAAAAGGTATTTACCACTGGTGTTGTAGTTGGCCTGGAGTAATGACTTGTGCGCAGTGGAGTTGTGGTTGGATTGGACTGCCCATACCTTGCATCTCCGGTTTGAGAACGAGATCTCTGCAATAATATAAATCACATTTAGATAAAAATTATTTTAAAACTAAGAAGATACATCGGGTTATCCAAAATTACGTCAATATTACAAATTAATTTTATACATCAAAAATTAAGAAGTTATTGAGAGGAAACCTATATACCTAGTAGTTCTTTTTAGTGTTCTTGAGGTAGAGAGATGAACTGCACATCCCATAATTCACTTGTATATTACTTTTTGTTTATTTGTCTGCATGGCCACTCGGGCAATGCATTTGGAAGTCGTGAGCGATATGACTTCTCAAACCTTTATATCCGGCTCGAAGGACGAATGTACAAACGCCACAATCGGATCCATAGAGACCTCTTTGATAACTTGTGTTTTATTTGGGTGCAAGAGTGCGGAGTTCCCTGAGTTACACCGGGTGTTTGAGTGTTCGTCAGAGAGGTCTCTATGGATCCGATTGTGGCGTTAGTACATTTTATATTTGACCTGTCATTTGATGCACTACATTACTTTATTATAATTTCCGCATAAAATAGATGCTCATACACATAAAAAATAATCACCCCAGTCAGCTTAGTAGCAGAGGCCTCCCTGCTCAGCCTGCCAGCTCCGAAGGTGCCTCTAGAAGGTTCTGCGCTACTCGATCTGTGTCCTGTGGTGCTGGGGCGAAGGTTGTCTGTCGAGAGCCGGTCAGTGGACCCTGGACGACGTGGTTTCGGGAGCAACGACGGCTTCCCTTCAAGTCTATAATAACAAGTTTAATTTGTACTAGATGATAGAAGTTATAATCATTTTCTATAGCCTGTTTGCTTTTATGTACTCAATTTTTGTGTTTTTATTTACAATTCTTTACAATTTATAAAGGATACTCAAAATTCAGAGTAAGTAACGAATGCATAAAATAAGCAATAGAATAATTTGTTCTTTTACCTTGATTTACGTATGACGGACGACTGTCCAACTCTTTGTCCAGGCAACATTATTAACTTAGGAAACTACTTTTTGATTAATATTTACACTATTCTTTTAAAAACTTTGTACAGTTTTATCTCAAACACAACTAACAACTTCAACGTAAATCGAATTTCAATTTTGAAAACAAACAACCGTCATCTATGTCTAACATATTTTTTTAATAAATATACGGCCTTAGATTCCGAGGTTTTGCCAATTAATTTTGTATTACCTTTATCCGCAGTAGACAAAGCCTTAACTTAAATACTATAGAAATATATACATATGGTAAAAAAGTATCAAGTTATTAACATTTAATGTGCAATTCATTAATCTGGACTTCACATTAAATTAAAACACATGAATAAAAGGTTTAACAAGTTACAGTATCGAATACAATCAAAATAACTTATTCGTTATTTATTCCGAAATCTGAACTGTAGGTAAAAACTATATTTATTAAAGTCCCTCAAGAAACTTCTGTGTTACATCAACGAGTTGTGGAAAAGCAGGGTCAAGCAAGCATAGTTTTGCAAAATTGGAAAATGACGGCGGTAGCGGTATTCCAGATGCTCCTGCGAAAGATAAAAGTTAATGAAAAATAAGTTTTTGTTATCAATCCTGAGAACATTATCAATATACGGTACATTAATTTTGTTGAAAATTTCTTTGTTTGCAACTAAATTCATTATGAATTAAGTAATCGTTTAAAAATAGGTTTATTTATTAATAGCAGAATAGCAGTTATCTATATATATTGAGAAATATTGCATACCTTTATTATTTAACGCTGTTTTTAAAACCTGTTCCACATTTTTGTACTTTGGTTGATTGTCGCAATGCATTGAACTATAACTAACAACTGGAAGATGCAAGCTCAATTTATGTAAACATTCTGGTATATTCGACATAATTTGGAATTTAATTTTTCGAGTCTGCAACATTTGGAAATGTTAAGAAGTTTAATATCCTCCCAAGTTTCTAAGGGCGTAGTTATATATCTTTGTTAAGGGGAGAGGGGCCTGCAAGCTTAGGTTTAGGATTATTTCAACTATGTTCAAATAAATTAATAATTAAATGCTATACTTGTTGCAGTGAGTCACATAAAATTAAAATGACGATGTCATCTTTATAAATGCCTTTCATTTTCCCATTAAGATTTAGTGATTCTAGCACTTTATTTTCCGATAATATGAACAGTTGATCATAATGGAATCGTAAAATAAAGTTGCTAAGTTTCGAATTATTATACATTTTCCAACTACCAGCACACCACATTCTTAACTTATCGATTTTAACTGTTAGAGTATCTGTAAAAAGTTACAAAATAAACACATTAATATCAGTAATTAAACGATTATGCAATATTGAGCTTTGACTAATGATTGCTTTAATATATTTATCTTATCTACTTACGGCTCATTTTTAAAATCAATTAATTTTAAATCTTATTCAATGCGGATCGTGGGTATTTTAATGCAGTAAGATACTGATTCAATCAGGCAAAGTAAGTTTATAAGCTAATTTAGATAGCTAATTTACGATTTCTTATTTATTTATAGTATGAGTTATTATTAGGTTTGGGAATAAAATCGCGCCAAAATTGTTTATTTTTTTTTTAATTTAAAATTTAACTTGCCACGACATAGTAAATAGCAAAAGTATAGTATACGAAATAAAAATATTGGTTACTAAATGATCATTTAATCCTTAAATAAATTGTAAGTTTTATTTCAATGTTTTGCATTTTTTTTAGATTATAATTTAATAACGTGCTTGCAACTATAATAAATATAACTAGGTGCAACATTTAATTATCTACTTTTTATTTTTGTCTTTGAAATAAATAAGGGAATTAAGGAATGTCAAAATGACGGTTGACATTGATGTGTTGTTTGTTGATCAATCAATCTGCTAGAAATTAAAACCTTGCTTATGAAAATTAAATGTTATTTTCCCAGTTAGTTTACTAGTATAATAGCTGGTTATTTTACTATTATATTATACATTCGCAAAAATGGCGGGGACTTATTATTTTGTGATAGTGGGACATTCAGATAACCCTATATTTGAAATGGATTTTATACCAGTCACTAAGGAAGTTAAGGTAACTTCGTTAAATTATATTACTTTATCATCGTTCCCTGATTTATAAGAACTGTTACATATTGGTGACTTAGTCCGACTTAGCTTTCAGCCAAAGAATTACGTTAGCAGTATATTAGTTAGTAGGTGTATTATTTTTGTAATCACTATAAGCATCATTGGCCTATATATGTAAAGGGGCGGGAAATATATTTATACATATCCGCTACAAGCAGCTCGAACCCTACTTTGAAACCCCTATCCTCTTACCAAAGCCAATGTTTCTAATTCAAGTAAATTTTATAACTATGAGTTATTTTAAAGCAGGTGTTTATTATTTATCTGACTACTATCCAGACTAGAGCAGGGATGGCCGAATTTTATAACATTGGCTTACCTTAATAATAATAAAAATAAACCTAAAAAAACTTGCCAAGCCTCCAACCTTATCCTTATATTCCACCCTAGAATAGTCAAACTAAGGCTTGGTCTTTACAGAAGGAAGACAACAGGCATTTGAACCAGTTCATAGCCCATGCCGCCCTGGACCTGGTGGACGAGCACATGTGGAAGGTAACCAACACATACCTCAAGTCAGTTGACAAGTTTAACCAGTGGTTCGTGTCTGCTTTCGTCACTGCTAGTCAGGTAACTATGTATTTTAATTTCTATATAAATTGATGTTTTCCTTATCTTAAATACAAAATTACTAATACATCACAATAAGGATTTCTCTAATTACTCCATATGAAATTAAATTTAAGTTTGTGAAGTAAAAATAATAGCAATTTTTTTCAGTAAAAAAAAATTTTTTTGAGCCTCATTTCTGCGCATGATACGAAAACACAAAAAAATATTCAAAGTTATTTCAATAGGAATTTTCTAAAGTTATTTTCACAAACATGGAGAGTACTCCAGGGCAAAATAAATACCTAGAAAGTATCCAGTGTTTCTGCATAAAAAATTTAAATGCATATATTTCTATGAGGCTCTTCAAACAAATATATTCAGTTAATTTTTTTTCTTTAAACCCATGGACAGTTTCATAATTATTCTCTAATAACTAATAGAAACTAAATAAAAGCTTGTTATAATCAATGTATGTTTTACTCTCATTTAAATCTTACACAAAGTGCCACTCGAACCCTCACGAAAACAAAAAAAATACAAACATTTCGAATTTATTCTGCTTCTAATTAAGGTTTTCCAATTTTCCCAGATGAGATTCATAATGGTGCATGACGCCCGCAATGAGGATGGTATCAAGAACTTCTTCACCGATGTGTATGAAGCTTACATTAAGCTCATGTTGAACCCATTCTACAAGGAAGACACGCTCATAACATTACCAGCCTTTGAAAAGAAAGTACTATTCTTAGGCAAGAAGTATTTAACGTAGTTATAAGAAACATTAATGATGGCTTTATTTATTGTTGTATAGTTTATATCTTAAGGTCTAGAGGCAGTTGGCTATTTGTATAAAAATTGTCCAAGTGTGAGTCAAACTTGCATGAAGGGTTCTGTACCAATAAATTTTCAATTTTATTTTATTTTTAGTATTTGTTATCATATAGCAGCCACAGAAAATTTTAACTGTTTACCTATTACGGTTCAATAGATAAAGCGAAAAACGTAGAGAAATAGTTATTACTGTTCAAGATATGGGACCCTGTGACAGACAGAAAGACTGCGTCATCCAACATCCTATTATTTTTATGTAAGTTAAGCACCAAACTCTCATGTGGCAATTTTTGTTTGTCACAATAAACAGCCCGGATAACTTATTTATAGTGCTCAATCTTATAGTGAAAATAATAGATCTTCAAATGTATATAATTGTAAATTGCACTGAAATGTAAACATTAATGTTTTTTTTTTAATATGTTATTAATATAATATAAGAACATATTATTTTTTATTACTAACCATCATCTCACTGACATAATGAAGAACACAAGAAATAATTTTGAATTGTTTATTGAAACAAATGATAACAACCTCTATTACAATTATTTTCAGTACCATTCCATGCTATCTTGGGCATCTAAAGCTTACATTAATAGTATAATAAGAAATGTACACTAAAGTAGGCGGACTATGTAAGGTTTTAAAATCATTTCAATCTTTAGGTGCCTGTCTAATACTGTTACATTAGGATCATTAAATATTACCAGTACAAATAAAGTTACAATCCAATATAATATATGAGAATTTTCCTACATGCATATTATTTCTCATAAGTGTTATAAATATTAATTAGGTCAAAAATTTATGGCAGATAATCATTTTAGTCATCCTAACCCTATTATGAGTAAAATCTTCAAAAGAATACATGTAGAAACAAATTTTTTGGATTTTATTTTCAAAACTAATACATAAATTATGCAAATTGTGTGTGACATTACATTAAAATGTGTTAAATACATTCGAGAGGTTTCTTAAATAAATATGCCAAAAGCCAAATCACTTAAATTTTGTTACAAGGAAATAAATAACCCATAGGGTTTGTCATTATGCACTACCTACAAGTTTTAGAAACAGTTAGTACCTAGTAGATATCCGGCAAGCCCAAATCATCTTCAGGGATGCTGTCATTGGAGAAATCATCTGTAACAGAATTTAATTATTCATGAGCAAAATATCTATTTAAGAGGGAGATTAAGGGAGACCCCTTCCTTAAAATACTTTGTCTTGCCCCGCACCCTTTCGCCAATAAATTTCAGACTTAGAACCACAACAAAGCTTTAGTTTTAAATGTGGTAGAACTCTGTAGTCTGACTCTGGAGTTACCACTGCTACATCTATATCTGTCTGATAAAAGCAGTGTTAAGTTCTGTTGTGTTCTTGTTTGACAGGTGTTATAAGGAAGACATAGTTTTCTGAGCATGATCATGTCCATGAGCGAAGTACCACTTACTATAAGGTGGACTGCATACTCATTTGCCAATGTTATATTATACAAAACAATCTTAATTACCTGTGAAAAACTCATCTTCATATGAGCAGTTGAAGTCAAGACTATGTCTCCGCACTGCTGGTGATGGGGTTTTAGGAGAGGATGCCTTCAGAATCTGCAGCTCCGGCATCGGTAGGTAATCTAGCAGATCTTTATGAAAGTTGTCTGAAAATAAGAGACCTGAGTAAATAGGTAGATATAGAAGATGTATGGATAATTAAAGAACATTGGTATAGTTCTCACCAAACTGCTAGTCCTCTCTGAAGTTGTTTTTGCGAGCAGGTGTAGTTATACAATTTGCTATGGCGACGCAATTCATTTCTATATTCAGAGCGGACTAGCAGTTTTACGAGGACTATACATGTGAAATAAAAATGATCATTGAATTAAAATATTGAGTATTCAACAAACAATATAGTTAGACCAGGGAGGTATCAATACACCTTTTTCTAATGTGAAGCAGCACTTATATATTGGTGTAAAAATGTGGTCATCTAACTTACATAAACATATAAGGCTTGTGAGTCCTTGTGAGTAGCAAAGCACTCATTAGCTACAGGTAGAACCACCGTTCATAATGGAGTTTGTTTGTTGTCCATGGACAGTAATGATCACACACCATCAGATGGCGTGCAACTAATAAAAAAAATAAAACAACAAACATACCATTCTTACAAGTTGGCTTCGTGAACTCCAGCTCATCTTTACCATAACCCTTGGCCACATCGTCACTGTATATAAGTGGTCCGACGTTGACCGCGCGCGGTGTGAACACCTGCCGCGCAGGTGTGCTCTGCAGCGCCTTGCCGGAGTTCGCGAGGAACGACTTCTTAGGCTCTGTGCCTTTCTTTACCGGCTCGTTGGGCTTTAGTGGACCAGATGACACGGTTTTGCCCATGTTTTCTGTAGGAGATTAATGTGTCGGAATTACCATAAGTATACTACTTACTTACATCATTCTATATAAATTAAATAAAAAAATATATGTAGTCAGAAAAGAATATTACTTTAATAAGGAATTGAACAATCATTTATATTCACTTACCGATGTTACACAAAGGTTGGCGAGATACATTTTTCACAGCTTGTCTCGTCAAATGATCGCCGAATATATCGAACAGTGATTCTGCCATCTCAGTGCTCTCTTAATTTCAAAATAAACAGTTGTAAGAGTTTTCGAGTGAAAACAGAAGAATTTCGTCCGTTGTGCAAATAGAAATAACCGTTTTTCAAATCTGTTTTGAATCCGTTTGACACTTAACAAATGTTCTGTTTTTTTTAAAGCTACATACTTTTGTTTCGATCAAGGAACTATTTAACATAGATCCCTTCTAAAATGTAAATTAACCAATTTTATACATTATGTTAATTATGTTAAGATAGCAATAACAGCGATAAGATAATATTTGATTGTTTTTTTCTCATTCAATTAGTTGCACAAGTTTTATTTACAATGTGTTAAAACTATAAATAAGTTCCTAAACGAAATCATAGTAGTAGATATAGATTATAAATAGATATGTCACCGATTTTATTGTAAATTGTCAATATTGTCAAATTTCAGCTAACATAAAGTCATAAACGTTGACTTGATAAGTTTGTGAGTTTTGCTGAATCTGAATCCATTTATTTACAATTTGTGCATTTGAATTTGTTTGTGTAAATTAAGGAAAATCCAAATAAAAATGTCGGATAAATCCGATAAGGCCGCTACCAACGGGGTGGCAGGGGAACCTCTTCAGAGGCTGGCATCCATTAAACCACCAAGAGATCTTTCGCTCGGCGGCGTGAAGCCGAACAAAAAAATATTTACTCCCAATTTGAATGTTACGAGGAATAAAAATAAAGGGTATGTTTTATTATTGTTGTTTTGCGTCCACCAAATCTCGAAATATCCTGAAATTATCAACATATTTCTGTTTACGCAAGGCCAGATTTCTTCCATATAATATTCATTCAGTATTTTTAGAATTGACCTGGCTCCATTATATTTTTATCAACTAACAGGAGCTGGAGACTAAAGTGTAAACAAATTCCTTTGTTTGTATCATAGATATAGGATGTCAAAGATACACAATGTCAGATTAAACGCGTTACCAAAACTTATATGTGTATGTGTGCGTAATAGTGTTGTTACCTTCATATTTTTTATCGATTAACATCCATTATTAAGTTGGCAAAGTAGCTTTTGTGTTCAAATTATTACAAAAAATAATGAAATACTATATTTTTATAGATGATTATTTATTAATATTAAAAACATAAAACAAGTATTACGAAATATAAAAAATTAAATTAAACTATACATAACTCATAGAAATGTCTTCTTCGAAATATTTGCTACATATAACTGCCGATTTATTTGGAGTCCAGTCTGGCCGATTTATTATTTTTATCCATTTGTCACGAACCTCGCTTGATCGACTCGGTATCCTTGAAAAGATCTATATAGGTAATACAAAAATTATTCGAGTTATAATAACAGGGTATTTGACATAAAAAATCAGAATATGTAAATTTCGTTACTATCCGTCAACCAAGTTGATGTTCTGTTTATATAGGAAACAAACGATATATAGGATATAAAGGAATGATATTTATTTTTACAATATATTATCGACACATTATCGATACAATATGACGTCACCATATTGTCAAGCCCTAGCGTGGATTAATAATTTAGTTCTCGTATATATTTTGGTAACTTTACTTCTAGCTATGAAATATATGTATTTATAGCAAGATAAATTAATATGAAATTGTATAAACTATGTATAAAACCAACTAATATGAAATTTGACGAAATATTGCTTAAAACCCTGGGATAGAAAAATCGTATTTACCTGTGAAACGTATATGTCGCCGCGGATGTATGTACTAAGGCATGATACATACATACTAGACTTAAACACATTAGTTTGTAACCCTTGATTGTTCTATTGTAATTATTCAAAAGATTATTCAATATTTTATAATCGACTTTGATCACGATTGAAATGATTTAAGGTTAGAATATTGTTACAATGTTTTAGATTTGGGTTATTATAATTAGTGGATTTAAAGGTTAGAATATTGTTAGAATGCTTTTAGATTTGGGTAGTTTTAATTTCTACTAACACCAACTATCTACGATAGTATTTACAAATTGTTAATGGATGACATTTTGATGTTAGAAATAGGTAACTGAGTTTGCATTTTATTAAATCATTTTTCAACTATTTTAGACCTTTGTAAAATCAATTCATATTCTGAAATCATTTTTAACATTATAATTTAAAATATTAAGTTACTTAGAACATTGTAAAAATAAACGAGTAACGAAATAACTTTTCCCCTGTGAGTTACGATAGTGGGGATGCGTCACTCGTCTATTTAAGACCGAACGCAACAGAGCGCCGGCACTTTTTTTATCGAGCGCTCGAGCGGTAAGGTCTCTCCAATTTTGTCTGCATGTGCTTCTAATTGTTTAGACTATTTATTTGATAATAATCGTTTATGTAAATCAAATCAAATTCAAAATATTAAAATATTGGCTTATATGAATTAATCTGATAATCTGAATTACTTAAAGTAAATGCTGAAATTAATAAAATGAGTTAGTAAATCAATGCTAGTTATTTTTGTGATTTTATTCTTATAGTCATAAGATTGATAAAAATAAATTAGTAAAAATTATTATTATAATAATAAAAATTAAAATAAATAAATTATTCTTATGAAAATTCTATAATTGATTTAAATAACTTAATAATGGATAAAGACAGCATGACCGATGACTCCCAAGGAGTCAACGGTCATCTTTTTAAAAATACTACGGTTAATCAAAATCCGATATCAGAAGTGGGATCGCTCCAGCGATCCCTTTCTGCCGGTCATATTTCAGACCCTGACTTCATTCCGGGACCCACTGGTCCAGAGGTTCCTACGGCAAATATTCCTCAACAAAGCTATCAAGCTTCACCTACGGATCCTGTAGCATTGTCATCTACAAGTAATGTTATACCTCCCCAGTTCTTTCTGCAGATGATGACTATGATGCAGACCATGAGCGAACGTCTTATACAAAAGACAAATGAAAGGGTAAAGATTACAGACATATTTTTACCCTCCTTTGACCCAGACGGCAGCGTTGGTGTCCGAGAGTGGTGCAATCATATCTCCACGGCTGTAAGTACATACCAACTTACTGATTACGATATCCGGATGAAGGTAAGCAGCTTACTCAAAGGACGTGCTCGAATGTGGGCTGACAACTGGTTAGTTACTACCTCCACTTGGGACGAGCTTCGCGAGACAATAATAAACACCTTCGAGCCAGAAAACAGGTATTCTCGTGATGTTCTCAAATTCAGAGAACATATTTATAGCCCCAATAAAGATATTTCTGAATTCCTATCCCAAGGGTGGATACTATGGAGACGAGTTACCAAGGACAAATTGGACAACAACGATGCAGTGGAAGCCGTCATCGGAATGGTAAGTGATGAACGTTTGAGGATAGAACTGATGAATGTTAGAGCTAAGACTGTGCCTGAGTTGATTTCGGTGGCATCTTCTATTAGAATTAAACGCTCTAATATGCCTCCTCCGCATTCACATGCGCCCCCTCAAAAACGAACTAGATTTTCACAAGATCATAGAAACATTCCTCAATGTAGTTTTTGTAATAAGCTAGGTCATGTCTGGCAAAACTGTCGAAACAGAAACGAATCTAGCTATCAAATAAAATCAACTACTTCCTCTAGCAGCACAGCCCCAGCCACCGCCGTCAATACAGGGAAGTATTGCTCATTTTGTGCTAAGCCTGGACACACTTTTGATACTTGTTTTCGTCGTGAAAAAGAAGTTGCCTCTAACATCAATTCCATAGCCAATGGTAACAAAGGTAAGTTAAATACTATGCGTATGTATGTTGGAAACATGGAAATTGATACAGTCTTTGACAGCGGTGCGGAGTGTTCAGTGATGCGAGAGACCGTTGCTAAGAAGATTCCAGGACGTAGAAAGCAGGTAGTCAACTATTTACGTGGTTTAGGTCCGGTACCCATTATATCCACAAGTACAATTAAAACTGTTTGTATTATCAATAATATTAATGTAGAAATACTTTTCCATATACTTCCTGACTTCGAAATGACAACTGATGTTTTAATTGGATCAGACTTACTGTTTAATACCGGATTAAGCGTAATTATAACCCGCAATACAGCCACGTTAGTATCTCAGCCCGAAGTCATGCATGTTCGTTCTAATAGTCCCATTTTTAGTAACCTAAACCATGACTTATCCGACCAATCTGAGATTGATCAATTACTGTCTCTACTAAACCGATATTCATATCTTTTTACGGATGGTTTTGCCAAGACCCGTGTCAATACTGGCCAGCTTGAAATTCGTTTAAAAAATCCGGATAAATACGTAGAACGTAAGCCATATCGACTAACCCCCATTGAACGCCAAAAGGTTAAATCTATTGTTTCAGAATTAATCGAGAACAACATAGTTAGAGAAAGTAGATCCCCTTACTCTAGCCCCATAATTTTAGTAAAGAAAAAGAACGGCGATGATCGAATGTGCGTTGATTACAGAGAACTAAACTCCAACACTATTCGTGACCACTATCCACTGCCTCTTATAGGAGACCAAATAGACCAATTAGCAGGTGGTAAATACTTCCATACGTTGGATATGGCCTCTGGTTTCCACCAAATCCCAATTTCCCCTGAGTCAATAGAAAAGACGGCATTCATCACACCCGACGGTTTATACGAATATTTAACTATGCCATTTGGCCTTTGTAATGCACCCTCTGTGTACCAGAGGTGTATTAACCGTGCTTTAGGACCACTTCTTAACCCTGGTAGTGCTGACAATGGTATTGATAGCATCGCTCAAGTCTATATTGATGATGTAATTAGTAAAAGCCATGATTTTCCTTCTGGTCTTTTACATCTTGAAAGAATTTTTATAGCCCTAAGAGATTCGGGATTCTCGATTAATGTAGAAAAATGTTCATTTTTTAAGCGATCCATTGAGTACCTTGGTAATGTAATAGAGGATGGTAAGGTTCATCCAAGTCCCAAAAAGATTGAGGCCCTTCTAAAATCTCCTATTGCAACCTCTGTAAAGCAAGTTCGACAATTTAATGGCCTCGCAGGTTATTTCCGTAGATTTATTCCAGATTTTGCGCGCATAATGGTTCCCTTGTATAACTTGACTAAGCAAGGAGTTAAATGGTCTTGGACCCATGAACATGAAGAAGTACGTCAAAAAGTCATCCATCACTTAACTTCCAGTCCTGTACTAACAATTTTTAGGGAAGGCGAACCAATTGAACTCCACACCGACGCCAGCTGTCTTGGATTCGGAGCGGTTCTCGTGCAGGTAATCAACGGTCGACAACACGTCGTTGCCTACTTCAGCATGCGGACGACCGACGTCGAAAGCAGATATCACTCCTACGAGTTGGAGACGCTAGCTGTGGTACGAGCAATCAAACACTTTCGACACTACCTTTACGGGCGTAAGTTCAAAATCATTACGGATTGCAACGCCCTAAAAGCTTCAGAGCACAAAAAAGATCTCCTACCTAGGATTCATAGATGGTGGGCTTATCTACAGAACTTCGAGTTTGAAATAGAGTACAGGAAAGGCGAGCGAATGCAGCATGCTGATTTCTTCAGCCGAAATCCCAACTTCTTAACAGTTACCGTGATGACGAGAAATTTGGAATGGCTTGTCGTGGAGCAGCGTCGAGATCCTCAGCTTAGATCAATCATCGATGCCCTCCACAACGGTAAGGCGGTACCAGGGTATGTCCTCGAAGATAACGCTCTCAAGTATGAAAGGACCGACCAGGTATTTGGTGCACAAAAACTTATTATGGTACCTAAATCTTTTCAATGGAGCCTAATAAACACCTTTCACACCGCCCTCAAGCATACTGGCTGGGAGAAGACTCTTGGTAAGGTCAGAGAAACTTATTACTTTGACAAGATGAACACCATTATCCGTGAATTCGTAGAAAATTGCGTGGTATGTAGATCATCTAAACAGTCTTCAGGAGCAACGCAGGTACAGCTTCATTCTATACCAAAGCCAACCGTACCGTTCGAAGTGATCCATATGGACATCACTGGGAAACTTGGGACACCACAGGATCAGGAATACGTCGTGGTCACAATCGATGCCTACACAAAGTACGTATTGCTTCGTTACACTAATAATAAAAGCCAGCATAGCGCACTGGGAGCTCTGAAACAAGTAATACACCTATTCGGAGCACCGAAGCAGGTTGTGGTGGATGGTGGACGTGAATTCCTTGGTGAGTACAAGAACTATTGTGATAAATATGGCATAGAAATACATTCAATTGCACCCGGCACCAGTCGAGCTAACGGCCAGGTGGAACGCATGATGGCCACATTAAAGAATGGTCTTATAATGATAAAAAACTATGAGGTGACCGAGTGGCACACTGCTCTAGAAAGTCTACAGTTAGCATTTAATTGTACAGTACATAGAACAACCGGTATCGCTCCACTCACACTGCTGACCCGACGCCAGAACTGCGTACCGCCAGAACTGCGTACCGCCAGAACTGCTGAACCTGGTAGATTTTGACAATCAGATAATTGATTTTGAAGCAATTCAGAGGCATATTCAACAAAGGATGATCGAAGCTGCTGGTAAGGATAAGGAAAGGTTTGAAAGAGGAAGAGCGAAAATACAGAGGTTTCAAAAAGGGGATTTCGTTCTGATCAAGAATAACCCGAGAAATCAAACTTCACTTGATCCCAAGTTCAGTATGCCTTATGAAATCCATAAAGTACTCGATAATGATCGCTACCTTGTGAAAAAAGTTATAGATCATCACGGACGTCCTAGAAAAGTATCTCATGACCAGCTGCGACGAGCACCCCAACCGGGATGCAGCAGCGAAAGGCTGATGACCATGTCGCCAACTAATGTACTTGAACCTGTACAGGAAGAAGCCCAACCAATTGACGAAAAAGAATCCGGACCATCGGGCCTCTGCACTGGACCATCCACTCTACGGGCAGATGCTAATGAATCTTCACAAGATGACTAGTCTCCTCTGGCTGTGTAATCAAACCATCTTGATTTGGTGAGCACTTTTCAAACTATTTTGCTTCCTAAAATATTTAACACATTGGTGTTTTCTTTTTAAATAGTTCTATTTCTTTATAAATTTGTTGCTGAGTTATCGTGCTTGCTATTTATAACACATGGCGGTGTTTAAATAGTTACATATCAAAAGATGCATTTGGCGTGCGGATCCGACCCATAACCACAAAAGATGTTATTGACGATGTGGAGGCGTCATATAACCACTAAAAAAAAAAAAAAAAAGATCCCATTGTTGGACAAATATTAATAATAAAATTATGTTGTAGACGGGTGGAGACGTTCTATGACAAATCAAAAAGCTGTTATGTGTGTTCGAGTGATGCCCCAAAGCCATATTAAAAAGATGTTATGCTTCGTTTCGGCGACCCATAACCAAAATTACAAATCCAAGTATTGTAAAAATCAAGTACACTCCGTATGTGCTGCTTTTTAAAATACTGGAATATTAAGCCGATAACCCATGCATTTATAATTTTATTCAGAAATGAATGAATATTGAAATTCAACTATTTAAGTTACGAAGTAAAAATACGCATCTAGGTTTACTGTGGAAGTACCTAGCTAAACTGTAATAAAATGATTTCATTACACGGCGCAGAGCACGCACCGCACATCAGTATGGCCGTGTCGCCGCGGATGTATGTACTAAGGCATGATACATACATACTAGACTTAAACACATTAGTTTGTAACCCTTGATTGTTCTATTGTAATTATTCAAAAGTTATTCAATATTTTATAATCGACTTTGATCACGATTGAAATGATTTAAGGTTAGAATATTGTTACAATGTTTTAGATTTGGGTTATTATAATTAGTGGATTTAAAGGTTAGAATATTGTTAGAATGCTTTTAGATTTGGGTAGTTTTAATTTCTACTAACACCAACTATCTACGATAGTATTTACAAATTGTTAATGGATGACATTTTGATGTTAGAAATAGGTAACTGAGTTTGCATTTTATTAAATCATTTTTCAACTATTTTAGACCTTTGTAAAATCAATTCATATTCTGAAATCATTTTTAACATTATAATTTAAAATATTAAGTTACTTAGAACATTGTAAAAATAAACGAGTAACGAAATAACTTTTCCCCTGTGAGTTACGATAGTGGGGATGCGTCACTCGTCTATTTAAGACCGAACGCAACAGAGCGCCGGCACTTTTTTATCGAGCGCTCGAGCGGTAAGGTCTCTCCAATTTTGTCTGCATGTGCTTCTAATTGTTTAGACTATTTATTTGATAATAATCGTTTATGTAAATCAAATCAAATTCAAAATATTAAAATATTGGCTTATATGAATTAATCTGATAATCTGAATTACTTAAAGTAAATGCTGAAATTAATAAAATGAGTTAGTAAATCAATGCTAGTTATTTTTGTGATTTTATTCTTATAGTCATAAGATTGATAAAAATAAATTAGTAAAAATTATTATTATAATAATAAAAATTAAAATAAATAAATTATTCTTATGAAAATTCTATAATTGATTTAAATAACTTAATAATGGATAAAGACAGCATGACCGATGACTCCCAAGGAGTCAACGGTCATCTTTTTAAAAATACTACGGTTAATCAAAATCCGATATATACTTTTGTGGATTATTTTTCCTTGTAACAATACACTTAACAATACAGCAAGACACCATTGTAACCAAAAATCAGAAATACATAAATAGTAGTTTGATTTTCACTAAAACATTAAAACGTCTCGTAGCCGGGGGAGCTTAAGGCCGCTTATTCGAAGAGAAATTGACACACTGTCACTTTTGTTGGCATCTTTTTCTCTCTAGTAGATTGTCTATATGAGTTGACATATGTCTGTCTCATGCTTTGTTGGTCTTTAGCGTAGCGAAAAAATTCTAAGTCTATGGTTTGTATATACAAACATTATTTGAAAATACATTTTTGAAATGTTGTAAAATAATCACTCCATGATTGCATATTTTTATGAATTATTCATTTATTTTATGTATTTGTTACAAAATCCACAACTTTGATTCTTATGTAGATACATTTCTCATACAACACTGTTACAGTCAATTATGGATTTATAATAAATAACGGTGTGGGTAGCAAATAATAGAATATATTTTTCCTCATCTTGTTCTAGACCAGCACCCAATGTTCGAGATAACAAGCGCGATGACAAAGGGAAGAGAGAACGCAGAAATGACAGGAACAGGAATTTCAAAAATGGACCCAACATTATTAAATCTGGTGGCGTTTTCTCTGAAGGTAATTTTTTTATAATATTGTAGTAGATTAGATTAATATCTATAATCAAAATCAACCCCGATAAAATTTGTCACATGGCTATAAATCATCAATAAATAACAAATAAATCATACCTAATACAGACCACATGCAATGCTGCACCTAAGGGCTATGTTGGAAGGTTTTGGTTAAGAATATCTCCCTTATCACTCTCTTCAAATGCACAGTAATAGTTTATGAGTAGCGCTTACTTACTATAAGGTGAAGTATATCCCGGTGTAAGAGTCAGATGAACGTATCTACATTTTGTCAATTTTACAGGAGAGCAAAAACAGTGTGAAAATTCACCACTTCAAACTTTACCAGATCATTAATAGAGATAATATACAGTAGTTGAAATAAAAATATACAGGGTGAATTTTTAAAACGGGCCTTCAGGGCCAAATCCGAAACTATAAGTATTAGCGAAAAATGCTGAAAGGAGTTACGAGGCCGATTTTGATAAAAACTAAAACTGCATCATTACTTTTTTAAAATAACTTTTTCCCTAGCCGGGAATCGAACGAGTTCATTTTGAAAAAAAAATACACCCTCTATATTATTCCACCATCTGATAGTGTCGCTTATAAGGATTAAATTCTGGGAAGTAATGTTATGTGACAAATTAAGGGAAAAGGAAAATTTTGAAGAAAATACATATTTTTCCATACATTGCCATACTAATCCTTAAGGATTATGCATAACAAATGATTTATGTATAATTCTTTAAAAACATACGTAAGTTATACCATTGAAGAATTTGTTGGTTAATCAACTAATTATTCGATGTTATAAACGTGACATACGGCTTAGTATGAGAAAGTAATAGTTTGGCAAGTAAATTACCGCCGTTTTTAGGATTTATTTTTTAATAAAAATAGATAAGTGATTAAATGGTAAATTGTTATTGTTTGTTGTTTTTCACTACGTTTCAACAGTAAATATGATTTTCTATATCTCTTTGTTTAGTTGTCATTCGGATTTGACTCGAAAAAGACATTCTCGCAAATTGTCAATTTTACATCTGTATTAAACGAAACTCCGCCCATAGCAAGTTAAATCTATTATAATGGTCCTAAAGGTAACCTTAACTAAGTCGGACATAAAAATATAAATTCTTGAAGAACAAAACGTCCATTTTGAATGATTTGAAACATTGAGCCAAAAAAATTGTTAATACGCGAAATGTTTAAATTTATGAAAGGCGGGAACTTAACTGCCAAATCAATATGAAAAAATATGTATTTTCTTAAAATTGAGGCTTTTCCTTTAGTTTTTCATTTATCATTACTTTCCAGATTTTGATCCTTATAAGCAACACTATCAGATAGTGGAATAATATAGAGGGTGCATTTTTTTTCAAAATGAACTCGTTCGATTCCCGGCTAGGGAAAAAGTTATTTTAAAAAAGTAATGATGCAGTTTTAGTTTTTATCAAAATCGGCCTCGTAACTCCTTTCAGCATTTTTCGCTAATCCTTATAGTTTCGGATTTGGCCTTGAAGGCCCGTTTTAAAAATTCACCCTGTATATTAATATATTGTCCTACTATTAGAGTTTTGAAAAATATAAAAAAAAATGTTTATAAGTGCTGACAAAGACACAATAT
Source organism: Epargyreus clarus clarus (assembly GCA_014595695.2). Lineage (NCBI taxonomy): Eukaryota > Metazoa > Arthropoda > Insecta > Lepidoptera > Hesperiidae > Epargyreus > Epargyreus clarus. Next base: position 11,674,030 of record JACTTY020000001.1, read on the forward strand.
ATATATTTTTATTTATTAAATATTGAATATAGCATTATGTTACTTTGCCATTTCATAAAGGACTACATTGTGAACCGTTTTGTGAAAAAAAAACGATTTTTGATATTTTGTACATACATTGTCTGACTCTTACACCGCGATATGATTATTTGTAATTTGATGTCATGAACGTAAGATTACTTTAGGGATTTTATACTTCGTTTTCAGTACCATAAACAGTTATTTGAATATTATTTTACAGGCCTTGGCAGTGTTGAGAGGCAGTCCAACCGGTCGTCGTACTACAGCAGGGAGGGGGATGGGGGTGGGACCCCCGCCTTGCAGAAACCAACTATCAGAGTTAAGGACGTTGTCAAGGTACCGTTAGAATCTAAGAGAAGGATTTTCTTTATTGCAATAAACCTCTCACTAGGATTCCTTGCATCACTGGCGGGCTAAGCTCGCCACAGGGCTGAGGCGGAAATGCTGAATGAGGTGGGGTGAAAAGGTGAATGGAGGCCCTAGTCTAAAAGGATGGTATAATAACAAATGTCTTGTAAATATTTTTCGCTGACAAATAAATATGTCAGTGATGGTTTGATTTAGGTGACCTTTTGTTTTCTTTTTAGTGATACGTATACATTTTACAGATTGTTTGGTCCTGATGAGTTTGTCTGAAATGACCCAAAGTCTATAAACTCAGTCCTGTTCCCGAAAATTAATGTGATATTTTTTTTCAGATTGACAAAGAATTTGAGGAGCAAAGGATCAAGGCCATAGTCGGTAATCAAAACAATGAGGAGTTGGAGTCCGAGGACTTCAAGCACATTCTAGACGTAGACGCGCCAGTCAAGCTGCCCATGGACGATGGAGGTATTTTTCACCACCACACCACACCATTTTGGAGGTTTCTTTTTAAAAGAGTGGTGTTGAGAATATGTGTATACAGGGTGAATTTTTAAAACGGGCCTTCAGGGCCAAATTCGAAACTATAAGGATTAGCGAAAAATGCTGAAAGGAGTTACGAGGCCGATTTTGATAAAAACTACAACTGCATCATTAGTTTTTTAAAATATCTTTTTCCTTAGCCGGGAATCGAACGAGTTCATTTTGAAAAAAATTACACCTCTATATTATTCCACTATCTGATAGTGTCGCTTATAAGGATCAAATTCTGGGAAGTAATGTTATGTGACAAATTAAAGGAAAAGGAAAATTTTGAAGAAAATACGTATTTTTCCATACATTGGCATACTAATCCTTAAGCATTATACATAACAAATGATTTATGTATAATTCTTTAGAAACAGACATAAGTCATACCATTGAAGAATTTGTTGGTTAATCAACTAATTATTCGATGTTATGACTATGACATACGGCTTAGTATGAGAAAGTAATAGTTTGGCAAATAAGTTACCGCCGTTTTTAGGACTTATTTTTTTAATGAAAATAGATAACTGATTAAATAGTAAATTCCTATTGTTTGTTGTTTACAACTTCGTTTAAACGTTAAATATGATTTTCTATATCTCTTTTTTTAAGTAATCACTCGGATTTGACTCTAAAAAGTAATTCTCGCAAATTGTCAACTTTACATCTGTATTAAACGAAACTCCGCCCATAGCAAGTAAATCTATTTTAATGGTCCTAAAAATAACCTTAGCTAAGTCGGAAATAAAAAATCAAAATTATTGGGAAACAAAACGTCCATTGAGCATTTGAGCAAACATTGAGCCAAAAAAAATGTTTAAAGTAATGAATGGCGGGAACTTAACTGCCAAATTAATATGAAAAAATATGTATTTTCTTAAAATTGAGGCTTTTCCTTTAGTTTGTCATTTATCATTACTTTCCAGATTTTGATCCTTATAAGCAACACTATCAGATAGTGGAATAATATAGAGGGTGCATTTTTTTTCAAAATGAACTCGTTCGATTCCCGGCTAGGGAAAAAGTTATTTTAAAAAAGTAATGATGCAGTTTTAGTTTTTATCAAAATCGGCCTCGTAACTCCTTTCAGCATTTTTCGCTCATTCTTATAGTTTCGGATTTGGCCCTGAAGGCCCGTTTTAAAAATTCACCCTGTATAGTGTAGCGCTGCTGTGTTGTGGTGTGAAAGGTATGGTAAGAGAGACATACTTATCTAAGGCATTACAGCCGTCAGGGGTAGCAATGCGTCATAGACCGGCTCTGGCAGGACTCTTATCGTATCTGAGGTTGATTACAGACGTCACTTCGATTTTATAAAAGTTGTAAGGTAAGTAAGGTGCTTTAGTCCATGGATCTAAATGAGCTAAATGATTTGTCTATCTATACTTATTTAGTCACCAAGAACATTGTATATAATCCGATAATACTTCCATGATTAATGTTGAGCTAGTGATTGAGATGTCGTCTTCAAAGCTCCAAAGGTCTGGGGTTCGATCTCTGGCATATGATTTGTGTAACTGCCCATCATTTGATACCTATACATAGGAGTGCGGGGATAGAGGCTTTCTTATTTAGTCCTCAAAGACTGGTGGATTCAAGAGGTACCATCCATATACATTATTGGTTTTCATATTTTTGGTTTTAATTTTCTTTTCAACTTATTTGTTTTAATTTTGGTTTCCAGGCATTACTTTTAAATGCTAAAATCTTGGGACTTTATGTTTCATCTATGCCAGTGATACTGCATCAGCGATTGTTCCTTTCCCCATTTCGAAGCTTTTTTTTAAATAGTTTTTAATCTGAGACACAATACATAATGTAGAAGTTTATTTTTATGTTTATTTAAGTATAGACAGTTTAAATATTTGCAAATAATCTCTTTGACGATCTAATAATAATAATTCTGTATGTCTTACATGTAATGAAGAAGCCAAAAAGAACATGTATTTATAAAGTTCAAAAACAATACCGAAAATAGTTTCTTTGATCATTTTTAATATTTTTTTTCATTAATTTTTTATATTTCATTTTTGGGTCAGTATTTTTAGAAACATAGTCATATAGAATATAGACCCGTGATGTAATTATTGGAGTATATTTTATATGCCCAACCAATATCAGTTGTCTCAAATTAAAAATTAAGGTACATACATCCCAAGTTTAATGTTAATGGTTTGACCATTAGAAAATGGCTGTAAAGTAACAGAGAACCTGGTAACTGACCGGTATTTCTTATAGGCTGGGCCCATAGCCAAGCGAAGGTACCAGTGAAGATCAAACAAGAAGTCGTGGTGAAGCAGGAACCGGCGGACGATATAGATTGCCCCAGTAAGATATCTGCTACCATGCCTCGCAATGCTGGCCGGCCATGTAAACACTTTTACATGGCTAATAAGTGTTGCTATACAAAAAATAAAGATAATATAACGCTTCCAGCTGCAGGTTTCGATGTCCCGTGCCCTCGGAATACTGTCGGCCTATTTGCTCTTTTGTTTTTTTTTTAATTATTTGTTTTTTTTGTTGTTATTGGTAAGCCTGTAAGCAAGTCTAGTGAAACGGTTTAAGGGATATACAGTGTTGCTATAGCAAAAAAGTATGATTTTAATTACAGATGATGTTTTTTTTTTTAATTTTTGTTTATGCTTTTTTGTCTTTGGTTTGCTAGAAGAAAATACTGAAATTATTTTTTTCAGTTCCAGACGCGATAGTAGAGGACGAACCTAAAATAGATTTGAAGGAGGTGTTTGAAGATACAAATGTGGTGAACTTGTTGAGGAGCGAGAAACCCACTCTCATGTTGCTTCAGGTAACAATAATAACGTTTTGTTTTCATGTTGTGGACACGTAGTGACTTTTCGCAACTCGTCACCTAGTATTTCTGAATCACGCTATCGAAGTTTTCTTAATATTTTGCATAATTTTAAATAACTTTCAAAACTACTTAGCAATTAACCTGGTGGCGGCGGGGAGGGGGATGGATCTCCCATTGCAAAATATTGAAGTAGAAATTTAATAGCAGATAACCCTAGATGTTGATTTATTCTCGTATAAGAGCAGTGTGGGCCGTTACCACGGAGAACTACTACCTCGGAATGCCTCGGATAAGTACTACTAGATGAACGGGTGGAATGCGGCCCCCCTCCCCGAGTACCGCCTCATGCCCCGCTCACATCGTAGTACTGTTCGCAGCTAAAATCACGCTGTGTTTCGCGCATCTCACAATTAACAAATAATTTCTGGATTATATTTTTTTGTTTAATGTTGTTATTGTCATCGGTGTACATAGTTATTGTTTCTTTGTTATTTAGTACGTTATTTGTTAAGTTTTGACTGTGCCGTGTGCTAAGACAGCATCAAAATGGGGAAAAATAAGACTGTTTATAGCGGAGAGCGAACAATATTATTGCACGTTTTACGTTTTACATTCAACTTATTGTACTCATTATTTTCCGTATTATTAAACAGAAATTTATTTAAAATTACATTCCACAGGTATAAATCAACATTTCACAACACCTCATTATTTTTTTACCAGCGGTACGCAAAGGTCTTACGAGTGACGTCACGTTTGAAATTCATTTAGTTGGCTTGGTCGAGTAGTATGTCTCCCTACACTCTGTAATCCAGAAAATTTAACAGCAGCGTTTAACACTGATCTATATTGCTATTTATAGTTGTATATAAGATGATTTTCACCCCCAGTTGCCGGACACGCTGCCGGGGCGGGGCGGCAGTTCTGAAGACGATGCACCCCGCCGCAAGCCCGCACACAACGACCCCTCCACTTCCAGCATTTCTGACGCCGGAGACAAGAAGACGGTATGTTGTTACCCCTTTAGCTCTACACAATACACCCTGTATATTTTCATCTAAGGAACATATTGTCAGCAGTGCTTGATTATAATAAAATGTATAATATAAGTTATATCGCAAAAAAGTGTAAATAATACAAAAATTAAAGTAAAAACACTTCTAGTTTAATAAAGGTTCATGATAATCAGTATTTAAAAAAAAAAAAAAGAAAAAAAAAAATACTTACCACACCCTTCAAACCAGAACACACCAGCACTGACAAGTGTTATTAGGCGGAAATCCAAACATGTTGGTAAAATTATTTCATGTTTTTGCTACATTTCAGGACAACCGGTGCAGACTGTCAGACTTGGAGGAAGGTCGCATCGGCAAATTGTTGGTGCACCGCTCCGGTAGAGTCACCTTCGCACTGGGTGATACCATGTTTGAGGTGAGAGCTGTGCACTGTTCACATTTCTAAGAATGTGTATACAGATGATTTGGTTATATATGACAGCTGCATTTGCTAATGACCATCAGGTGGATTGCGTGTGTGTTTAATAATAATAATAATAAGCCTCATATCCTGAACTGCTTTCTTCTTTCTTTTGTATTATGGTTGTCTCTTTAGATATAAAATATCTCTGAGTTCAGTGTGCCTCTTCGCAAAGGCCTCCTCTAACAATTTCCATTGTACTCTGTCTCTAGCAACCGTGTGTGTTAACTACTTCTTAAATGTATTTGGGGACAGTCAGCCACTGGGAAGCACAAAAACATATTGCCAACAATAACTAAATTGGAATGCCCCATACACTTTAGTATAACCACTTCAGAATGTTCTTATCCATGACTAAGCTAGCCTTTCTTCTTTTAGATGTGCTCAGGCACGAAAGCAGCGTTCCACCAAGAGGTAGTGTCCATGGCAGTTGATGATGCATCCCGGTCAGCCAACCTGATATCCCTGGGACCTCTGCAACACAAGCTGAACATCACTCCGGAGTGGGAAACCATGTTCTCCACTATGGCTGTATAGCATCAGGAAAAACTAGAAGAAGAATACGACAATAGTGCAACAGACACACACATACAATGTTTAAGTGATAGTGATGTGAACAGTGGAGATAAGCCGTGGTTAGCCTTTAGTAGTGAAAATTTAAATGAATGTCCAATAAGTGAAAGCACACCTTCAACTAGTGGTACTTCTTCCAGTATCAGTGGTAGTACACCAGAAACATCAGCTGTGAAGAAAAGCCCTCCGAAACCATTCAAGCCGAAACCTTTGAAAATAAGCTCTTTAAACATAAAATCTTTGATGGAAAACTTGGAGAAGAGAAGAAATTCTGCAGAAAAATTAGAAAAAAGGGAGATTGGATTAAAGAAAAAAAAGAAGCGAAAACCTGATGTGGTTGACATGGGGTCTGCAAAATGTTTTCTAGAAGATTTTCAAATGACTGATAGCGAAGATGGTGACTCAGAGGTGGCCTCACACAGCCCTATTCCAAGTACATCTGGACTAGATATAGAAAAGAGTTCTGTAGAAGACAATGTGGGTAAAACTAAAACGGATGCTCCCGTTTCTGAAATGCAAAAAATGAACATACAATGTATTGACGATGGCCGTGTGGAGTCATCAGAGATTGAACCTGTCTCTGTGCCTGGAGATGTCACCAGGGTTGCTCCAGAACCTAATGGGAGGAGACTACGAAAGAAATCTAAACTCACACCATATATCTTAAAACACAAGTATTCAAGACATCAACAACATACAAAGAAATGAATTGTTGTTGTAACAATAAGCAGTAGTCAGTAATATTTTTGACAAAATCTTTTTGAAGGAATGTGTTTTAGTCCTAACTAATATTTTAAATGGAAATGGAAGTTTCTTTTTTTTTTGTTTGGTACTTTTTCATACCTAAAAACATGATTGTCATGAAATTTTGTACACATGTTGCCAGGGATTCAGAACAGACATAGATAACTTTTATGCTGAAAAAATCATTCCCGAGAGTGATAAAAACCTTTGCCCACGTGTGAAGCCGCAGGTAAACGCTAGTAATTCTGTAATTCAAAACTTGAAAGGTATAATTGACCCAAACTAAAATAATATATAAATGCAAGACTATGTTGGTATATTAGACAAATTTATGTAATAAATACGTAGTTTGATGTTCTCTTTGTCTGCCTGTCTGTAGTCAGATTTTTATTTTCAAAAATCAAAAAATATAAATTAATAGATGTAACTGGTCTATATGAATCCATGTGTGTAAATCTCTAAACTCTAGGATATTGTGTAAATCTAGAAGTTTTGGATTTGGTTGAAACTAGTACGGAAATCGAAGGTTCATTTTCAGGCACTAAAAATCAAAGTCACTTAAAATAAGATCTTTTACATTATGTAGTGATTGTAAATACATATTGTATCTTGTATGTAACGAGGGCATAGCTCTTTAAAACCAGTGTAAACATTGAAGGCCTGGCCACACAACGCGAATTCTAAATCTTTCGAAATAATATACTTTCCACTAAAACAAAATGTCAGTCAACATATCGCCTGCTAACCTATCGCCGGCCCTACAATTAAAAAACAAACTAACGCGAACACTCACCCAGCACCCCTGTAGGTATATAATTCAAGGACCGAGTTACAATACTTATTACATAGATACTGTGCTAAAAGTAAATTAGGACACCTCTGAGTTGTATTACGCGGATTACGCCCGTACGCCCGCGTAATTTTCCAATATACGCTCGTACGCAAATCTGTAAATAATACAATGGCCGGCGGCAAGAACGCCTAGTGCTCTGACAGGAGTAACAACATAACTCGGCGGTACAGCGCGGCATCAGGATTTTCTTGTAGCGTCAACTACTAGCGCGGCGCTAAATAGCGTTGTTTGGTCAGGCCTTAAATTAATAATTTTGTAATGTATATTATCACATCTTTATTGAGTGTAAGATATATTCTATTTAATACAGAAGATTTGTTTGTTTTATTTCATGATGTAGAACCTTGATTCAACTGAACTGATATTTGCATTTTGCATATATTATTTATTTTGTAATATTGAAGTAACAACAAGCATGGAGTCCACTTAATGATAAAGAGCTACTGCTGCATATGGATATCTGTAATGAACCCCAGATAAGGTTAGATTTGTAATAGAGTTTGTTTGGCCATATAGGCCCCCTAGGATTAAGTTAGAACATCTCAAATAAGTATGACTTCTTTACCACACATTTCTAAGTGGGGCACAAGACTGGTTAACACTACTGTTATGAGGCACAAATAGGGCCCAAATAGAGGTATAGCACCGTTAATTTTGACATGAGAAATATAGACGCATCATTATTTAACAATATATTTATGAATACTACTTATATACATTTAGTTATAAATCATTTATGCTGTAGCAGCTTCTGCTGTCTTTTGTTGTTTTTCTTCTTGTAACTTGATGGGAGTGTCTCGGCCGGGGTATATGTTGCCTTTCAGGTCGATGGCAAAGTTGTGGTCTACAGGGTTTGCAAGTGCCTTGTCTATTGCCTCATCCAGGTTTTCAGGTGTGATGAATGATGTGCTGAGTTCCTGAAATTAATATATTTTTGTTACATACAAGTAGAATGTGAGTACATACAGTTATATGCTATAGATGAGTTTTAACTACAAATTGACATTAAATTAATTAAAACAGATATAGGATAATGAAACACTATCCATAAATAAATCACAATTAAGTGATGTAATGTAATAATATATATTGATACCTTAATTTGCAAATCAGCCAACTCCACTATTGTAAAAATGTTTTTATTATTTATTTTAATAGCAAAGTGGAGTTGGTTGGTTGGTTGATTTGGGAATTAAGGTATTGATATGTAATGTAATAATATGTAAGTATCCTGGAAATTTCTGGATGTGCTGTCCCTCAACAAGCAAAATTTAAAGACAAAAGTCTTACCGTCTGTGTCTTAATCGCAATCGAGGCTTTCTCAATTCGTTCCCTGATCTCTTTGTCCTTGGCTTCCATGCGGGTGAGCGCGTACTCCTCCATGGCGGCCAGCTCCTGCTTGCGGCGCTCCTCGCGCTCCGCCGCCACTTGCGCGTTCCACTGCTCGTTCAGCTCCACACACCTCGCCCATTCCTCCGCTTCCAACTTCAGAGACAACTCCGAAGTATCACTCTCAAGCGAAGATTTCTCTCGTATCATCTCATCGTTGAAGAACCGACGGATTGCACGCATCTGTGTGTTGTAATTATTATTTATCCGCGACAACTCCAGCCTCTCCTCCTCGCTGACCACGGGACGTTTTGGAATACGGTATATTTTGCTCTTCGCGACCGGCAGCCATCTTGGCTTCCGATGCGCCTCCGCGCTCTGTGTGATCATAGGCCATGTACGTTTCAACAAACCATTGTTGGATATCATTATGTTTCTAAAAATCAAGCAAATTTCAACACAACAAAAACATAACCTTAGCTTAACGATTTAAATTCATTGACATCTGAATGATCAGATTCTGACAGACGATTTTTAACAGGATACAGCTGCATAAGTATGAAGTACAGATTATAAATGATTAATTCCTGGAGTAATCACTAGTGTAATTTATTGTTATTTTATATGAGAAATATTATTTCTGTAAGCAAAAAATAATTATTACATTATTTTTTTATTTTGATATTTAATCAAGATCAAAATAAATAAGTTGATGACACTGTGTCATCTCATTTGTCAAATAAATACGATGTTTTGATTATTTTGATATCAGCTCCGTTTGATATGTCCGTTTAGTAAGGATACAGTGTAAAATGATAAAATTATCGGCTTTGAACGATGAATCAGATGAAGAAAGTGGTTCCGAGGAGAGAGTTTCAAGGGAAGCACCCGAGGAGATCGCTTTCCAGCAATATGCGAAGGCGCTCGATCTTCAGAGAAAAGGGAACCTCGGAGACGCTACGACTCTGCTCAAGGACTTATTGGACACTGAATTGCTGTATGACGTTAAAATTTCCGTGCCGGGAGAGAAGGTACCCAGTCCGCTGCTTAATTTGAAGTATTTGTGTTACAAAAATTTAGCCGGCATGTTGAGTTCGGCCGGCGAGCTGGAGCCTGCCATAGACGCGTACCGCTCCGCGTCCGAGCTGGACGGCACCGACGTGACCCTGTGGCATCGCTTGGGGCTCCTCTACATGCGCGCTAACCGTTACGAGATGGCTCTGAGTGCGTTCCAGTGCGGAGTAGACTGCAACCCGCGCCATTGGCCGTGTATTGATAAAGTCGTCACGCTTTTACTAGGATTGGACTTACGTAAAGAGTGCATCGCTATGATTTTTGACGCTCTGCAACTAGACCCCGGCTATATGAGGGCTATAGTGTATAGACAACATATCTACACAAAGTACAAGTTTGAGAGAGATTACTTAGAATACATAAACCCAAGATATGTATGGAACGAAGCAGAAGACGATCCAGTTGATGAGGAAATAGCAGAGAAGCTTCTCAAAGAAGCTGAGAGGATCCATGATATATTTATTGAGCAACAAAGAGCCGAACGGTTCAAATACATCATACCACATTTAAAATTGCAAAAACCAATAACACAATTGACTTGGAAGGCAGTCGGGACAGCATTAGTTGACATGCATCACTACATGACCGAAAATTGTTACAGTCATGCATGTCCGCTAATAATGGCGGTTAGTATTGAGAAGAAGGAAGAAAAAATGGAGATATGTGAGGAGGAAGGAAAACCTGACATTGTTGAGAGCAAATCTGAGGAAAATATTACTGATGTTGAAAAAATTACTGACATATGTTCGGAGAACGAGAATAATGATGTTTCTGATAGGGACAAGCCGACAACCGACACAGAGAAGGTTGAAAGCGACCTAGAGTCTACACAGGAACAAAAGTCTCAAAAGAAAAATACTGTAAGACGTCGAGGCAGCGATCTCAGACACTTGCAGCAGTGGGAATGGTGTAACAATCGGCGTTCGGGACGGAAAGAAACGTAAAGATGACACTATATATGACACTTTGAGAAGAATGGTCCCTAGTGGTTTGGTACCAGAAATTATAAAGAAAACAAATAATGAAGATAAAGGAAATTGCCACATTACCGCATATCTGGGTAACTTGTTTGAAGAAAAAAATAAAGAAGAGATGCCAAAAGTTGAGTATTTTGGGTCCGAAGATGAACAAAAGGATGTACAATTATTCATCAGTAAGTTCTCAGAAAAGAACTATGATATAATAGATATCCTGAAGGTTTATTTGGCTATTCTTGCCGGGAAATGGAGAATAAAATGGTCAAATGATCTTATAAAAGTATTTATCGAAGCTAATAAATGTTATAACAATCATATTGATATTCCAGCTTGCACGGACGACAATAAGGCAGAAATTTTGCATTATGTAGCAGTTAATTTGTTGACAGAAGAGTTTATTTTGAATGAAAAATTGAATCTCAGTACAGATGAAAATAAATCACATGGTCTTAGTGTGATAGAATCTATTGGCATTATATTATCATTAAAACCACTCATGTTTGGTGTTGTTGACCACTTGGAATACACGTTACGTCAAATCTGGGTTAAGATACACGTGCATTTGCTAAGTAAATGTAATGCACTTGAATTGGACAGCCGTTTGGAGCTTTCATATGTATTTAATGATTTACAACATCGGCGGGATTATTATAACTTAAACGTCATTAACTTTACATATAAGCCTGATATAAATATCGATGAAATTTTGGAATCTATACAGTTTATAGAGAGAAATATGAAGTTAGAAAGAGTTGAAGATCTGTATAGTAAAGGGAGTTACGAGGAGGTTATAGCCATTGTAACGGACACTTTTGAGCACTTTAAAACATTAGCAAAGGGGCAGGAGGATGAGGTTTCATTAGACTTTGCTGTGTACTTAACAATTATTCTGGATACGTATTGGGCTCTCGATAAAGCTGAGGATTGCTTCAAGTGGTCGTTTATATGTTTACATGAAGCTTTAAAGCACTATTTTCGCAATACATCCGGGTCTGCAGAATATGAAAAGTGGACTTTGACGGTTGTCAAAATATTATGTAGCATCGAACATATACTTGTCAACGAAGGATTGTCGTGTTTGGATTGGATAATGCCAAAGGAACTTAGCCAAGGACTGGAGGACCTCATCAGGATTATTGGTCACCAAATTGAGACAACTGCAACAGAAATGCCCTTTGATACTGTTATTCCTTGGATATTAATGCATTATATTTTACAAAGGGAGGAGGACCAAGGAAGAGGCCGATCTGCTACTGACCCAGAAATATCTGATGAAATCCCTTATCCATTAATGGTATTGTTTATTGGTCATGAGCAATTGGGTCTTAAATACTGGTGCAGTAAATCTGACAGCAAACTTCTTTATTTCATTCTCGACACGGTTGTACCACGGTTACGGTCGCCCTCTTTGTCCAAATCTATAGAAACCATATCTCAGTTCCTAGAACAATGTGTCTATTGTTTGTATCGGCATCCTTCCCGTATACAGAAGTTTAAATATTTGAATGACCATAAAAGCACTGAAAAATTCTTAGATTGGCATAGAGCACAACAATTGTATGAAATTTTTCGACCACTAGAGCTGCCTGCGTTGGAAGGAAAAGTGTCTAAAATCACTGCTGAGACGGAAGCTTTGTTCATTCAAATATTAGCTTTGCTACCCCCAGAATATGATCCGGCTAAGTATGTTGTCGAAATGGAAAAATATATGAATGGTACTGACGAAAAATTACCTGTATTTCCGACACTTTTACCATATAAAATGAAAGATATTTATTTTCTGTTAGGCGATTATAACTTCAAGAAAGAAGAGTCGGATATTGGCATTAAATATAGTACTCTAGATGTCATTATAAATAATAATCGTTACGAGTCTTGGGCCCAGATATCATTAGCCATGGCCGTGAAACTCGTGAGGTTATTGAATTCCTGTAAGAATCTTAAAAATGACAAAGAATTTTTGGACCCCGCAAAAACGGCAATCAGATGTTTCAAGCGCTCCTTACAATTGAATCCTTCTCGTAAGGATGTGTGGACTGAATACGGAAGTTTCGTTTATGCTGTGCATTCGTTTTCCTCAAGATTACTGAAACAGGCCAGTGAATCACTTAGCATGGAAGACTTTGAGTCCCTTGAGAAACAAAAGGAAGATATGTTGGATACTACACAGAAATGTTTTAGCACTATTTTGAGTGAAATGAATAAGACCAATGACAATGAAATGACAAATGAAGAGATATGGCAAGTTTACTATATGTTGGGCAAGGTAGCAGAAAAACGAAGCAAACCGCCATCAGTGTATTTAGATTACTATATGCGAGGAATAAAATTTTTACAAGAAGTCCAAGCAACCTATCCTACAAAAATCAATTACAGTACACCAACTCATCTTTGTATAGAAGTCTTAGAGTTGCATTATAGGATTCATGCTTCCATTCTTAAATATATCGAGCAACATGAGAATAAACCTATACCAGCGTCAGTTGGCAAAGTGTTCTCCGCTTGCATTGAAGAGTGGTTGCAAGGGCCATATACAAGAAGAAAGAGGCAAGAAGGCAATAAGGCAGAAGGGGACTTCAGATCTGATGAACCAGTGCAGGCTGCGAATATTCTTAAAAGATCTATTAGCGACGCCGGCGAGGAGGACACTCATGAAGTGAAAAGACTTAAGTCAGAGTCTGCGGCCGCTAAAGTTAGACGATCGGTTTCTTATGACACTGAGCGAACTGTTGTGAAAGAAATGCCAGTTGAAAACGTACCTCAAAATGTTGAACAAGACGCAGTCGTTGATAAAGTTGTCGAAATTAATGATACTCAAAAAACTGTTGTATTGGACGAAAGCACAAACGATCAAAATGTAAGTGAAAAGTGTGAAAAAAAAGAAGAAGAAACCGAGAAAAGCCAAAGTATTGTGCCAGGGAAGAAGGAAGAAAGCTCCAGCTCTACGTCTTCCACTTCATCATCAGACTCTAGTTCCAGTGATTCTACGTCGGATAGTAGTAGCGATTCCGCTAGAGAAAGCGACACCTCGAGCAAATCTTCTAATGAATCGAAACCGCTTACCGATGATGAGATCATGAAGATCGTTTCCGCCTGTCTCGACGCGCTGGAGGACTGTGCGAGTCGTTTTCCACAACACTACAAGGCAATATACCGTCTCGCTCATTATCATTTTTACTATAAAAAAGGCAAAGATATTGAAAGATGCAGAGATCTCATGTTGTTGACATTTACATCGAGATTTGGACAAAAATTAGCCGGTCTGTTCAGCGAACGTAAGAACACGAACTTTTTTAATAACATCTGGAAAATACCTTCGAGTGAAGTAGACAGAGGAGGCAGCTTCGCTTTTCACATGAATCGATCCGTCTTGCTCACAATGGAGATACTGAAAGAAATTGATGACCACACAACCCTACAAGAGTTGAGTTTTTACTTACAAAAGGTGCCGGATTTAGGCAAGCAGTACCTACGGGATTCTGACAGGGAAGAATTAGCACAACAGGCGTTCTCTTTATGTGTGCAATCTCTGAAGGGTCAGTTAATAAAGTTCAGCCAGCAAGCCGATATAAAAACTAACGACGTCGAGCGGCAAGCACTGAAAAGTTTAATGTTGGATATTTATAGGTTCTACCAAAAAACTCAGAAGCAACCGAATTCAAAACAGTTTACAAATCTACTCATCGATGCATACAAGCTGCTCAATAATGGACCTCTTGAAAACAAGAACTTGGTGGATCTCAGCATGAAGTATTGTCAGGCATTAAAACAGGGAAACGCGGCCAAGTTACAGAAGCAGCAGGCTGCTAAAGCTGCAGAGATCATCAAAGTGGCTGCAATTCCAACCCAGAAACCTGATCCCAAACCACCAGTGTCACCGTTACCATCCGTAAGTCAAGCAGCCGGGCTGCCGAAGATATCAGCGCAAGATATGGCTGCGGCGTTACAAAACTACATGCCGTTGCTGAATGATCCGTTATTGACACAACAAGCCGCCGCAGCGTTGTCTCTATCTTACCTGAGCAACATAAGCGCCACCATGGCCTTACAAAACACATTGCAGTCGTCACTGCAATATTCATTACAGAATTCCTTCCAAGCCGAATTTTACCGACAGTGTGTAGGACAGTCATTTTCGCCGTTCAATCTACCACCACCTAAGAAACAAAAGCGTGGGCCGAAAGCGAGTTCGGCGAGCAGATCTGTTCCTGTCCCTTCTCAGCCCAAGATTCCGAAGCCGATTTCCACGCAAACCACGTCAGTCGTTAAAGCGATTCCGACCTCCGTCATCACCAGTCAGAAGTCAGCGCCGTCCTTGACGCCCAGCATGGGCACAGTGTTGCCAACGTTGCCCGCATCGATGACCGCGAATCTGCCCTCGTTCGGTGGGCTTTCTTCGCACAGCTCACTACCCGCTCAGGCTCACATGTCATCAGCATCTACTGTAAGCACTACGATGCATCAGAAACCGCCGTTGCCGCACCAACAGGTCAGTCCCGGTAAAACGTTGCAGGAAAAGTTGGCAGAGCGACAGAAAAACTTACCATCCGTGCCCAAGGCGCCTCACGACACGGTGTCGCGAGAGATAAGTCAATCGATCAGTAGGTTACCGTCTTCCTTGACGATAACAAAGACCACCGTGCCGAAGCAGCCGCTAGTCGTGGGCAAGAAGCCCGAAGCAAAGAAATCGCTTCCATTCTCTGAGCCAGAACACAGGCCTAAACCTATCGCGTCGGATGAAATTATAATTCTCGACGACGATTAATCTTAAAGTGTAAATGATCTTTTATATTACCTATAAATTAGACTGGCCAATGTAATTCATACAAGTATTTTGATTTGGACCGATATATGAATCTATAAACTATATATTTATAAAATATACCTTTAAGTTATAAGAAATAAATGAGAGAGTTTGTAATAATGACATGTTTTATTTACAAATGAATCCTATACATAATTACAAAATTAATGTAACTTACATAATGATGCGTATTTCTTAATAAATTAACATAAATTGGTTACATATTCTTTAAGATATAGTATGGACATTTAAATATAAATAAATTGCAGTCTGTGATGAAACTATTGTTAGAAAAAAATATGATTTATTATAATCATTTGTTCATAAGAATCCATAGATAAGTAAAGATTACTCACTCCTAACAAGAAAATGTTGACAGTTTTGAGAATTGAAATGGTTACGTAAAAAGTTTTGCCACGTCTCCGTGCTAAAATGTCCCTAAAATATTTAAAATAATTATTTATTTATTATGTAAATTACGCAGTATTAGTTATTTATTCGTAAATTTTCTCTAAAAATGTTTTTATTTGTTAAGAATTCAAAAAAAGAACTTACTAATAAGCCGGTTGTGGCTTCATTCAATTTCAAGGCGGCGAAGTATCTTTACTAATCTATGTAAGAATCTATTAATATAAAAAATCAGGACCCTTTTCGGTTATTTGTCAACCGATTGGTTTTTGGTTGTTAGTAAAAATATTCGATATTTAATCATTTATGCTAAATTTCCCTCAACGAAACAGCAGTTTCAGTTAATATAAAAATTATATAATATTGCTTCAACATTATACAGTTCCTAACAGTTCCTAATGAATTTTAAATATTCTTGACATCGGCCTATCGCTCATTATTAATAACCAATCTATCCATAGATTTGCCTATTAAAAATATTGAGAATTTATATTAGATAGAGTTACTTTTCGATCTTTGGCTTGATGGATTGATTATTAATAAAGGTCATAAAACTGGAGTAAATACACGAGGTTTTCACCGTAATATTATAGTTTAGGATTTTTGGAATATATTTCGATATATAAAAGGGTATGAGGCCTTCCGACTTGTCTTTATATAATAGATAACAGACTAATCGACTCATGGGCAGGATTGCTTTGCTATCTTTGCCTGGTTACATTTTGTCCACGGGCAGGCTAAATTCAAACAACCTGAGTTCAGTAGCGGACTGCAGTCGTCGGAGGCCCGTGGCGGAAAATGACAAATGTGTCATGTCATGGAATTATTCACCTGTGAATCGGTGACCTTTTTATTCGTTGATTATGAATACACATTTCTTAAATTGTTTGGTTTTGACGACCTCGTTTTTAGCAACTGTGTTTAGAGGCCAACACCTAGGATGGGAGGCACGGGGCGGACCGTCCCTTCCTCCCCACTTAAGCCTCAGTAAAAATTTCTTTAACAAAATCTTGTAATAAACTTTAAATTATAAAAGTTGCAAACGAATGTACAGTCCACCTGATGAAATGACTACTGCTGTTATGTTTAATATGGATCTGTAATCTGATAAATAAATGAATTGAATTGTAATGAAGCACAGATAGAATTGGAAATCTACAGGTCGGCCATAGAGGGTTTGCTGGAACGCCTTATATAAGTTTCCAGCTTACCACACTAAGGCCGTTTGTCCACCGCCACCGAAACCGAGAACGAGATTATTTCTGGCCGATTTTAATATGACGTGACGGTTTGTAGTTTGTCCACCGCTACCGATAACGTCGGTTTACTTTATTCCAGCTATCACGCGTGACGCGCGGTGGACCCGCGGCAATAGTATATGTATTTACCGCTACTTCGGCGCCGTCATCTCGTTCTCGGTTTCCGTTCGGTGACGGCGGCGGTGGACAAACGCTCTAAGTCAGAACACAACAGCGTTTGAGACAGAAACCTTTAAAATATACATGCAACTTTGAAAATGGCCTTGTGAGACTAACATTAACCAGGCGATCATAGCTAAGATATGATGTTCATGCTGCACTATAGCACTCTATAGTGGTAGAAGTCCATCAGCATATGACTCAGGTTCCAGCCGGCCGCCAGGGTTCCCAAGTAAGCCAGGAACAGCAAAGGTAGCGGCAGCAGGAATATCCTCGTGTTCTGTAGCATCGGTAGATCTGAAAATACAAAAATATTTTTTTTGTACATTTGTAGTCACGAAACAAGAGTGCGAGAAGCATGAAGCTGTAATTCAAAATTGAAAAAATATATTATACTAGCTGACCCGGCAAACGTTGTGTTGCCATGCAAATAAAAAAATGTTAAGGGTGAACAACCCTCATCACTTAGGGGTATGAAAAATAGATAGTATTCTCAGACCGACTGAATATGCATATAAAATTTAATGAAAATCGGCAAAGCCGTTTCGTAGGAGTACGGTAACTAACATTGTGACACGAGAATTTTACATATAAGATTATTTTACTAAATGAATAATTACTATAACATCGGATTATCATAATGGCGAAATATGCATGCAAATATGCACTATCAAAATATAATTTATTGTTAGAGTTTACATATATATTATGAAGGAATCCATTGTTCCATTTCTATAACTTTTTTAACATTTATTGTTTTTTTTTTTGTAAATAAATAATATGCTTCCTACGTCTACGGGCGAAAATACCTTTTTATACATAATAGATTACACTTTCTAAGGTTTTTCTATCATTTTCTAAATTGCAAATCAATATAATATATTTTATACAGTTTTACTTGTAAAAATATATTTATTTTGTTCAGTAAATTACTCAACGTAAAATATGTAATCTTAATTTCGACACTCAGTATCAAGCAGTCGTGGCCGAGCGGTTAAGGCGTCTGACTAGAAATCAGATTCCCTCTGGGAGCGTAGGTTCGAATCCTACCGACTGCGTCGGTTTCACGTAGGTCCACTTTTTAAATTAAATTAAACGAAAAAATGCATAATTATATTTTTTTATTATAAATAGAATTTTATGTTTTATTTTTATTATTTATTTAAAATTAAATATACAGGGTGAATTTTTAAAACGGGCCTTCAGGGCCAAATCCGAAACTATAAGGATTAGCGAAAAATGCTGAAAGGAGTTACGAGGCCGATTTTGATAAAAACTAAAACTGCATCATTAGTTTTTTAAAATATTTTTTTCCTTAGCCGGGAATCGAACGAGTTCATTTTGAAAAAAATTACACCTTTATATTTATTCACTATCTGATAGTGTCGCTTATAAGGATCAAATTCTGGGAAGTAATGTTATGTGACAAATTAAAGGAAAAGGAAAATTTTGAAGAAAATACGTATTTTTCCATACATTGGCATACTAATCCTTAAGGATTATACATAACAAATGATTTATGTATAATTCTTTAGAAACATACATAAGTCATACCATTGAAGAATTTGTTGGTTGTTTAACCAACAAATTCTTAATTAATTATTCGATGCTATAACTATGACATATGGCTTAGTATGAGAAAGTAATAGTTTGGCAAATAAGTTACCGCCGTTTTTAGGATTTATTTTTTAATGAAAATAGATAACTGTTTAAATAGTAAATTCTTATTATTTGTTGTTTACAACTTCGTTTCAACGATAAATATGATTTTCTATATCTCTTTTTTTAGTAATCACTCGGATTTGACTCTAAAAAGTAATTCTCGCAAATTGTCAACTTTACAACTGTATTAAGCGAAACTCCGCCCATAGCTAAGTCGGATATAAAAATATAAATTATTGGGAAACAAAACGTCCATTTCGAATGATTAGAAACATTGAGCCAAAAAAATGTCAATACACAAAATTTTTAAATTGATGAATGGCGGAAACTTAACTGCCAAATTAATATGGAAATATATGTATTTTCTTAAAATTGAGGGTTTTCCTTTAGTTTGTCATTTATCATTACTTTCCAGATTTTGATCCTTATAAGCAACACTATCAGATAGTGGAATAATATAGAGGGTGCATTTTTTTTTTCAAAATGAACTCGTTCGATTTCCGGCTAGGTAAAAAGTTATTTTAAAAAAGTAATGATGCAGTTTTAGTTTTTATCAAAATCGGCCTCGTAACTCCTTTCAGCGTTTTTCGTTAATCCTTATAGTTTCGGATTTGGCCCTGAAGGCCCGTTTTAAAAATTCACCCTGTATACAAGCACAAAAAGCATCCTGATTTCAGAGCACAATTTTAAATTTAATTTTTGAAATTTGCTTGATTGGGTAACTAAACTGGAAATCTTTGCATTGACAGTCCGGTAGGGTTAACAATAATCCTGCTATGTCTAAAATGTGTATTTTGCCACCACTGTAGGACTTTTTTTGTTTTGTAAAAGTAGGATATAAGCATGCAGTGAGAGATTACTCTCGCACAGCCGCCCATGGACATCTGTAATCAATCTCTGATAAGATTGGGCTACAGACTGATATAAGTCATAAATGCTACCTTTGAGGACTACATTAGAAAGCCTTGGATAAATAAATCTCCCTTACAACACGCAGGCAGAAATAGGTGTAGTGGTGGTACCACATTTTAAATCTGTAATTTTTGAAAGAAAAAAAAAACACTTATTATTTTTAGGTAGGTTTATTTTTTTTATTTTTCGTACCCAAAGGGTAAAAACGGTTGGT
This sequence comes from Epargyreus clarus clarus, assembly GCA_014595695.2. NCBI lineage: Eukaryota > Metazoa > Arthropoda > Insecta > Lepidoptera > Hesperiidae > Epargyreus > Epargyreus clarus. Next base: position 11,694,198 of record JACTTY020000001.1, read on the forward strand.
AGACTTCACATACCTTTTACATTTTTTTTTATAAATCTCTCAGGTATGCAGGTTTCCTCACGATGTTTTCCTTCACCGTTTAGCAAGTGATAATTAATTTCTAATACGCACATAACTTTGAAAAATCAGACGTGCATGCCTGGGATTTGAACCTCGGACCCCTCGAACGAGAGGCAGAGTTTCTTAACAACTAGGCTATCACTGCATGCCTGCCCTTCCACTCGTACTTGGCCAATATTTTCTTAAACTTTTTCTTATAATATGAAGTAGCAGACGAGCATGCAGTCCACCTGATGGTAAGTGGCAACTGCCGCTTATAGACATCTGTAAACAACCCCAGATAGGATTAGATATTCGTACCGGAGGTCGGCTCCAGATGCGCCGCTACCCCTGAGGACTAAGCTGAAAGCCTCGGAAAAGTATGTCTCCCTTACCACACCTTTCAAACCAGAACACAGCAGGGCTTCTAAAGTCTCAAAAGTCGTATAACTAAAAAAAACTCACTGCTATATCCCAGGAAACTAATGTAGAGGTAGTAAACGATAGACGCCAGCCAAAACGAGTTGGACACGAAGCAAGACAGGAACCCGCTATGTACCAATAGATCTGTGGAAGTAGATTTTTTTTTTTATAATATAGGAGTAGAAGACGAGCATGCAGTCCACCTGATGGTAAGTGGCTACTGCCGTCCATGGACATCTGTAATGAACCCCAGATAGGATTAGTTATTCCTACCTGAGGTTGGCCATAGATGCGCCGCTACCCCTGAGGACTAAGCTGGGACGCCTCGGAAAAGTCTGTCTCCCTTACCACACCCTTCAAAACGGAACACAGCAGCGCCTAACACTGCTGTTATTAGGTAGAAATAGGTGTGGCGGTGGTGCCGCCGGAGTCGAACCACAAAGGGTTCTACCACCTTCACGGTATAAACGATTAGTATAAACTAGTAAATCTTACTGTAATGAAATGAAATGAAATATATTTATTTTGTATAGGCCAACGGCGGCACTTACAAATTGTCAGTTACAATATTTTCTTAAACTACTACCGGATCGGAAGCGACCTCTACTGAGAAGATCCGGTAAGAAACTCAGTGGGTTTGTCTTTTTAAATTTTAAAAATAATTATTCTTTTTCATTTTTTTAAAATACCCGAAACTAAAACTTCCTTATCTGTGATCGACTTCGGGTAAAATCTTTTCTATATTGAATTGGTTACAGATGTCCAATCTTATAAAAAGAAATGACTAATATGCAAAATAAGTAAAATTTAAGTGTTAATTATAACTACAAAGATTAAAATTACGCTTATCTGCACTTAATTAATAATGAAGGTATATTTTTTTGTTATTTCGTTTTTATATTGTAAGTTTGCAATGAGGATATAAAATGTAGATGTAAGTAAAAGATATGTATATGTATCGCTGTATTTTTCGTAGATTATTTGAAGTAGTGTGTGAAATTTTAGTCTAACTGATGATAAGTGATTACTGCCCCTCATGAACATCAGTATTCTGTAACCATCTGCATGTTAAATAAGAGTTCTATATGAAGCGGATACAACAGATGTGTTGCCACTCAAAAAAACTAAAATAATTCAATCATATTATTATGTAAGTAGTTAGTAATGTTAGTATGCATTGGAACAGAAACTACTTTTAATTATAATGAAAAAAAATATAATGAAAATAGCTCGCATATCTTAAATTTAGTCGTAGTTTGAGCATGTAGTCCAATTGATGCTAAGTGGCTACTACCGCCCAAGGACATCTGTATCTGTAATCGACCCCAGATAAGATTAGATTCCTACAAAAGGTCGCCCATAGATGCACTATTACCCCTAAGCACGAAGCTAGAATGCCTCGGATAAGTACGTCTCCCTCACCACACCCTTCAAACCAGAACACAGCAGCGCTTAACACTGCTGTTATGTGGTAGAAATAGGTGTGGCGGTGGTGCCGGCGTAGTCGAACAACAAAGGGTTCTACTACCTATAAATATGCCAATGGGTGTTAGTTTCATTCTTTATTTATTATATTTTATTATGCAGGTTAGGTTTCGAAAGTTTTCACTTCTACTGGCACTCCCGGTGCAACCCGGTGTTTTTTTTTGTAAAAGGTATAGTCCGTACCGAATTTCTAGTCCGCTCTGCAAGCAGGTGTAGTCAGAGAGCCAATACGGTCGAACACAACTACAAGCATATACTCCGTAGCAATACTAAGGGTACACTAATGCATAGCGTACATAAGGGTACACTCCCGGGCGAGATCGTGCAGCGGAGGGTGCTGGGGGGCTCCCGCGCTGTCTTCATTCCGCTGTCATCTATAATTTTCTGTTGCGACGCGAGTCGTTTCTATATTTAGAGCGGGCTAGAAGTTTGGCGCGGACTATACAAACGATTAAACAAAGAGCGTACTGCTAAAGAGCAGGATCTGGAAGCAGTGCAGCAGCGAGAGCGGCGGGAAGAAGGCGTTGATGTGGACGTCGAAGGCGTAGCCCCACTCCACGTCCGGCGACGACTCGCGACGCAGGTACCTGTTGCTCACGTACCTGCAATATTCAGAAAACATATTTTTATAATATAAAAGGAGTAAAGCACGCAGTCCACCTGACGGTGAGTACCTATGCCGCTCATGGATATGTGTAGTCAACTCCAGATAAGAGTCGGCCACAGATGCATTGGTAGTTGGAATGCCTTGCATAAGTATGTCTCTCTTACCACATTACATTATTATTATTATAAATGTATTATTACTATCTAGTTACCAAACTACTCATCTTCAACCTATTAATTCCGTACTGCTGGCAATGAGTCTTCTGTCAGTATAAGAGAAGTTACATGGGTGTGGCACAACAGTAAAAGTATCTATAACATTAGGATCCAAGTAGATCTGCTCTGCACGTGGACACAAATCCATGTGACTGCAAACTAGCTTTTATATCTCTCTAATACCTAGAGTTTGTCATCTATTAAATTAAATAGTACTAGTGGTGCCCGCGGCTTCGCCCGCATTTTAAATATATAATAAGCATATTATATCTTTAAAATCTAATCTAAAATCTAAAATCTTATAGCAATAAGATATGATATGATAAGAGATATGATATAAGATCAAATGCAAAGTTTCCGATTTTATAAAATGTATATAGACAAATATTCATTTTTATATAAATAGATAGATGATCGACTAACATGGATAAGTACAGTTATGTAGGTAAATTATCCACGGCTCCCACGGCACCGGGTACCTTTTGAAGGTTTCCCCATCGTAAACAAAAAAAAAAGGTTAATTATGAAAAAATCGAATTTCGATCTTCTGGGTTGAAAGATCGATTCACTGAATCGATTAATTACTGGAGATCGATTAAAATAATCGATTTTTTGGTTCAAAAGATCGATTCTCCGATTAATCGATCTCAGATCGCCATCCGTAGTTCCCGTAGTTCCCGTGGGATTTCCGGGATAAAAACTATCCTATGTCCGTTCTCGGGTCTCAGACTATCTTTGTACAAAATTCCATTTAAATCGGTTCAGTGGTTTAGCCGTGAAGAGACAGACAGACAGAGTTACTTCCACATTTATAATATTAGTAAGGATTAGTTAATAATGATAACCTTTTTTTTCGCTATCCTCGAAAAAAGATCGAAAATAGAATCGATTCTTAGGGCCTCGATTTTTTTGTGAATCGATTTATGGCACTTTGATTCGAATCGATTCAAAAATCGATCTTTTTCGGAAAGAATCGCCACCCCTAATAATCCCAATAAATCTATATAAACAAATATAATGTTGCAACCGTCTCCGATTGCAAGAATTGATATTTTTAAACTCATGGTTATTTAGAGAATGCCAAAAGACCCATAAACGTTAGTAGGATCCATTACTGGAGACCGATTAAAAAAACGACTTTGTTGGTCAAAAAGATCGATTCTCTGGTTAATAGATCTAAGATCGCTATCTGGGATAAAAACTATCCTATGTCCATTCTAGGGTCTCAGACTATCTTTGTGCAGAATTTTATTAAAATCGGTTCAGTGGTTTAGGCGTGAAGAAAAGACAACCAGACATACAGACAGACAGACAGAGTTACTTTCGGATTTATAATATTAGTAAGGATGTATGTCCACCAAAATTAAAATACACCAATGTTAAGTGCTGTTGTATTCCTGTTATAACAGTTTCGTAAGATATTGAGGAATCAAAGAGAGCATCTGTGACTAGCCTCATGTATAACTGTAACCCTTTTTAGGGCCACATTTATATTTGTTTAACTGATACTTCAATTTTATTAAAAAAAAACTTAAATGAAATATTTCTTTATAGAACTATCTACCAGAATATAGTGGAGACGAGTATGCCAGCGCCGATGAAGTCCACAAACACGACGAACAGCACAAACAGAGACAGCTGACTCCACGTGAGGCCCAGCTTGAGGGCAAAACAGACTGATGATACTGGAATTGTATAATGTTACATGTTATTTACTGGTTATATTTATTCATTTATTTACAACAGTAAAGCATTCAACAAGTAATTTGAAAGTGGTAGAACCCTTTTGTAGTTCATTGCCAAGGGCAATCAACTACACCTATTTCTGCTAATAACAGCAGTGTTAAGTGACAATAAGACATACTTATTCGAGGCATTCCAACTAAGTCCTCTAAGGGTTTTATCTGAGGTTGATTACAGATGGCCAGGGGCGGCAGTAGTTATTTATCATCAGCTGGATTGCATGCTCATTTGTTACTTTAATAATATTTAAAATGTATTTTTACTGGCTTATGAGGCCTTACAATATAGGCTGTAATACAATAACAAAAAAATAATACAATAACTTCATAAGCCAGGAAAAAAGCCCGAAAAAAAGTCAGGAAAATTTTAAATATTATTAATAATAAGCTTAATTCACTTAATTAACACCAGTCCAAGCTTTATGCACATGGCTGCTTATAGACATAAGAACTAAATTTTAGTATTAGGCAGCATATGCATGCATACATGCATTGAAGTTTGGAATGCATGTTTTCTCTAGCAACAAAAGCATCTGTGATGTACTATTGTGATCATATTACATCTCTTTGCAATTGTATTTGCTTCAATAAAAATTAAATAAACAATATTATTGTCTTATAACAAAAATAGTATATATTTTATGTTATCGAGAAACATACTTACAGAATAGAAATACACTTAACAATACTAGGAAGGCGGGATCATCCCTGGCAAATTGTGATTTTGTACCTGAAATTAGTAAATAAACATTATTATTATTCAACTAAGTTATATGACTACACTTTTTTGCTATGCAATCAAAACATGAAAAGCTTTATAACAGCTTTTTAGAGATGCTTTATTAGTTATACATAAGACAAATATACTTGTTAGACAAATAGCTTAGTTAGAATTTCTATGAGTCGTACATGATTAAGTGTTTAATATATCAAAATATTTGTGATTCAACCTATTTAATACAAATATTTACATGTAGGTACATATGTAATATATTTTGAGATAAAACCTTTTGCAGTTTAAGTCTGGAGGTGCCATCAATATAGCTGTTTCTACCTTATAACAATAGTGTTATGAGCTACTGTGTCCTGCTTTGAAAGGTGTTGTAAGAGGTATCAACATAGCTTTGGCCAACATACATCATACTCTAATACTACCAGGGCATGATTACAGATATCCATGCATGGTTATATCCACTAACCATCAGATGAATAAACATGTTTGTGTGCTACCTAATTATCTTTAGAAAAAAAAGCATTCTTAACATTGTACTACAAGTGATAGAACTTTTTGTGGGTTACCTACTGCAACTTTACTATGATTAAAGTTGTGTTTCATGGGTGTAATCCAACAGACACTAATATAAGACTTCACCTCCATTTCTGACCACAGCAGTAACTACTTAAGATCAATGGAGCTGCATGCTATGCGTAAAAAGTCATGACTCTTGTCAATTATTAATGTGTGGTGCTGCTGGTTAGTCGTAGGTTTACTTTATATACAAAGAGTCTGTTATCTTTATAGTACTTTATACTTTAGTTTTTGAGGGATGTTAGAAAGAGAAAAGACATAGTATACAAAAGTACTATCCTATGTGACGAGCGTACAGGGTATTCGAGACGACTTTATAAACTTCAATTACTTACGTTTCCTATAATTGAAATTCCTAAACACTTTTTGCGGTGACACGAACAAGTACACCATTTGCCAGGCGGCAAACTCGAAGTCCATCTGATTGAACTTGAAGAGTCTGCGTAAGTATTTGTAGCGTTTGACCGCCGCGCTGGCGGTCGTGGGCTGGTAGTTCGCGGGCGCTGGCAACGGAGACGTACTCCTTGGGTAGTTTGGAGTAGGCGATGTTGAGTATTTCATCATTTTAACTTCGCAATTACTAATTACTTGACAACTGTGGTAGGGTCTAGTGAGTACCAATCTCTAGTGATTGGTAGACTTTTGCGAAGATAAGTTGGACATTTATTTATTTACAAGATTAAAAGCAACTTTTGATACGTCTGATTCATTGAGCAATGATACGTCACGTGTCAATGTCAGTTTAAACATACGTCATCTGTCAACATTATATCATTCTTGTCACAATTGTCACAAATGGCGGATTGGGAAACGTTTAGAAATAAGTTAAGTTGCAGGGTTTTGTATAGTTACATGAACGGTTAAGCAATTGGGTACTTGACAGTTATAGCAATAAAATATGAAATATGTTGGATATGATAGCTTATAAGTAAACATAAATTATGCAGTATTTCGTTTATTTTTTAATACGTTCTAAGTATATTAATTTTTAAAAAAAAAAAATCGATTTTTTATCTGTGGATTTTAAATCCCAAAACGGCGACAGTGCTGCCTCAAATGTCATGTGACGTCACTACATCGAAACCAAACAACTAACAAGACAAATAATAATTAAATCGTTTGCTGTTAGAGTTGGTTGAATTTATGTTGTGAACCGAAATGAAGCCATACTATATTAAAGCTGATAGCGTGAACCTGCTTAAAGAAGATCCATATATGCAGTGCAATAAATCAAAATGGATACAAAAACTTCCGTGAGATAACCTATGGAAATATCAAATAAACAACGTAAGTAAAACATTCTTTATATTTACATTTAATCATATCGGACAATTAAAACATTTCTTAACTGACTTCAGACAGAAGAAAGGTTGTCTTCAAGTGATTATTAAGATTTTTTTAAATATACTTATATTCTTATGTGAACTGTTTTAAGGTTATTAATTGGTTATATTTATATTTACAGATCTTCCCGACAATCGTATAGTGACGACGTTATAGAGTATGTGCAGTTTAAGAGGAAGGCAAGTTTGTGTTTCATGAAAAGTAAAAGTTGTCCTGAACACAAGGTACATCAATGAAAATGAAAATGTGATGACTGTCCTGCCTAGAAGAAGTAAGGAGCCAAAAGTTTCGAAAGTGGGCACCAGTCTGAAATACATAAAGTAAAGTACACGGGAAATAGTACTTCTTTACTTGCATAACCTACCCAACAAGATGAAGGAAGAAAAGTGACCATACAGTTCCTATTATTGCATTGCAATTTAATTCTGAAAATGACAGTGATAAAAATATATATCCATTTGTTACGGAAAATAATTTTAGTAATGAAGAAAAGCAGACACGCAAGCAGCACAAAAATTTAGCTTAGGTGATCTGTAGTAATTATTGTAACTGTAACATATGATAAATATATACAAAAGTTCTACTGTGTGTACTCACTAATAGAACCATATAAACCAAATAAACAAAGAAATCGGTTAATAAAATACTAATATTAGCAAATCATGTATTTTTAATTATACAGTCCTGTAACTTAATCAGTGCACATGCACCATCAATCATGAAATATTTTACATGTCATGAAATATTTTAATTGTGTCCTATTAATTACAGAATGGGCCCTTAAAATAGAATTCTCATAGACGTCTTATAATTCTATTCTTATCATAGACATCTATATAATATATTAAATATATGAATACTTCCACTTGCTGTTTTGTTTTGATTACGTCCCGTTCCAATGATTTGGAATTGACGAATCACTCGAGAGGTACTAAATTTATTCCTTTTTTTCAATAATACTTCTCTTACATAGATACATAGATTAGTATTTGTTAGGATATTTAGCGATCGTACTTGTACACATCGTCACTGCACACGTCTTATAACTTGTCATTTATTTAAATTTTAGTTATAATAGCTAAATAACTCTCAATTTTCTTCTAAGCGTTGTTTGTTTACAGTGTAATGACGTTCCGCCACAAAATGACACTTGACCGCCTGATTTAACGCGACGTTCCGTTCACCGTAAAGAAAGTTCGATTTTTATTAATGAATAGCCCTTTTTTGAAAAAGTGATCAATGAAAGGCATATATAATACGTATACTAATTCATTAAAACACTTTCCCAAAAAGTGTCAAGTAGCCAATTCTACGATTTCTGCGTTTCGATGGAAGGGTTTGCATATCGACTGATTTACATAATTATGTGATGATTATCTTACTCATTATGAGTGGCACTGGCAACGAAACTGTGATCAGCTTCAGCTAGGACCTCTGATCTTTAACGGCACGCCCTTCTAAAAGGAGTTGAAGGAAAATAAAACTTGGAATTTTTAGTTTAAGACATGTTTATTTATTTACAAAACTAAGATTCAATTCTTAACAAGTTAAGGCGGGAACTGATACAATATCTAAACAGTAGTGGTTGCAAAAAACGTTGATACTACAAATCCAGACATTAAATTACTACTTTCTGAACCTTAACCTGCCGCTCAATCTTTTGCGATACACAAAATCTAACAACTGTTAGTATATCACAAGTAATTATTATACATACTGCGAGTTAATTACAGACATAAAAATACAAAAGTTAAATTATTAAATAATATAAAATATAATAGTTATCACTAAACTTATAAATAGGTAGATTAAAACATAAATTTTCAGTAAAATGTATGGCCGATATTATTTCTTACACGTATATGTTTGGTAGAAAACTTATTTTAAATATTTATATGAGCCAGAAGTCGTTGTATCCTTTGCCACTTAAAATAAAATATGACTAGGACATTCCTTTTTATATTTCTTTTAGTGGTAACTGTACTATTGGTATACAAAGATACATTATTTTCACGGCCACATCTATATACATTATGTAATTTCATTAGAAGCGCTGGAAGTATATTAACCTGTTAAAATGTAATAAAATTCGCCAGTAATATCCTAAAAATGTTCATTTTGGCATGAAAACTTCTCTATTTTTTATTATTTAGCTAAGAACTTATCTAGTGAGCTTTTCATGAATGTCATGATACTTATAATGACTACACGTTATAAAGCGTTAGTGTCATTATTTTTCTATTCTAAAACGACTTAAGTTACATTCTGTTGCAGCCAGTTCAGGTAGTGAGTGACTCTTGTGTACACGCCTGGGTAACCTGGCTCACCACACTTGTTGCCGAAGGAAACTACTCCAATCTGAGTCCAGCGACCACCGGCTTGTAACATTAGAGGACCTCCCGAATCGCCCTGGAAAAATAAAAACATAATATGTAATGCACTATCATGGTAGATAAGATAAGATAATTTAAGATATCTAAATTAGTTGAAAAAAACTACATCTATACTAAACGCGGAAATTTTTCTTCGCAGTTTATAGTCTTAGTATAGTATTTATACTTGTTTTTCTCTTTCTTGTTCTATTTTTACGCGTCTCTCACCCTTTGATAGCACCGTTACAAATACCATGGGATGCTAGAGATATGATTGTAATTCTTATATTCAAATTATATTTCGTTCAAAATTTATTTCCGTTAGAATATTGTTTCATCGTCTACTTAACACCAAAAATTGTTTTACATGAAAAAGAAGCGGCATCAGGTAAATCAATTAGTCTCATTCAATTAAAAACCTTAATAACTCACCTGACATGCATCCACACCACCTCGCGCGTATCCAGCACACAAGAAAGTATCAGTGATAGGCTGGAAGTACGCTCTGTCACAGTCCTCATTCCTCCAGACGGGTAGCTTAGCTTCCAGCTGCCTAGAGCTCTCCCCGCCACCGTACCTCGTGGTGCCCCAACCGACTACAGTAGCCATCAAACCGTCAAACGTTTGCCGCGAGAGGTCACCATTGGGCAGGCAAATTGGTATGACGTATTTCGATTTCTGAACGTTTTCTGAAAAGAAAAAGGTGGCAGTAAATCCATAGTATAGGATATAGATACTTATACTGTGGTAAATCATTCGAAAATGAAAAGTTAGTCATAATAATTCTTATTATTCCTTTTTTTGTAAAATAGGAAGAGCATACGGGCATGCAGTACGATTGATAGTATAGTCGGCGTAAAACTGCTAGTCCGCTCTGAATATAGAAATGAATCGCGTAACCCTAGCAAATTGCATGACTACACCAGCTCGCAACAACTTCAGAGTGGACTAGCAGTTTGGCGCGGACTATAACGGCTACTAACTGCTGTCTAAGAAACTCTGTAATCAACCTTAGATAAGATTCCAGGACAATTTTTGGTCGACCATAGATGCGATGCGTTGTTACTAAAACGAGGGGGCCGACCACCATCTTTTACAAACCATCATAGTTCAGGAAAATTTAATTTCAATATTGCATTAACATTATTTTGTTTCTTACCACGACCTCCTTAAAACATTATTTTCAAAGTATGAAAATAATATTGTTTTAAGAGATGGTAGTTACCCCCAGAACAAAGCAGGGTTTAATAATATTATTTTTGGCAAAAGTGGTTTAATTGAATTATAGCATTTACCTATATTGAAAATTAGACATTAAAAGGTAAATTCCTGAAGCTTATATATTGTAGCTCAACAAACGCGATTAACATCTCATAATTAATTTGTTCACTTGTGCGTAAAAATACGATCGTAATTAGGCAACAGTATGCTGCAATCAAAAAACGATTTATGTAACCAAATGTTTATTGCTTCTAATATGCATTCAGATTTACGATTGAGGTAACTTAAAAAAGAAACTTTATATATCGCGGCTACCGTTGTAAATTTTGTACCGTCATTATCAGTTATAACTAATTGAAAGTGACTGTAAACTAAAGGTGCCAGAATTGTTTGTGGTTCGAGTCTGGCGGTATCACCGTCTCACCTTAGTTATTCTGCCTAATAATAGTTGTGTTAAACGCAGCTGTGTTTTTGTTTGAAGGGTATGGTTCGGGGAGACATTTCCGAGGCTTTCTTTAGTCCTGAGGGATAGCGGGGTATCTGTGGTTGAACTCTGGTAGGAATATCTAAGCCATCTAGGAACATTTATCTCTGAGGTTGATTAATTATGTCTATGGGCGGCAGTAGCTACTTACCATCAGGTGGACTGCAACTCGTCTGCTACTCTTATATCATATAAAAACGTATAAAAGACTCCTCACTTACCAGAGAGCACCAGGACAGCGATGTCATTATAGAAGCCGACCCTGGAGAACTGGTCGTGTGCTCTCACCGCGGTCACGCGCAGCGTGACGGGGCGGGACGGCTCGTCGTCACGCGCCAGGTCCACGTCACCCAGACGCACGCTGAACTGACGGGCTGGGAACCTGGAATATGAAGACAAATTAGTGATTAATCAATGTACAATCAATCAATTCGGCCTCTCAAATGACATCTATGATGAAAGAATATTGATATAAAGATGATAAGAAGAAAGATGATAATGTATTTTTCACCGACTTTAAGTATATTTTCCTTATGATAGTCAGTAATGACATGTGCTGCAATGACCTCTTAAAATATGCATTTCCGTTTGCTGTTTTATGAAATTAGATTCTCCTTAGCCTTTCACTCGATTCACGTAAGTGATAACTGCCATCCGTAGATTGTTTTAATGAACCTCAAATAAGAATGGAAACCTATCTGTGATCATTGCCACAGATGTATTTTCACTCTTGACAACGAAGTACACAAGCTACTTATGTGTCTTTCCCTTCGAACATCCATCTACCTATACATCTATAACTAAAACACAGTGCCGCTTGTTAAAAGTTAGGAATAATTGCAACGTGGATGGAAAATGAAGACATCACCAATCAGGCACTGCCTAAAAAAATTTTTCATAATTTCTAAATCTCACGGTCTCTGCTTCGAATCCCTGGTGCAATGGGCGGCAGTGAGCACATGTCTCTTGCCGACGAGGGTGCCACCACACCAGAACTCGCGACGCTTGCTGCCGTGCAGGTAGATGGCCGCCATCCACGGCCAGGCACCAGGCTTCGATTCTGTGCCGCCAACAATGCGACCGCCTTCGTCTTCTCTCTGTCCACAATCTGAAAAATGTAGGCAAAGACATTGGTTAGCTTTTTGGATATGTTAATTAATGGGAACAAAAATCATCGCAATAGCTATGAAATGGTGGTAATATTTCACGCCGTCTTCAACCCAAAAACAACTCTATTTGATTATGCTTAAACGTATACAATACTACTCGCATTGTAAGTATAACAATGTTAAAATGAACTTTATTAAGGTAAATCATTGCCAAATTTCCTGCTAATTAGGCTAAAAGCTTTGGTGAAATGTGATTAGGTTTCAAGAAGTGCTTCTAAAACCTATTACAAATTTTAAGCTGAAGGCATGCGAAGAAATCAAATTAAGAAATTAAAGAGAACTAACCATCAATATCCACGATATTTGAATAGTTGGCAATGATGGGCGGTGCCACTGTGTAGAATGTTGTCGTTGATGGTCGAGGAGTGGTAGCCACAGTGGTAGTGACAGGTCTGCTGGTCGTCGGCGGTGGAGTAGGCTTGGGCTTCTTGGTGGTTAAAACTAGAATAGCTGAAGGTTTCTTCGTCGTTGGCTTTGATACTGGTCTCTGGGATGTCGTGATTGGTATCAAGTAAGTTGGTTTGCTCGTTGTCGCTACCACTGGGGTTTCTAGCCCTTGTGTTGCAGGGACAATTAAATCTCTAGGGCAACACACACCCGGTACGAAGAGGTCTTTGAAGCAAAGTGACTCCCGAAGATTAACTAAATTCAAGAGCAATTGAGGACAATTGCTTAGATCTTCACATATGCCCTCTTCCCCTTCTGGTGTCGTACAATATCTCTCATTACTTTCACGATTAATGTCTCCAGTAGCTATTTTAGTTATTGGCGCATCTGGTAGCACTTTTGGTAATGCTTTCTTTACTATTGGAGCTATTTTGTCCGTCACATTTCTTCCTAAAACGTTCTTGCTGATTGTGTAAAGAGCTTGAGGTAGCTGCTGCAAGTTAGGATCTGATTCGTTCCTATCATTCTCACTAACCATATCTACTAGGTAATGCCCGACGGTGTTGATAGCTCCCAGTGTTTCTGAGATCCTGGTAAATGCCGATTCTGATAGAAGCCTTCCATCGCTGTGTGTTTCAGAATTGACTAGGTCTACCGACGATCTGCTGTCGTAATTTTGTGGAAAACTTTGGTAATTGTTGTACCCTTGTTGGAATAACGGATTTTGATTATACGACACGGGGTAGTTATTGTATTGTTCGTTATAATAAGGATGTGTTTGTAGAGTTTCTGGAGATCTCTTTCTTGGTGTAGAAAACTGATGCCAGGGGGGATTGCTTCGTTGAATGTACGGATTTCCTATACCACCCGTTGTCCTCATGAATGTGACTGTGGAATAAGAAGTGAATTAATTAGGTTGTTAAGATAGTTATATAATTGAATGGTTTAAAAACGTAATTGATGCGTACCTACCCGGGTGAAGGACTTGTGGATGGCATCGTATGCTGGTAGCCAATATAACAGTACCTGAAAAGAAAGAAATGCTTACATTAAACGATTTGTAAATCTTTTACTAGCCGTACGTAAATAGCCATCTAAGCATAATAATGTAAAGTCTTAGATTTTTTTGCTAAGTACTTAATATAATATTAGTAGATGCCGATTGCCGGAGAAATCTTCAAATAAAACAAGTAATTTACTGAAATTGTCTTTCTGAATTATATTAACTGTATGCTTATTAAATAACACGAAAAAAATCCGTGTAGCTTAACATAATGAAAAAGTTTCACCAGAATATTATTTCTTGATAAGATTTATTTTTTAAAAATCGCTCTCTACATCTAACGTTATTTTAGCTATATAAAAGATAGGATGATAGTAGTTACTGATAAAAACGAAATAAAATAATATGTACTTGTCCTTAAAATCGCACTGCACGACGCATAAATTATTCCTAAAGTTAAAACCCCGATGCGGCCTACTTATTTATTCGAAGATTTTAATAAAATATAAGCCCTAAATCGACCGGCTAATTCCCAGAAACTTATTCCTTTGTATTAAAGTTATTAGTTCTCGGAAGTCTGTGAAATTTGTTTCGAAATCGTGAAATGGAAATGTTGTCTACTTAAGTGTTAAGCCCTTGTGTTACTATCAAAGAGAAAATATTCGGTCAACAATTAAGAATTTACTATAGGAATTATTGTAATTAGATTCTGCTATAATTCCTCGATGGCATCAATGCCAACGGGCCATAGTATTTCTGCCTTATTTCATAAGTATAAAAGTTATATTTTCTGGTTAAAAAATGTAGGTACAGTCAGAAATATTCAAGAATAGTAGAGTTACAGTTATTTATCTATTTCACGAAAAAATGCAAGAGGATGCTGCTGTTTTGCATTGTCTATGGCCTTCATGGAATGAGGTGGCCAGATTTAATTCTAGGACAAAGTAACACTACAGAGCATACATACCTATTATTAAGCTTTAATTAATATAAACCTACTTTACATGCATTTAGAAGGATGTTCAGATAACCTCAAAAGAGATTCTTTGTATATGGCTTATCGTCTATTAATAATTGTTTAAGGTTTTTAAGAATCAACCTTGATGCGAACTGCTATACGTATAGCTCCCACTCTGTTGGGCCATTATGTGTCTTAAAATAATTTGAAACGAAATTTTAACAAAATAAAATGTTAGCCAACTTTCTCATTCAATAAAACGCAAGAATCAAGGATTTTTTAAACCGCCGCCGTACAGTAAAGATCCGTGTGACAATTTAAAGTTTCGTTTATCTTATAGTCGTTATCGGTAGGACAAGTGACATAAACCGGTCGTCGCCGGCTGAAATTGGCGCGCATTTTGTTTTTATTTTTAAATCCGTTATGTAACCGGCATATTGTAAATTATGTTAAAGTTAAACAGGACATCATTACTGGTTAACTGTTAAGTGATATATTACATTGATATCACGATAAAGTATAAATGCAATCCTTAATGGAACGATTAAAGAATTTTCAGCCTTAAAAACTTGGAATAAGAGTTACAAGCGACCTCATTAGTTAAAAGTGTGTTTTTAGTTCTTTCTTGCAATGAAGATAAGGAGATTCGTCGTAAGATTTATTTTGCTGGGTTTATGATATGTCTGTCAGCGGGTCAATTTTGTAATCTTTTTCGAGATGTTATTAATTGGTTGTTAAAAAAAGTTTATTGTTAAAATGGTAGATCTCAGGTTTAACAACATAACACGTTGTTTTACTACACTTTTGAGGGCAGACCACTTCAACGGTTCATGAGTCACCGAATCGCAGTGTAAAATGATGCCGTCATTAGGTTTTTTTAGTCCTGAGATTTTAAGAGCCCTGTGCCGTAGCCAGAGCCTCAATGTTTCGGAAATTCCATTTGTGACTTATGACGTCACGAATGGACATCATAACTAATGTCATAAATGCGAATGGTAGGTTGTTTGTTTGTTACGCTTTCACGCCTTAACTACATAACAGATTGTCATGAAATATTGTACACATTGTTATGGATTCAGAAAAGGACAAGCAAGGAAACGCCGCCAGCGTTTTGGGAACCATGCCTCACACGGCAAATTTAGATGGCTTATTCTATTTATAGTTTTCTTGTATATTTTGTAAATAAGTCCTTTTTTAGTTTATAGTTTATTTTATTATTTAAAATGTTATGTATCCAGTAATAATAACTAATTGTAAATAAAGAGTAAAGAAAAGGACAGGATATCTTTTATCCCGAAAAAGAGTACCTGTGAGTTACCTGTGATCGAAGTCGCGAGTAAAACCTAGTATATAATAAACCCTAAATAAATTGAGGTCTTACCTGGGTCGCTTTCAGTGCTTTGCGCTCCCTAACCAAGTAATTTTATACAGAAATAGTTTATATAGTTCCATTAGCGGTCTCTACCGTGTACGAGGGCCGATAAGGGCTAGGATACCTAGATCCTGTAGTAATACTGGTATAACACGCAAAAGGAAATAAATGAAAATTATGTAACTCAGGCGAGGTAGGCTTTCTAGGCTAAATTTGATCTTAGCACCGATCTGAAACCTTCCGATTTTCTAAGATCTAGGGTAAAATAAAGATTATTAGCGCTAAAATATTGAATATCAGGGCCGGATATACACAAAATAATTCGCTTCCTGCACGCTATAGTCCTCTCACGCAAGGTAAGGCTTTATAAATGAGACCAAGTAGGTACTTAGTTATATGTATGTAGTGAGGTAAATTTAGTACAGAATAATAAACTTGGAGAATAGAGTATAGTCCGCGTAAAAATGCTAGTCCGCTCTGAATATAGAAATAAATCGCGTCGCCGCAAATTGTATGACTGCACCAGCTCGCCACAACTTCAGAGCGGACTAGCAGTTTGACGAGAACTATACCTAGTTACTACACAATTTGTGAGTACACTACTTTTTTTTATAAAAATATTATTATTAGAGTAACAGACGAGCATGCAGTCCACCTAATGGTAAGTGACTACTGCCGCCCGTGGACATCTATAATGAACCTCAGATAAGATTAGATATGCCATAGATATGCCGTTACCCCTGAGGACTAAGCTGGAATGCCTTGAAAGATGCATCTTACCACACCAAGGCAGCGTTTAAAACTGCATTCAAATTATTGTATTGTCATCGACCCCTGACCGTGAGCGAAGCCGCGGGTAAAAGCTAGTAATTAATAATTTTAATACCGGTTTTAAGCAATAATCACATTTCCACTGCTATTGTTTCTGTAGCGGGATAACAGATGGCGTTGCACGTGTAGCACATTTGCACATTATGTAAATTATGATCGTTATTATAATTTTATATTGCATAATAATTATTCAATGTGGGCAGCGACGGTAACATGAGAACACTTTCTGACATTGTGTTTTCATCCGAGTAATGTATACACATAAATTAATTTTGCTCCACTTGTTACCTTAATTTACAGCTCAGATTAAATGCACTACACTGTGTTCAGGTTTTTTCATTACACCAACCTTTAGTTTAGATTTTTTGGGACCGTCTCACTTTGTTGTCTAAATTGTAATTTACTGCGTTTTTTATGTATATGTTATTTATTTTCGTAATTCAGAACCCGTTAGAACATAATTAGGGCTATATTTATTTGTATAAATAAATTTTGGAATTAACTACATACTTATAAATTGTCTTCTTTTTCTGACGCTTCACAGCTACGAGAAGGGTTTATTAGGCCATAAATTACTTTATACATGTTGGAAAATTCAGTTTTATAATGCAACAGCAAGCCCATAATAACAATTTTTATTTCATTTAAAACCGAACTCTTTGCTATATTGGCAATGGTCACTAAAAATACATAATTTAATTTCAATAGTGTATCGTAGGTTCAGGGTGGAAATTAGATTCGTCGTCGGTCGTCCCTTATAACGAATTAATCGGAAAAGAAAAAAAAGGAACATTTAATCACAATTTTGTTTTGCTTTTTTATTACAAACTCATAGACTTTGAATTTTTTCGTGACATCCTATATCTATGTACAAACAAGACATTTTCGCATATTCGAGTTGTTTTCGGGACACCGAGAGACGGGACAGAGTAGCAGAGGAAATACAGGACAGTCCCGTTCAAAATGGGACGTACATATGGTCACTTAAAGTTTGCTAATCTCAAATCGCAACCATTGACGTCTTTGTGGTCAACTTTTAATTGTTACTTGTGACAACGACTTACCTATACATCGTGAAATTAAAAGAAATGTCAGTTCACGACTTCTACATTTAAAAACAATTGCTCATAAAAGCAGCTACGCACTACGTTATGCGAGATCAATATCATCGTTCATTGTGCTCGAGAAAGCGGTGCGTGCGCCGCAGCGACAGCGATACCACAGAGTATAGAGGAACATGACGTTGCGTAATGAATTGAATGACTTCATTTTGAATTTCTACGTTCTAACCAAGATCTTTTATTGTCGGATATAACCAAAAAGGTTTTTAGCTCTGATTGAATTTTTATGTTTAGTATTCGCGTAATCTTCGCGTGTCTGTACACCTAATATGTTTGCAAAAAAGGTGTTAGGAGAACTGAGGATAAGTAATTATAGCAATTTCAGTTGTTTTCTTAGAATTTTTGCCGCCCTGTTTGTTTGGGTGTTTGTAATTGCATTACGCTAAATGTACTAAATTGAATTTAATGTTAAATTCTTAATCCACACGAACAAATATGCAGGAATAGCTTGTTAGGAATACAATTGTATAATACAATTTTTCATTACTTTATTAAAAAAATAATACAAGTAAAAATAATTTAAAACTTTTCGCTCGAAAAATAATGCTGGCCGTATTGAATAGGCCGTAACGCTCTATTCGTGATTTAAAAAAAAAACACCAAAAGAGGATTATGGCGGGAAACTGCAGAAAAGATGGACGATGTCTTTAGATATTATTATGAGTAACTAGTTGAATTCAATTCTTTGGAAATACTTTTATTACAGTGGTTCCATCTACATAGGTGGTAGGTACATACCTATTTCAACCCGTTAAGGATGACGTTTAAGTGGGTGAAGTGAGGAAATGAGCAGCGTGTTTTCCCGAGGTTGCGTTATGAAATCGATGTTATGTTGCGATTGCGAGCAACGTATTGTATATTGCATTGTTCTTGGAACTCTCTACGGGCTGTCGACGATGTTTTGTTGACCTGGTTTTAGCTGAACGGTGTCCATGTCCATTTTTGACATTGGTTTATTAGTTTTCCGCTCTTAGAACTCCGTATTTAGATTCTCGAATGCGTTTCGGCGTTCAAGAACACGAAATATAATGGTGTCAAAAATATTTCTTTACTTAGTTACATTTTTTTGTAAAAGTCAATAAGCTACCGCTACACAGGATGTCTCGTTTTTTTTTATAAAATAGCGTTAGGATCGATAGGGGCTTGGCCGACATGTTTACTTTTTAGTTTTACTCATTCTCGTTTTTGAAAGTTCAAAAAAGTAACCAAATTGTGTCATACCGACACCAATTAGTCATTTATAACTAGCATTTACCTACCGTTAATCTAGATACACTTTCAAGTTGTTCAAGGTAGTCATGTGGAAATAACCAATTAATGTTTATAAGGTTTAAACCTAAACCTAATTACGATTAGATGGTCATATTTCGAAAGACTTCAATATCTTTAATAATTATAGTATCTTGACATTTTTAGTACCTATCTATAAAAGGAGAATGAAGGTAATATAATTTGAAAGGTACCTGGTATAGGTATAAAAATCACCTGAATACAGTAGGTATACAGGTGATTTTTATTTCGTCTAGTCGATAGTGGGCTTTTAAAGAAGAAGAATGGCGAAAGAAAAACTCCATAATGAATATATATGCAGTCTCCGAAATAAGTCAAAAGAAGGTAAAAAAGATACTATTTGCGAAATTTTGTTAGGCTTTAAAGTCACAGGCACAGTAGAAATATGTACTGTGTATATTCGTACTGTGTCACAGGTAGACTTACCTACATTTTTGAGCCCCTTACGCACGCACCTCTTATTTTTAAAGTCATGTGCCTATAATAAAATAAATTATTACTAGCTAAAAAAAGGAAAACACAATAATAAGTTAGGAATATGTAAAGTCCTCCAATTCGCACTTGGCCAGCGGGTTGTGGCCTGTGGCCTAGACCTCTCTCACTGAGACCCTTGCAGCAGTGGGTGGTAATGGTTTGATGACTATATTTAGACAATAACATATCTGTTCTTATTATCTTACCATCTTTACCTATTTTTAGGGCTATGTACGTGAAACTTCGTGAGCGAAACGGCGATACAGTAATGAATCACGACTAAAGAAAAAAGAAACCAACCGTTTAGCAAATAGTCATTATACTATATTTAATGAGTGTTAAAAAAGCGCAACTGCCTTATATGCGGTACACGAAAACATTAGTTAATTTCACTTCCACCCATTTGGAGAAACTTAACGAGTTTACCTTAAAATCACTGACTTTTGATTAGCTTTTACTTTTTAATTTGTAAAATAAAAGGGAGAAATCGGAAATTCTTCAACATTTATTAATAGGCGAAGGTAAAAGAATTTAATACATATTTGTCTTTTGTTCCAAGTGATTATTTTCAGTTAGTAGGAGTAGTAGTTAGTTTTAGGGTACCGTTTCTAAAGTGTAAAAATCGAAGCCTATTACTAAGCCTCCACTGTCTGTTACCTACACAGCTGTATCTCTTCTCTCTACAGTATTAACGCAAATGGCTGATATAACAACAAATACTACAAAAAGTTTAAATATAAAGCAGGTTCTTGTATGTAAAAGAAACAGTTATTTTGGCATTTTTAAACTTATGTATTGAACCGTCATAGGTAAACACTGAATGTTCGCGTTGCATTTGCTTTGCGCCACCATAAATCCTAAACAGAAATGAAAATTCAGTGTTATGACACCCTCACAATTTTACTCTTACTTGGTATATTATGATTTGTTTGATAGCAGCGATCTAACGCTACAACCGTCACACTAGGGTGGAGCGCGAAAAGACGATGCAAGACCAATGTAGTTCCTAAAACGTGCATTTTTGATACTGCAGCCAAACGCAACAAGTCTCTAAAACGTGATGCAGCATCGCAATCGCATAAACGCGAATCGTCGATTAAAAATACTCGTAGCATGTCTGCTAGGGGCACACGTTAAAGCACTCGCCGCTGTTACTTTTGTGGACTCGACACAGTCATTGAACGCGAATAACGCGATGTGCCTACTCGTAACATTTGTACAGTTCCTAAAATGCGTTTTCGATACCGCCACGAAAGGCAGAAAGTCTCTAAAACGCGATGCAGCATCACAATCGCCGAAACGCGAGTCAGCAAAGCTAAAAATAGTATGTGTGCTAGGCCGTAATAGTTAAAGCGTATTTGTTATGACTCATTGACCCCCATTCGTAACCCAAAGAGTGAAAGTGCGTGATGTCATCTCAATTTAATACTTTGATCGAGCAGTTTTGGGTTACTTTTGTAGAGTCATCTGCTCTACATTTTTTAAGATTCAAAGTAAGTGAGCACTTTTTGGGAAATATACCTAATTTAACTGTATGATTGGTTTTTTTTATGAACACCCTTTTTATAATAGAAGTAGCAAACGAGCATCCATCTGATGGTAAATGGTCACTGCCGCCCATGGCCAACTGTAATCAACTCCAAACAAGTTTAGAGTTCCTACCTGAGGTCGGTTAAAGTCCCGATGCTACTCCTGAGGACTAAGTTGATCCGCCTCGGACAAGTCTCCCTTACACCCTTCAAATTAGAACAAACCAACAGTTGACACAGCTGTTAATAGGTAGAAATGGGTAAGTATTACGGTGGTGTTTCTATTCGAACCACAAAGAAATCTATCAAAATCACCAAACTCCTTTTGGTCTCCCTCCCTTAACACAGCTACTACGCCCGGGCTATGAACAGTATGAACTATATGACTTCATTCACTGTCATCCAAATAGCTGTTTAAAAACAGTCCAAGATCCGCTATCCCCGACCTCTACAATGCCGGAGATTACACAATTTCTTACGGAGGTTACCAGCGTTGCAAAACGTTCAGTCATCCGTACGAGTGTTATATAACAGTTGTTGCAATAACCAGGATTTAGAATTACTAATGAGGATATGGTATTCATAAAATTTGTTACGGCCTAGAATAATATAGGTAGGTACTAAGTATAGATTAAAACATGTATATGGTACTGAGTATCTACTTTTCGCGATAATCTATTTTTTATGTAAAGGCGTAAAAGGAGTTGTGTTCAAAGTTATTTTAGGATGTAAATAATTGAAATTGAATAGGAAAATAAATTGATTTTATTATAAATACAGTTTTTTAAGTCCAAGGTCTATTACTCAAAAATATTTTTAAATTGTGCAGAGTAGGGACCACATACATTTTATTTTTATATTTGGGTATATATTATCTTAATTACTTCAATTAATGTGATATCACAACATATCAACGTCTCTTAAACACCGTATTGGTAAGTTTGCAATATGCATGCAATGATTATTATACTGTACTTTCGCACAAGTCGTAGGCGTGAGGTCCCGTTATAGTATATTTACACAATTCGTGGTTTTAACGAGACAGCTGTAGCTAACTGAAGTAATATGTATTTACTTCCTTGGAAGTAATGCTAACCGTTAGCAAAAAATGTTGCATTTGATTCTTTTTGAATATCGGAAAAACTACGATATCTTCATGCGATTGTAATGTATTTTATAACATTAGTTTGTATGGATTCATCGTCATCGTCAATCCATTTCTGTCCCACTCCTGGACACGGGTCTCCTCAGAGTAAGTGGGATTGAGGCCACACCATCATACTGGCCAAGTGCGAATTGATAGACTTCACATGTTTTTAATTAAAATTGTTTTTAGGGTTCCGTACCCATAGGGTAAAACGGGACCCTATTACTAAGACTTCGCTGTCTGTCCGTCAGGCCGTCTGTCACAGGGCTGTATCTCCGGAACCGTAATAGATAGACACATGGCACATTCGCCATTTTTCGATCTAACTGTTAAACCGTACTAAGGAAAAGGTTGACATTTTTACAATCCGTTTACTACTATAACTGGTATTATAATAAATACAAATAAGAACCAGAAAACATATTTTAATACAGTTATTTTAATTTTATTATACGTTGTTTACGTATCATTCATCATCACCCCAATGTCATCTACTGTTGTGTCATATAACTAAGTACATATCGTTGAAAATAATAAAATGAATAAAAAAATGAACTTTTGGTGGTAGGGAAGCCTCCATCTGCGAGAACGGCTCGACTTGGCGAATTATTTTTACAACTCTTCTTCGTGTACCTCCTCACGATGTTTTCCATTACCTTTATAGCAAGCAATAATGGATTTCTAATACGCAATAACTTTTTAAAAATCAGAGGAACGTGCCTAGGTAACCTAGGTTCACATCTCGGACTTCCGATTTACCTAGGCTGGGGCAGTAACGCATCCGTGGCAAACTTCAAGTAGGACTATAATTTTGTCGGGGGTACAGATATTCAGATACGGTAGTATCCTCTTACCATCAGGTGCACCGTATTTTGCTACTTCGTTAAAGAACAAAATACTTCCATTTGAATTTGTTACACTACAAAACCTCTATCTACTAAGTTAAGGGCTGTGGGAATGGAAAGGGATCAAACTATGCAAAGACCCTTGATGACCCATCACTCTTTCGTATTTAGTTTAGTAAGGGCAGTGGCGGATTTACCAGCAGGCTGAGTAGGCTTGAGCCTAGGGCGGCAAATTTGGGGACCGAATGTTTTTTTTGCTAATTAGGAAGCTAGTTCGTTCATGCCCTAAACGTGTCATGAACTGGCGTGACGAGCAAAAAACAACGGGAAACATGTTCTGAACCACGTGGCGAGCAAAAAAAAAACAGGAGCACAAGCTACTTAATCCGATAAAATACCTAGTCCAATATACCACCTAGTCCGGGAAACTACCTAGTCCCTGTACCAGTATATACGCCTCACCTCTAGTAAGACATGACAATTGTAGAAGCAGGGGCGGCAAAAACTGTCCAGCATAGACCTTAATTTTTTTTAAATCCGCCACTGAGTAAGGGGCGACCGTTGCTACATACACAATTGAAATAGTTAACGACATCGTAAATAACACATGTAGGTATGTGCATTTAAAACGGCCGTTTTGTCATTAACTACCAACAGTTGCCACCGCAAGTGTGACCGCAAATATTTCGTAATGAAAGTGACCATCGAGTCATCGACACGCACTTTATGTTTAACGGACTATGAAACTATTAAAGGGTACCTTTTGGTATGGTCAACATAACTGTCCCACTGCTGGGCATGAGTCTCCTCTCAGAGTGAGGTTTTGAGCCAGAGCCAACCGGTAGGTATCACATACCTTTGAGATATTTTTTAAGTTTTCTGAGGCCTGTAGGTATCTTCACAATGATTTTCTTTACCGTTATAGCAAGTGATAATTCATTTATAATAGGTATTATACGCACATAACTTTGAAAAATTAAAGGTACGTGTTTTGGATTTGAAACTTGGACTCTCCGACTGAGAGAGCGAACTTCAACCTCAACGCAATCACTACATTTGATATGATTTGATTAATAGGTTAAGGAAATATTTATTCCGAAAACGGATAGTAATCAATTTTTTTTGCCGTTGAAAAACAACCGACCTATAAATACGTTTACATCCTAACTAATATTATAAATGCGAATTAGAGTTTGTTTGTTTGCTTATTTACTATGCTTTCACGCCTTAACTACTCAACCGATCGTTATAAAATTTTGCACACTTTGTCAGGGGTTCAGAAAAGCACATTAGGTAACTTTTATCCCGAAAAAAGTATCGTTCCCGAGAAATAGATAAGAGATAACCTTTGCGAGCGAAGCCACAGGTAAAAGCTAGTTCTTAATTCGTAAACATGAATCTTTTTCGACAGATTTTATATCGGCAAATGTGAAAAGATCCTTATAGTTAATGATTACGACAAACGAAGCAAAAAGTGAAACAAAGCATTAAGTGCCGTTCACCAGTGACATAACACTGACATTGTAGCTCACGTGCGTCGCATGCAATCGAGCGGTGTGTAAGTCGCTTAATTGTTAGGGTACCGTATTTTATTCAACCTAAAAGTAAGGATTAATGATGAATGTGTATTTTAAAGTTGTCCAAACTATTCGTTGTTTCGCTATTAAGTAATCTTTGAGCCCCTCTTCTTTTAATATTGTACTTAGTAGATAAATTTACAGTTGCCCGTTTGCTATTCTATTATTTCGGTGTCTAAATTACAAATGATATAAAAATATTTTTATTCATTGTAGTACGGAGCGTAGCGGTAAAATAAATAACGAGTAATACGAGAAAAGTAACTTCTAATTAAAGTAAATTAAAAGGTAAAACTAACTACTTAATAAATATAAATCACTTATAATTATTATGAGCTTAAAAGTTATAATAATTTACAGAGATAATTCTATATTTGTTTCATTGAAATGAAATCCATCTATCCTTGATTTTATTATTTCAATTGATAGATTTGTCATATATCCATAGCTTAGCTACCTCGAACACTTCTAGTGGAAAGGCATACATAGACACAGTAAATAATAACGATTATCATTGGCATTATAAGGCAAAAATATTGACGGAACCAGTATTACTTATACGGATTACGCTTACAGAGCACTGATCTTTCAATAGACCGCTGTTGTATTTAATTATCCTCATTAACGCCTCTCACGTGACATAAGAACGTTATGCAGCGAGGAATTTGTTCAATTTGTTCAACAAGACGCGTATTTCAGACATCTTTTAGAATAGGCTTATTGTTGTAATCTGATGTTCAATGCTCACTTTATGTAATGGAGTGATTGGCGTCTAACGAAATGTGTTAATTAATTGAGCAGTGACAGCCTAGTGGTTGAAATTTGGCCTTTCAATCGAGGAGTTCGAGGTTCATATCTCATTAGAAAATTATTATAAGTGCTTTAACGATTAGGAAAACATCGGGATGAAACCAGCACATCTAAGAGATTTAAAAAATCAATGATATGTGAATTCGCACTTGGCCAGCGCGTCACTATGGCCTAATCTTTCTCATTCTGAGAGGAACCCGTGCCCAGCAGTGGGACAGTTACGAGCACGATCGAAACAAAGGTTATAAAAACTGTCGTTTCCGCGTGACGTTGGGCACGTGTATTAAATTTCCCGTCATATTCTACGCCTAAATTTTCAGAACAATGTATTTACGTCACATATATTGCAGGAAATTATATTTCCTGTTCTATTATAGTTTAAGTTACATCCTGTTGCTACAGGCTTTTAAAATTGTAGCGGAGTACAGCAGTAATTAAGTTGTGAATCCAGGATGCCTGTAATATGGTTAGGTCTGATGGCAGCCCTAATATGGTTAGTATTCGATGGAGCGAAATACCACTAACTACGCCATCTACTTGGTTAGTTGGCTTGTAGGTATAGGAGTGGCAGACGAGACTATCTGATGGTAAGTGGCTACTGCCCATGGACATCTGTAATCAACCCCATTATAGTAGATACCTATATGAGGTCCTTTACGACTAAGCTGGAATTCCTTGGAATGTCTTGGAAAAGTATGTCTCCCTTACCTCAAGCTTCAATCCAGAACATAGAAAGGCTTAACATTTAAGTGGTAGAGTTCTTGTTGGTACGAGACTGACCGTTGGACGTATACTTGTTCGACCTGGTTTTATTCCGGCGGCACCAACGCCACACCTACTTCTGCTAATAAAACTAATGTTAAGCGCTGCTTTGTTCAGGGGTGTAATAAGGGAGAGGGATGTTACGAGGCGTTGTAAATTAGTCCTTAGGGTTCGTAATGCTTCTGTGGTCGATTTCAGGTAGGCCTTAAATCTTATCTAGGGTTACTTTCAGATGTCCATCAGCGGTAATGACCACCTACTATCAGGTGGATTGCATTATCGTTAACTACTTCTATATTATAAAAGGTACCTACATACGTTTTTTATAATATTGTATGTATAAAATATTGTACCAAATAAAATAAAACTATTTCTTGAAACAATTTACAACATTTTATTATTCCCGCGCAAAATATAACTCTAATGTCAAGAGCGTTTTTTTTTTATACTACTGCATACAATCGTGTGACGCATACAGCCAGTGACTATATAAATGGGCACTTATTATTATAAAATAACACATCATCAAAATAACACAAAATAATTAATAATACTATAATTAAATAATTTTAATATATATTTACATAAAACAAAATAATTATACATAGTTTAAAAACTAAAAACCACGCTAACATCGCACAAGGAAACTCGTTAATCCTGATTCCTGACGATCCTGATGAGGAGAATGGGATAAATTATTGAAATCGTGTATTGTCATCGGTTCTTGATAATTGTTCAAAATCTTAAATTAATCGGACCGTTCAAAGTGGGTAAAAATCGAGCGCAAAGATTCCGTTACATACATACATACATACAACCCAAGCTAATAAAAGCGTGGTAAAAACAGTTTTTATATCGCTTCACAAAATCCTCCGTTGCCTTCCCAAAACAGCTTAACCCGTAAATAAGTATTTAAAGTGAAAAAATGCGTGTCCAAAACCCAAAAGGCACTATACGAGATTCGGTTACGTTTATTGACCCTTTAGGACCGGTCCGAACATACCGCCGCAAAATGTTTTGAGGGCACTTTTAATGGACCCTTCGTAAACCTTGTTAAAGCCTTGATTACTTGTGATATCACACATGAAATTTTACTGCACTGTGTTTTATATGTTATTTATATACTTTTTTTATTTAAGATTATTGTACTAAAGAATTTTATTTAAGACAAGCTTTTGCCCGCGGCTTCGCTCGCGTTACGAAGTAGTATTTTCATCCCCTATTTTATTCCCTTGGGGGTAGAATTGATCAAAATCCTTTCTTAGCGGATGCCTACGTCATAACATCTACCTGCATGCCAAATTTCAGCCCGATCCGTCCAGTGGCTTGGGGTGTGCGTTGATAGATCACTATGTCAGTCAGTCACCTTTGAGTTATATATATTTAGATTAAAATACCAAGTATGCAGTTCACATGGTTTGTGGACCCTCTGACTGAGATGGCTGCCTCGGCATCCACACCCTACCACCGAATGCAGGAACTTAAAGGAAATTTTGTAAAATTGATTAAATCGTAGATTCCGTAAAAAATATGCATTTATTGTAAAACTTTATTAACTACTTTGATAAAAAGTTAGATATAACTTGATTAAAAACTTGTGAAAATTATGTTTTGTAGAAGCAAAAATGGCAGAATTTAGACTAGTGGCCCTAGGTCGACTACACATGAGATCTACATCTGAGGACTACAAGCCTTATTCTTGACAAGCGGGTTTATGTGCGCGTGCGTGAATTCAAACGCAGCGGTCTTTTAACCCGCGTGAGTATGGCATACGTAACAGTAAAATAATCTATAAGACTAAAGGATGTAAGCGACAAACGTAGTGATTACATTCTCTTTGGTAAGCGACACTCAAGCGGATGAAAATCACAAGCGGGCAAAACCTCGCTTGATAGGATAAGGACCTCAAGCCTTAAGAGCATCTCATAATATAGGTAACTTTGCACTTAGACAGCAGCAGTAGTTGCTAGCAGAAAAGATACATTAAACACACCTAGAACACTATGTTTGCTTTACAACAGCCTTCAATCAGAAATCAGCTGCTACAAAGTAGATTAACAAAGTAGATAGTAGGTTCCACCCTAGGAACGAAGAGAAAGAAATAAACAAAAGCCCTATCAACTTCAATAATGATGACAACAGAGTCAGACCGTATTGATTTGACATTTTCAAGACGTTCGCTAATTCACGAGGTATCTTGAACTATCACGAACGTAAGCCACTACAGGTCATTTAATTAGGAACAGTCAGCTGTTTGATCATAATCCGCTCTCTCGACGTTTTGTGTTGTCTTATTTGTTTAATGAAATGCGAAGAAAAGTAGTCACTTTCACTTGGTTTCGCTTTAGAAAGAAAATTGCTGATGACAGCCATGGTGGCCATGCGATAATTAAACAATAGGATGTGTTTTAAGTTTGTCATTTGTAATCATAGATTATTAAAGATACTTCGCCGCCTTGAAATTGAATGAAGCCACAAACGGCTTATTAGTAAGTTCTTTTATTGAATTCTTGACAAATAAAAACATTTTTAGAGAAAATTTACGAATAAATAACTAATACTGCGTAATTTACATAATAAATACATATTTCAAATATTTTAGGGACATTTTAGCACGGAGACGTGGCAAAACTTTTTTACGCAACTATTTCAATTCTCAAAACTGGGTACATTTTCTTGTTAGGAATGCGTAATCTTTACTAATCTATGGGTAAAATATGGTTTATCCATAAAACAACAAAAATCATGGCAATCCGACGAACAGGTGAGGTGCCGTGCGTGAGATCAAGATATTAAACTAAACGTTTCAGCATTATTTGCAACTTGCGGAAATAATACTAAATACAATAATTTAGGAATGCAAATTACGAAATAAGAAATCCATTACATGCAAGCGCTAGAATTATATCAGTTTTCTAATACATTCCATTACGCTGTGTGGCGTAATGGTCGTAATTTTAAAATTATGCTTCATGTACCTCGTTGTTACATATTTAAGTAAAACAACTTGAATAAGTAATAAAATGTTTTTGAAATTTTACGAATACAATTATATTTAAATATATAATTGTATTCGTAAAATTTGAAATTGATGATTTGAAAAAAAATCTAATGGTTCGTTACTATTCGGATCAATTATTAATTATTGTAAGGGTCAACACTATCCTTGTGGATAACTATCGTATGACGCTTTGCAAAAATAAAAAAAAATCAATAGCTACTTATTGAATTAAAAAATAAATTCAGACAGACAGAAAGCAAAACAAACATAACTATTATATAAATTTGAATAGTAAATATTTGTTCTTAATTTGGCACAACCTACTTGTTCATCCTTTCAGAACGTAATTAAAAAAGTAGGAAGTGACAGTTTTTGCGCATAACCACTGAAAGGCGCCAAATGTAATCGTATTTATGTAGATCAGTTTTTGCTATCGATCGTCCATATTTATTGAGCTTTGAGATCGATTCTTTGAAAACTATGTAGGTGGGATTTATATTAGTTTTATTTAGGGTTTCATTTACTAAGTTAAACGATAAGTAATATAAGTTAAATATACATCGCAATAATTTTTTATAAACTGTCTAAGGAATTTAAGACACAAGCGTATTAGTATCATTGGCGCTAAAAGCACAAAAGTTTTTTTCTAGTATTTGCATGTACATTACTTTGCATAATATCTTTTTTGTTAGTTTTTTTATCAAATAGTTAAATAGTAATTTCAAGTCAATGTGTTCAAAAATACCATATGTTAAGTAGGTAAGTATATTGTTAAGGTACATACTACTTTTAACAAGTAAAAGTAGTCAAAGGATTTGCTTACATGTATTTGTAAATATATTAAATCCATTTTAATGAATCTTTGTCATACCTATCAACCAAAAAAGCGGAAAAAGCTAGGTATAAAATGGTACGAAATCGGATTAAAGAAATGTCTTTATTCAACCAAGTTAATAAGTATTTAGGATTTATATATTTTACAAAGATTTAAGAAAATATTCATAAGATAGTAGTCTTATGTAAAGAAACTGTAAAGTGCAGTGTACACGAAATATCGGTTTTGGGTGTACAAGAGGAAATGGAATGGAAACATCGACTGTGCATCGGAAATTGCGCGGGAACTGTATTATTTATGCCAAGGCGTGTGCATCTTATGTAATACTTTACAAATCGAAATGTAACTTCCATAACTTACATTTGTATATAATTAGGTTATAGGTACCAAATAAATATGATGGAAATTAAAGGAAATGAATTATATATTTATTTTGTAATTTTGTGTAGGGCTGTCGTAGGCACTTATAAATTGCCAGTTACAATATTTTTTTATGGTACTACCGGATCCAGTAGAGACATTATTTTAATAACATAGGTATAGTTTGCGTAAAACTGCTAGTCCGCTCTGAATATAGAAATGAATCGCGTCGCCATAGCAAATTGTATGACTACACCTGCTCGCAACAACTTCAGAGCGGACTAGCAGTTTGGCGCGGACTATAATTATTTTGCAATTGTATTTAGTAGGATCTATTGATTTATTATAGTAGCATTTACGTGTCGCAGAGGTCATTGTAGAACGGTATAAACCTCTCTCACACAGTCTCATACGCAACTGGTTCCGGGTTCGATTCTCGGCCAGCCGGACTTGCAAATATTGTTGTCGTCTGGGTATAAGTTTTGTTAATTGCCTTTATATTTCGATGCTGATGCTATATGATATGATGTTATAATATGTATATGTATGTATATGTTGCGTTATAACTTAGTCCTGAGGGAGGATACCATGTCGGGTTGTATGAGTGTAATATAGATTGATAGGTTCAAACACCTTTGAGAATATTATAATGAATATTAATGAATGAATGCAGTAATAATTGATATGACAAGTTTATGTACAGTCTAGCGAGCACATTTGATTACTTATTTATATATTACTTAAATTCATCATTTAAATAGTGTTGTGCAAAATACTCTTGTACTACTTATCTATACATTTTTAAGTTTCTTCTTAGACATAACTTTCGGTACCCATCACTACTTATGTCTTAAAAAAAGACAAATTTACCATCGATGAAATTTTTATGCTTACATAAACTTAAATAAAAAACTTCGAGCTTTCGAATTGCGAAATAAGGCAACACTCACCGATAACCAAATGTATGGTAAAGCACTTCCCTACACGGCTGGTGGCCATAGTACGAGAATCTAATGTAACGCTTACGTCACTACACTTTCACTGCGCCCGATACAGTAACATGGTATAATCTTATGAAACAGAGGACGCTGCACTCCAAGTCAATGCACTTATTAAAAAAAAAAACAAACTACAAGATGGCGGATAAGGGATTCGGCTGTCAGTTCGTTTTTTGGCGGGAGATTTTTTCGTAAAAAACGCGTCGCGCGCGCTCACTTTCGAGCTGCGCAGTGAGACGCGCAGGTTTGACCGCGTGCTTTTACTTTCCTACAATTCGGTAAATACAGTGGGGAGGGCCAATTCGTAGCGGATGTTTGTCACCATTGTTGTGATGGGTTGCTTAAGATGGACTGTGAATCAACTGTGGTAGACGGCGCCGTAGTTCTACTGCGACAGTACAACGCTACATAACTGCCTTTTAACAACTGCACAATATTATTTTGTCGTCTGGTTTGGATAACAGCTCAATTTGGTCTTAGAATTTGCAGGCGAATTTTCTGTAACCAACTCTTAATAGGGAAGGAGTCTGGAGGTGGTAGACTCCTTCATTGTTAGTCTCCGGAAGCATCACCACCACACTCATTTCTGCCTATTAGACAAACACACGAACATACAGTCTATCTAATGGTAAGCCACTGTCGCGACGATACGATGGAGTACGTAGGACTCTTATCAGAGCTGGGATTCATTACGACTGTCCATGAGCGGAGGCCACTTACCACGAAGTGTACTGCATGCTCGTTATCTACTTCAATATTATAAAAAATCCCCACTTGAAATGAGTGCTGAACTGTATTATCTTCATTTGGTGAGATATGGCCAAAGAGAATACTACTGATCCCATACGATTGGAGATGGTAGAACCCTTTGTGGTTCGGCTATGATGGAACCACTGCAACACCTATATCTGTCTTATAACAGCAGTGTTAAGCGCTGCTGTATTCTGGTCTGAAGGGTGTGGTAAGGGAGACTTTATCGAGGCGTTCCAGCTTAGTCCTTGGGGATAGCGGCGCACCTGTCGCCGACCTCTGGTAGCAATATCTAATCGATTCTGGGGTTGATTTTAGATGTGCATCCTGCATTATAATAAAAATACGAGTGATTTATTTTCATATGTAACTTTTACTCTTGTCGTGGTCGTTATTTCGATATGGATCGTGATTCGAAGGCACTAATAGATGGTAATAAAACCCTTGGAGCAAAGTTAGTTCAACAAACGGTAGGTAGTTCAAGGTAGTTATAGATTGCTCGTTAGACATGCTCCGCCGGTGCCCACGTCTTCGCGTTATCGATAGGTCAGTGCACATCTAATCAATACCGACTTAGAATTCCCTGTGTAGGTGCCTATTGACAGCTTCGGTTCTCCGAACGTGAATAGGGTTGTCACTTGGGAACTACCAGCTATACGATTGTCTCACTGCTTTTTCCTACCACCGGCATAGGACTGGAATATGTTCCATCGTGATGATCTAATGTGGATTTACTGTTAATTTTTTAAACAGTTACTAAGGACTTCGAAAGGTTTACCGACAGTTTTTTAATGATACCCAGGAATTCCGAAGGAGGACGCCATGAAACACTCATATAATTTTAACTGCATCCAACGTTACTTATTATTGTACTTATGATATATAAAATTAAGTCCGGTAGAGTACAACAGAGACAAAATTAAGACGTTAAACTTAGTCCTGAGGGGTAGAAAAACATTTTGATAAATATTTTGATTTATTAAGAGTTATTAACATATTATAATAAGGGATGCAAATGCACGGCAGTAACCACTATCGAGTTGGTATGATAGTTTTCTGAACAATTAATATATGTGTACTTTTAAAGCGTAAAGAAATAAATTATGTACAACGTGCCAACCCTACATAATCCTATTTCCAGAACGTAGTTGAATATATAAGTTTGAAAAATAAAATGCAACGCTTTTCCTGCTCATAATTGACGTCAATTCCGGTAGTTAGTTATAAATGTCGGATATAATTTTATTAGTTGTTGCATGAATAGCGTATGAGAGAAATGGCAAAGGTAACACGAGACTTTATTTAATTGTCGTGACATATACTAGCATAAGGATACGTCTAATAGGATTAGAATCTTTTCTAAAGTTAGTTAAAGACTTTGTTACTTTTGAAGACTAATTCGGAACGTTTTGTATAAGTTACTTACCGCCACAGCAGCGCTTCATATTGTTTTTATAAAGCAGAAGTACGGAGACCTGGTGCCGATGTTAAACCACTTGGGTATATCGGCTTTTTCCGATTACATTTTTTTTTATTTTTTGATGTAGCAGACGAGCATGCAGTCCACCTGATGATAAGTGGCTACTGCCGCCCATGGACATCTGTAATCAACCCCAGATAGGATTAGATATTCCTGCCTGAGGTCGGCCACAGATGCGCCGCTGCCTCTGAGGACTAAACTGGAACGCCTCGGAAAACTCTGTCTCCCTTACCACATCCTTCAAACCGGAACACAGTAGCGCCTATCACTGCTGTTATTAGGTAGAAATAGGTGTGACGGTGGTGCCGCCGGAGTCGAACCACAAAGGGTTCTACCACCTTGAAAATCTAATTTTACACAATTCTAATTTTAATAAATATTATATTCGAACAGTTACATCCAAGAGTTCATTGTCTGCTGTTTTGTCAAAGAATATAATAGTATAGCTTTACCGGGTAGGTACCACATCTATTTTTTACTGCGAGGCAGTTCTTACCTTTCGGTAGAACGGTATGGATGCCGGATGATCACATTTGAGCCGATCTTTCTTACGAATAGCAGCATCCGTAATCAGCTTCAGATAGAACTTTTTATTCTCCTTTTTTAATATATAATAGGCACGCTTTTGGCCTCGATCTCGTGTGATGGTAAGCTTTGATGAGGCCTAAGATGTGCCACGCTTGCCTAGAAGTAGTCTATTCACTCTTGATTTGAAGACACCTAGATTATATTTATCGAAACACAGAAGCACTGTGACACGGTTATAGGTAAATGTAAGTATAGTTGACTGTGATTTCATTTTCTATCAATTAATTTCATAAAAAAATGTGATATGATCAATTCGGTGATTTATATGGGTAAAGTAAATTTTGCGTGACTTAAAGTTAGTTTTATTTTAAAAACCAATAATGGAAGACCTCACTGTTTTATTACGTAAATAACCTTGTAACAATATTTGTTAAGTTCGGAGAAATGATACGTTCACACATTGTGTAAGGTTTGGCGGCTTTTCCCTTAAGTTAACTTCGGGATTATTTAAAATATCTTTCCCCAAAAGCAATATTTCTAAGTATTATAAAATAAGACATCTTTATATAAACCGCCCAGTATACATTTTGTTCTGTAGCATGTAAGAAAATATATTTTTTGTCTACTAACAGCAGTGTTAAGTGCTGCTGTGTTCTAAATATTCTAATTTGAAGGCTGTTGTACCAACTTAGCATTCAGTGATAAACGGTGTAATAAGACATAAAAGTAAAGACATACATACAATCATTTTTATATAGGTACATAGCCTAGCAGCGATAGCTTAATTGTTGAAACTCGGGGTTTCGTACCCCACGCATCTCTGATTTATTAAAGTTATGTGCATAGTACAAATAGACATTAGTTATCACATTTATCACTTGCTATAACGGTGAAGGAAAACATCGTGAGGAAACCCACACCTGAGATTTCTTTAAAATGTTCTTAAATGTGTGTAAAATCTACTAATACGTGCCTAGCGCGGTGAACTATGGCCTGAACTCTGGGCAGCGGGCAGAATTTTTGTTTTTATTAAATTAGGAGTAGCAGACGAGCATGCAGTCCACCTCATGGTAAGTGGCTACTGCCGCCCATGGACATCTGTAATCAACCCCAGATAGGATTAGATATTCCTACCTAAGGTCGGCCACAGATGCGCCGCTACTCGTACCTCTGAGAACTAAGCTGGAACGCCTCGGAAAAGTATGTCTCCCTTACCACACCCTTTAAAACGGAATACAGCAGCGCCTAACACTGCTGTTATTAGGCAGAAATAGGTGTGGCGGGGGTGCCGACGGAGTCGAACCACAAAGGGTTCTACTACCTTTAGAAATGAATCAATAAAAGCATAATAGGGTGTGTCCAGGTTATCGAAGTTATATAGAATTTACAGAATATCATGGTAACCCGTCTGACAGATTAGTCCCAACAGTGGGACAGTAATGAATTCATATCTCATTCGAATCCAATCAGAATATAAATCAGATCCATTGATGACATGCAAAGCTTATCAAAATTTAATTAAGTTTCAGATAGACATACAATGTTGGATCTAGGTCGAATTAGATTGACGTCACAGTGTAGGTACACTGACTGCCATAGAGTTAGGAACGAAATAGACAGCGCACTATGCACAAATTCGATCGATAGTTATATAGTTAATGTCTATTTTTACTCCACTGCAGAAGATAATGTTTTTCGAGCGTATATATGTATGAGTCTTTCTTTTTTTATATTTATGCCTAACGATAAGGCAGACGGGCTACCTGGTGGAAAGCAGTCACCCTCGCCTATGGACATTTGAAATACCAGAGAAGTCTCTTTCTTACGCATGCCATACTGCCTAAATAGCGTAACGCATTGTAACATATGCGCTGTCGTTGGATTCGTCTAAATTATGGGAAATGGGAATAATTTTATATTTCTACACTAATATTAAAAAGAGGAAAACTTTGTTTGTTTGTTTGATTGTAATGAATAGGCTCATAAACTACTGGACCGATTTTAAAAATTCTTTCACTATTCGAAAGCTACATTATCCACGAGTAACATAGGCTATATTTTATATGAAATATATTTGATAAATAGATTTTGAGGCGGTACAAAGTTTGCCGGGTCAGCTAGTAATAGCAATTACTTATAATTAGATTTTCATCTATAAGCCCTTTGAACTTAGTTCTCAGGGCTTATATTTTAGGTAGTTGGTAGGTAGAGTGGGTTTTTGAGCAGTCGTAATAAAATAGAATTCCAATGTTGTTTTGATTACAAAATAATTTAACACTATTACATGAACACACCAGAAAGCATTCTTTAAATCGAGTCTTTAATTTTGTACCTTGTCTATTCATTTGTATTCTATGGTACAGTAAGCAGTGTTTAAATCGATTAATTAATTTTGTGCCTTGTCTATTGGTTTGTACTCTATGGTATTAATGTAGGTCGTGCAGGGATCCTATGTCGGCTAACAAGGTAATCCCGGATGTATCGATCCGCCCGCCCTTTGTATTGAGATGAGAGGCTGTTGGACCGCCACCGTTGCATCTGGTTTAAACCAGATTTGTGTTTTTTTTTTTAATTCATGTAGTGAACGAAAAATAAACACTCAGCCTACCTGGTGGTAGATAATCACTACCGCCCAATGGTATGGTGGTCCATGGCGACCCCATGGACCACCATAGACCAACTATTTTTTTGAATTATATAGGAGTAGCAGACGAGCATGTACCACCTGATGGTAAGTGGCTAGTGTCGCCCATGGACACTGTAATCAACACCAGATAGGATTAGATATTTCTACCTGAGGTCGGCCACAGATACGCCGCTACCCCTGAGGACTAAGCTGGAACGCCTCGGAAAAATATGTCTCCCTTACCACACCCTTCAAACAGAACTGGTTCTACCGGAAGCCGATTACAGATGTCTTGTCACTTTTTAGCTACGCTTCGTGTCGGTGGTATAGCTCTATCAGCTTTTAAAGTAAATTAGGCAGTGGACTACGCTGCCCACCAGAAGGTAAGTCGCCTTACGAAGATCTATAAACAAATAGAATTGATCTTCACATTATCACATGAAGACTAAGTTGGAATGCCTCGTATACCATTTACAAACCAGAACACATCAGTGCTTAACACTGCATAACACTGTTAAGATTGTACACTAACACAGTTAAACTCATGAGAACTCTTACATAATGTACAGATTACAGAGAGAAATGTTTTTAAGATATCGGCAACCTGAGCTGAACTGGATGACGTCACATTCCCACTTTTCAAAGTTTAATTTAAAAAGTTGGACTTAAAAGTTTATCGGAGTCTGTGGCGTCATTCTAGCTGCGTGTGGCGCCATCTCTTATCAAATAGTAATAATAGTCATAGTATCATATTCATGTGATTAAGATAGTGGGATGTTCTACCATTGACGACGGTATAAATACCACAAAAGAAACTAGAGACTTAGTATAAAAACCCAACTGTTTAAACATATCTCACCACCACAATTTAGACGAATCTAAAAACTCCTCACTGTAGTAAAAATTAAAACTCATGAAGCTATTTGCGATACAAGGCGTATCAAATAATTTGACATACGATCAAAAAACATTACTCTCCGCATGGATAAAAAAACATATACTAGTTATAATACTGTGTTATCCAATCTGAAAAGAAAAATAACTCAAAACCTTCAATAGTATAATGCCGTACTTATAATTCACTCACGCTTTTATTGGCGAAAGTGCCTGCCACTTTGCTATAGGCAATAATCTTTTCTCACGGCTTCATATCTTTTGTGCAGGCGCCTTTTAGTATTCCGGATTGATATGATTTGAATGGTTCAACCTTTCTCCCCTGGCATTTCTTAGATTAGGAATTTATTGGATTTCCATATTATTATACTAAAGAAAAATTGCTGAGTTGAAATGTCGATCGTTTAAGAATTTTATTATTAGAATGTGGAATGGAAAAGGTGTATAAATACCTACTCAATAGTTAGCGACCTGTTTTAATCTTCGGCAAACAAATATGAAAATAAATAATTAATCTAAGTTTGTTAATATCCTGTGTGGGTTTACGGCACCCATGTCACACATAATCCTAGTGATCAACAAAATAAAAGCGTTATTTATTCAGAAACTTCCACGATTTTAAATACTAAAAACGCCAAGCAACGTCGAGCACTCGAAAAACGAAACTTAACATAAGAAGTAACAGTTACTCCACTACTCCTGACCCAGGCTGGCCTATTTAGCGTCTAACGGTGCTCTCATTTCTATATTTCGGTCTGAAGAACCATTTTTGGGCCAAACTGCACGCAATTAAGTCCTCGGCCCAATTTTTAACAGCCGTCGTTTCTTTGTTCGCAACTGTTTACTACACATTAACATGGAATGAATTTTAAATGTACATTATTATGATTCATATGCTAAGATTTGCGACCTTAGACGACGTATTTAAACTATATTTTAAACGACTATTAAATCATACTTTAAAGTTTTCACTGATTATATCACAAATATAAATGAAAAATAAAACTTCAAAAAAATAAATGTACCATAAATTGACTAAAACGATACGTGTGATATGGTATCGCTACCACTTCGGTGTTTAATGGAGACATTTAGTCGCGGTGTTCAAAGTGGTGAAACCAGTTATGTAGTTCGACCATGAAGATAAACAGAATTGCCTATTTCTGGCTTGAAACACATTGAATGGAAGTGTAACCACACCAGCACACTGCTTATCATGTTTATTTATTTAGTAATTCATGATCACCATCATAATGTACACCAAATAAAAGCAACAATCATAAATACAGAGAAAAGAGGTAAGTGTCAGTACAATTATAGGTGAAGACAGCATGCAAATACAGAAAGCGAGTAACATAGCTAGTAGGAGTAGTATTATCATAATTCAAGTCTATTAAAAATCGAATATCACGAATTTAAAATATTATTAATTATTTATATCAAAATACAATATGAAAAAAGAAGGAGAAACATCGTTAAGATAAATAAATTAAAATATAAATGATTAAAAATTTGTCAATACATAAAAAAATGAATCATTGAAATTTAATTTATTTCAATTTGAAATTTAATGCTAGATTGAGTTGTCTAACACAATAACAAATCACATTAAATTATTGTTATTAAACAGAGTATTGTAATAAACAGATGTTACAGAGTACCTATGTACTAGTATGAGGTGATCATCTTAGTTCCCAAGACTGCCAACACAGTCATGATCGAGTGAGTAACCCGATCTTATAAAAAATAAATACCAATCATCGTTAATCAACACTTAGCCAGATGATGTTGTGGTTATAAACCCTTCTTACAAGAGATATGTTATTAAATCTTAAGCACAGATTGTTACCTGAAGCGAAGGCTTCAAGTGTAAAACACGCAAAATTCTGAATTTCTCCAAAGTAGGCGTAGTAACTATGATATAAAATCGTAATTTGTACAGCCTCTAAGTGAACTTATATTAAAATGAAATAGAGAGGCCCACACCCGTAACAAGAACCGAGGGTTGGTTCAAGTTGGTAGATGCGGTTGAACAAGAAGTGTGTCAGACTTGCAAGACATTAGGCGCAGGGTAGGCAGAAGAGACGCCGGGCGTGGTCGATGTGTTCAAGCATCGCCTTTTCACTTACTTTTTGAAAGCAACATGGGCACGCTGTTAATTCGGCGAAAATCAAAAGTATTAATATTACAATAAATGATATATTTGCAGCATAAATAATTGATATAAGATAAGACTTCACAGAGAATATGTATGCAGATGAAAATAAAATAGCGATTTCATTTTTGATATAATTCGAATAAACACATGCGATTAAATATGAAAGGTACGAGTAACTTATAAATAACGCCGAAATAAGCGAATGATATTTACACGTTCAAATATCAGCATAAGCAACAAAGCGTACTCGTTTCATACTCATGTACATTAAAGTTAATGTTTACTTCTAGTTATATTGTCCACTCCTGACGTCTGCTCCACCTGGCTTCCGCCTTACATGACAGGCTGGTCGACAGGCCGACAAAGCTTGAGTGGCGGACACGGGACTATCGAAGAATTCGGTGCAATAAGGAGGCGGAAACTGGGGCGAGCTGTGGCTTAGGGCTTGGCGCAAGCGACGAACTTTAGCGGATGTAACTTGTATTCATCATCAACCCATTACCGTCCCACTGCTGGGCACGGGTCTCCTCTCATAATGAGAAGGATTAGGCCATAGTCCACCGCGCTGACCAAGTGCGTATTGGTAGACTGTATTAAAAAACTAACTTATATTAAAAACTTGTATTAAAAAAATGCTTTCCACAGACATAGCCCCGCACTAGGGCTCCCTGTATCTTTGTAATTATAAATATTAGTTACTTGTATTAAAGGCAGCTGAGAAATAAATTTACTTCAAGCTTACAAACGACTTTGAAATTTGGACAAATAGTGATAGCCTAGTGGTTGATTCGGTCTCTTGATCAAAGGGTCCAAGTTTAGAATCCCAGACACCTCTGATTTATCAAAGTTATGAGTGTATCACAAATTAATTATCGGTTGCTTTAACGGTGAATAAAAACATCGAGAACAAACCTGCATATCTGAAAAATCTTTCTGGGCACGCGATCCTTACTGCCCATAACCCCAGGAGCCCCTTTTAGTCACCTTTTAGCCCTTTAGTGATTGTTATTTTATTTATTTGACCTCTTACAACCAGGCCGTGGATCCTGTAAGTATTCCTTGGTCCAGAGCTACAAGGACAAGAGTTGTACTACCTTGGGTAGTCTACTTGTATTTCACTAATCGTCTACTACAGATTATCTGATATTATTCTTATTTTACGTTCAAAATTAGTAATGTAAGGCCAACGAGCCAAACTCGTGTTGAGCTCGTCACAACAATGTAGTGTGGAAACACGCGAACATGGGCAGCTGTCTGTGTACTGCTTTTGCCAATTGCCATTATTTTCTTTGATGAAGCCAAATTACGGTAAGGTTAGGTTAGTTAGGTTACTTCTACGAAAGGAGATAAATTATGTATATTAGTTACAAAAAAGAAACAAATTGACTATTTATAAGAATGGCTTTAAATTAAAAATAAAAATTCTTATTTAAAAAAGTTTTTAGTTTTTAAGTCGATTTAATAAAATAATGATCTTTAAAACTATATTATTCACATGACTATTGGAGATTCATTATAATTTATTATGTTAAATAATAATAATTAAAATTTTCCACTTCCTGGGTAGTTTTGACAACCTATCAACATTATGATAACATGCCACTGGCGCCCTAGACATATGCGCAAAAAAGTGCGTCGGACTTTAAGGCCTTCTAGGCCGTGTGTCGATGTCCACGTAGTCCCGGGATTAGAATAGGGCTACGGTATCACCTGCCTGCTGTAAGAGGTGACTCAAAGGGGGCTTCCGGGGCTGCGGGCGGCAAGAGTGGGAGCTCGAATTTTCCAGCAAGCAACCCTGGGAAGGACCAAACATACCGTCGTAAACACCCGATAGTGCGGGAGCGAAAACTGCTTCCCCAGGGCCGAGCCCGATCGAGGCGTCGCGCTTGGAGAACTCCAGTTGTTACATCGTAGATCCCGGAGTTCTCCACCAAGCGCCGAAGACGGCCATCAGGGGGCTTTATTCCGGTAATTAGTCGGATACCTTTTGAAGGTTACTTCTCGTATTAAAAAAAGGTCTTGAGTCGACTCATGCCAATAAGAAGTTGCAAGAAAGAAATGATGAACTCTGACTCTAGCCGCTCGTGAACCAGTACCTGGCACCAGCCTAGACACTAGCATCGGAACAGCAATTAACTATGAAACGTATCAGATTGACGGAGCCACTCGGTTCCGCCTGAAGAGCCAATATCTAGTCTAGCGATAGATTGCTTCGACCTGCTTGGGATTTAGATGAAAGAGGTGAAAATGCAATGTATATTAGTTTTATCAGGCTTCTTTTGTATCTATCAGAATGACGGCATCTTTCGTCGTCAACCTGTTACTGTCTCACTGCTGGGCTCGGGTTTTCTTTCTGGCTAAGCGTATTAGTAGACTTTACATACCTTTGAGAACTTTTCTAAAGAACTCTCAGGTATGCACGATTCCTCGCGATGTTTTCCTTCGCCGTTATAATAAGTGATAATTAATTTTAAATGCGCATATAACATTGAAAAAATTATCTCTGAGAGTCGAACCTGAACCTCTCGATTGAAAGTCCAAGTTAAAACCACTATGCTATCACTGCTTTATTGAGCCACACCTATTTTTGACAAATAAAAGCAGTATTATATGTAAGCAGCAAGATTCGAATCCCAGGCAAGCACCTCGAAATTTTTAGTAATGTGTGCATTCGAAAGTAATTGATATATATGACGTACTTTACGAAGAATCACGGCGAAGGAAAACACCGTGAGCAAACTTGCATACCCATACCTTAAAAATGTTCTCAAGGATCCAGTCTTCCAATACGCACTTGGTAAGCGCGGTGGACTATGGCCTAATCTTCCCCATCCTGAGAGTGTCTGTGAGAGACCTGTGTCCCGCAGAGGGTCAATGGATTGACGACAGTACTAAAACGGTGGTAAACAAGGTCCAGCTATAAATAAACTTAATGACCTTGCACTAGCCGTCACTGCCGTGATTATGTAGTGTCGCAGTCACTTAGATATTTATACGTCTCTCGGGGCGCGGACCGTTCAAATATGCAACATGACGTATGCTTGACACTCATAGAGGATTCTTGTAGATGGACACACGTAAAGACAACTTTTTATAATATTAGAGTAGCAGACGAGCATGCGGTCCGCTTTTTTTACAATATAGGAGTAGCAGACGAGCATGCTGTTCACCTGATTGTAAGTGGCTACTGCCGCCCATGGACGTCTGTAATCAACCCCAGATGGAATTAGATATTCCTACCTGAGGTCGGCCCCAGATGCGCCGCTACCCATGAGGACTAAGCTGGAAAGCCTCGGAAAAGTATGTCCCCCTTATAAAGTATGTCTGCCTAATAACAGCAGCGCCTAACACTGCTGTTATTAGGCAGAAATAGGTGTGGCGGTGGTGCCGCCGGAGTCGAACCACAAAGGGTTCTACCACCTTCAAAAGAGGTAGGTTTAATGGTAAGTGGCCACTGCTGCCGGTAGATATTGATGTTAAAAAGAGTTCTATAAAGAATATAGTTTGAATAAAATACTTTTGACTTGACTTGAAAAAAACTGGGGCACATGGACAATTGTAATCTACTTTAGTTAAGGTTAGAGTCCTGCCTGAGGTTGGATACAGGTGCGATGTTACCTCTGAAGACTTAGCTGGTACACATCGGATAAGTTTCTCCTTTACCACGGTTTAAAGCGGAACCCAGCAGCGCTTAACACTGTTGCTAGGCAGAAATAGGTGTGGCGGTATTGCCTCTGAAGTTGCTCATGGGTTCGACTATCTTTGAACTTAATATACATCAGGAGTTCGACTTGAAACTCATCACTTACGTAAGGGAGACATACTTATCCGAGACGTTGCAACTTAGCTCCCGGGGGTAGCAAAGCATCTGTGGCCGAACTGAGATGGGACTCTAATCTTATCTACGGTCGAGGTGTCCATGACCGGTAGTGACTACTTACTGGATAGACTGTATGCTCTCTTGCTACATAAACCTGAAAAAATACAACCAAACGTTATCAACCCAAAATGTGTAATAACCAAATATACTTATCTTTCGCACTTAAATCACACTTTTTTTTTTGTTGACGAGGAGGAAACCTTCAAAAGGTACCCTTTGCCGTGGGAGCAGCACGGGGTTATGTGGGATTCTTACCGCAGTAAAACCCCCCCGGTGGCCGTCCTCGGCGCTGCGTAGAGGACTCCGAGATCTCCATCGGAACGCAACCGGAGTCCACTTGGCGCGTTGCCCCGTCGGGCTCCGCCCAGGTGAGCTAGAAACTCACCACACCATCTGGTGTTCACGACGGTATGCGACCACACATACCGCCGTCCATCCCAGGGTTGCTGGCCGGGCGGTTCGAGCTCCCACTCTTGCCGTCCGCAACCCCGGAAGCCACCTTTTAGTCGCCTCTTACGACAGGCAGGGGATACCGTAGCCCTATTCTGGTCCCGGAACTACAGGGACAAACAGAATCACACACTTAACAACAATATAACAGGTGAACTGCACGAGTTCTAGACACACTTGCATTAAACAAACATTATT
The DNA here is from genome assembly GCA_014595695.2 of Epargyreus clarus clarus. Lineage (NCBI taxonomy): Eukaryota > Metazoa > Arthropoda > Insecta > Lepidoptera > Hesperiidae > Epargyreus > Epargyreus clarus. The sequence continues at coordinate 11,738,872 of JACTTY020000001.1, forward strand.
CGTGTCATAACGACTTTGCTACAATAAAAGATTGTCCCGACTTCGAACGATTGTTAGAAGTAGGCGCACAGATGTTTTGCGCTATTTTTAGAAGTTTGCGATCTTAAAATAAGTTACAAAGATTTATTGTTCCTTCTGAAACTCAATTTGTATTTAACTTTAAGCATACATTATAACGCGTAGGATGATGATTCTATAAATGAAATATGTAGGTGTTTGAGTGTATTTCAAGAATTACAGTGTAAATTTTCCTTACAAGGTAACATTATTGTACGTATTTATCAAACTAATTATCAAAAAAAAATATTTTTGAAAAAAAAGATCAAAGTCATTTTTAGCAACGAATAAAAAATATTAGTTCAAAAACAAAAAAGAAGGTGTGAAATATGAAGTTGTTCTTTAATAGCTTTCGATTGTATAGTCCGCGTAAAACTGCTAGTCCGCTCTGAATATAGAAACGAATCGCGTCGTCATAGCAAATTGTATGACTACACCTGCTCGCAATAACTTCAGAGCGGACTAGAAGTTTGGCGAGGACTATACTCAACTTAATTTATAACTATTTCCGATATTTTTCGGGTTTCAAATTGTAAGACTGTAACAGTTAAAATAGTCTTGTAACTACAAATATTCTATAGAAGCTGGTATACTGTGTAGTAGTTGGTAAATAGGTGTTATATATTGCAATAAGTACTGAAATAAACATTGAGTGGCAGGTATTTAAGTCCTTCGGGTCCGTAAACGAGGTGCCGTGGTACGTCCAGGGCTTGATACCGGTGTTCAGACGATCATTATAGTGTGACTGCTGTACATTGCTGGGCGAAAACAACCTTTTTAAAGGTACTCTCTGTGGTTCGACTCCGACGGCACCGCCGCCACACCTACGAGTATTTCTGCCTAATAAAAGCAGTGTTAAGCGCTGCTGTGTTCAGCTTTGAAGGGGTAAGGTACTTTTCTAAGGCGTTTCAACTCCGTCCTCAGGGGTAGCGGTGCATCTGTGGCCGATCTCAGGTAGGAATATCTAATCCTTCTGGGGTCGATTACAGTTGTCCATGGGCGGCAGTAGCCACTTACCATCAGGTGGACTGCATGCTCGTCTGCTACTTCTATATGATACAAAAAACACTCATTTCTGCCTAATAACAGCAGTGTTAAACGCTGCTGTGTTCTGGTTTGAAGGGTGTGGTAAGGGAGACATACTTCTCGGGTGCTTTTTAACTTAATTGTTAGTGGTAGCAACGTATCTATGGCCTGCTTCAGGTAGGAATCATATATTATCTCGGGTTGATCTGGTCTCAGGACCCACTTACCATCAGGTGGACTGAATGCTCGTTTGCAACTTCTAGGCTATAAAAAGGCTAGGTGATAGCTTGTATATATGAATATACAAGATTAAGAAGAATTAAGATGGAGTTTAACAATTTATTGGAAATACAGATTAAGGTAGTGTGCCCTTAATTTGAGGCGTTTAGGGTAAAAAACATGTAAACTTACGAGTCCTTAGCTCTAATGACATAAGTTTTAAGCGCTGCTGTGTTTTAAAGGCGTGAATAGACTCTTATACGAGGCATTACATGCTCAGGGGTACCAATGGTTCTATGGCTGATCACAGGTAGACTGCAATCCTATCTTAGGTTGATTCTACATGTACATAGGCGGCCGTGGTTACCATCAGGTTGTCTGCATGCTCCTATGCAACTTCTATGTTATAACCAACTTGTGAAATCAGCAATGTACGTCTACGCCTGAAAGCTGTTTTCCTAGACCCTGCGAGGCTCAGCTCCGGAGGCTGCGCGGCATCCCGATCAATAGAGATGTGCTCCCCCGCGCACCGCCCCACCCCGCCCAGGCCAGTTCCGCGCCCGACGCCGTGCTGCAAACCTTTTCTAACGCGTTTTTTACTATATTTTTAAATCTAACTCATTTTTTAGTCAGAACCTTTTCTAAGGCAGTTTTCCTACTCACACCGCGCTCCGGGATTTTCTGGAGATGGGATTTTGCTGAAGGTAAGTGGCTCTCGATCCTTTGTGCACCGGTGGTTGACCTTTCAATCTTTGATTGCTGCCCCCAATAAATTGGAGGTAATTCAGACATAAATAGCACTTCCACTTGGTATTTTCGATTAATGACTATTTTTAGTGAAATATGTACTCGATAGAAATTAAGGTCATTTTTGTAAGGTTGTATTGATCTTACCTTGTTGTTCGTTATATTTTTAGAAATATGTTCTGATTAGTGAGTTTTTGTAAAAATTGCCTGTATTCGTTTATTATTATATGTATATTTTGTCAATTTGAAGAATGACGTACGTAACGTGCGTAACAGCTCGGACAATAAGTAAAAAGCTCTCTTTAAGCTTTAACTTATTCATTTCTAAAAGACACAAAACAGCCGAGTTCATAATGGTTATTTTGGTCACACAAAACGTCTCGTAAAACATCCAATGACAGTTGTATCTTAACCGAAAAGAGTAAGGGCGCAAACTTGGCCTTCTGCTTTTCAATGAAGCTTTCCGTCAGCAACGTATGGCTCCATCTTGCTGGGTTACGGAGGTCAAGTTGAGGCTCTTGGGAGAAAATAGAATTATCTAGTGTCAAGGTAATGCCTCAGAACGCACTGTGCGCGAATTTAAAATTAATTGTTCGTGGTATAAATAACGGGAATGCAAATGGCGGATGTGGTATTCCGATTGCTTTCGGACTTCAAACGACATTATTTTTTACTTTATTTATGATTAGTTTATATTTATTGCGATTACAAAGACATCTACCTTTCTTCGTGTCTTTTTACGATTGATCAAAAATCAAAAACATAACATATTGTCATTATAACTTAAAAATATAAGTAGATCGTCTTATATAATTTTAATTATCTGTTGAGATAATATAAAAAAGTCCAATATGTATGATGATTGAAGAGATTTTTACGGATACAATAATTTGATATGCAAATGGCGGTGCACTTAGAGTGCATCTCACCTGGTTTCCAATATTCGACACTAGATGGAGTGCGTAGAGAACAGTCGCGTTCGGAGCTTCGATTCGCCGCTACTCTACAACCTAACTATTGTAAATTGATGCTGCTAATTCAATGTTAGCTAACTTGTTTTTGTACTACTAAGTGATTATTATAAGTAAGTTGTTATAATAACAAAATTAATAAAAACCTTTTGGGTCTAAGGTTTTTTCGCCGGAGTTTTCGGTATTATTCTTTGATTAAATAAATCTTCAATAAAAGATGATAGTAATATTATTATTATGTTATTTATTATTATGAAAATTAAAGTTTGTACTAATTCATATGTCAAACACAAAGAAATATACAATATTCATAATTCAATTAATACTAGTTGCCAGGAAAATATTCCCGCCCAGCAGGGCGGGCGCGTCCGTAGCGCTGACATTTTGTGGTTTCATGCCCTTTTACATTTCCATTAGGAATTTAAAAATGCCACAAAGTAATGGAAAGTATACCTATGCAAAAAAGTGTTCTTTAATTAATGTATTTTAAAATCAAAGTCTGATTAAAAACATCCATCACAAAAACTTGACTTTGCCTTAATTTCTTTCCCAGAAATTGGATGATAATTAAGTTATTAAACATCTAAAATCTATAATTATATGTAAATACAAAAATATAAAATTGTTGAATAAATTGTGACCATTTTTTTAAATAATATAAAAACAACATCGATCAATAAAGGTAATTTTAATATCATTCAATCAATATGTAACAATTTCGGGGAAAATATTCCCGCCCAGGAGGGCGGGCGTGGTCGTTGCGCGGACATAACTCTCTTGTCGGTCATAGGTAACGCCACATATTGTTGACTATAGCCAACGCACTCTACCGCCAGTTGCAACGCAGCGCTCTACCGGGACAGTCGCTTGCACCTCTACTTTAGTTAACGGATAACCGGGTACATAATTTACAAATACTGTATAAAGAATGAACTTTTGATTTAATAGTGTTACGTGCAGTTGGCAACGACGTGCGTTGTGTTATTTTTAAAACGCAAGTTGGTACGCGGCTGCATTTTTCGGAGTTGCGGTTTTGAATATAAGGTACTTTCTTTTAATTCGAAAATATTTTGAAATTAATATTTACGAAGCTTACACAGATTATTAAGAGCTCTAGTTTTTTTAAACTACTTGTAATAAATATTTTCTTTTTTACATATACTTTTTAAACATAGTTACACATATTTATTTATTATATTTAAATATCCACTTTCTTTTAGTTTTATTGAGATAAATAATTTTCTAATTTCTGTGTCAAACAGTTAAGAAAATACAGAAGTATAAAAATATTTTTTATAATTATTACGATTTCAAATAGGTGTTTAAAAAGTTCCGGAATTATAAACTACATACCAGTTCTAAACTATTTACCTATTTTAGTTAACATTCTGAAAATATTTCGATTTATTGGCGGCTTGAGCATATTTAAAACGAATACATCTTCAATTAGGTCTAGACGAGATCATAGACAGCAAGTGTGGGTAATTAGTTATTTATTTTTAAAATACATGCCACCTTACTACCCATCTACTCTTATACCTACGAGTAGTTACGCACTGGCGCCTCTCCAAGTGACAAACATTTTGTTTAGGCTCAAGAATCTTGCTATGTGAAACGGAATTTCGGCGGGAAAAACTAGAGATTTTTTGACTCCTTTTGCTGCTGCCGTGGGGTCAATGAAGATTTCTGTTAACAATCAATAGATTTATAGAAATGTATTTAGAAAATACTGAAATATTTTACTATAGGTAATAATAGCCTGGTTGTAACATGGCATCTCTAGGTTCAAATACCAGGCCACCAATACTACAGATTTTTCAAAGTTATGTAAGTTTTAAAAATCACAGAAAATCATAATACAGATTTACTACTAATAATACAACAGATTTTTCAAAGTTATGTAAGTTTTAAAAATTACAGAAAATCATCGTAAGGAAACCTGAGATTATAGTAAAAGTTCTCAAAGGTGTGAAGTTAAAAACTTCTCATTCTTAGAGGAGACCCGTGCCTCTAAATTGGGACAGTAAAGGGTTGATGATGTTTTTTGAATTTGCTACCAAAAATAGAATATTACTTCGAGTCACTATGCCTTCAGGGGCAGAATAACGGAATTGTTATTTATATGAAACAAACTTTATAAACGTCTCTTGCGCGACTTTTGTCACACAACTCTTAAAAGGCAAAAAGTTTTTAAAAGAACATACAATTTAATATCTGCCCTACATAGTCCAAGTTGTCCGAAAGTACTTACAGAATGACAGTATCAAATTAATATTTTTTATTCTTTGACTCAAAAGAAGAAATCAAATGCCTACTGCTCCATTTCGCTCCTTTTCACGGATTGTCAAGCTGTCATATTTCTTTTAGGCTGAATCAACTTACTTTGTGACTAATTAAAAAATGTGAAGGAATCATTTTTAAAATGGTTCACGAATGGAAACGTTTTAAGATAATTGGGATCATTCTTATTCGTTGTCATGTGGTAAATAGCAATTGATATTTTCTTGTATTTCAGAATATACATATTAAAAATTAATGAATAGTGTAGCTTGTGATTGTGATGTGATTTTAATATTTTTAAGATTGAATAAAAGATGCTGATAATTGAACCAAAAGGTTTCTTCCACATTACAATTATATTAAAATCAACAGTTTCCACTTCCTTTTTTTAACAGACTACTAAATAAATTATTTTATTATATTGCCACTTTTTTATATACTTCCTCAATGTAATACACAAGTGTCAGCTTTTACATAATAAAATTAAGCAAAAATCGAAAGTCATTTAACACATTTTTCAACCAGCAAGCTTCACAAGTGAACAAATAATAAAGTGAAACACGCACAAAGATACAGCTTTTTCAAATTGACGCAAAAATATTACTCTTCAGTTATCGGTAACCCAATTTTATTGACAAATTACCAATCTCCAGGAGATATCAATCTGAAGATTCAATCTCGATCATCATACGGAATTGGGGGTAAAATAACGAATATTTTTCGTCTAAACGCCGATAAAAATATATTGGAAGTCTTTGATGAATATTTTAAAACGGAATAAGAGTTTAGTTTAACATTCATTCTATTTTAAGCGTCTAATGAGTCGGAATATTCATTAGTTATTTTAACAGATCGTATGACATCATTGGTTGAAGCTTCCGTTAAATGGGTTTGAAGGGATAGTACATTTATTAACGTATTTTTTATAGGAGTACAAGTTGTTATTCCATAAATAACCCTTTAAATGGGAATTCATTTTTTAAATTGTATAAACTATAAATAGTTTTAAATTGTACGTTGTTTGAAGTCGCGGAGTTTAAGTATGCAGATTTTTACAATTTGTTCTTTTTTGAAAAAAAAAAAACTAAAGGTGGTAGCACCACCTTTGATTGTAGAGCCCTTTGTGGTTCGACTCCGGCGGCACCACCCCCACACCTATTTCTGCCTTACAACAGCAGTGTTCAGCGCTGCTGTGTTCTGGTTTGAAGGGTGTGGTAAGGGCGACATACTTTTCCGAGGCGTTCCAGCTTAGTCCTCAGGGGTAGCGGCGCATCTGCGGCCGACCTCAGGTAGGAATATCTAATTCTATCTGTGGTTGATTAAAGATGTCCATGGGCGGCAGTAGCCACTTACCATACCAGGTGGACTGCATGCTCGTCTGCTACTTCTAATTTATAAAAAAAATATATAGATCGATCGGGGAGGTACGATCGCCACACATAGATTAGTAAAGATTAATCACTCCTAACAAGAAAATGTACCCAGTTTAGAGAATTGAAATAGTTGCGTATAAAAGTTTTGCCACGTCTCCGTGTTAAAATGTCCCTAAAATATTTGAAATAATTATTTATTTATTACGTAAATTACGCAGTATTAGTTATTTATTCGTAAATTTTCTCTAAAAATGTTTTTATTTGTCAAGAATTCAAAAAAAGAACTTACTAAAATAAGCCGTTTGTGGCTTCATTCAATTGCAAGGCAGCGAAGTATCTTTACTAATCTATGTCGCCACATTTAATTTTACCGTAAAACAGTTCTTGTATTTTGGTGGAAGGGTGTAGATGGTTGCAGATGTCACAGGCGGCGATGATCACTTATCATCAGATGGACTGCATGCTCGTTTCGTACTTAAATGTTATAAAAAGAAACCAAAATATCCAAGGGCTTTATCTATTAACTCTAGCGACCACATCATGATTCAATCCTAAAATCACGAAAATACTATATATCTTTAAATTAGACTTATACGTCGATTAATAAAACTATCAAACAACACCAAACATCGTCATCGCAGAAAGAGGAAAGCTAAAAGCAATTTGACAAGGCTTTTACACGACGAAGTCCCCTAGTTTGTGGCAACACTAATTTGTTTACTTCCGCTTCCGTTTCCATTATAACGGCGGTGGAACTATATTCAATTATTGTGTTCTATATACTCTGTGTTAATTGTATGATAGTCTGTGATAACAATGTTAGTCTATTTATAGAAGTGTGAATTTCACAATTATTAAAAATATATTGCATTTAAATGTAAATAATAATAAATAATTGAAAATGTGTAATGAAAAAAAAATATATTCTTTTTTATTAGGTCGGCGTAACATCGATCTAATTACAAATAAATATATATTATTGTCAGATGTTCGTAAATGGCAATGGCTAACCTAACCTAACCATTAGATGGAATGTATGGTCGTTTGCTACTTAAAAAAACTATTTATAATTAGAATTATTCTGTTAATCAGATAAGTCAAATGAGCGACTTATCGCTGAGTTTATCGTTGTTAACCCATTACTGCCCACTGATGAGCAAGTGTCTCCTCTCGGAATAAGAGGGGCTTAGTCCATAGTCCACCGCCTTGGTCCTTACGATATTTTCCTTCACCGTTTTTGCAAGTAATAATAAATTTCTGAATTAACTTTGAAAAATTAGATGTGCGTTCCATGGATTTGAACTTTAGATCTGGCTGGTTGATTGATCACTAAGCTTACGTATTAAAAAAAAAACTTTTCGTAATGGCGGCCTTGACACAGCTGATTTAATTATTGCGTGCCTAGTCTACTTATTTTAATATTGGGGGCACTATTTTGGAAAGAACTTCATAATTGAGGCAAAACAGGCCAAATCAGTAATTTGATTATTGAGATTACGGCCACTAAGGTACCATTTGTTGGCTTATCTGATAAACAAAACTGACATTTTGATAGCTGACATTTGAATGGACGTAAGACGAAAGTAATTGTTTTTTTTTTCTAAGAATCGAGTAAATATGGACAAACATTGTTATCACGGAACAGAAAAAACTATTTTTATAAAAATACTTTTAATATTATTATTATTTTTGTACTGGAAGTATTAAGCCCTATTTGGTGAATTTAGGATGTAATAATGGTTCTATCTGTAAGGATAGGATAGGTCTTTGGCAAAAAAGCAAATTTTCCAAAAAAAAAGTAAATCTCCGATAATTAAATAATTATATAAGCTTTACGAATCTACAGAGGGCCATTTTCTGATTGATAGAAGCAGTTATTGAAATAATTCATACCGAAAATAAGCTTTCCACTCTATTTGTTGGCTATACCTTTTTGAACGATTTGGAGGAAAAAATGTTCCTTTTATTCGGAAAATTTATTCGCTCCTTTGTCCTCAGGGCCTCCAGTAAAAACAATTATCATATAGTTCTAGTATCTAGTCTAGACTCATAAGTCGACGGAACAATTTCCTGTAGTGATTCTAGTGTCTAGACTCTAGACTAGACTATAGACTGCCACATTGGTCTACACTGAAAGTATAAAAATATTTGTCAAGTGCGATTCGGATAAACGTGAAGAAGTTCCGTGTAACTTAATTTCGCATTCGTGTTATTTTTCGTATAATTTCTTGATATTTTTTGGGGTTCATGTTAACATTATAAAAACAATATATGTAAGTATTTACATATAGGTACTAGTATTTTTTATAACAAAAATTTAAACGGAATGCTAAGGGGTATAATAAAAATATATATAAAAAGATTTTATATATATTTTTATTTTTATCCCAAAAATAACTAGCAAAAGTGAAAATCATTTACGTGCACTAATTAGGTATACAGTATAAAATTATTAGGCATTTAACTTTTCATCCACTAATTTCGGAAAATATTATTTTTCTATGGAAAAAATGCTATGAGGGTTTTCGTAACTTCCTTGGTCTTACGGAACCCAAATACACTTACACAGCTATCTCAATTTGTACTGAAAGAAATGTAATTATATTTCATATGCTAGGAGTAAGCCAGCACTTTCCTCATGAAATATGCGGCTTAATCCTACGTTTCAGGCAGGAAGTTTCAAAATATACGAAGTTTTTAATCGTAGAATGGATTTACATAAGTCAGTAGTGTTCTTTATACTTATAACGAGTTTTGAGAAACGACTTTACTGCGGAGAATTTTAAATATTATATAGGAAACAAAAATGTTGTGAAAAATGTCCATATATTTCTTAAAACTTGTTGTGTCGTCAAACAATTATTGTAATGGGTACCGTTTGAAAGGAGATTCTTGCAGAGGAGTTTCTTTGGAGTTTGAAAGGAGATTCTTAGAGTGAGAAAGTATTGGCCATAGTCCACCTCTCTGGCTAAGTGCGAATTGGTAGACTTAACTCAGGCTTGTAGGTTTCTTCACGATTTTATCATTTACCGTCATAGTAAGTGATAATTAATATATAATTCGCATATAACTATGAAATATCCGGCGTGCCGGCTTCAAACCTTGGACCCTCCGATAGAGGCCGACTTTCTTACATACTAAATACTGAAACATGACTTTCTTTTCCACAACAATAGTTGTTTGCTTCTCAAGATAAATCGCCTTTGACAGGCGTTTCCTTTTATGTATGCTTACTTTAGTTATTCGTGTAGAAGATTAATGGTTTTACGATGTATAACTTAATTTGAGGTGAACAGAATAGTTCATTATCCAATTTTATATTTCACAAATCACTTATATACAATATAATGAGTATAATGACTGATAAATTTCATGCCTACAGAACCCTACATGGTTCGCCTCCGCTACCGCCACAGCTATTTCTAACGTGAAGCAGTTCTCACCTTACGGTGGAAGGGTGATGCTGGGTTACTTACAAGGTGACCTTAGTCCTCAAGAGTGGCTATAATTGACTTCAGGTATAGGTCCTGCTACATGGAGTTGCTTACACCACTACAATGGCAGTGAACCAGTTAGGTGGACTGCACGATAGTTTTTGAAAAAATGCCGTGTTTCACAAAGGTGTACAAATATAATTCGATATCACATAAAAAACTTCATCTTTGTACAGGTGCGAGGTGACTACATAATTTTAGTTTTAGAGGGGTTGACTTTTTTTTTTATAACATAGGGGTAGCAGACGAGTTTGCAGTCCACCTGATGGTAGGTGGCTACTGCCGCCCATGGACATCTGGAATCAACCCCAGATAGGATTAGATCTTCCGACCTGAGGTTGGCCACAGATGCGCCGCTACCCCAGAGAACTTGTGGAATGCCTCGGAAAAGTATGTCTCCCTTACCACACCCTTCAAAACGGAAAACAGCAGCGCCTAACACTGCTGTTATTAGGTAGAAATAAAATAATTTACTCAGTTGAAGGTAGAGTTTATCAAATTTGTTGCTTAACCGCGAAAAAGATCCGTCCTATATAACACAAACTCCGAAATAAAAAAAAGTAAAAAAGAAAAAGGTGGTTAAACTTACTAAAAACTTTTTTAAATTTCGTCTTGGATGAAATGGGATGAGGGGTAACAATTGAACCCTTTACCCCCCTTTTTTATTTTTTGTCGAGGGGGAAACCTTCAAAAGGTACCCGACAACGTGGGAGCGACGCCGAGTTATGTGAGATTTTTACCGCACTAAAACCCCCCCGGTGGCCGTCCTCTGCGCTGCGTTGAGGGCTCCGGGATCTCCAAAGGAACGCAACCGGAGTCCTCTTAGTGCGTTGCCCCGTCGGGCTCCGCCCAGGTGAGCTTGACGCTCGCCACACCATCTGGTGTATACGACGGTATGCGACCACACATACCATCGTCCTTCTCGGGGCCGCTGGCCGGGTGGTTCGAGCTCCCACTCTTGCCGCCCGCAACCACGGAAGTCCACTTTTAGTCGCCTCTTACGACAGGAACTACAGGGACAACCCTTTACCCCCCTGTCACTGTATAACGCAATGTTTAAAGCGTTCCTTTTAATCTGAGTTTACGTGAAGCGACTTCAATAACCTTATAGATCTTGGCTTAATATAAACTTCTTTTGTTATCAGCCAATGACCTCGGGTTTGCTCCTTAAGGCGAAATCCATTATAAAGTATATCTATTATCTACTTCAACAGAATCAGAACAAGGGGTTTACCGGCGTCCATTGATTGAAGTCACTAACCCTTCGTAATGATTCAAGTTTAAAGTATTGTAAGTAAAGGTTAATAAACTGATGTTTTGACTAGTACTGAAAGCATAGATAAGTAAAGATTACTCACTCCTAACAAGAAAATGTACCCAGTTTTGAGAATTGAAATAGTTGCGTAAAAAAGTTTTCCCACGTCTCCGTGCTCAAATTTCCCTAAAATATTTGAAATAATTATTTATTTATTACGTAAATTAGGCAGTATTAGTTATGTATTCGTAAATTTTCTCTAAAAATGTTTTTATTTGTCAAGAATTCAAAAAAAGAACTTAGCAATAAGCCGTTTGTGTCTTCATTCAATTTCAAGGCGGCGAAGTATCTTTACTAATCTATGACTGAAAGACACATCTTAGACACGGGATTGAAAAAGTTGACTAGAATTACATACTTAATTTATTACTTTCATGAAATGCCACATCCATTTATAAGATTTTTTTCTCATTTTGAGAGGAGATCGATACCTAGCCGTGGGACAGTAGTGGGTTGACGATGGTGATTATGAGTATCATATGCAGTTTGGAATATAGTAGTATATGCAGCGCATGCTTACGAGACATCATCAAGTTTATCGAACTTATTTATGCCTAATACCAGCAGTGTTAAACGCTGCTAAGACCTGGTCTGAAGATTGTGGTTAGGAGGCACTTATATGAGGCGTTTTATCTTACTAATCAGGGTGAAATGAAATGAAATGAAATATATTTATTTTGTATAGGCCAACGACGGCACTTACAAATTGTCAGGTACAATATTTTTCTTAAACTACTACCGAATCGGAACGCGACCTCTACTGAGAAGATCCGGTAAGAAACTCAGTGGGTTTGTCTTTTTTTTTTAATAATAATTATTATCTTTTTTTTAATACTATCATTTTTACACATAATTAATTAATGGTATTAATAGTAATTAATTAAGTGGTATAGTTGTAAGAGAGTTCACTTATATGGGGCGTTTCAATTTAGTCTTCAGGCTTAGTAACGCGTCTCTGACAGTCCTCAGGTAGGTGTTCAGTCCTATCTGGAGCCTTTTCCATTTTTATGAGCAGCAATGACTACCCATCGTGTAGACTTTATGTTAGGTTGCTGCTTCTCAGTTTTACAGAAAGGCTGGACTTTAACAACTACTTGACTGTACTACCCACACCTCTACGTTACTAAAAACCAGAAACCAGAAACCAGAAACCAGAATAGCCAGAATTGTTGTTAGGTAGAAATAAATGTTGTGGTGCCTCCGGACTCCGGAGTTACTTTTAGTAGACACAAATAACTATGTTACTAAAATAGCTAGGTAATGTATCAAACAATGCACTTTGTCGCTAATGCAACCTCGGGCAATTATAGAGGGCGCTACTGTGCTTTAATGGCATCATATCTGGCCCTAACATTATTTTATAACGATGCAAAGGCATTACCGGTTAAAAGCTTTGATGTATGTGTTTATTTCGTCATGACACTTTGTGTTTTATAATAATGGAACTACGAAACGTTTTAACGTAGGTTCATTAGCAATGGCGTAACTATACCGTGGCAAATTCATTGAATGGAGCCTGTATGATATTTTTACACTGATTTTACATAGATTTTTTTGTCACTTTTGACCTCGCATCCTTTCGGGCCGTGGACCCTGTTAGGCCGGGGCCCGTATCATTTTGACAATTTTAGCCTCCTTAAGTTGTCAAATGTCGTATTGTGGTAGTGTGTTTAGGAAGAACTATACATACAATACGTACATATCTACGTACCTTTTTTATAAAATAGGAGGAGCAGACGAGCATGCAGTTACCTGATGGTAAGTGGATACTGCCGCCTAGGGACATCCGTAATCAACCCCAGATTACATTATATTCCTGCGGTCGGTCACATGTGTGCTACCAATGAGGAATTATATGAACAATTTCTTCTTACTAGACAAATTGCGATATTTGGTAAATAAAAAATAGATTGATTATCTTATATATAAAATTCTCGTGTCATATTGTTAGTTACCGTACTCCTCGGAAACGGCTTTACCGATTTTCACCAAATTATATATGCTTATTCAGTAGGTCTGAGAATCGGCTATCTATTTTTCATATCCTTAAGTGATGAGGGAGGGTCAGCTAGTTATCTATATAATTGTATATGTTTTTCCTTGTTTCAGAGAGAGGATGGAAACCAGTCGGCCATCATGTGCCATGTTCCTTCTGCTCGCGTTTTTCTTGGCCATCTTCGCGCAGTAAGTATTTATTTATAATGTTTTTTTAACCCAATTCAAAATAAGGCCACCGCGATTTAAAATATATATGGTGCGTTAAACTGTACCCTTACCATGAGTTTTTACGTTTCGACAAATATGACTGTTTTGGTATTTGTTTATGTATTGGCCCATACTATTTCCAAGTTATGACACAATCCGCTAGGGGGGCTGATTGGAAATTGTATGGGCAGATACGTAAACAAATACCAAAACAGTCATATTTGTCAAATGTAAAAACTCCTGGTAAGGGTAGTGATAGTTAAATATTTTGAGTATGATTTTCATGTATTTTGCAATAAATGGTGGTGTTTTTCACTTCCTACAAAGTTATCGCTGTTTCCATAAAAAACACCTTCAAAGTTTTTTTTTAACAAATGTTAATAATACAACTGTGAAAGTTCTATGAATCTTAGTTCAGCTCTTTTCGAGTTTAATTGCTAAAAAGTTATATACTGACGGACAGAATTTATTTGGCTTTTAATAATAGAGCTATAAAGCTATAGAATTCAAAAGCTTATAGAAGCTTATAGTTGACGCCTTACATATTTCAGTTTAAAATTACGTTGTGCAAAAATGTAAAAATCTTTTTCTAAAATTCAATACATTTTATACTCGTACTTACAACATATCAAAGAATATTTTCTGTAAAAATTTCCTTTTACAAGTTTCTTTGAAATTTCAGATTGAGTAAAGTGAAATCTCTTCGCAAAATCGAAAGCAATTTCCTCCGAGTCACTTCCCTTTAATAGCAGAAATATCGAGAAATAGAAATACAAAATTGCCTCGGACAGGATATTGCTTGGAGAAATAGAGAATTTCTGTTGCTGAAAAAAATATGGGAATATTTTGTAACATTTTGCTAAAAGTGTTTATTTACTGGTGTAATCTACCTTTAGATTATTATTAGCTTTTATCCGCAGCTTTGCTCGCGTTCAAAGGTTTTTATATATCCCTCGGGAACAATAGTTTTTTTGCCATAAAAATATATTGTGCCCATTTCTGAACCCATAATAACGTTAAATAACAATTGGATATATATTTAAAGAGTGAAACAAACAAATTCACATTCGCATTTAATAATTTGAATTAGGATTCTCAGATAAAATAGAGCAAAATTATTTTTATTATTAAATTATTAAAATTACATGATTAAATAATTTGTTTTCAGATAAAATGTAAACAAAAACTAACGTTATTCTAGAACTGTCTACTTTAGGAATTAGGCGTAGTGGGAACCTATATTTAGGAATTAAGATATAGCTATTGAAGGTGAAGCACATGGGATTATTGAAATATTTAGTGTTGAACGATCCGTAAGTGCATTCCTGTAGAATAAGCAACTTTTGCCAAGACGCTTCGTCATTTCGGAAATTTTACGATACGTTAAGATTACTGATTCGCTAACAATGGGTAAAATAATAACAAATAAACTCATTTATTATTAGTGTTTATTTGTAACTATGAAAACGCTAAACGCTTTCTAAACTCCTAGCCCCACACTAGGATTCCCTGTATCGTGTGTGCCATGGACACACACAATCACGCAGACCCAGAACAGATATCTAAATTCGTTATTCAGATATCTATCTGGCCGGGTCGAACCCGGAACCCTTTGTACGTCAGACCGGTATGGTGACCGCTCCACCATGCGGATCGTCATAATAACAAATATATTATATTACGAGTACTGCTTATGAAGGTAGTAGAACTCTTTGTGTTTGTCCGGAGGCTTCGCCGGCGCACTTTATTTTACATACGAGTTTTTTCGATCAATGAGCATTTCCACCTGATGGTAAATAGCAATTGCTTTGTACGGACAATTGGATATGTGTGATCAACACCAGAGATTAAAGTACTATCTGACGTAGCTCAATTCTTTTCTATCTTTGAGAACTAAGCTGCAACGCCTCATGTAACAACACTCAACAAACCAAAACACGTTTCACGACTATAAGACAGGAATAGGCATGATGATGGTACTGCAACCACAACGGGTGTTTATATAAATTGAAATGGAATTGAGCAAAACATTGCAGAAATCCGCAACGATGACGCAGTGACACCTGTTTCGGATGCAAATGGCGGCTATGTTGCCAAAACGAACGCTTTATATGACAAATTGCTGCAACATTTGGAACAAGCTTTCATCGAGGGTATTCCGTTCGTGTATTTAGACGCGGATATTAGAATTTGCCAAGTTTACAAAGTGTATACAGATTCGGTTGCGCTTACTACGATTGTAGTACTTGCTTCTACTGAAAAGACACCATCACCTCTATTTTTGACTCTAAATAACTTCAATGGTGTATTCTGATTTAAAACATAGGGAAGAGATTCCTCAACATATTAATGCATATTGTAACTGACCTCATGTAGGCTTCTTATACTATCTGTCAATTAGATAATCATATCTGTCTATGGGCGATCGTGACTATTTATTATCAGATGGGCATCATTATTTTCATTAAGAATAAACATTGATCCAAATGATAAGGAATGATTATATTATGGTAGAACCCTTTGTTATAGTTCAACCACCGTCACACCTATTTCTGCCTAATAACCTCAGTGTTAAGCGCTTTTGTATTTCAGTTTGAAGGGTGTGGTAAGGGAGTTTAAGGTACACATACGTTTGCGAAACGATCCAGCTTAGTTATCAGGGGTAGCGGTGCATCTATGGCCGACCTATTATCCCCCGATTATCTGTGATTGATTACAGATGTCTATGGGTGGCAGTAGCCACTAACCATCAGATGGACTGTATACTCGTCTGCTTTATTCTCCTATATAATATATATAAAAAATATATTCATCTTTATATTACGATAATATACGGTCCGGTGTATGCAAATGGCAAGTGTCGCATTATTATAGCACATCTTATAGCATTTTAGCTGGGACACTTTTTAAGTTTCAAATCTGTTTATTGATAGGTTAATCTACAGCAAAATAATTCCCGGAAAATAGTCCAAAATTGCATTTTTCTAAATGTAAGGAAAGGAGTTGTCAAGGGGCTTTAAAGATTAATTTTGAAAATTCATAATCCTAATTCCCTGACTGTAAGTCTCTTCGGGATTTAATTACGCTTTGTCAAGGGTGTTACAGAAATTACATTGCAACGGAACTTCATTATAGTCGTCAAGCTTTTGAGAGCTTATTCCTTGCAAATGGCTTTCAAAAAAAATGCGTCTTTTGTTATTGCTTGTTACAGTATATATTGTTTGTTTAAATAAAAAAAATAAAGACCCTTCAAGGTCCAATTTATTTTTTTTATTTATTTTATTTTAATAGGAAAACATACAGTGTACAGTATATCTATATAGTTATCACTTAATAAAAACAATACACCATTTAGTGGCCTCACATCCTATGACTGCCTAATACCAAAAGGGCTTAGCGTTGCTGTGTTCTGATTTGAAGAGTGTGGTAAGGCAGATTTGCAAGTAACGTTTAAACTTTATATTCAGGAGTACAAACAACTTATACAAGTCACTATGGTTACATTACATTAGAAAGAAATAAATAAGTTCAATTATTCCTTACAATATAATATAAAAGAAAATTATAACTCATTATTACAAGTAGTTACTTTTAAAAAAGTATATGACAACATTTTTTATCATCAGTTTTCTTGAATCCTCGAGATTAATCAAAAGAAGCAATCAATAAGTGTGATTGTAGCTTGGATTGATTATTTCCAACGTATTGTTCTTTCATTTCTAATTTGTAGCGGTGTCAAAGTGGAGATATCATGTTGATCTTTTTGAGATTCTTTACAAAGTAAGGTGCAATCTATTCAAAGTAGGGCAAAGTGGTTTCGAGCTTGTAGAACGTCGATTCGATCGTTACAACAGGTTTTGGCTTAACAGCACTGTACTGGGTTAATAATAAAGTTCTTCCTGAATTTTTCATCCATTCATTCATAATATGGGCTCTTCAAAAAAGGTACAAAAAGAGCTCTCCTTTAAAGGCATATGAATTGGGGATTTCTCTGGTGGTGCAATTGCAAGGAGCCATAGATGGTGACTTAGGGTGACCATCAGGTTTACCTTATCGTTTAGTTTAAATATAAAAAGGCGTTATGGTTTGAAGATAGTGGTACCTAAGGCACAGATATAGGTCGGCCATAGGTAATAATGCTCAACACAGACATATCTATTAGAACTTGTTACACATAATTCTTAGGCATATATGTTTCTTATCGATAATGTACTTTACCGTCAAGATAATTGATAATTTGATAATTGATAAGCCCTAGGCTTTAGTCTAATAATGTATTTTAATGTCAACTCATATTATTTAGGAGTCGTTCTAAATCCTACTCTCTCACCAGGGGCCTGCAAGCGAAGATAAACTTCCGGGAGAAAGAGAAGCAGATCCTCGATCAGATCCTCGGGCCTGGCCGCTACGACGCCAGGATCAGACCTTCAGGCATCAATGGCACTGGTGAGTTGCTAATGGTTTCCATGCGTTTCTTCGACTTCACGGCAATTGCACATTGCACAATAAAGAAAGAATGATCTATTGTATCTTTTACTCGCAATGATACGATAACGTTAAAAGATACGCACAATTCATATTGCACGTTCTATTTTTTAAATGAAGAATAAAAGGAAGTTATAAATGTTAAATGAAAATGTTGTAAATAAAGTAAATATTATGTGCATAGAAAAAGCTATGTCAGTTTTCATATTATAAAACTGATGAATAACAAATCGGATTTTGTATGACAGAATTTAAATAATTTTATATGTGCTATAAATAATTATTCTTTTTATTTTGAAGGAATATATTGAAACATTTTGTTATAGATTATTTGTATAGAAAACGTTTTTATTTGTATGTAGGTACATAGGAGAAATAAGTTTTTCTCCGTCAATTATTCAGAAATTAAAAGAAAATCTACTTATATCCGTATTATAAAAATTATGATTTATTTTGGAACTTATAGATGAATAAAATTCTATTATGTTATAATTTTGGCTATGTATTTTACGTAGGAACCGTAAATCATTTAAAAATAAACTCATCTATTATATTTTTACAAAATAGAACAAAATAAATGAAAATGCGTCATAAAAAAGGAGGAATCGTCCATGACGTACGTCACGTAAATGACAGAATTAGTTAGTGTAACTTTTTCACCGTTTCCAATTTCTAAATACTAAAGATTAATTATTAACAATAAGATATTTATCGTGAAAGAAATAACGAGGCTATTGCACACGAAATTATATAAATATTTTTGACCGACTTCCCAAAAAAGACAGGTTATCATTGGTTTGTTTCAATGTGGCGTTCTACGTCCAACTTTTTAAAAATAAAGAGTTTTCTTTAGAAATATCGCTAATTTAACCTAATTATAATACTACGGAATTTGGCTATCTAAAGCTTAATTGAGCGCGTCCCATAATTTCAGAAAAAAATAACAGGCGCAAGAATTTCGGAAGAGTCGTTACATTCTTTATGATACAGGCTTGGAATAAAAAAAACTATTGTATCGTTAGGTGAGATTTATAAATACATTCTAATAAAAACTATAATTTACGTATTTAGCGGCAGCGCCGTCTTAAGCAGCGTCGGGGCCCTTGGGCAAACAAGAATTCGAGGGCCCCAAACCCGATCTGTGAATGATGAACTATCTATTTCCATTTCTGAAATGTGTAACGTAAATATGTATTTATGTGTAAGTGAATATAGTGGCTTTTCGGGGCCCATCATAAGTCGGGGGCCTCGGGCATGGTGCACTGTGCCCTTTGGGTAAAAAGTACAAATAATGTAATGATAATGATAAAACATTTTCGAATCCTTTGTCTTCTTATTTTTAATCCTAGATTTAACAAATGGGTTCTAAACTTAGATTCTCTCACGTTAGCTGAATTAGGTTTAGGTAACAAAAGCTATTAAATATTGTGCGCACACTCCAGTTTAAGTTGAAAGCCCTAATTAAGGGAGACCATACAATATAGGACGTAGAGACATTTCTCTGTTTAGTTGGAGAATAATTATTTTCATTCAACTCACGTACAATTTCTTCCTTATTCACATATTAAAATAAAATTAATTAATATAAGCACGGAATAAGAAAAAAATAGGTAATATTTAAGTATACAATTACAAATACAGAAAGATAAATGTTTATACTAACTCATATAATTATAATGAGATTTTTAAGTAGTCAGGTTAAGAAGCTATGGTGCGGTCAATCCTAACCTAACCTAACCTCTATTTCATAAATGTATAATGTTATATATATTATGTTTATAATAATTCATATAAATATAATGAGATTATTTAAAGTAGTCAGCTCAAGAAACTATGGTGCGGTCAATCCTAACCTAATCTAACCTCACCTAAACTCTTTTTTTAATGCATAATGTCATGATACGTATTAGCCTTTATTATAATTGTCTTGTTCATCTGATTACCGATGTATTTAAAGAGAAAGGAATAAAGCTTGTTGTGTGTAGTGGTGTAAGTATTTAGAAGGATCGTTCATCGGCCCCAGTCGGTAAATGGGCATTACGGTAGTCGGTAAACGTCGTTAAATTTCAGGAGGCCAGCTTTCAAAACTTGTTATAGATAAATTAATTATCTGGACTAGGGTACAGAAGCATATCTTAGATGATTGTTTTTAAATTGAAATAGCAAACGAGGTTGCAGTTCTCCGGCTGGATGGATTAGTTTTCACGTTGTTTTTTTCGCAGATTAATTCCTTATGGGGGATGACGCGAATCCACGCAGCCACTGAATTGTTTATTTTTTAAAATTATTGCCATAAATTGCTGTCATAGGAAAGTTGTCCCGTTTTAAAATAAAATAAATATGGTCAGTATATTAGAGATGAGAGACAGTATATCTTCATGATTCGACTTCGTCCGGACCGATTTATGCATTATTTAGTGGTGCTAAACTGTGTTTTGGTTTGTAGAGTGTGGTAAGGGGGAGTCACTTATGTAAGATGTTCCAATTTAGTCTTCAGAGGTAGCAACGCATCCGTAGCCAATTTATACTCTAATTCTCTTATCCTTATCCTTATCCTTACTAATATTATAAATCCGAAAGTAACTCTGTCTGTCTGTCTGTCTGTCCGTCTGTCTGTCTGTCTGTTTGTCTCTTCTTCACGCCCAAACCACTGAACCGATTTTAATGAAATTTTGTACAAAGATAGTCTGACACTCGAGAAAGGACATAGGATAGTTTTTATCCCGAAAATCCCATGGGAACTAGGGATGGCGATCTAAGATCTATTAATCGGAGAATCGATCTTTGGACCCAAAACATCGATTATTTTAATCGATATTAGTAAGGATTGAATCGTAAACAATGCATTTGGTCAAGTGATGATCTTTAGCAAAGTTTAGGTACGAATTTTCAGTTTTATGTATGTTAGTATGTTATATTATTTTCTTTTAAACGCGGGCGAAGCCGCGGGCAAAAACTAGTATCTAATAATTAAAATTAATTACATGTCCATGCGGCAATAGCATTCTTCTACAATATATGAAAATTTTACTTCTAGTTATATGTTTTTATTTTTAGTTTTAAAAAACGACCATTATCTCGTCATTGTCTAAGCAATTGTCGATAAAACGCCGAATTAATCGACGTATGTAACAATTTTTAACAGCTGAGCCTGTTATAAATAGTTGAAATAGTTAAGACGAGCCAAGAATGATATGTGTAACGTTTGTAATGAAAAACGTAACGTGTCTTGTTACCGTACTAGTGATTTGTAAAAGTCATAACAAATAGTTAACATTGAATAAGAAAATTGAAATTTCGAAATATACAAAACAAAAGAATAAATGTTACATACTTTGGCCCAAACATCTTGATTCTTTGTTTGTTTGTTTGTCTCATAAGTGTTCATTATAATTCATTATAATGAGAGGTGTCGTTGAATTTGTCTAAATAGGTTATATTTTTTAAGACGTTTGGTTTTGTTTTTTTTTTTTATAATAATTGGTAGTTTTGTAATAGAAGTAGGAAACGAGCAAGCAGTCCATCTAGTGGCAGGTAATTGACCACTGGCACCCATTGAGATTTGTAACTTACCCCAGATGGCTGTGACTTATAAAATTTAAAAACTTATCTTTTGATCAAAACTATTGTAAAAATAATTATTTTAATTAAATATAGATAACAATCATTGCTTTTTCGTGTGCGTGTCACACGAGCGTCGTAAAACACAAGGCTGTTATTCCCGCCAATACCACATGACACATTGACATTATCTATTTATGTTGACCTACAATTTTTTAGACATAGGCATATTAGTAAAGAGACTTTGCCGCCTTGAAATTGAATGTAGCCACAAACGGCTTATTAGTAAGTTCTTTTTTGAATTCTTGACAAATAAAAACATTTTTAGAGAAAAATTACGAATAAATAACTAATACTGCGTAATTTACATAATAAATAAATAATTAGTTCAAATATTTTAGGGACATTTTATCACGGAGACGTGGCAAAACTTTTTTACGCAACTAAGTATTTCAATTCTCAAAACTGGGTACATTTTCTTGTTAGGAGTGAGTAATCTTTACTAATCCATGGACATAGACTACAAAAAGATTTTTACAACCGAAAATAACCGTATGATTTATGTTATCATTGCCTCGCAGACGCATTTATGGTTGCATAAAATTAAAAAATGCAAAGCTGTTGGCGCGAATTCGTAATTTAATTTAATATCATAAAATGGCGGGTTCAGAAGACCAATATGAATTAAAATTACTGAAATTGTATGTTTATGTACACAATAATATAGTTACGTAATATTATTTAAATGTTATTTATTGATTTCTCTTAAGTTACTTATTATGTTTCCTTGTATGAAAGGGTATGAGAAGGATTAAATTATTTATTTTATTCCTATTAAAATGTTTTGAAAATGGTAGAACGCTTAGTGGTTCAACTCCGGCGGCACCACCGTCACACCTATATCTGCCTAACAGCAGTGTTAGGCAAAAACAGGTAGGTAGGAATATCTATTCCTACCTGGGGTTAATTACAATGTCCATGGGCGGTAGGAACCACTTACTCTCAGGTGGACTGCATGCTCGTCTGCTACTCCTATATTATAAAAAAAATGTTCCCTTATCTATTACGCACTCTAAATTTAGTAATTGTAGTAAATCCTCACAAATTTCTTTCAAGCCTCAATTGCTTAAATCTGTGTTTATTATTTGATGAACAAAAATTGCTCTTTGAATAGCACCAAGTGAATAAGTGACTAAAGTGGTCGCCTACGTTTTGGAGAACCGTTGAGTGGAATAATATAAATGTTGATGGTAGAAAATTAAGATGTCATCCCATCTATTCATTTAGCAGTTTGTGTGCTAGAGTCAGGGGCTGGAACAACAGAAAAACGTAAGGTAGAATTCTTTGTTCATAGAAAGTTACTCTTCAGAGGAGCTGCGTGGTCTCTTGCTATTTAAAAAACTATTTTTTTTTACCTAACTTGACAAAAGCAATCTCGCGTGATGCCTCCCACAGTTTCCATTGCGAGAGGTAGGGGTGATGTTTGAGGTCCACACCATAATATATAATCATTCAATGGTACATTATACAGACGGTTTTACTTCAATAAATCTTCAACATTCCTATGTTTGCTAAATATTTTAGTGTCCCGATACTTATTTTGGAATTTCTTTTGTTTTCTTACCTAAATAAAATGATTTAGGTAACAGCACCTGTTAAATTTGAATCGTCAAAGAAAATGAGAAACATTTTGAGAAATGTCCGTACTCCGTAATCCTTCGAAGTACTTGTCATTTTATTTAATGGATTGTTTCGTTATAGACATGTGCTCCACTGTCAACGCATAGCGAGTTGAATAATAAAATACTTTTCCATGCGCCTAACAAATAAATCATTTGTGATTAAAAATAAATGTCATAATATGATAATCTTATACTAAAAGCCAGATGTCGCCTCGATTTTTTATATTTTTGGCTAGGTTTGAGCAGGCACTGTGCTAGCAGACGAGCACACCCTTCAAAACGGAACACAGCGCCTAACACTACTGTTATGAGGCAAAAATAGGTGTGGCGGTGGTGCTGCCGGAGTCGAACCACTAACTCTACCACCTGTAAACTGCCGGACAATTGGATTTCTGGTAGTTACTCGCTTGTGATAGAACAAGTGGCATGTCGTTACATTTCTCAGCTCTGCAATTCGTCCATTTATCAAGCTTAGGAGAACAATAGAGTCGCTTCATTCATTTCTTTGGCGATATTTTAATTCATTCCGTCCTTAATTTTGGGGAAAATCAAGGAAAAGATGTGACCCACTTTTTCGATGCCAGTTACTACGTAATCTATTTTATTTTATCTCCAAATTACATAACGGTACCAAACTGAGGAATGGAAAAAAAATATGTTGAAAATATTGTCAGCTAGATTTTACTTTTGTGGGATGCATAGCTGTCAAATCCCAGTGGACTTGTTTAGTTGGATTGTATTTGAAGGAAGATTTTCTAAAACATTCATTTGAGTTCTAAATCCACTTTCCTCGTGTCCCACGAATGGCTAGATTTTAGTTAGATTTTATGACCTAGAAAAACATCTACATTTGAAATTTATCATTTAAATTTATTTTTGCCCGGAATTCAAATTCAGGACTTTGGTCCTACGCAAGTCCCATATGTGCCATAGCGTAAAAATATTTTTGTATAATAAAAATAATAAATAAACTGTTGTTATTGGCACAGCAAATGACAACGGAACATATCGTCGACGTCATTTTAATTTGACAGGTGTGTAATATCATCGCTAATTGACACGATATATTTACCAAATATGACATATTTAATAAGTGTAATATATCTTGATAAGAATTAATGCTTGGTATCTATTAAAGCCATGTAAACTTTAAAATTATTTACCATATCTATTTTTTTTTACATTTATAAACATCGTGAGAAAACCCGCATATCTGAGAGATCTTAAAAAATGTTCTCAAAGGTATGCGAAGTCTACCAATACGCACTTGGCCAGCTCAGTGGACTATTGCCTAATCCCGTGCCCAGCATTGGGACAGTAATGGGTTGATGACGACGATGATGATTTACCAAAATATGACATTTTAAATATTACTGCTGATAATTAAATATCAATTTATCAAAACTTCTCCATATATTCTATAGTCCATTCCAAAATGTGTGTTGTAACCAAAGACTAGATCTAAATCAATGCAGACATCTGTTTTGAGTATTCGGACTCTATGTAGACGTCCACATTTATTTAAATTTATGGCGATGCGAAAATAAAAAGTCAAATATTGGAATGTTGAAAATATTCACGGTTTGATAAATTCCTCCTTTTCGCATTTTATTCGACAGATGATATAATAAGCAACATACATAATCTAAATATATATAACTCAAAGGTGACTGACATAGTGATCTATCAACGCACAGCCCAAACCACTGGACGGATCGGGCTGAAATTGGGCATGCAGGTAGATGTTATGACGTAGGCATCCGCTAAGAAAGGATTTTAATCAATTCTATCCCCAAGGGGATAAATAGGGGATGAAAATATTACTTCATACGCGAGCGAAGCCGCGGGCAAAAGCTCGTTATTCATAAATTTAGCACCAACTTAGTCCTCTGGAAGAGCACGGTTTCTGTGATCGCTTTTAGGTAGAAACCCCGTATACGAAGTTGTAATAACATGAAACAAAAATAACTGGCCAAGTGCGAGTCGAACTCTCAACCAGAGGGTTCCGTACCACCAAATTACCGCTGAAAATTTGCGATTTCTTATATGGCGATCCCCATTAGTTTCAAGCTTTTTTATTCTTAATATTTGTTCTTATAGCGTTATATCTATTACGCTTTAAAAGATAGTCGTAGAGTTGGGCACGGATTAGGGATCCGTGCGCAACAACAAATACGAAAATATGACTAAAAATGGTCTACCTATAGAGAAAATTACGCTTTGAAATATTAACGGTTGGCGTGTCTACTGTAAATTACCACAATGGACACAAATAAAAATATAAAATGGTATGTTTTAATTTTCCCATTGTGTTCACGATATGGTAGGCAAATATAATCTGCATGTGGCAACATTAAGGCGTTAAGGTGTGTTTACACTGCTTTGACATATAACAAAAGAAATTTGTAAAGGGCTCTTTACGCGGCGTTTCTTATGAAAAGTTATTATGTTAAGGTAAAATTTCGGCGAAAAGTAGTAACAATAGGGAAATTACTGAAAACTAGAACACGTTGGCTTTTCGGGTGTAGCGCGAGGTTCATAAAAGTTTGTGAATTTGCTGTAATCCTTTCTTTTTAATATTATAAATCCGAAAGTAACTCTGTCTGTCTGTCTGTCTGTCTGGTTGTCTCTTCTTCACGCCTAAACCACTGAACCGATTTTAATGAAATTTTGTACAAAGATAGTTTGAGACCTGAGAACGGACATAGGATAGTTTTTATCCCGGAAATCCCATGGGAAGTAGGGATGGTGATCTAAGATCGATTAATCGGAGAATCGATCTTTTGGAACAAAAACATCGATTATTTTAATCGATATTAGTAAGAATTTAATCGTAAACTATGCATTTGATCAAGTGAAAGGACGAAGACGAAGGTTAAAGAGTTGGTACGACCAATTTTCGCCAGATGGCGCCACTGCCATTCCAATGAAGGTACGAATTCTCAGTTTTATGTTTGTTAGTACCTATGTCATATTAATTTCTTTTAAACGCGGGCGAAGCCGCGGGCAAAAACTAGTACAGTAATATTTTATTGTTTTCATTTGTTGTTTAGTTGAATCACATTTTGTTTTTTTTTTATAATATCGGGGTAACTTACGAGCTACTCGTACAGATTGGAATGGTTCGGATAAGTATACCTCCCTTGCCACACACTTCAAATCGGAACACCGCAGCGCTTAATGCTGCTGTTATTAGGCAGAAATAAAGGTCCGGGGAATCCAGAGTCGAAGCACAAGGGAGTCTATACAACTCCAATTGCCGTCAAAGATGCAAATGTAATGCTTTCTTTTGAGACTATACGCTTGTGTCTTTTATAATAAAGTAAAGTTATATAGCGCATTCGGACAACGAATTATAAAAACATGCTAGCTAGTATGAACAGGATAAGACAATATTATATTACAAGGGAATATCTCACTTAACATTCCATTTATCATTATAAAATAGCCAATATAAAATTAAATTCCCTTGACTCTCTCCCTAGTTGTGCCCTGAAGCAGCAACCATTTCTATAAAAATAAAAGATTTTCGAATGCGAGCGATAAAAATCATGTAGCTACGAATTATGACTTTTATATAACTTTAAACTGGCTAATGAACATGCAATTCATCTGATGGTAAGTGGACAATGGTTATGCATGGTCACAGATGCGCTGACAGTCCTGAGGATTAAGAGAGATACATACATATATCGCATACATGTGTCATTTAAGATTGTCATCCGCTCCAATTTCCCAAGATTTGTTGTTTAAAATAACTATATAGGCATTACATGATATTTCTTCTCAAAGAGCCTCTCCGACTAGCGAAGGTTGGCCGTTTATTACATGTTACACAAAAGCAAAAAAATACTCAAGTTACAGTTACTTTTCAAGTAAAATATGGTTTTCCATAGTTTGTTACTATTTACAGAACTAAAATAAATTAAATTCTTGCCAAGAAAAAGATCCTTGCGTTCGAGAAACGATATTTTATATAAAACGAGCTCGAATAACAACATACAATATATGATATAGTATTTAATCGCGAAATGTATTACATTATACTGACTTATGCTGTTATTATTATATAATACTGGTGGTTAAACTGTAATGTTTCGACAGATGGCCCAGCAGTAGTTAATATAAACCTCTTCGTCCGAAGTATTACCACCATAAGCGACATTAAGATGGTTAGTAGCGAAAACTTAAGAGAAGTAGCTTCAACGGAAATATATTTCGGATTAGCGTTTTATTTGCGTACGGTGTTTCATTTAACTGCTATAAATAACGAAAATATAACGTTATTAAAAAAAACGATGTAATTATAGGAATTGATTTATTATTTGAAATACCGTGCATTAATACTACGTTATGTATTGGAGTTATTAACAATAGTAATAGGAATTTTCTAAAATGGTACTTCTAAAGGAAGAATTGATAAGAATTGGACACTCACCTACTAATACAATTATACAGGTCAAAATGGTTTTAAAAGAATATTATGTTAAATGAGGACAAAATTATTAATTGTTAGATACTTATTATTTGGTTACTATTGTTGATAACTGGTTTAGTTCATCAGCAGCTACAGGTTTCTTTGTGTTTTCAATAATATTTTTATGCCTAAGTCAATGATTTAGTCCACTTTCAAGACATAAGTAAGATGAGTTTTGCATTTAAGTTAAAATAATGTTTGAAAACGTTTAAATACCTCAAAATTATGACTCGAAAGTGGTGCAAAGCGCGATATCGGTGAGTTCTCATATACGGTATGTTAACTCAGAAAGTTTTTTTCATTTTTTTAAATGTAATGGTTTAGCCGCACGAGTGCGGGCGTTACGTTACAATTAAAAATAATGTAGCAATTTCTAAACCGTTATTTGTTTAATTTTAGGTCACTGGCAATATTCAAATATGGAAAAAATTTGGAAAAACAATACTTTTTTATTATTTACGTTTAAAACAGCCAGTTGAATAAGAATACACGGAAAATGGTTGTAGAAAAAATATTTGATGATTATTGTTCAAAAGCGGTTTCGTTTAGAAAAATAACGGTTATTTACAATTATAATAAATGCTATATTAGTTATTTAGTTTAGATGATAAAATATATATAATAAAATTAGCATGGTAATACGCAATAATAACTGATATAGTGACGTATATAATTATAGATTTTTTATTGGTTTAAATTATTTTTTTATTATTATTTTCCTTGGATGAGCAGTATAAAATTTCGTGTATCGTGGTGGAATTTTTATTGTTAATGAAATTAGAAAATTCTTAAGCAATTATTCGAATTGACGAAAATTTACCGATTTATCACAGAAATTAGGTACGGATGGTTTTCAAGAAAAGTTCCTATTTAGATAAAATGAAATGATTTTAAGTTTTAAGATATATTTTTATGTAAAATTTGTAAATACACTCAATGATATCGACGTTCCTGTATTTTCTGGAATAGTTTAGGAAAAAACATTTAAGTTTTATCATTTATCACCCATGAGAAAATTATCACGTAGTTCAGATACTTCACTCAGTGAACTACCTCATACTATCGTCAAACAGACAGTAAATGACGATTCTCATAGTCAGCTAGGGATCTAGTGAGCTCCTAATTACGACTCCTTGAGTCCTGGCACCAATAGAAACGAGAACCGTTAAATAATATCATTTCTCAAAACCCCCCACAATGAAATTGCTACAAGATTCGCCGACCGATTACTGTAAAAAAGAATTTTGTTGTTAGACGCCCTGTTTAAATTTTCTGTATCATACACGAACACAAATTCCTTAAACAAGCCAAATTAGACACTGTTCTCCTGTCAGTTAATTTTTAGTTATATTCCGTTAGAAACATTAGCGAGTTTAGTTTTATTTTATTAGATTTAGTAGCGGTAACTTGACAGACTTACACAGATAAATAATAAGATTTTCAGGTGAAAAGGTGAGTGGCCAACCTACTGAGTGATAAGACCACGCTGCTAGGGCCTAGTCCACGTTTCTATGTGATTTATTATCGAACATTATTTTGCTTGGTACTTAGATGGGCCAGCGGTAGTGAGTGTGAACATATTTGTCCGAAGTATATCCAAAATCGATGACGTCACGATGGTAAGTTCAATGACCGACTGGACCGTGCATCTAGCCTAAGTTAAAGTATGCGTTTTGTTTTTTCCTACATTAAAAAAGTTACACGACTCCAACAAGTCAAATGAATGGGCAATTCCCTCCGCTTGCGAGGAGCGATTTACCCACCACGTGTAATGTTTATTTTTTACGATTTCTTTTTCCAATTTTTCCCTTTGGTGTTGACGACCAAAATCGTTTTTAGCTGCGCTCCGTTATCAAAATCGGGAGCCGTTTTTATTTGAACTGAAGCCGAATCGGAATTATAAGACGAATTATGTCTTCTTCGAAATTTGTAGGTGTTTTATTATTATTTCCTTCTTTCTTAGACTCGACTATTATTTAATGGCCAAGCGTTCTCATTTAGGGACATCAGCTTCGAATAGTGAACTGGAACGTTGCTTGAAGTTCCACTTCATTATATTTGACATCGCATACCCATCAAACTGCGCCCATGATTCCTGACTGACCAGAGACGTTACGTCTGTCGGTCCAAATTTGGTGTTGGAAAGAATTAACGTATTGTAATTTTCTCCTCATAAAGACGACGCGCCGACGTTAGTGCGCGTCAACCTGTTTCTACGATCCATCAGCAAAATAGATGATTACAAGATGGTGAGTTCCACACATGACCAATTAATAAAACGATGTATTCAGTGGATGACACTTTTATTATAAACAAAAGCTTTCAAATATTATAACGATTGGTTACCTAAACGCAATTTTGTTTATAATAAAATTGGCCATAGTCAAATTTAATGGCAATATGTGCACTCTGCTAAACATTCTCAAGCTATCGTATATTTGGACATGTGTATGTGGTTTTACCCTTTTGTTTATTTTTTGTTTGTTTCTTTTATTTGTTTTACTTTCGACTTTACTATGTTTTGCACTGTTTTCGACCCCTAAATGTTCATTTACACCTGTATGTTGGTCCTTAACAACATAATGATTGTAACATTGCGGTGCGGAGCCGTTTAGTCTCCCCTTGATTTCAAAAAGTTTTCAGAACAAGGATAAAAAAATAAACGAAAAAAGTCCTTAAGAAATTTCTTGTTACAAAATTAAATTGATGTCTTTTTTGTTTAACGTTGAGTTTTATTTATTTTGAAAGCGCTTTATTTATTTATTTTCGTTTCCAATTAGAGGGCACGCTCCGGTCGTTATGTAAAAACACGATGGACGTCGGCAATCAAAAGTAGAGAGCACAAAATTGAAGAGCTTAACGAGCGCACACGATTCGTATCGATTCGATCAGACATTGGTAACGAGAGGAATCGTACACTACGTACGCCACGCTTACCGGCCACGGGCCCGCGGTCCGCACCACACACCAAACCATTATTAACGTTTATTTCCTGTATATTCCTTTATCATGCTTCCTTTTATTGTCATGCTGTATTATTTTATGAAGATTATTATAAACATAAAAACTATTTTGGTCGTGTACGTTGACTGTTATTAACATTGTCGATATTGTCTTGTTCATGTGAATTTGTGTTGTGTACAATATTATTGTATCGGGACATCGTCGCGCCCGCACTCGGCTTGGTGCTTCTGAACGGTGGCTGACCACCTGACCGCAATATGTGACCCTCGCTCCGAAGCTAGACGTTATATTCCGTAGCTCTAGTTGTACAGGTTTTAAGCCTGCATGAAGGTAACAAGCATTCCTTTAACGAATGCTCTTGACGGTGAGTTGGTTTTCAGCTGCGCTTGAATCTAGATAGTCTGTTATGATTGCACGGCGTGACTGATCTGCTTTCAAGACGATATTATATCGATATAAAGGGTTAATCACGTCATTATGCTTATACGGATTGTGTTCCTTACTAACAATCTTTGTAAAGCACTGCTAGAAAACTATCTTGATTGATTTCGCGTTGATTCCAACCTAAATGATTGACATAAAATTGTACATATTGATACGAATTTATATCGATATACAGTAAGTTAGCTTTTGGACCGTAAAATCGAAATTCTGATCAGAAAACAGTATTAAGTTGAAATAAAATGATTGTTGATTCTGATGCGTTTTTGATATTTCATGAAACCCATTTTGTAAATGAATACACTCATATCACTGATTTAATGTTAATGTAGGTACACTTACACCATTGTTGAATTATTGACTATTTACTTTTAATTTTATAATCACTGATAATTTATTTCAAACTTGCAATCCATATGCGAATTATTTAAGTATGTATATTATATTTAATATCCAAATCAGTTTTGGTAAAATTTATTAATTTATATTGTGTCTACTGTAATTTAGTGCTAGGGTTGTGTTTTATATTATCGAGCAATCGTTTTGAGCCGCGTCTGGCTTCGTGCCAATATTGTAAGTAAGCGATTCATTCATAATGAGCTTCCCCACATCCATCACTGTCTGGCCTTTGGATACTTTATCAATACGATAATTATCATCAGCGGTATCTACTTTATGATTATCATCGTCTATTTTCTTCCTTGTTTTTCTCATTATATTCTTATTATGTTTAGAAATTTTAATGTCTTATATATCCCGTGTATTTCTTAATAGAGATATTATTGAAAGTATTGTTTTTTAAGTATCAATAATATTTATTTATTTATCAATTATTAACACTATATATGTATATCCATCTGGTTCCGTCTGCTCTTAATCATATTCATTAAAGACTTTATTAATCAAATTGATATGTTTCCCCAATTCTTCGTTCCAAAAGCTAACTTTATCGAGCATGCCTTAATCTTTCTTGCATTTGGAAGCTTTAACTGGTTTAAAATAATTCATTTGACTTGCTCCTTGATGTCGAGGGATCAGTTGAGTATAAAGATACATTTAATTAAATGTCTTATTAAAATATTGATGAAGAACCTTCGACACCATACCTTTGTGTTGTGTACTATCAGGTGGAATAGTAGTAATAGATTAGATCTATTCATGATTCCCTTATGGAAGAATTGGCGTGTATAATTTAGTAATCTTAAGAAATAGATATAGGTTCTTATGACTTTGCTTGAAATATTTCAAACATTTCTATTTTGTATTCGGGGTCTTTCGTGAATTCCGTTGTTTCTCTATTTTCATCTAAATTAACGTGTTTTACGTTACTCCGGTGTCTGTTATGTTTTCATTATCCCATCCAGTATATCAATTGTACATACATTGTTTATAATTACTAATGTATCGACACTTGTTCTTTATAATAATTATAAATGATATTTCCAGTAGCTTTATCCATTCACTGTATTTGAGAAGTAAACTGTAAATAACTTCACTTTGTAAAATGTCCACTTTATGTGTATGGTTTTTTATACAATACATTTTACTTATTTCATAGACATGTTACGGTTTGTTTTCACTTTAGTTATTTATATGTTCCTGTTTTACGTAGTGTTACTTCCGTAAGTATAGTTAAGTTGATTCTAAGATGGCGCACGGGGTAACGTAAAACGTTTTATATGGAAAAGTAAATTTTAGTTTTCTGAAACAAAACTTCATTCATGTCTACATGCTTAACGATCTAGACCCTTGTTAAAGCGATTTCGAAAGCTTTTAGTGAATCAGTAACAATGCCACCATAAGTATTAAAGTCAGTATTGATAGTGAAATTCTTGGGTTATTGTTAAAGTGACGTAGATTAGATATCTGTCCAGATCTTTATTGTATTATCTCTTAATGTTGAAGATCATCCATAATTTATGTCAATAGATGAGTGGGACGAAGTGTGTTCATAAAAGTAAATTCATTACGTGTCGTGTCAAGTGTCGTGACGTCATATATTTTTTTATAAATTAAAAACTATCAAAAGTCGTTCTACATTTTCAAGTGTTTTAATCGACAAAAAATTACTGTATGTAGTAATGTATGACAATAGTTTATACAATCATTAAAAAAACGTTGAAAATGTCACAATTTAGATCATAATAATGTACAGCTGAACAATATGAAGAAAATAGATAAAGGAGACCAAATGTAAAATACTAAAATTGCCAAAAATTCTGGATGACTTCATAATTAAATATGGTGGCGTTGTTCTGCAAATCGGAGGTATTTTTTGAATGCAGATGTTAAAGAACTTGTAATGTTTCAGGAATACTCTGTACAGTTAACGTTCAGAGAACAGTGGTTAGATGAGAGGCTGAAATTCAATAACCAGGGAGGTGAGTGATTCACTAACTTTTAGGTGTAATCAGGTTATCTATCTAATAGATTAAATTACGTAAAGGATCTTTGTAAATAACAAAATGGTCCTTTTAACAGCAGTGTAGCTCTGTGTGGTAGCTCTAGTGTGTTTTTGCGTGAGTGTGGTCAGGAAGACCTGGAGCTTAAGAATCTATGCCTGTCTTAGAAAAGAAGGGTGGCGTAACACAGGTATATAGGAGCACAGGTAAAACGCACACTCAAACACTCGTAAAACGCTTCAATTTATCTAAATTGAGTAAGCGTTAAAGCAGATGCTTCGCATACTTGATCATTTTTAGCAAGGCTCTTCTATCTAGACTTGAGACTTAAGTTATTAAAATCAGGCGGACTGAATTTCTTGCAAGTGGAAAAGGAAGAAGCCACCTAGTATCCACCTGATATTAAGGCTACCTATGGAACCGACCTCAAAGAGGACTACCTAATATTTAATCAATGCTATTTCACACTCAGGTCGCCTGAAGTACCTGACGCTGACCGAAGCCAACCGCGTGTGGATGCCGGATCTCTTCTTCTCCAACGAGAAGGAGGGCCACTTCCACAACATCATCATGCCGAACGTGTACATCAGGATCTTTCCCAACGGCAACGTGCTGTACAGCATTCGGATCTCGCTGACCCTCTCCTGCCCCATGAATCTGAAGCTGTACCCCCTGGATAAGCAGACTTGCTCGCTGAGGATGGCTAGCTGTAAGTTTTAGCTACTAAGGTGGTAGAACCCTTCTTGGTTTAACTGTGGAAAGCCAATGTTACACTTATTTTCGCTTTAGTACTCTTATTTTGGATTCATGAGTGTAAGGTAGAGAGTTAAGAAGTAAGGCAGGGGCTTTTCAATTAAGTCCTTAATGTTTTCGACATTATTAATTTCGTGACGTCATTTAAATTCAATATGGCGAACATCGTGATTATTTTTATGCTCTCCAATGGTAGAGTCAAATAAAAGCATCGTCTGAAAATAATTCGAAAAGCAATAAGCCGATACTAAAAATATGTGTTTAAACATATCTATTATCACTCAGCAAGAAGGAAGTAAGATATTCCACACTATTTACAAAATATAAGCAAGTTACTGTTATTCGTTCCCAGTTAATTTCAATGTTACGGAGCCATGGAATGTAGTTTTCATAAACAAAGCTCACCTTGGAAAACAATTGTTTTTTTAACGTACATTTGATCATTTGTTTTATTATTTTTAGCCGTAAAATAGTACGATATGATCGGTAATTGGAAGAATGCCTATGTTTTTTTACAAAAAAATAAAGTTATATTTTTGGTAATGTGACCATGAACCTAGTGGTTAAGAAACTCGGCCTTTCGATCGAGGGGTCCGAGGTTCAAATCCCAGGTACGAACCTCTGGTTTTTCAAAATTATGCGCGTATTAAAAAAGAAATTATCACTTTCTAAAACGGTGAAAAAAAAAAAACACTGAGGAAACTGCATACTCTCAAAGGTATATTAAGTAAGGTATTGGATGGCGCGGTGGACTATGTCCTAATCCTTCTCATTGAGCGGAGACCCGTGCCCATAATGAGTTGATGATGATGATGATGATGACCATGAAGAGGACCTTATTATCCCTTCCTACTTCAGAGAATACCTTTGGGGAACTCTTAGAAAAGCGATACTATTAGATAAGGATTTCCTTCTAACCATTTTTGAATTTCTAATTAATCATAGTCTGGCCAAGATATTTTTAGCCCAACCACTTGTAAATAATATATCTTTTAAAATAGTAGTTATCATAAAACCTATCTATCTATTAAACCGATGGGTGAAGACCAATAATTCGGATCATGATGTACAATTTTTGTATTTATGGATTTTCTAGTGGAGTTACGAGTAATAACCAAATTTAAAGAAGGTATTTTTTCTGGGCAGATGGTTGGACTACGGACGACTTAGTGTTCCTGTGGAAGGAAGGAGACCCAGTCCAGGTTGTGAAGAACCTCCACCTGCCTCGCTTTACTCTCGAGAAGTTCCTCACTGATTATTGCAACAGCAAGACTAATACTGGTAAGAGAATTTTCAAAATAATTATTGTTTTATTTAAATTTTATGGTGTACTTATTTAAAGATTGCGTTATCTATTTTTATCGTGAATAATCAATATCAGTATAAAACTAGTTGTAGTATATTATTTAAGTGTTATAATTAGGTTTTGTATTGAATTTTATTTTTTGTTTTTTTTTTCTTGTTTGTAGTAGCAGGTAAAGGATGAAGCCAAATTATAATCTCCTACATACTAAGAAATTAAGATTTATAACATAATCAAATTCATATACAATTTATTAAATCTCAATATGTTATTAATTTTCCAGGTGAATACAGTTGCCTGAAAGTGGATTTGCTTTTCAAGCGCGAGTTCAGTTACTACTTGATCCAGATCTACATCCCTTGCTGCATGTTGGTCATTGTCTCCTGGGTGTCCTTCTGGCTCGACCAGGGTGCTGTGCCCGCAAGGGTTTCACTTGGTAAGAGTCTTTTGTAATGAATAGTACCGGCCCCATAATGCAACCCTGTGAAACTTTCAAGTGTCTCAAAACTACTAGAATATCTGGGTTCTTTTAGAACCTATATATTTTAATGTAGGCATGTTTTATGTGTATGGA
Source organism: Epargyreus clarus clarus (assembly GCA_014595695.2). Taxonomy (NCBI): domain Eukaryota; kingdom Metazoa; phylum Arthropoda; class Insecta; order Lepidoptera; family Hesperiidae; genus Epargyreus; species Epargyreus clarus. The sequence continues at coordinate 11,775,201 of JACTTY020000001.1, forward strand.
TCCTAATATTTAAAGAAAGAAAAATTGCTACCAAATTACATTAATATCTCGGTTGGCAACCGCAAATTCAATTAAATTAACTATCGAACGTTATTCCAGGAGTAACCACACTGCTGACCATGGCTACCCAATCATCAGGCATCAACGCATCCCTACCTCCCGTCTCATACACCAAAGCCATCGACGTGTGGACCGGTGTGTGTCTAACCTTCGTGTTTGGGGCTCTACTAGAGTTCGCTCTCGTCAACTATGCATCTCGCTCTGACATGCACCGGGAGAACATGAAGAAGTCGAGACGGGAGATGGAGGCGGCGGCCAGTCTGGATGCGGCGTCTGATCTGCTGGACACAGACAGCAACGCTACTTTCGCAATGGTGAGATCGGGATGGATTATTTTGTAGTGATATGTAATTTTAGTTCATGTTGGTGCAAATAAGTGATTTTTTACAGTAACATACCAATTATAAAAAAGAGAGATGATTATGAGCTGTAGATTCCTCCTAGCAGCAACTTCCCGTTTTGTATAAGATTGAGTGAATTTTATTTTCAATTTAATGTTCAGGAAAGTTATGTATCTAGATTTTTAATGATTTAGGGTAAGTTATTGATGTCCTACCAGTCTTCTAACATCAAATATTGCAATCTTACGTACTATAAACAATAGAACTAGGTGTAATAAGTAGACTAGGTGAAGATTCCTCGTCGCCCCTGACTTTTCTGCAACCAGCAGAAACCGCTGATGCGGGGCGGCGTGATGGACTCCAAGATGCGGCAGTGCGAGATTCACCTGAACCCACCGCGAAAGAACTGCTGCCTCCTGTGGATGTCCAAGTTCCCCACCCGCTCCAAGAGGATCGACGTCATCTCCAGGATCACCTTCCCCCTCGTCTTCGCGCTCTTCAACTTGGCCTACTGGTAAGTTATAATCTTTCAGCGTCTACTTTTTAGAGTCCTAATATTTTTTTAAAGTGCAATGATTACAACTTCAATTCCAATTATAAGAGTCATTTGAAGAATAGCTTAAATACACTATTTAATAAAGCAACAATACAGGATTTTTTAAATGATTTCTTGTACGATTTCTGACTATGACAATAAGTTTTTTACATAATTTAGTATTATAAGTTTTATCAAAATCAGTTTAAGTGATTTAGAAAACTTTGATGGCGTCAATCGGAAAATTTGTGGCATCATATTTTGTATAGTTGCAAGAAATTGTCAGAGTAATATAAGAAATAATTATTATAAAGGATAATTTGTTTTTTTTTCACTTAATTTTATGGTGGAATTCTTTAATAGTTTTTGATGTCGGCTCATCCGCAGGTCGACCTACCTATTCCGCGACGAAGACGAGGAGAAGTGATTCGCGAGCGAGCCGGGCGGCGCCGCGGACCTGGCGCGGCTGTCGGTGGCGGTGCTGGCGCCGTACGCGCTGTTCGTGGCCGCGTACGCGCTGTGCCTGCGCCGCGCGCCGCCCGCGCCGCCCGCGCCGCGCGCCCGCGCCCGCCCGCCGCTGCGCCTGCACGTCCGCTAGCGCCGCGCCGCCCGCGCCCCCCGCGCCTCTGACTCTTCCCGTGACGCTAGTGCCCCACCCCATCGTCCCCATTCTGACCGTTCTGATATTGAAGAAAGTGCTTCACACGGTACCCGTCGTCTCCGCTCTCAAGGAAACGATAGGTTCGTCTGTTACTCGGACACTGATGACCGTGAAGGAAGTGCCCCGCTCGGAACTCGTCGTCGCCGTTCTCAAGGAAACGATAGATTCATCTGTTACTCTGATACTGATGATCGGAGCGCTTCATTCAGTCCTCGCTCCAAACGAAAGACCGATAGGTCCATTTGCTCTTACTCTGGATCAGATACTGACGACGAGAGAGAACCAATCGGTCCCCGTCGTCTCCGGTCTAAACGAAAAGGAAGGTTCAGTTGCTGCTCTGGATCCGACGACGATGAAATAAATAAGTGCAAGTGTTCCAGGTGCGCTTCATCTAATGAGTATAGAAGACGGGGCAAATGCAAATGTTGCAATTGCTTTCGTTTGGAAGCTGATGATAACACAAACAAATGCAAGTGTTCCGAATGCTCTGAGTCTGGTAATGAAGACAATTTATATAAGTGTAAATGTTCCAAATGCTCAGGATCGGACACTGACAACAACCTGTATAAGTGCAAATGTAGCAAATGCTCTGAATCTGACAGTGACGACAAGGCTTACAAATGCAAATGTTCAAAATGCTCTAGACCCAATACTGATGACAACGAACATAAGTGCAAATGTTTGAAGTGCACTGAATTATACGCTGTTACTGATAGTAATTCAAACAAGTGCAAGTGTTCATACTGTTCTAGATCTGACGATGATGATAACGCATACAAGTGCAACTGTTCCAAGTGCTCTGGATCTGATACTGATTACAACATATCTGACAAGTGTAGCTGTACCGATTGCTCTCGTACGAGATCCATTAACAAATCCAGAGGAAGCAATACCGATCGCAGTAACGTTAGACGCAGATATAAAGCGAAGAGAGCTGGCAGTTCAACTGATGACGACTCCAGCAGAGAACGTTGTTGTACCTGCTTCGATAAATCCTTCTATACTTCCAGAACACATAATCGTGAGATTGTGCGTCCTGTTAGCAGATATAGGAAATGCGCGAAGCCTGATGAACAATTCGAAGAAATATATAGCACTCATGGAATCGAAGATGGCGACAGTAATGATGGAAGTCCTATTGTAAGACAAGATTTTGTGGAAAAGGAAACATGTTACAGTTCTTGTGCAAAACGTTATCGCGATTTAGACAGAAAAGAGGGGATGGATGATTCTTTAAGCATTAACAGATATCGTGATGTGAAAATAAATTTTGAGGATGCAATTAATGAAGGGAAACTTCAACTTCGTCGTTGTGTCATCATTGTCACAGAAAAACCTGAGAGTTCTCGAAGATTTAATGACTTTGATATTGTAGATGAAGTTACTAGCAGTGGAACTGTGTCTCGAAGCAGACAAATGCAGTCTTCATTTAAAAAATCAAATGATAGTAACAGAATTTCCGGCTTAAACAAACGCAGTATCGTTCATGGTACCGTTACAGTTCACAATACGATGAATGGACCTGACAATCTCACTGGGACACGCGATCCTACTAGAACCATAGAAGATATGTACAGTTTTCCTAGGAAGCGCCACGGGACGAAAGGGCTTAGGGCTAGCGATGGGACGCATGCGGCCACTATAGTAAATAAGCATAAACGCCATATTAAACGCACGCATCCAACGCGAAAAGGAAATAGACTGATTAGCCGAAGTGGTGTACGTTTTAATAATTTAGCTCCAATTATAAGACAGTTACGTATTTATGGTGAAATTAATGAAAATACACGAGATTTCACGTTAAAAATAAAACAGATGCGTCACAAAAATAATAATAAAGATATCCGTTTCTTAGTAATACGACATCGGCGATTTATTAGCGTTTACAGTGCACGTGCGTCGATTATTGTAAAGCGACGTAAGTGTTCACGTGACGCGTGCAATATGGCCAATATGCGTGCATCTGACTCGGGCAATATGACAGATGTACGTGCATCTGACGCTTGCAATATGTCAGATATGCGTGCAAGCAATAGAGCAATAGAGTCGGAATGGTACACGCAATACCCTTAGATTACATATCTGTGGAAATATAATGTGTATATCTGTGGAGTAGTGCTCGAACTTAAAATGCCCCGTTGATGGCGATTTTAATTAGTTTTAATTTTTTTATGAAATTTGTTTTAAAATAAGATTAGAAATAAAATTTGTTGTTTTATTCATTTCAAACATTGCTTCTTTTATGGTTCATTGATTTTATGGTAATACTCATATAAGAGTTACCTATGTGCAATTTATAAAACTTTAATTATGTTTTTTCTGTATTTTTAGAGTGAAAGCATCCATTTAAAGCTTTGACTCTAAAATATTACGATTTTAATACTCTGTTTCATCATGGGGCAATACAAAATTTAGCACTCTAGTTAAAAATGCGTGTAGTTTTAAATAAAGGGCGTGCAGGCGGCTATTGAAAATCAAAAGGGATGTAAATTAAGATTTTTTGTTATGTCTCACAAAAGTTTTCGATCGTTTTACCAAAAGACGATATCCTATAGTAAGCGAGGTTGGGTTGCAAGATGATGGTACGAGAATTATTTTATCTATATTTTTATCTACTCTACATTTTGTAGTTAATCTAACGCCATTTTCTTCAAATTAATTTGACGTATAAAATCTATTTATCGTTTTTAAATTTTATCTGTAACTCAACCTATTAGATGTAAGTCAATATATGGATCGAGTATCCGACACCATCTGTAACAGTATTAAAATACAGACTTAGGATAGTAACTGAAATGTACCCTTTTATGGTCTTTCAATAAGTAAGTGTAATTAGACGTATAAATCAGGACTCTATTCAGCCAACAGCGCATGAGACATTCCAACATAGTCTAATCGCTGTAACTATTCGCCATAGTGGTCACCACAAGGCGATACTGGATACAAGTTTCTGCATAATATTAGAGTTCTTATTCAAACTGTTTAGTAATTAGTCACTTAGTCACAATTACCTTATGATAAGATTTATTGTAGACTGAACGATCATATGCACTGACACATTCGTTCCATATTCAACTTTATTCATATTGTTTAAGTTTAAAACATATTGACTATGTCAGACATATTAGACAAATTGTCATTATCGTGGATAAGTCGTACTGTTTAAGACTATGTTTAAGTAATAAAGTTTTGTATGCAACCAATTTATAATTTCTAATAATTATTGTCGTTCTGTCTTAATAAATCCTATTTTTAGTGTAGGATATATTTTATTTTAACCTATTTTAGTATATACTCGTCTTTGAGACAAAAAAGGAATTTATGGTCAAAGAACTAATTGTGTAGATTAGATTAATTATTTATGGTTTCACGTTACAAACGATATGGAAATTCGGAAATAAAACACCATAACATAATGCCATAACATGTTTATTATGAAAAGCGTGTGGCGACATCTATAATACTAAAACTACAATTTTACTATGAAAATGCGTGCAATATGAACAAATTGAAAATATACATCATGAAAAACAATGAAATTACCAACTTATACTGGATATTGCAACATTATTTTCGTATTGTTTTTAACGTGGGACAAAAAGTTAGTATGTCTTGAAATTGTAAATATTCGGGCCTACTCTACACCTGTGTCGCTCACTGTACAGATACCTATTAATTAATGGACTTTAAGATTTTATCGACGTACCATATTCCACTATTAAGCATAATCTGTATATACTATCGATGTCATTTGAATTGGCAACATTGAGGCATCTTTTGAGAGCTGTCAAAGTAACTGTCAAGGTGACTTTTGAGTAGAAGGACGAATAGATAAGAAATTAATTAAAAGAATCCAGATTCCTAAAGATTTGCTTATCTATTTACTAAGTAATTATGGGAAGGTAGGTTTAATGAGATGGTTAATTAAAGAAACAATGAAAGTCACATTGGCCATATTACAGCTATTTTATCCTGGACAGTTAAGCTTAATATAAAGAGTATGCCGCAATGTTACCTTTATTATATCATATATCAATGTATCGGTGTATTATAAATATCATTATTTATCTAGAAAATGAATTCTAGGCATACTCGTATTACACAACTATTAAGCACAATACTGTACTGTCGGTTAAGTCCTCCTTCGCGCTCATTTTATATTTCCGTCCTTTTTTTTGACATTAACTTTCTTTAGTCTTCGGTTGTGCTGTGCACTAGCAATAAAACTGTTAGTTGACGGTTCCAAAACGTAGATGACGCTACAGGACTTTCCTTATTTCATTGCTTACTGTACGGGTTCTGTATTTTAATATTTAATGCCGTGTTAGATTCAGCGTCAAACTCTTGGTGTTATGATCGATGTTGTCACTTTATGATTAGGCATTTCCGTATTTATCAGCGCGGATTAAGAAGTTTCACGGACATGGTTTGTCAGTTGATTAGCCCCATCTTCTGGACAGATACATTTTCATAGATCTTTGAATGTTGTTTATTATCTTTAGCTAGTTCAAGCTTAGAATGAATTAAGAGTTTGGGGCTATAAGGATTCCTGTCGGAGCGACTTATTTGATATGGACTACGATCAATTTAATGGTCAAAACATATTTTGTTCTTGCTTGATATCACCTTGATACCCACGATGTTACTGTTCCTCTTTGAAGGGCAAGTGCAACGATATTTGCGCAATGGTAACATAATTATGTAAAAATCTTTCTATAGTAACCGGGAGTTTGAGTGGAACCACTTTTTATCAATAAATAGAATATGTTCATTGAATCAGCACCAGTTTTTCTCGAATTGTCGACAAGCGTTCGAGGAGACATGAGAAAAATATCCCTCATTATTACGCTGATAAGTGTTTAAGTGGATTCAGCGCTGATAAATACGGAGATCTAATTGTCTATGATAATCGGAATAGAATAATGTGAAATAGTTAATATCCCAGTGTGTCACCAAAGACAGTTTCGAGTGCAGTGAAGATGTCGCTATGGTAGACATATCATAAATATAACCTATGGAATGTATGTACCGAAGACTACAATTAAACCGATCTATTACTATTTTCCTAGTATTTTATGTGCAATAGAGGACATATTACAATTATAGGGATTTAAAGGATTTGCAATCATCTTTATAATCAGAAAATTAACTAGTGGTGTTGGTAACATTTTTGCACGCACCGAAGTACAAACGAATGAAAGTTTAAATCAGTCACTCAATAAATTAGAATCTTTTGACTATATTGGTACCTAATAACCTATAAAGGAATTCTCACTATCAAAACAAAAAAACACAAAACCAATATAGGAAAAATAGTGAGTATAATAAATCTCAGTGTTACTATCTATGATATGTCTACATCACTGCGATAGAGTGATAACTTCCTACATATTTTGGCAAAGAAGCATAAAGAGGCTCCACGATCCGAGTTGCAAACCATTTTTGATCATCAGAATAAAATTAATTTTAGATATGTCCTTATTAGATATTCTTGGGCTGTGATGAAGCATGTAGTGTAATCCTTGAAAACATTTCGGTAAAACCATTCTAATAAAATTTTAATACATCACAAAACATATTTGATACTGGCAAACAAACAGAAGCTTCTGTGCACGGTTTGAGAAGCGATCACCTGAAAAAAATGAGGTCAATTAAATCATTGGTAAATCGAGTCATCAACATATCGATAATTCGAATTGAATTTAGATGTCCATTGAGCATACTTTTAATAACATAAAACATAATATAGAGTGCGGCAACAAACATATGCTTTAAAGGTATTTAAAAAAAACAGATTAAATGGCAAGATCTTGTATATCAAATATATCGAACTTGAAAAGTAATGTTTGTTGTCGCACTTAAAAAACCTCAACTAAATATAACATTGTATGAATGCGCCAAAATGGATGTATGTGTATGAAATTTTCAAAATTATGTAACATGGAAGTGTATCGGAATCACTGTAGATTATCATTCCCATTTAATAAACTACTTATATCTAAACGGACTGTCGTATATGATATGTCACTGAACGGGATTTTATTAAACGTATACCCATATTAATACTGTTTTTTATTTGTAGATACCTAATAAATACCATCAACTCATTAGTGGCACGGATTTGCATCTCAAAATGAGAAGGATTTAAGGTCATCACGCTGATCGCGCACTTTTGAGCATTTTTCTAGAGACCTCCAAGACAAGCAGCTTACGATGTTTTACTTAACTGCTAAAGCTTGTGATAAAATTAACTGTCTTTAACATAGTTCATAATATGTTTTATTATGTAACGGGTACTCACGATATGCGTTTTTTATTGCCGATATTTCGACCCAGTTGCATGGATCGTGGTCACGGCGAAACTGAGGTGGAGGGGAGAAACCGTTGACAAGTACTAGTGGTAGATTAATCTATCTACCCTACGTCTAGTTCGTTTTTCTTTTCTAGGTTTCATATCACGACACACAACACTGACAATATCCTTACGCACCGTACTTTGCACTATTTGTGACTTGCATAAACTAACCACTGGATTAATAAAAAACGCATATCGTGAGTACCCGTTACATAATAAAATGTCTCAATTCCGCGATAATTTTAGTCTAAAATCATATGTTCATAATATGTGTTTGTTTATTGTACCTTATAATTACCATAAATTAAAAAAAGCACTGATAGCCTAGATAAAAAAAGCCTAGTGGTTAAGAAACGCGGCCTCTCGATCGAGGGGTCCGAGGTTCAAATCCCAGGCACGCACCTCTGATTTTAAAATTTATGTGCGTATTATAAATTAATTATCACTTGCTTAAACGGTGAAGGAAAACATCGTGAGGCAACCTGCATACCGGAGACATTTATAAAAAAAAATCTTAAAGGTGTGTGAAGTCTATCAATACACACTTGGCCAGCGCGGTGGACTATGGCTAATGACTAATCCTTCTCATTCTGAGAGGAAACCCGTGCCTAGCAGTGGGACAGTAATGGGTTGATGATGATGATAATTACCATAATTCATCAACTCTAAACACAAAGTTACTGTGCCATTTCTGGACAAGAGTTTGCATTTCAAAGTTAGAAGGTTTTAAGGCCACCACGCTAACCAATATTTGAGACTTTTTCTTTTTCTATAGAAATTTCAGGCATATGAATTTCTTTGTTACCTTTCACCTTTAAAGCTTATAAAATTAACTTATAAAATAATAACTAATACCGAAGAATTCATGGTATTCGAGACATGGGATTTGAACCCTGGATCTACTTAATTTAATATCTAAGCTAAGCTAAGCTATCATTTTGTATCTACACTGATATTATAAAGAGGAAAACTTTGCTTGTTTGATTGTAATGAATAGGCTCAAGAACTACTGGACCGATTTGAAAAATTCTTTCACTATTCGAAAGCTACATTATCTACGAATAACATAAGCTATATTTTATATGAAATATATATGTTTGGTTTTGAGGCGGTACAAAGTTTGCCGGGTCAGCTAGTCACAGATAAAAGTATAATAGACAAAATATAACTAGCCCCCTTTTGATACAAAATGTACAGTAGTTTGGCACTACAATGACTTCTGAAATAAAACTAGGCCAAAGCATTTACATAAGAAGTTCACAGTTGGACACTTTCTAAGGGTTTTTTGTCATAATCTCTGGGTTTTGCTACACCCTTCAAACCAAAATACTGTAAAACACTGATATTATTAGAAATAAAAATTCCAAAACAGACAGAACAAACGCACTTAATGGAAAATTATGAAATAGCATATTTCACCCAAAAACGGCAATAGTAATAAAACAAATGAACTACGTTTAACGAAACAATAGCCAAATTTTACTTACATTTAGCAAAACATTTAAGAGTCGATGATTATCACTTCGGATCAATTTTCATCAAGGTTGTCGAGGTTGATGGAAATCTCTTCATCTGCTCTCTTGCCCCATCCAGAAGAGAACGTCAGCTGACCGTTAGTAGCAGCAAAGAAGTTCGCAGCAGCCAAGAAGAAGAAGATCGCAGTTCTTCTGATCAAACGAGTTATTTCAGCCATTGTCGCTAAGAACTTGTGTGTCGTGGATGAAATAAATGAGAATGGTGTTCTGAAAGTAAGCTTTCCCTTATATATATTAGAAGAAAAGTAAAGCTTTAAGCACACTGCTAGTGGAAATAAAAGTAAATATGATTAAAATTTTTGATAAGACTTTCAATTAGAAGGTGGTAGAACCCTTTGTGGTTCGACTCCGGCGGCACCACCGCCACACCTATTTCTACCTAATAACAGCAGTGTAAGGCGCTGCTGTGTTCCGGTTTGAAGGGTGTGGTAAGGGAGACAGACTTTTCCGAGGCGTTCCAGCTTAGTCCTCAGGGGTAGCGGCGCATCTGTGGCCGACCTCAGATAGGAATATCTAATCCTATCTGGGGTTGATTACAGATGTCCATGGGCGGCAGTAGCCACTTACCATCAGGTGGACTGCATGCTCGTCTGCTACTCTTATATTAAAAAAAAAAAAAAAAAAATTAAAAATAAAAATTTTCATGAATGACGAAAGAAATGATAATAACCTCAACCTGGTTGTCAGGAGGTGAATAAGATAGAAATTATAATTATAAATATAGGAAAAAATGTTAAACATTTAATTATTGTTTTTATTTCTCCAATGTAGAACAGGCCTAACTCGATGTACAGTGGTCCATGAGACAATAAAAATTAGCAGCAAATGGAATTCTAAAGCTTAACACAAACGAAATAAAAGCTTATATGGCATCAAATGAAAAATCTGGAGTGTGTATAAAACTATTTTGTCCACAGTACACATTTTTAAGGATGCTCTAATCAAGTGAAACCTAAAGAACACGAATATAATTAAAAATACTCACAAACAATTGTCCACGCCTGTGTGGGAAGTAAATTAATTTGGAAAAATACCAGAGACATCCATGGCGTTTTTTACCGTGAGCTGAGAAGCCGCTGTTTAATTTTCTCCAACTTATTATAATTGTTCGGAGACAAATTAAACTATGGCTTCTTGTATCTGCGTCAGTGCCGGGAGTATAAAAACCAAGATTTCCTTCAGCAAGCATCAATCACAAGCAAGCGTTGAACACAGCTTCTATCGCATTCATATTTAAAACCTCTAGTAAAAATATCATAGCATCATGTTCAAGGTCTATTTCTTCTTCTTCCTGGTGGCCTGCGTGTGCCTGGTCACCGAAGCCCAGCTGACCTTCACCTCGAGCTGGGGTGGCAAGCGATCCATGGCTCCGATGTCATGCCGGAACGATGAAGGCATCTCGGCGATTTACAGAATGATCCAGGTATATTTCAATAAATGTATAAATTTCAAAACTAAACTTTAATTTTAGATTTTGTAAAAAAAACAATATGTTTATTAAATTAGGTAATATCAATTAGTATCACTACCAAAAAAACTCACATTCTAAAATTATTTTGAAATGTCAAATACTCTTATACCCTTCCATTAAAATCTTTTTAACGATGTCTATTATGAAATCACAACAGATTTCAAATAGATTTGTTTGAAATTAAAAATTAACTGTAGAGATACTGATTTTTATTATAATATTTTTTACTAATTTTAATATTTCCTTTTTCAGCATGAAGCGGAACGGTTTCTTCTTTGCCAAAAGAACTGAAGAAACCAACTTTTATTTCAGATATTTCAATATGAAGACGCTGGCAATTTTTGTAAATTATATTATGGATCTGTTCTTTATTTATCACAGTTATTCTTGTTAACTTTTATTTATACGATAAGTAAACATGTATATTATAAATAAAGATTTTTAAATAATGTATTTCTTTTAATAAGTACACTATCCATACATTAATTAAGTAGTACAAATTAATTTAAGAGTAGGTATATTCAAAAAGTTACTTTTTAGTATTTAGCCTACATAAGATATTATGAACAATTAAGTTTCAAATATGGAAAAGATAATCGTAAATTTAAAATCAATTTACTGTTACTTATTAAGGTAGGGAAGAAAATAATTAGGCAAAAATCTACCGCCAAGTGCGAATTACCTCTGACATTTTTTTAACGATCTCTTAGGCTTCCTAACGTCCTCTTTCTTCGTCGTCAAAGCGTGTTATAATGAATTTAATAAAAAATAGTAGTTCTTTGAAATCATTACTTACGTGGCGTCAACTTTAATGATTTTACACAAGTTATTGTTAAGTAATAAGTAGGTAAGCGCTTTTCGAAAACTGATAAATGGAGCACCCTAAGCTCTTTTCACAATTATACTATTTACTGTTCCTTAATTGTATCCTAGATTGAAGATTATTTTCTACTTTTTAGTTGATTTCATCATAAAAGCGTGTTATCTAGTTTATTTAACTATATTTATTCATTATTCACAAGTAGATCAGGCAGTCCTATCTGAATTTTACATTTACTCTTGAATCACCAGAGGAATTAGACATATGAAGGCAACACTACACACTACCCCTGCAGGAAAACAATAAAAATATAAGGAGAAAATAAAAATTCGTAAATTAATAAATAAAAATAAAACATTTCAATGAGTAGGTATATACAAATACATAGGATACAAGAATTATTAGCACAAGAAATCCTACAAGAATACCTAATTTAAAAAAATATATAAATTATAAGCACCGTTTTACGTTCCAGTTATGTTATACCTTCTTTGACCAGATTTGGACATTTTTCAATTTGAGACTTAATAATTATGTTTCTAATATCAACAAAGAAAGATTTTGTATTTATATCAAAACAAATTATAAGGCATTTTCAAATAATTTAGTAAAAATGTAATTATGTGTTTCTGTGCAGTAATAGCCCAGTGACGACCCGCGTGGCGGAGCGGCCACCATACCGGTCTGACGCGCAAAGAGTCCCGGGTTCGATCCCCGGCCAGACAGATATCTAAAAGATGAATTTAGATTTCTGTTTTTGGGTCTGGGTGTTTGTGTATTTGGCTATGTGTGTGTCCATGGCACCCACGACACAGGGAATCCTAGTGTGGGGCTGTGAGAGTAGAAAGCGTTTATTTATTATTTAGTGGCAAAAGTCGATTTCTCAATCGGGGGTCCGAGGTTCAAATCCCAGGCACCTCTGATGTTTTAAAGTAATGTGAATTAGAAAATAATTATTACTTGCTATAAAGGTGAAAGATAATCTTAAGGAAACCTAAACACCTGGGAATTCTTTAAAAAAATGTTCTCAATGCGAAGTCTACTATATCGTACTTGGCCAATTCTGTGGACTATGGTCTCTTACATTCTGAGAGGAGACCCATGCCGAGCAATAGGACAGCAATGGATTGATACTTATTTTATATAGTCTAAGTACAAATAATGCACCGCGGATGCAGGCGTTGAAACAGACATATTATTATGCAACATATCGACCAAGGAAATATCATCATCAATCAAATATTTTTTTTGTTTACTTTGGTAACGTTACTTATCTTTTTTTTTTGTTAACGCGGGGGAAACTTTTAAGAGGTACCCGTTACCGTAGGAGCGACACAGGGTTATGTGGGACTCTTACTGCACTAAAACCCCCACGGTGGTCGTCCTCGCTGCGTAAACGTCTACGGGATCTTCTGAGGAACCCAACCGGAGTCCTACAAGTGGTACAGTGGGTCTGGCACGTCACTGCTGTGACGTTCAGGGTTCAGCTACAATGTTAAATAATTAATATAGATGTATGTATGTAATTATGTTCTGGGCCTAGTTTTTTGTGAAATAGAAATAGGTGTGGCAGTAGTGTCGCCGGACTCGAATCACAAGGATTCTACCACCTTCAAAGTTTTAAGTTAGGTGACCGGATATTTTTAAATCTCGTATTTCATACCAAACGTGTATTATGTAGGTATAGGATAAGCTTTAAAGGTCATATGGATCCTAGCGTTTACGGGGCAGTATTTTTTAAATATTTAATTTGTATCACGAATTGCAGAGATATCTAAATAATACTTAGTTTTCATGACCTTTTTCCCATTAATCCCGAAAAGGGCAGCGAATCTAACTTCCACCGCGGGTGGCGCTAACAAGTATAGTATTGTATGAGTACATAATATTATGTAGTGCAATATTATTTAGTAATCTGAAAATTAAAAATTCGCTGATTGAAAATTTCCTGATTTTGAAGCGAGTACTTAGAAAATTAGCATTTATCTCTTTGGTTAGGTTTTAAAAATCAAACCTTGACGGGTTTAAATAAGGGTTGAACGTGACCTAAAAATTAGTATCTTCGCTATGCCTATTACGCCCAAAAATATCTGTTATGTAATGAAAACATGGTTACAAAAGTGCTTAAAGTTCTGTAACTTCAATAATTTCTTGCAATAAAATTATACACTAATTTACCAAGTGCAAATCGGTAGGTTCAGTACCACCATTTTTTAATTTTTTTAATAATTAAGTAGAATAGAATAATTGAAGCACTCACATTTACTATACACATGAATATGTCTCAATATGTTATATACAGGGTGTCCCGTAAGGACCACTGACTTACAACTGAAGAACACATTTAACTAGTCAATGATGTAATTTTGTATTTTTTGACACATTTTGAGTTGGAAGTAAGCGTAATTTAAATAAAAACTGGATCACTACGTTTTAGTTGGTTTCAGTCGCTTTCATGCAAAAACAGCCTTAACTTTTTTTCTTCAACTTTAAATAGTAAGTGTGGTACCTTTTTGAAATCTCTATTAACTAGACATCTTTTTTGGGCAATGTGCATTTATAGTTCAGTACATTTTTTTTCACCGCGAATAGTCAAAGTTGAGGAAAAAATAGTAAAAAAATTAAAATCCATAAATAGCCCTATTTTTTTCATGGTCCTTTTACATCTTTTAACGAATTTACATTTCAATACGGTAGACCAACTATCTGATAGTATTTAACAGAAAAAATAAACACTACATCATTAAATTTGTCTACGCAGTTAACGAAAGAATATGAAGAGGGCTAAATTTTTCAAAAAATATAAAACAATCGATAGTGCAAAAACGGTGACACTTTTACCAAGGATTTTTTGTTAGAGGTGAGACCCTAACCTATGGTCTCCCCAAGTTTGTCGTGGTACTTACGGGACACCCTGTATACCTAATATCAATATAATTAACTACACAGTGCAATAGATAAAGTTCAATAGACAAACGAAAAATCGCCAAAAATGCCGGTGCGCTTTATGACGTGTATCCCCTTTTATTTTTTACTTTTTTTTTGTATTTGTTATTGTTATTATAGCCGCTGTAATATTGGTAGACTTCACACACTTTTGAAATTGTTACGTTTTCTAATGATTTCGTCTACTTTTTTTCACAGATGTCTTTTCATCTAACGCTAAATAAAGTGATACTAAATTACGCACGAGCGTAATGGATACCTAGGTTTCGAACCTTGAACCTCCGAAAGAAAAGTCGAAATTAAAAAGCTTTCACTGAATTTTAATTTCGAAAGAAAGTTAAGACGTTAAGTACAATAATTAATAATAGACCACGACAGTGATAGAATTACAATTGAGGAGGTTCCAAGGCTTCAATCAAAACATTTGCTACAACGAGATTGTTTAATTTAGATCCGAGAAAATTAAACTATGGCTTCATTTGCGTCAGTTTCCAGTATAAAAACCCTTGCTTGGTTCTCTCACCATCATTCAATTTATCAACCAACCGCAAGCAACATAACATCATGTTTAAGGTCTATTTCCTCTTCGTTCTGGTCGCCTGTGTGTGCTTGGTCACTGAGGCACAGTTGACTTTCACATCCAGCTGGGGCGGCAAGAGGTCCATGTCGGCCATGGGGTCCATGGGACCTATCCCTCCATGCAAGAATGATGACGCGATGGCCTCTATTTTCAAGATGATTCAGGTATTTGACAGCTAGTTTTGTTAATTTATTATATTTGTCTTATAAAGCATTGAAGTAGCAAATGTATGTGGGTACTCCCCGATAGACATATAAGCACGATATTAATACTCAATCTATCTAAGTTACAAAAAAATTTAACAAAAAAAGAACCGACTTCTATGTCACTACAAAGTAAAAAATAATTGAAATAAACGTTAGTTTAGTACATATTTCTGAAGTCGGCGCTCAATATATTTCGTTGGATAACGAAGTAAACAGCGTGTCTAATATGAGCGCCGACTTCAGAAATATGTACTAAGCCAACATTTTTTTTTACAATTTCTGCATGAAGTAAGTGTCAAATGTTGATCCTTGGTAGATATAACTTGGATAGATTGAAAATTAATAAAGTACGGTAATCAATTAGAGATAAGATTAGATCAATAAGATCAATTAGAGTTTTTTAACCTATGTATTGAATAAAAAAAAAGATTATGTTCCTGCTCCAGATCGGGCATGGTCCTCACTGGTAATAATGTATCTGTGGCCATCCTTTGGTAGATAGTTATTTTATCTGCGGTTAATTACAGATGCCCATAGGCGGCAGTAGCCACTTACTCACTCCTATATTGTTTTGGTAGTTTGTACTCACTCCTATATTTAACATAACAAAAAGGAGCTAAGTAAAGACCATGTCAATGTTACCTATAGGATACATTCATTTTGGCTTGACATTATATTACTTTTTCAGAATGAAGCCCAAAGAATGATTTTATGCCAGAAACAACCTTAAGAGGACTACGATTTCGAAGACCGATGTTATGTTACCTCCGCCATAATGTTATTTTATTAATTTGTTATTAACTTGTACCTATAGACAAAATATATTTTTGAATAAAGACTTGGTTCATACTTTTGGTTTTTATTTAATATCACACACATACATATTTCGTTTGTGTACATGTCGTTGAGTTAACCTACCTTCACTTACCAATTTAGATTTGAAGGTGGTAGAACGCTTATTTGTTCGACTCTGGCGGCACCACCGCCACACCTATTTCTACCTAATAACAGCAGTGGCAGGCGCTGCTGTGTTCCGGTTTGAAGGGTGTGGTAAGGGAAGCAGACTTTTCCGAGGCGTTCCAGCTTAGTCCTCAGGAGTAGCAGCGCATCTGAGGCTGACCTCAGGTAGGAATATCTAATCCCGTCTGGGGTTGATTACAGATGTCCATGGGCGGCAGTAGCCACTTACCATCAGGTGGACTGCATGCTCGTCTGCTACTCCTATATTATAAAAAAAAAATTCAGACCCGTCAACATCAGATGGACTGCATACTCGCTTCTTAGTTTCAACCTTGTAGGGACACAAAAGATTCTACGAATCAAGTGCAATGTGCAATTGTGCATGGCAAGCAATGGCGATCGTATTCGCTTGGTTCGTGGGAACGCTGTGTTACTAGTCTGCTCCCCGCCCCCGAAACAAATGCCTGTGTCTTGGGTGGCTAAATAAATGTGATCAAAATTCAACATCTTTAATTTAAATTCAAACTAATTACTCCTAATTTCAAGTCATATATATATTGGTCTACAACCTTATAGAAAAAACAAAATTACTTTCGGGTTTTTTTATTAATATGTGACTTAGCCATATGAAGTGAAATAATTGACCAAGTGCCAGTCGAACTCGCACATGGTGGGTTCTGTATGATCGAATTTTCATCAACCTATTTTTTTATTGTTAGTATTTGTTGTTTGTAAAAAAATTGAGTATTTATCTATGTATTACTTTGGTTACGGAACCCTAAAATGCACAGGGTTGGTTTATATAAAACGAATAACATTTTGTCGCCGCTAAAATGTTTACAGTCAAGAAATAACAATGAGTAAAGCAATACTATCGGATTACTAATCTTATCAGCAATATACAGTAATACATACATATTTGATAAAACAATGATAATAATGTGACTAACTGGGTAGCGAAATATCCGGTCCTAGGTATAGAGATTATACATATCGTAGTTGAGTCAATGAGATATGAATATGACTCATTTTTCAAAATTATGCAGCCATTTACGCCCTGTAAATAATATAATTCAATTGGGAAAATACTACTTAAGAATCAAGAAAAAAATTACACTTTGTTAAGTAACACTGACCCTTTTTCTGTCCTCCGTTTGCATAAAAGCGGCATGAAAGTTTAAATATTCGTTCTACATGTTTTTAGCTTCTAGAATCATTTCATAAATAAATCTTAAACATTTTGTAAGCTTTTTAATGAACCCACGTGCTACACGCCATCTTAATTAAGCTTTCGACGGACACTTTTGAAAACAGCGACGGTTCCCATTCTACCCTCCATAGTTTAGCCCCCTTAGTTGCGTAGACACGAATCAAGAAGATAAAAGTAAGATATAGATATGAAAGATATCCTCCTTCAATAGATTAGATCAGCGTTTCCCAACCTTTTCCAGTCCACGGACCCTTAGGAAATCAAGCACAGTTTTCACAGACCCCCTTAATAAAAAAAAAAGCAAAAAAAGTATTAGGTATTTATTTTAGTTATTACAGATAAATACAGAAGGTAATTATAACTGTTTATTACGAAAAATATGAAAAACAAATGTGAAGGTTGATGTTGCTACTAAGCTGTAATCTCAAATCAGATTCTACTTGTAATCTGTTTCTGTATTTGTTTTTTGTAGAAACAAGAGTAGAGAATGCCTTTTCACATAGGTATGTGGTTGAAAACAGCAGTAAAGCGGCCCTTCTGCATTTAATGAGCGATTTATGTATGGTCCAGAGATGACACCGCGGACCCCCATACATAGACCGGACCCCCAGGGGTCCGCGGACCACAGGTTGGGAAACGCGGGATTAGCTTAATCATCATCAAGATGACGAATTTGTAGCATATGTTAGCTTAGAATTGAGATAGAATTCGTATAAATAGATCCATTCACATACATACAACAAATGGATGGGCAGTTACTTGTGTGTTCTACATTTTATTTATCTGTGTTATTATATAGTGAGTAGAACCAATTTATAGTTACCAAAAAGTAACGAAATTCGTTGTGAAATAATATTTGAACTTGGTGAATCTCTCAATGGTATAGAGTTGGTATGGTTTTTTTTTCTACTACAGTTAGATTTGTTTTAATTAACTACATATTATAGTCTGCGTAAAACTGCTAGTCCGCGCTGAATATATAAATTAATCGCGTCGCCATAGCAAATTGCATGAAACCTGCTTCAGAGCGGACTAACAGTTTTGTGCGGACTATATCTTGGTAACAGAATTCAAATTTTGTAATCGTAAATCTCTCAATACTATATAGTACATAGTTGTTATATATTTTTTTTACTTTTTCTATTGCAATTATATTGTGTTTGTTTTTGGGTTCAATTTCAATACCACTTCTCAAAAATCCAATAACAACATGGATGATCATATTTTTAACTATGTACAATAGGTTGTTCCGTAAAATTCAATTCTCTTAACAGCAGACCCCTCAAAAGTTGCGTAATTGAGCGTAGATTAATAAAAAAATAATAACGACATCTTTAGGGCTCTACGGAGCTTCAAAGTTTTGAGAAATTGACATTTTTGATATTTCGCTGTTCATTATTACTGTTCCTTACATTAATTCAAAATTTCAAACATTTATTTACTTTATTTTTTATATTGGGGCAATACAAACACGACGTTTTGATTTGCTTACAACAACCAACCACTTCAAACAAACAACCAGCGACTTCGCATTTGTTGGGATTTAATCAGCAAATCCTCATATTTCCACAAGTTTCTTGTTTTGACTCGCGAGTATTTTCTTTATGCCAAAAGCAATTGTTATACCATATTTGCTGTTTATACTATGTTAGAACCATACTGAGAACTTGATGATCGGCAGCTACCAACTATACAGGGACATCCAACTACATTTGCGTGTCATCTGGAGAGCTCCACCTAACTTTGAAGTTTTATAAATTTTACATTTTTTACAGACATGCAATTTACAGACACGCAAGAAGCATCTATCAACCGTACAAAATTTAGTTTATAATCAATGACAATAACATAAAATAAAAAAAGTATTTTCTATCCAGAAATTGTGCTTGATTTTACAACATACCTACTAGTAATAAAGCCATCTCTATGAATAGCTATGAATAGCTATATTTACACTTTAGGAGGTCTCTGTTACCAGTTTTACATTTATTTCTCTTCACGCGTCCTCATTTTAAATTTGTTAAAGAATCGACGTTTATATAACCTGAAGCTACACACAAATGTTGGTATAAAATCTATGGCTAATAGATTAGTAAAGATACTTCGCCGCCTTGAAATTGAATGAAGCCACAAACGCCTTATTTTAGTAAGTTCTTTTTTTGAATCCTTGACAAATAAAAACATTTTTAGAGAAAATTTACGAATAAATAACTAATTTACGTAATAATTACGTAATTTACGTAATAAATAAATAATTATTTCAAATATTTTAGGGACATTTTAGCACGGAGACGTGGCAAAACTTTTTACGCAACTATTTCAATTCTCAAAACTGGGTACATTTTCTTGTTAGGAGTGAGTAATTTTTACTAATCTATGACTAGCAAATTAACAATAAAATGTGGGTAGGTCCGGTGGCGCCAGGTCAAGAAATGGCCGATTCTTCAACATATTTTTAACAAGGTTCTCCAACTCATGTCATAGCTTAAGAGCTCTGATTTTGTTTATATGATATTTCCCCTGTCACATGCAATCTACATAAAGATGTAAAAGGTAACAGCAGCCTCACAAAGTGTAGCTACGACGAAGTTACAATATCGAGCAAAAATACCAAATCTTGGACACAAAAATTAATTTCAATATCAAGTATTTGTTATTGATTATAGGCTTTATATTGTTTTTATCGTTTTATCGTCTTTTTCTATTAATTTTATTATAAAAAAACTCCTTTAACGTGATGTTTTTTTATTATTCTACATGTCTGTTAAATTGGAAAATTTATAAAACTTCAAGGCTCGGTAGAGCCCTCAAGATGACATGCAATTGTATTTTTTTACTTTATCCGTAATGTGTGTAAAATTACGCAACTTTTGATACCTCTGTTCATAGTCTAGCTCCAAATATTTTTTCATACAAGACGGGACACACTAATGTACAACGCACCACCCTTTTTCATTTTGCATCTTAGCACCAACACGCCGTCCACAGCATCGTCAGGCTATGTTGAATTCTGAAGGTGGTAGAACCCTTTGTGGTTCGACTCCGGCGGCACCACCGCCACACCTATCTCTACCTAATAACTGCAGTGTTAGGTGCTGCTGTGTTCCGGTTTGAACGGTGTGGTAAGGGAGATAGACTTTTCCGAGGCATTCCAGCTTAGTTCTCAGGGGTAGCGGCGCATCTGTGGCCGACCTCAGGTAGGAATATCTAATCCTATCTGGGGTTGATTACAGATGTCCATGGGCGGCAGTAGCCACTTACCATCAGGTGGACTGCATGCTCGTCTGCTACTCATATATTATAAAAAAAAAAAAAAAAATTCTACCGCGATTAGTCGTTTATTAATTAAATTTTAGCTAAAAACTTTATAGCATTTTTATTTTATATACGTATTACTCGTATATAAAGTATATAGTGTACGTAATGCTTCGTTGACGAGTCTCACTCGCTCTTGGCGGGTTTCTTTCCATGATTGACCATGAATTAATCTAACAGTTTTTAGTTCCTCTTTATAAAGTTATGATAAGATCATTTCTTAATTCAGCTCTAGGAGATTTGAGAGGGGGAAGTAATTCGTTTACGCTTATCTATGAAACTGCTCAAACTATTTCAGAATTTGTGTGTATATGTCACTCCAGCTTCAAAGCCAGGAAACTTTTTGGACCCGATAGATGATGCTGTCAGTCTTTTTTGGCATGATAAAGTTCGAAATTCTTTAAAAGATATATAAAAAAATACTACTTATACTTTTAAATTTGTGATAAGTGATAACCTTGAATAGGATGTTTTTTTTTTATATAATATAGGAGTAGCAGACGAGCACGCAGTCCACCTGATGGTAAGTGGTTACTGCCGCCCATGGACATCTGTAATCAACCCCAGATACGATTAGATATACCTACCTGAGGTCGGCCACAGATGCGCTGCTACCCCTGAGGACTAAGCTGGAATGCCTCGGAAAAGTATGTCTCCCTTACCACACCCTTCAAAACGGAACAGCAGCGCTTAGCACTGCTGTTATTAGGCAGAAATAGGTGTGGCGGTGGTGCCGCCGGAGTCGAACCACAAAGGGTTCTACCACAAAGGGTATGTAATAGTTATTTATAAATTGTATACCTCGGACAGCGAAGCCTCGCTATCCAACGAGGGAATGTTGCCAGCATTCTGGGAACTCATCCCAGGGACAGCAATTTAGATGTAGCTTTTTGATATTTAATTTACAATATGGTTAAGTATATTATTTCATTCTCTTTTTATATTACTTTTATTATTATAATGTATTTGTTGGATTTATTATTGTTTTTTTTTTTTTTTTTTTTTTTAATATTTGAACCTGACGATAAAGCAGACGTGCTACCTGATGGAAAGTAGTCAACGTCGCCTATGGACATTTGCAACACCAGAGGAGTCGCCAATGCATCGCCGGCTTTGAAGGTGAGCTCTTTTTGCACCTTTTTTGAAGAGCCCCATGTCATAGGGCTCCGGGAATACCTCAGAAGGAAGTATTGTAAATAAAGCCTTAATTTAATTTGGCATTTTTATTCCACTGAGGAGGGTAGGTAATATTTTTGAGCGAATCTAATTGAGGTGAACATAAAATGAGAGGTGTCGTTGGAATCGTCTAAATTGCAGCAGTATCCAGTTAAATTTTCAAGCAGTATACTTCTCCGTTTTTATTGTAATAAGTTTTTGTTTTTGTTGCAGGTTGCCGCTAAATTCAAAACAAATTATAGGTTGACAATTATATAACTTTACAACATAACTTTGTATAAGGAAACTGAGGTCGCAAAGAAAACTACATTTAGGCACGAAATCATGAAGATGCCAAATTGTAAAAATGGTAAGTCCTAGGCTAGCTTAAGCTTTCATATTATATTTATTTTAGACCTTCTCTTTTTTTACTGCATCATAATTTATTAAACATTCTACTAAGAATATTTACTATACTAGATAATCTATATAATAATAATAAAAATATGATACTAATTAAATGAAATTAAAAATTAACTAATATTAAAAAGGATTTTAGATCTTCTCTTGCATTATTAAAGGGACATTGGTATAAGATCCTAATTAGTGACGTCACTCATCCGTTTAATGGATATAGACTTTATAACAATTTTATTAAAGATATTATTGTGAGTTAACTTACTTTGAGAGGTATGTCGGTAAGGCTAGTTCGTATAGGAATTTCGTCAGATTGACACAGATCTATCTATATTTCCAGTTAAAACAAGATTCAAATCATGGCTTGACAAACGGACCTTCAGACCTCATAAGCTGCGAGAAGCCCTTGTGGGGTGCATCGCAACCATTATCATATGTGAGGTCGCTTGCTACAGAATGCTGCAAGCTAGTGTGTTAGCTGGTGATCTCCCTCAATATGCACCTGGTAAGAATACCTCTGATTTATTTTTTTATAATATAGAAACACTAAGCGAATATGCAATCCATCTGTTGTGCGACTACTGTTGCCCATTGACGATTAGAAGACGATTTCGATTATTGAAGATTAGATTCCCAGCTCAGTTCGGCCACAGATGGGCCGAACTGAGGTGGGAATACTCTCTTCAGATATAAGCTAGAACACCTCGTCAAGTATGTCTCCCGTAGCAGGCCGTTCAAACCAGAGCACATCAGGAGTTATATCATCAAATTGCTTTTATTGATTGCTGCTAAATTTTCATCAATTTCAGATGTGATGATCATAGTGTTGGCGATGATAGAATCTGTGGTATCTCCCTTCGTCTCTTGGTTTGGCTACAAGCGGCGTCGCACGATGATGATACTCTTGATGCCTGTCTTGTTACTCACGCTGATCACATGGTTACTATTACCAGAAACACGAGATAAAGAGGAGTCAGGTATGTCAGAGTTATGCCTAACTACCGATCTACCGATCAGAGTCTAAGATGCCTGAAACCTCTGGTGTCACTCTGGGCGACAACTTGTTTGTGGCTAAAAATGGTCGTGCATTCCGAGGTAAATAAATTGGGGGCTAGATGTCCAGGGAAGACCCTAAGGGACACTGCGCAAGGGAAGCATTTCGTCACAATGTATTAGAGATTATGCGGAATGAGTTGACCGAGAGGATTTTACTGAGTCCTCACATAGCGTGATCTTTCTTCTAAAAAATCGATTATCGTTTCAAAAAATTTCCACGAAACAAAAAAAAGGTCTATTAATAAGATCATCATTTTAAAGAAAAATATTCAAAACTATCAATATCTTGTTTATTTTTACTATTACATCGAGAGCTGATATCTATATCTAATCTGTTACTGTGTTTGAGCCTGATAGTAATCATTGCCCTCTATGACTCATAATCAATCCTAGATAGGATTGGGGCTGATATCTAAAATCCTACCTGAAATCGGTTACAGATACGTCATTCCTTTTGATTATTGTCGCCCAAGGAAACATGAAGCCTACTCTACATAGAAAAAGTTGTATCTAAAGTCAATCACAGATGTGAGCCACTCCTGATGACTCCTATGGTCCACATTTTCCACATTTATTATGACTTTATATTAATATAGTCTGCGCCAAACTGATAGTTCGCTCTGAAGTTGTTGCGCACAACTACAAGTGTATATTCTGTAGCAACGTAAGGGCATACTAAAGCAGCTATGTACCCGCGGGCGAGAGAGGCAGCGGACGGGTGTCTGGAGAGGTCCGCTGTCTTCATCCCTCTAATATCTACAATTTGCTATTTGACGCGAATCGTTTCTATATTCAGAGCGGACTAGCAGTTTGGCGCGGACTATACTACAACCAATTTTGATGTGTTATAAATCTGGTGTCTTGTGACTGTCAACTTATTTCAGTGTAGTCTGAACTTGTTTGTGACTGCATTTTTCAGAATTCTGTGGCGTCCTCGACAATTCCATTCATGCTAATGAATTGGTGGCAACGCCAGCAATAAGACTGTTTGTGGTAGCCTGCAGCTGCGTGCTGTTCATGCTCGCCAGGATCGCCATCTGGTGCCATGGGTTCGCGTACATCGAGGAGCATGGCCCTGATAGAGTCAGCTTGCATTTAGGTATGGGAAAAGTCAATTTGATTTTGTACAACTGAAATTGCTTCCCCATCATACCCTTACAGATACTTTTAAAAAGCATGTATGTAGCTATATACACACTAGAAACTGTAAACATAAGACTAGACTTTAAGTCTTTGGGTTATTTAGTAAAAAAAATAATGTGTATAGTGTAAAAGTGAAACCCTTGCAAAATATAGATAGGGAAGTCAAATGTAAAATTTCAAGGTATTAAACCAACTGATTTAATTTATGCATTGTCAGTTAATTAGTCGCGTCCACATGCTAGCCAAACTTTAACAAATAGACACATATTCAAACATGTGGATAGAGTGTTCGACTTGATTTGTTCAGGTTTGCCAGCGCTAGTAGCCCAACTTATTCTCCAAATCGAGCCAAAATTTTATACAAGTTCGTATGTTTACGACAAGTGCCACATATGAGGACTCGGCACAAAATTTTGTCGATATTTCCAGGTGTAGAATATAGACGACCATAATTTTTTGTGGATATTTCCAGGTGTGATAGTAATGGTACGGGTAATAGTGCTGTCAATAGCCTACCACATGGTCCAGCTGCAGGTCGATCGTCCCCAAGTTATCGGGTTCGCCGTCGGCTTCTTGGTCCAGACCTTGCAAATCATGTACTTCATGCCTTCCAGCACATTGAAGATGCAGGATAGGGATAAAATCCCTTCTGAAGACAGGAGTAAGTTTTAATTCTAGATAAGAATAGTAGGTGGACCTACCTTTATAGTTCAATAAGGGATTTTTTATACTATAGAATTAGAAAGGAGGATGTAGTCCATTTGATAATAAATGGACCCATGGATATCTGTAATGAATTAAAAATAATTTATTTATATAAAATTCTCGTGTCACAATGTTAGTTACCGTACTCCTCCGAAACGGCTTTACTGATTTTCACCAAATTTTATATGCATATTCAGTAGGTCCGAGAATCGGCTACTGTCTATTTTTCATATCTCTAAGTGATAAGGGTTGTTCACCCTTACATTTTTATTTATGTGGCAACACAACGTTTGCCGAGTCAGCTAGTTTATTTATAATAAGTCCTACCTAAAATCAGCCACAAATGCGTTGCACCCGAGGACTAAGTTAGAACGTCTCGGATAAGTACGTCTCCCACAGACCTTTGGGTTAAAAACAAATACAGGTCTGTGACGTCTCCCTTACCACACCTTTAAAACCGGAACACAGCAGCGCTTACTCGTAACTGTTGCTGTTGCTCGTAACTGTTGCTCGTAACTGTTGCTGTTTGAGGCAGAAATATGTGTGGCGTTGATGCTTTTGGAGTCGAACCACAAAAGATTATATCACCTTCTTCTACCATAATGAAGGCACATTATAAGATTAACACTGATGAATGCTTCTAGATTGCATGGTAAGCTTGTGGAGAGTGATTTCGAATCGCCTGGTGCTCTCTCAGATGCTCGCCCTCGGGGTCCTGACTGCAGGACTGTGGGGATACGGCTACCATTACTCTGAAATAGTTAAGGTAAGTGTTAAGATTCCTACGTAACACGCACGGGAGACGCTCGGGCGGAGGAGGCGGGCAACGTCATCGGCGCGCGCGGTGCGGTGGTGGTACGAGCCGAACACTACTCACGCTTGCGACCTCCGTCGGCCACGGACGATTTCTATTAAAAATATTGTATCGACCGGGAAACCCTAATGTAATTAAGCGGCCTATTAAACCAGCAAAATACAGTCCACTCTTTAATTTAAGTCCCAGGACCCTAACAGTAGGACTACCATGAGTTTACAAAAGTATTACTCGCTAGCGACTGCGTAAAAGAAATGTATGAAAAATTGTACAGCGCCTCTGGTGGTTACTCGTAGAACTAAAATCCGTAGTGGCGTAACTCGATACGTAAAAAACCTATCGAAATCAAATCGCTAGCTAATGTCATTATGATCTATTGCCATACAAATTCGGTCCCATGAGTCATTAATTTGACAGACGTTGTCAAGAAATACCGTAACGATAGTAGTTATGTTATTCACTAGCAAAATGACAATAGTTTTCTATTTACAATTTCTATAGTGGCGTTTCTATGCCAACTCATGGTAGTGCTACAGTACGCAGTTACACTCATTACGCAGAACCCACGTATAAGCCAGTGTGTACAGCGCTTTATATAATCCGTCGTCGTCGTCATCTCATTATGTCCTACTTTTGGGCATGTCTCCTTTCGTAATAGGAAGGATTAGGCCAAATTTCTCGGCGTAAGCCAAATGCGAATTGGTAGACTTTACACACCTTTTAATTTTTTTTAATTCTTAGACGTGTAGGTTTTGTCGCGATGTTTTTTTTTACAATTACAGCAAGTAAGCAAACAACTTATAATTATATGGAAGTGTAAAGGTTTCGGCTTAATCCTTCTCATTCTGAGACGAGATCACCGTACACAGAAGTAGGACAATAATGGGTTGTTAAGTATGTGTGTATAGGTGTTAAACGGTGTGGTCTGAATTAGCTCCAGCTCCACATGTAGTACCATTACGTTAAATTGATATTGTAAAAAACATTTTTTTAAAGATGTGTGTTATGGAGTTTCTTTCGCCGCTTCTTGTGAAGTGAACGAAACACCTTGTGAAGTGGTGGTAGTTGTATTGACATTCAAAAAGTGCTCTGTAAAGAACCTATTTTGAATTTAAAAAAATGATTTGATTTGATTTGTGAAATTTTGTCGGCTCCAACTTATTTTGTCGCGAGACGGATTTTAAGCCGACGCCGGCAATCCTTACTAATATTATAAATCCGAAAGTAACTCTGTCTGTCTGTCTGTCTGGTTGTCTTTTCTTCACGCCTAAACCACTGAACCGATTTTAATGAAATTTTGTACAAAGATAGTCTGAGACCCAGGAAAGGACATAGGATAGTTTTTATCCCGGAAATCCCACGGGAACTAGGGATGGCGATCTAAGATCGATTAATCGGAGAATCGATCTTTTGGACCAAAAAAATCGATTATTTTAATCGATATTAGTAAGGATTGAATCGTAAACTTTGCATTTGATCAAGTGATGATCTTTAGCAAAGTTGTTGTCCATGAGCCCACGAAGGTTTCAGAGTTGGTACAACCAATTTTCGCCAGATGGTGCCACTGAAATTCCAATGAAGGTACGAATTTTCAGTGTTATGTATGTTAGTATGTCATATAATTTAATTTTAAACGCGGGCGAAGCCGCGGGCAAAAACTAGTTACCTATATGTGTAGATGATAAATATTTAATTGTTCCAGGTTAAATTCCTTACATATCAAAACAGCACAAGGATGATATTCTTTACGGAAACAATCCAATATGTCGGCATCCTGATGTCAGTTGTGGTAAGTTTGGCAGAATAATAAGCTTTTTAAAGGTTTTGTTTAATAAAAAGCTTCATTAGTTGAAATCGCTTCAAGTTCAAGTTTTTTAATATAATATTAAAAAGGGGAAACCACCCTTTGTGGTACGACTCCGGAGACACCAGCGCCACACCTATTTCTGCCTAATAATAGCAGTGTTAAGTGCTGCTGTGTAACGGCTTGGAGGGTGTCGTAACGAAGACATACTTATCCAAGGCTTTCCAACTGAGTCCTCAGAGGTAGTAAGGCAACGGCCACCGACCTCGGGTAGAACTCTAATATTATCTGGGGACAATTACAGATGTCCATGGGCGGGAGTAGGTATTTACCATTACGTGGACTGCATGCTCGCAAAAAACACAAAATTCCGTACACCAAAAATAAATAATATTGCTATACCGATAAGGTCTCAAAGTTCTTCTGTAACAGTATTTAATATTTCTTAACATCCAGTACATAGGTCTGAAGTGGTCCGCGCCGATCCAGCAAGAATTCTGCAAGCTTCGAGCACTGATGCAAGCGTTGAAGATGAGCGTGTTTGCTGGTGTCATAGTGCTGGTGATGGCGCTGGCTGTCACCTGCGAGCACGGCACGGTGGCGGGGCTCACTGAGGATAATTATATTCATCCCAGCTGCAGCGCGATGTGTGGGTGAGGAGGAATAAACATGATAGTATCATCAGATCATTACTGTGTCACTGCCGATTTTTATTTTTTTTGTTAATGAGGTCTTTGCTATTTATAACGGAATTAATCCAGGGTCCTTTGAGCGCGGTGCTCCTATGAGGCTCTGCACAGGTGAGCTTTTACGGTCACCCCGACTTAAAATAAATATTATGCGAGGAGTCCAACATAGAGTTCAGCGAAAATAAATGATCGACCACTTTACGAATTTTTTTCATATGATATAGGGAGTACCTCCTGCTTGAAGAATTTCCCTTTTTTCGTTTATTTGAAGGATGGTTAATAAAAAATGCTATTGTCTAGACCGTGAAAGTGACACAGGCTTCATTTTTATACAGTCGATTTTTAAGTAATGTTTTTGCTTAATAATTCCTTTGGTTACAGGTGTACACCACTTTGGAAAGAGTTTTCCCCTGTTTGCGTACTGGATGATATGACCACGTACCTATCTCCTTGCCATGCTGGCTGTGGAGGGGCTGTAGACGAGGGTGGGTTGAGGTAAGTTGACATTAAGTTTATGAAAAGTGTTTTACCCCTCAAGACTTTTACCTTTTTATAATGTAGAAAACAGACATTATAAATATTAAAGTAAAAAAGGTCCTGCCACCCATGAACATTTTAATCGACCCCAAATAAGATCCTACCCGAGGTTGGTCACAGATGCGTTACCCTGAGGACTAAGTACCTATGTTCCCCGTACCAAACCCTACAAAACACGACTCAACAACGCCTAACATTGTTGTTATTATAAATACGGGATTATACCGCCAACATCGAATCACAAATTTTTCTACCTTTAATATATTCAAACAGTGGCGAATTCAAAAAAAATTAAGGTCTAGGCTGTACAGTTTTTGCCGCCCCTTCTTCTAGAATTGTCATGTCTTACTAGAGGTGAGGCGTATATACTGGAACAGGTTCAGGGACTAGGTAGTTTCCCGGACTAGGTAGTTTCTGGACTAGGTAGTTTGCGCTCCTGTTTTTTTTTTGCTCGCCACTTCGGCTTAGAACACGTTTCCCGTTGTTTTTTTGTTCGTCGCACCGTCTTATGATACGGTTCCCGTTTTTTTTTTGCTCGTCACGCCAGTTCATGACACGTTTAACACGTTCCCTGCGGCACAGATTTTTCTGTACTTTCCATTACTGCGTTACGAGTTGTTTTAAACCTCGTCCTATATCCGACATTGTGGCGGCACGAGGCGTGTTAAATCCCACCGCCCGAAGGAGACTAAAATCCTTTTTTTGGCGCCAAATAAGATAAAATCGACGGCTTTTGTCTTGATTATTATTAACAATGAGTTGATTAACCTAAACTGCCGCCGCCCTTGGTTAAATTCGTTACTTTAGATTCTATGGGTAAATAAAATGTGGGTCTAATGCACCTCGGACCGCACTGAAAAATGGCAGGTTTCCATATAATTTAGTGATGGGAAAATAAATATCGATTTTATTTTATTGTTTTATTTATCAACGTTATGGACAGAATGAATACAAAAAGGGGAAAAGTTATGGATGTTTTTCATTGAAACATTTCAGACAATAAGGTTTTTTGCAAACAGTGCATTCCGTGAGATTTTTTTTTTGGTTTTTTTGTCTGCCTCACGACATGTCAAGAATGTGCGGAGTTCGTAGCATCCGACACATCTCTTCTTCTTTGGACCCTTATCGAGATGATGTGCTTTCTTTGGCAGTGGATTCTGAAAAGTAGGAGCGAGTAGATTAGGGTAAAGAGTAATCGGAATACTCGGTAACGATTTTGCCTACGTTTCCTATATCAATAATGTAGCTACTTAACTTTTGTTTGAACCATAACAGGAAACGTAATTATCTATAATGCAATTCTTACTATACGGATATACGCCTAGCCTGCCAAGTCTCACTACTGGACTTTCACCTAGACAGAGTATATTTGTGACTTACCTGTTTTTTGAAAATATCTTCCTGTATTCTGATTCTGGCTCAGATTTTTCAACCGGTTTTTCTTCATCTTCCTCCATGATCAACTTTTTTCGGCAACGTTTCGACATGATAATTTTCAACATAAAGACAGCGGTCCTACTTCGTCGCTACGCAGCCTCGACTGCGTTGCACAACACTAACCACGTGAAGCTAGCGTGGGGTGCGGTACGAGGTGCGTGGGGAAACGAGGCGTTCCCAACCTCGTTCCGCACTGTGTTAGCATTATTATTTGTTCAGTGCGGTACGAGGTCTAACAAACCCGACATTAGGTTGGTGTACCATAGAACTAGGAATCAGTAGCACATCACAAACATATAGTTATCACTCTCCTACACTGAACCAGACGGAAGTTATGCCTCTCGCACCACAGAGAAGTTAAAGTTTTTTCTTACCGCTATAACGACCAGACATGGACGAGGTGTTTTAAGCCGCGTTCCGCAGCTAACGTGTTAAGGCATGAACAAACTAGCTTCCTAATTAGCAAAAAAAATTCGGTCCCCAAATTTGCCGCCCCAAAAATCTGCCGCCCTAGGCTGAAGCCTACTCAACCTGCTGGTAAATCCGCCACTTTATACAAATGGTGGTTTAGCGACTGCACCGCCAAGTAAATTCCTTCTCTGTGCATGCTGTTAGACTGTGGAATGCGCTTCTACCAAAGATTCGTGAATCTGTCACTATTTCCGTATTTAAAAAGCGAGTTAAAGAGTACTATATGTCCTTATATAAGTAATTCATATACATGTATATAATTGTATGTATATAATTTATATATAGTACATGTTACTATAGCATATAAGTATTTATATATCGATGTATGTATGCGAGTAGTATAATATATATGTTTTCTTTTTACATCTTTATATAAGTACACACAGATTCTACCATTCTGCACCCCCACTCACAGGTCTGCTGGAAGAAATTTCTTACAGAAATAAGCAGTGCCTTTGTACATACTATTTCTTTATATGTGTTTGTTTGTATTCTCGTATCTGTATTTACGTAGTAACTATTTATTAATCTGTGTCTGTATTGTGTGTGCGTAAATAATAAATAAATAAGTCGTCAACGGGTTATGTTTTGCGTCGGGATGCAGCAGCCAGGATACAGAAAGACCGAATCACTTATATATACTTATTTAATCAAAACAGAATGTTACATGTTTTGGATTAAATCTAACCTAAATTAAAACTAACTATCCTAAGTGACTTGCGGGGGCAATGTTAGCGCCCAGAGTGAATTCCCACGTTCGGGACTATGAGGTGGCAACGTAGGTGCGGAGTCAGCGTTCCCACGGCACGGCGGCGGTGCGGAATCGGATTTCTTCGTGATAATTTTGTTTAAGGCGAATGCCTATTGTTGGTTAAGGCCAATATATAACAAGCGTATCAGCGTTTTCTCATTTTCCCTTACGAAATTTTCAATCCAGACCACAGTAACGCTTAAGACTGCGGTTATTGAAGAAATGTGGCGGTGGTGTCGCTGGAGTCGCTACACAAGTTAACCTATCAGTGTGTCCTCAGGGTGTACAAGAACTGCACGTGTGCGGCTGGCGGTCGCGCGGCGGTGGGCGCGTGCGGCGCGCCGGGCTGTGGCGCCGCGCGCGCGCTGCACCGCATGCTGTACGTGCTGCTGCTCACCGTCGGAGGTAAGTTGGTATACAAGCCTCGAGCAATTCCCGTACACACATGGAGCTGAAGGTGGCAGAACCCTTTGTGGTTCGACTCCGGCGGCACCACCGCCACACCTATTTCTACCTAATAACAGCAGTGTTAGACGCTGCTGTGTTCCGGTTTGAGGCGTACCAGCTTAGTCCTCAGGAGTAGTGGCGCATCTGTGGCCGACCTCCGGTAGGAATATCTAATCCTATCTGGGTTTGATTCCAGATGTCCATGGGCGGCAGTAGCCACTTACCATCAGGTGGACTGCATGCTCGTCTGCTACTCTTATATTATAAAAACAAAGAAAAAAATAGAGCCGCAGTCCTCATGACACATACGTAATTACTTACGTGTTGCTAACTTGTTGTACCTTGGCACTATGGCATTATCTGATTTTTAACGAGTACCCTCCCAGGAATGCCGTTCTCGGCGTTACGTGGAGGACTCCTCCATCTCCAACATAACACAACCTGAATCCTCCAAGCGCGATGTCTCTATAGACGTCTGTCCAGAAATTTACACCACATGACCAGGTGTTTACAGCGTCCACATTTCCTAGACCTTCCTGGGATCGCAGGATGAGATATCACGGCACATACTAGTATAAAAGAACAATTCTAATATTCCTCGATGCCCTTGTGAACAATGAGCAACAAAATCCTGAGTAACACCGAAGTGTTCTCTCACAGAAGTGGCTATGGACTAAATAACTGTATTTATTATCCACAGTGCTAGCAATCCAAGCGCACGCTGTACTGCTGCTAAAGACGGTGGACCCTCGAGACAAGTCAGTGGTCCTAGGCCTCGCCGGGTCCTTCGTCGCTATGTTTGCCTTCGTCATAGGTCACATCATCTTCAATGGAATTACTGGTACGTATTGACAGAGATTTGGGTTGGTAGGTGAAGGAAGAACTGTGGTTCGACTCCACCACCTCACCGTTTTTTGCCTAATAACAGCGAGTTAATCGCTGCTGTGTTCTGGTTTGAAAGGTGTAATAAAGGAGAGATTTTTATCCAAGGTATTCCTTCCAACTTAGTCCTCATGTAGGAATATAACCTTTACTGAAATTTATTTCAAATGTCCATGGACCGCCATGGCCACTTACCATCAAGTAGACTACTTCTATGTCATAAAAAAAATATATTAAATTTAATTGCAATAGTCTACACCAGTGCTGGCAGACATGTCGGTTTAATTTAATTTTAACATTAATTAGACCATAGATTAGTAAAGATACTTCGCCGCCTTGAAATTGTATGAAGCCACAAATGGCTTATTATCGTAAGTTCTTTTTTTGAATTCTTGACAAATAAAAACATTTTTAGAGAAAATTTACGAATAAATAACTAATACTGCGTAATTTACATGAATTTACATAATAAATAAATAATTATTTCAAATATTTTAGGGATATTTTAGCACGGAGACGTGGCAAAACTTTTTTACGCAAATATTTCAATTCTCAAAACTGGGCTCATTTTCTAGTTAGGAGTGAGTAATCTTTACTAATCTATGGATTAGACATTGTTTTTCCTAATACAATCAATCCGAGATTTGGACATACTCTTCAGAAGCGTTCCAGCTTAGTTCTCAGAGGTAGCGGCGCATCTATGGCCGACCTTAGGTAGGAAATTCTAATCCTATCTGGGGTTGATTAGAGATTTCCATGAGTGGCAGTAGCCACTTACCATCAGGTGAACTGCATGCTTGTCTGTTACTCTTATATTATGAAAAAAAAACGTCCAATGTGATACAGTCTGAATGTACAATATCCGATATACATATAGCTATGAAGTATTAAATATCCTTGCGTTATAATATGTATAACGTTTCCAGTTGCAACATGCATCTGGGGCGTAGAGAATTGCAACCTGAACAGCCAGCGGCTCCCGCTCCTAGTGAGCCAGGCTAGCGCCGTGCTCGTCTTCACATCAGCTCTCATCTGCCTCGTCAACTTCATTCACATGAAGGTTACGACGAAACGGCAGGAAGATTCTCCAAATACGGAAATAACTGAAACTGTAGAATAGTTTATGTAAATAAATTATGTTTACGAGTAAAGTGTTTAAATATGACTATGTTTTTTTAATAAGTTAAATAAATGGACTTGATTTCGTTCGTTTGTATGCGCAATTCAAATATGTAACTGAATTTTAAATTGACCTAACCGATTGAGCTGATTTTTTTATACATTTGCTTCGATGACTATGCTATTACTAACTATTAATAGTTTAGTGACGTCACTAATTTTTTTAATCCCATGATCTTGCAGTGTTTTTTTTTAAATAATACCAAGAACAAAATTATTTAACTAAATTGTTTGTTATTACAAACTATTTTGTAATATATTTTCATTTATAAATAATATTCAAGGTTAACTTCCAACATGCGTAAACACATGTTTTAAAGATAAAATAAAACCCATCATAATTATTGTTATTAATTTAATTACACAATACGATATAACGTCGACAACAGTGTTTAGTCAGTTAGGGGCTAGCCCGAGTTAAAGCTGTCTTTACGATACAGTAACAAAGTAACTATGTGTATGATAAATATGTGTGAAGCTGAAAACATATTGATGGTTTTTGAGCCTATATTTTATGAATGTTATCAGTATAATAAGTTATTATCTAAGGGCCTTTTCCCTGACGCGCGTTTACACTTGCACGCGCGTCCTCAACGCATGCATGGATTAACTAACTGCAGTTTTGGTAAAGTGTGTGCATATGGTACGATACGATGCATATGACGCGTGTCTGAGCGTAGATACGCGCGACAGGAAAGACGCCCTTAATATTTATTAATTGCGTGTCATCGTTCATTCATACACGCTGATTTCTAAAATTTTTAAGTCGGTTATAATGATTTTTTGTGTGGTTGGTTCCACTTTGAAAAATATCATACTTTTGGCTCCGATGACGGGCTGCTATCTTTTTATGTTATAGTAGGACTATGCCTGTTACATCTGTCAAACCGGAACCAACAATAAATACCTATAAAAATCGGGTGATTTATGTAGTTTTTACATCATTGCCTTAACACCGTTCTTTAGGGTGACAAAGATCGATATTGACAAAAAATGCATTTGCATGCATGCACTGCCACATGACAGAAGTGAAACTTCTTAAATCCATTAATAATCATAAAACGCAATGATTCTTCTGACGCGTACATTTCACATATGCACGCGCGACACTATCCTACTCTATCTCTTTCACTCCTAGCATGGGAGTCATGTCTTTCTTTCATGTAAGTATACAAAAACTTGACACGTCATAGAAATTACTCACTTCTACCCCATATCGTTTAAGAAGTTTCACTTCAAAAATTCATCGCGCATTTTTTTTTACAATACAAAAATAATAAATATTTCACAACATTGGTACTTCGCAGAATATTTATTGCACAAGAGGCCTGTTACAATTATTTTCACTGTTTCCATGTTTGTCTATCATTACAGATATTATAAATGTTCACAACACAACATAAAATACTGTTATTATACATTATACAATCTATGTTAAGAATTGACGCTTGAAGGCCGAAAAAATATAATACAAATCATGTCTGTCAATATGTAAGAAGTTATATTTCTTAGGCCGAAACAACTTATAGGTACACCTATTCACTTATACACTTTTCTCCATATTATTTATACCGTGCATTTTCAGAGATCGGTTTAGTGTTGTTTAAGCCACAATATATCGATTATTGATTCGATTATCAGTATAGTTGTAATTGTATTCAACTTTACAGTGGATTTTCTTGCCGCACAATTTTACTTTTGCTGTCGTAGTCTAGATAACTTAGGCACTGGCTAATTTGTTTTATAAAAAAACTTATTTATCAACAAACTCACATCAACTTAACTTCAATTCAAAACATAGACCGTTTGTAATTATACAATTATAAGATACAATCACTTATACAACTGCAATACATACGAACAAAATACATATTCAAATACAACATATAAAACAATTGTATTAACTTTGAACACAAAATGAATTAATTTTGTTGGGTGCACGACAGTGCTGCAGCCAAGTTTGGCCGAATTTACATGTGCCTTGGAGCGCAAAATTATTGATTTTTGTTTGGCGCACGACAGTGCTGCAGCCCAGTTTAGGCGTGCCAATTTACACGTGCCTTAACATCCACAAAAGGTGTGATATGTACTGGGTGTTTTAAGCAAAAACATAACCAAGCTTTTCTCAGACCCATAGTTTTATTATACATTTTTCATCAAATACAATGGTTCTGTAACTATATTGAATAAAAAGAATTGATTCAATATTTAATTATGTAAGATATTTCCGTTAATATTTTAATTCAAAATGGCGATATTTATTTACCTCTCATTTATTACATATAATGAAAAGGAGAAACAAAGAAACTACCACTTTTAATTTGTATTCTTTGTATTTTGTTCGTATTTACAACAAAATACAATACAATAAAGCGGTTAAAAATAAATTACGCGTGAAATGACGTCATTACAAGCTAACGTATTGTAAAAATGTATTAAAACCTTGTGATTAATCAACAATTAATATTTTCGCTTAGCAAAAAATGCGTACAAACCAATATGATATGATATATAATTGTTATAAAAAATATATAGTCTATACATTACCCTACTAAAATAACTTAAGGGGTTTATAGCAAAGAAATAAATGTTTTTTATTGGATGTGGTCCCCAAAAACTGAAGATTATTGGAAAATAAATAAATTTATAAGGCCACGACTACACGCTTGCCATTTGCTACAAAACACGAAACCTCTATAAAAGTTTAACTTGATTCTATGTTCAAGCCCTTGCAAACCTACACAAACCAAGTCGAACGTTCTAACCACACGTTTGGATTTGTGACTGTTTGTTGAGGTTTGGCAAGCGTGTGGACGCGGAATTATACTTACGGAGAATGTATTCGCCACATCTCAACAGAAAAGTAGGGTGACAATAATATAAACAGAAAATCCTGTCACAAAGTACGACTGTTTTTTATTTTATTACAATAAAATCTTTATCAAAGTTAAGCTTAAAATAAAACAATAAAAAAAAACTAGCGCTAACCTAAATTATTTACCAAAAAAATATAAGAATAACAAAAATATTTATACGAATTAGTATTTGGTTTCGAGACCTAACCGTAACATATCGACTTTTTTTTCATTTTATTTATTCATCGCCATTAAAGTTAACGAGTTACGTATTATTTTTTTTTATTTTACACGTCAAAATAAAAAGGGTCGTTCCCCATTATATAGTATCAACGCCAGTATTTCTCCGGCCAGTCATTCACTTTCGACCATGCTAAATAAAATCTTGTTTTAACCACATAATATAAATATGACCGTATTCTTAATAACTCTTATGTTAAGAGCTGATGGTAATGGTAATTTATCCAATTTTCTTTTTACCGCCCCAATATTGCCTTTGGTCAAGAGCGAACCTGCAACGCTACCATAGTGTGAAACGACCCTTTGTCCAAATCGAGTATACTTCATGTAACATGTTTTGAAAATTACTTCCCTACTGGGATTTCATCCCTTCAAAATGTATAAAGCCAAAAAAGTTGTGCTAAGTTATATTAAAGAAAAACCGAGTAAGATACAAAACTTAAACTTATTTAAACGTTAAAATATATATGAAACAGAAATAAGTTTTATTAAAAAACTATTAAGCTATGAAACAAAATCGTTTTTTAAGAAAATGGGCGTAAAAAATGTTATCTCATAAAATGGAAGCTTAATTGGAAGCTTTTTTGAAATAACACTAATAAGTTTATGCATTTCTACTACTTTTAACACCTATTTGTGCTACAAGACGCGTGAAAAAACGTTAAAAAACCTATAATATGAGCACCCAACGGTTTTTAGTACAAATTCGTTCAATTGACCACGATTATTCCGGCACTGTATACGTCAGACATTTAACTAAATGACTCAATGCGATTAACGGAACAGTCAATTACTTATACCGGCAAAATAACCGTAAGCGGCAAAATTGCCCTATACGGCAAAAAATACCGACAGCGGCAGAATATACCTCTTGTATCAAAAAATATTGCTAGCGGTAAAATTACCGCAAATGGCAAAAATTACAATTGTAAAAGTATACTTGCGGCAAAATTATCCTCAAGCGGTAAAAAAGTTAAGCAACTTCATTTTCAGGCCATTTTAAGAATGTTTAGTGGATATTCTGATTTACCTTATAAATTTATCAAAGTATTTGTATACCATCGAAATAAAGTATGGTTATAAAATGTTATAAAATCATGATAGATTTGAAAAAGATGATAATACAGAAATACTGCAACGGTATTAATACTGCGCTTTGTTTGATAACCATCCAGTGGCATAACTATAGGGTGATAGGGCTGGCAAAACGCCACGGGCCCCCGGCCCAAAGGGGCCCCAGGTCTGACGGGGCCCCCGGTCCGAGAGGCTGCAAGCTCAAGTGACCAAAAATCAGCGAAAAAAGATCGACAGGGCCAAACACTAAAGTACGTATTGTTGAGCGAACATTTCTTAGGGCCCCATGCTATGAATTTGCCACCGGTCTCCTATGCCATAGGACCTATGGTATGGTTACGCCACTCCAAGAATCATCTTCTGATAATATTGATAAACAAG
Organism: Epargyreus clarus clarus; assembly: GCA_014595695.2. NCBI lineage: Eukaryota > Metazoa > Arthropoda > Insecta > Lepidoptera > Hesperiidae > Epargyreus > Epargyreus clarus. The sequence goes on from JACTTY020000001.1 coordinate 11,814,233, forward strand.
CAGCATATTATTAATTTTGATGATATTTTGGTTGCAGTTCCACATTTCCAGTTATACACCGAATATAAAATACATACATTTACGTACATACATTTACATACATACATTAACGTATCAAAGATATTATACAGAATACATCTAGATTTCAAAAACAGAAGAAATGACTCTTAGAAAATACTAGTTTTTTCAATTTATAACCGAAATTTTACCTTTTAGAGATGTCTCAGTGTTTTTCAACCTTTTGCATGTAAGAGGTTGCGTCATGGGACGACCCCCTACGCATATGGAAATGTCTCTCGACGCTTTAACCTTTGTTGTATTTTATTATCGGTATTTTATAATTAGGTGTCGGTTAAAGACAAATTGAAAGCCATAAATGTTTTTAATTAACATTTTTTTATTAGTATGTATTTAGAATTTTATATCGTTACGATGCGTCTTCGCGAATGTTTGCGACCCGGGTATAAAACCTTTACAACCCCCCAGGGGGTCATTGATCTACACGTTGAAAAACACTGTCATACATGATATCAACTGTTTCTGAGAAATCCTATGACTTTGACTGTTTTTCTGACTCTAGACATTGAATACAATATCTTTGAGAAAAGTACACCTTAGCTTAACACCATCCTACCCAATAACAATTATTTGTGTAACATGAAAACTACGTACACATATTATATAACAGTTTTACACATATATCAATACGTCGTTGACTCTGGCATATTATCATCATCGACCCATTACTGTCCCACTGCTGGGCACGGGTCTCCTCCAGAATGAGAAGGATTAAGCCATAGTCCATCGCGCTGGGCAATTGCGAATTGGTAGACTTCACATACCATGGAAAAATTTTTTTTTATATTTTATATGCAGGTTTCCTCACGATGTTTAACTTCACCGTTTAAGCAAGTGATAATTAATTTGTAAGTGCTTAGGATTTGAACCTCGGACCCCTCGATCAAGAGGCTGAGTTTCTTAATCACTAGACTATCACTGCATTATCGGTATATCAGAGTCCCGCATTTCATAAAACTGCTGTGATAGTACAAATATTAAGTATAACGGCTTTAGTAGCCTTGCTATTTTAGTAGCTAGTGTGTGGGAGCTCTAATCTCCAGGCGATTCATAATATGCCGGAATCCACGACTCGTCCACTACGTACAACATATACACGTACATAGTTATCTACTAATGTATATAAACATTGTATATAAGACCATTAGTTAAGATAAAGGTAAATATTTTATATACATCACTTGGATATGCAATAGAGAAGTTGAGAGAAATGAAAATTACCGTTAAATAAACATTATAGGCAACGAAATAATATTTTACCCTAAAAGCGAATAAGTTAAAATAGTAATGAATAAATAATTTCAATCGATTAGATTTTTTTTTGATTTTCCAAAAATGGCACAAAGAAATTGAAATTAATCTATGTAACATTAAAAACATAGCTTAAATGTGTAATAAATAAGGAAAAAAATGTATATGAATAAAAAGTATGTGAGTGATTTTTAGCTGTCCTAAAATGTATTAGGAAAAAGTGGGTAACATAATATCTTCACAAGCTGGAAGATTTGAGGATGCAAATGTCGTATTTGAGTGTCGTACGATAGTATACGGTTTAGTGTGTGCGCGCCTGTGTGTGTGTGTGTGCGTCTATTTGAGCGAATGTGCGTGTGTGCTTGTATTTGTCTGTATTTTTGAGTGTACCTATGTATTAATGCTTGTGTGTGTGTGCTTGTAATTGTGCGTTTTTATGCGTATGTTCGTGTGTTTGTGTGTGTGAGTGTGTGTTTGTATATGTTTTTGTGTGTATTTCGCTGAGATTAAAAATTCGCTCTGCAGATCGACTTATAAAGATGCAGTTATTATTACATTGTTTTCACTTTGGAACCATTACTTTCTTTTACAACCATTATGTACATTTTAAAACAGCTCAAAAACAATCCGGTGAATGTTACAATACCCGAATGTTATTACATTAATATAAAACTGTTCAAAAATTATCATTATAAAAACGAAGTACAAAAATATTAATCGAATACAGTCAAAAATACAACCTGTAAAAAATTGTGTGAACGTAAATATAATTCACAAAACATGCTACTGATACAAAGCACCTATCAAAACTGTTTAAACGTAATACATGTTTAAACAGAACATGGATTTAAACATGTTAACTGTTTAAATAAAAAACATGTTTACACAGAACATGGATTGAACATGTAACTTAAATAAACATAAAACATGTTTAAACAGGACATGGATTAAACATGCAAAGTGTTTAAAGATAAAACATGTTTAAACAGAATGTGGATTCAACATGTAAACTGTTTAAACATAATACATGTTTACACAGAACATGGATTGAACATGTAAACTGTTTCAATATAATACATGTTTAAACAGAACATGGATTGAACATGTAAACTGTTTAAACATATATTTAGTGTTTAAATATATTCTAATTGTTTAAACGGATACTTCTTGTGTAGAGGTTTTCTTAAGCGTGGTTTTTTTGTGTACAAATGAACATTGTGGCGTATAAAACGTAATTTGAAGGTTCATTATACCTGTACCGTAATGTATTTGATGGTAGCCCTAGTTCTATGTGATCTGTTTTTGATTTAGTTTGCTTAAAGGACCAGTGTTTCCCCAAAGTGCAGTAACGCTCCCTTGTGGTCGTAAGTCTTAGCAGGGCAGTGAATTTATTTGTTGTAAAGTTTATTTTTGCTTTACTTAAAACACAAATATGTGGAGGTCGGCGACTTACGAGAATCCCTGCAGAAATAGGACCTATTTTTCGACCTATTTCAACGACAGTATTTTATAGATTTTTTTTTAGCGGACAATTGATTATATCGTCGTAAAGCGTCGATCGTTAGTGCGCGATATACGAGAGAAGTTTGAGAACCTCTGTCATGCGAACCAGCGGGAGGGTAATTTTTTAAATTGTTATATTAAGTATACCTTTTTTTCTGCTTTGTTTTGTAATTATTTTGTAATGTAAATTAAATAAAGTGATACACTCTGAAAATAATTCTGTTGGCGCGATACCTCTGCTCTAAGATCCAAACTACCTTAAGAAAACCTCATTAGACATTGGTAAATAGACTTAAAGCTTCACAGTCTTTGTTTACAGGATGGTGCATTTCTTCTTACTCTTGCCGCTTCTGCTGTCCATCTTCACGTTGATCCGCTCTGCCTCCTGGAATCTCCTGACCAATCTCACCAGCTCGTGGAACGCCTGGTCTACGTTCATGCGCGCCTTGGCGCTGCACTCGATGTACGGGACCTTGAGTTGTCTTGAGAGGGCTTGGGCCGCTTCTAGGGATATCTGGAAATTAGTAGATAGGGATTAGGTAATGATGAGAGACTAGAAAACTCATTTTAAGGTGGTAGAATCCTGTGGTTCGACTCCGACGACATCACCAACGCACCTATTTCTACCTAATAAAAGAAGTGTTAAGCACTTCTGTGTTATGGTTTGAAGGGTGTGGTAACGGAGGCATACTATTCCGAGATATTCCAGTTTAGTCTTCAGGAGAAGCGACGCATGTGGTAAACCTCAGGTAGGAATCTAATCCTATCTGGTGTTGATTACAGTCTGTATTTACAGTTGTCCATGGGCTGCAGTAGCTATTTACCATCAGGTGGACTGCATGATTGTTTGCAACTTCAATATTGAAAAAAGCATCAATGTTCATTATCATACCATTTTCGTGTTATCATGCGCATGTTACAATGTCAATCTCAACGTCCTTAACGGGCCTGAAATACTATAATTTAAAAAAAAAAGTTTACCACTCTCTGATGCTCCAAATCCGCTTTATTCCCAACCATGAGCATGGGGAACTCGTCCCGGTCCTTCACCCTTAGGATCTGCTTGTGGAACTTGTACAGCTCGTCGAAGCTGGCTCGGTCCGCCACTGAGAACACTAGGAGGAATCCTTCGCCCGACCGCATGTACTGTTCACGCATCGCGCTGAACTCCTCCTGGCCGGCCGTGTCTAGAACTGTAGTGATAACCATTTTAGAATTAAGAATTAAATGGATAGATAGAATTCTATTATTAAACTGAAAGAGCATCCAGAGAAACACTTGAGTTTTAGCCACTAGGAGTGCGGCATATGGTCTGCATAGCCACATATGAAGGTTTGTAGTACATTCGATCGCGATAAGACTGGTCATATCGCAATTATGCCAATTTACAAAAAACGGATGATCTGTTTTTCTTCAACAATAAAAATCTTTGTCATTTATTACCTTGATTGAAATTCCTATAAAAGCACTTGTTGATTTCCAGTAGAACAAAGTCGATCAACCCTGTTATAGTGGATGTTTGCGTCACTATATTGTTTCAAAGATCATCATAAAAATGCACAACATATTCCAATTTATACATCTATAAATAACTTCAAGTAGAGCTCCCAGATGTACATACAATATTCACTTATATTTATTTTTATAATTCTTACATCTAACATTACAGGTTTATATCCTAATTCGTTAGTGTATACTGTTTTAATAAAAAAAAACACTGTTTTATTGCATTTGTTACACACTAGTCATATGTAACTTACTGTCTAACTTAGCCGGAACATCGTCAATCACACACTGCTTCGTATAACTGTCTTCAATTGTGGGGTCATAGTCTGTTACGAAGTAACTCTGAAAGCAATTGTACATACAAATTTAATACAATCATCTATACAAGAAATTAGAGTTTTAAATATCATAATTGACAACCAGCGTGGCAGAGCTTACTGCTAAAAAAACCCCATTCGTCATAGCGCCAAGGTTCCAAGGTATTCCACTCACCATTGATAAAAGTGTGGGGATCCTGGGAGTTGACATATCGTGTGACGTGCAGTACTGGGGTCATTTGGACGCTAAGGCCAAGTTGGCGTCAAAAAAGCTGGGCGTCTTAAACAGAGCGAAGCGGTACTTCACTGCGGGGCAACTCCTTCTGTTGTATAAGGCACAAGTGAGACCCCACATGGAGTACTGCTCCCACCTCTGGGCAGGGGCGCCCCAATACCAACTTAACCCACTTGACTCCGTGCAGAAACGCGCGGTCCGAATCGTCAACGACCCCAGGACCTCCGATCAGTTAGAATCTTTAAGCTTGCGGAGGGACATAGGTTCCCTCTGCATGTTCTACCGGCTTTACAATGGTGAGTGTTCCGAGGAACTTGTAAAACCATGATTGCAATAAAGTATTGAGTATTGAGTATTGAACTATTTGATCTGATGCCTACGTCACCATTCCTCCATCGCACCACTCGCCGAAGGATGAAGTTCACTCCACACCAACTGGACTCGTGGCGGTCCTCCACGGTTCGGTTTGCACGGACGTTCTTGCCACGGACGTGCAAGATGTGGAATGAACTTCCTTCTGAGGTATTCCCGGAGCGCCATGACATGGGGCTCTTCAAAAAAGGTGTAAAAAGAGCTCTCCTTCAAAGCCGGCGATGCATTGGCGACTCCTCTGGTGTTGCAAATGTCCATAGGCGACGGTGACTACTTTCCATCAGGTAGCCCCTCTGCCTCATCGTTTAGGTATAATTATAAAAAAAAAAGAGCAGTCACCATACTGGTCTGACACGCAGAGGGTTCTGTTTGTGTATTTGTCTCTGTGTGTGTTCAAGGCACTCACAATACAGGGAAACCTAGTTTGGGGCTGTGAGTGTAGGAAGCGTTTTTTTTATTACTTGCAACATGGTTGAAAATTCATAATATAACAGGATAATATAACTTGTGAGAAAGGACATCTTTTTTAATTTTTTCACCAACATATCCCTAAGAGCGAGAAATTTGAGTTATAATGACATAATTTTTTTTAAAAAGGTAGCTCTAATACCATAGGTGGTTCATGTTACGGCAGAAATGTGTATGATGGGCTATTTATAATGAAATCATAACCCATGGTTTGATTGTTACCCATGTTTTCATGAAAATAAAGATACATTAGGGATATTCAAGTTACACATTATTCAGTAAATGTTTTTAAGAATATAACCAATGTCATTTCTATATTTTGTCATACTATATGTGAGTAACCCCATGAGTAATTATAAAGGATAGAGTAAGCCTACTCGGTTATGAACAGTAAGTGCAAGTCGAGACATAATCATTGGGTGGTATAGGGTGAATAGTAATAATTAGACATTGCATATTTGCATATGCAAATGCATGCAATGCATTTTTATGGTTTATAACTGTAACTTTACAGTTGGGTGATGACCTTGATTTTCAGAAATTCGGAAGAGTTAAAAACAATGAAAAGTTTTATTAAAGGTATATTTTTTCAACTTTTTTATTTTGTCCATTGTTTTCAGTCACTTATTCAAGAAATGTCTTCAAAAATATATTTCTTTACTCTAGTGGATATTACAAAAAAATATACTAAAGCTGTCACTGTGTGTTTTATTATGATTTGACAAAAATGAAAAATAATTCTAGATTTGTCGATAAAACTTGACCGTAATGCCAATAACTAAAGACTCTGTTATCGTTGACTAATATCAATTTCCGTAAATAAACATAAAACTTAATAATAAATAGCAATTTGATAGTGCACATTTTGGCCATATTTTTCCCTTTTAGTGCATACTTCGCCCTTTTTTAGTGCATATTTCAGCATTTTGATAGTGCATGTAATCCAATGTCTAATCATAATATAAATTAAAATGCAGTGAGTTGTCTTGAAATGGATGTGTGTGAAATTAGCAGTATAGAGCATAACTAATCTAGTATTAAGTTATTGGTGGCATAGTCGTGCCCTAAGCTAATCAGTACTCTGAAATCCAAAAATACATCCTGCATGATGAACTTAAGGCTATGACTATTGCGGCTTCAAATTAAGTTAACTCTGTATTATTACAACTTTTTAATTCTAAGGAAAGTCATGTACTTAAAATTTGGAAAGTTATTCATTCATTATATGATGTTTTAAGGAAAATATGCAGTTGGTTATAACAATATCAGTATGACAGTACAAATATGGGAATCACCACCAATGATGAACATTGTATTAGCCTATGACTTTATTTGTCATACCAATTAACTTCAATACTAATGTCCTTCATAGTTACTATGACAAAAATATACTTCTTTAAATTATGGTCTGTGGGTAACTATTTTTCTACCATCTTAGTTATAACGGAACAGGAAGAGACATTAGTATGACCACTAGGTACTAGGCATTCCGACTGACAAGTGGGCGGCGCCAAGACAGCCTTGACTGACAAATTCTAGGAATCCTATTAATAAATATGATAATATCTTGACTTCCAGCAAATACGTTTGAGCGGAACTACTTACAAGTTTCGGGGTATAGTAACGTAGATTGGTGTGTACACTAACACATCTGCCCCGTAGCACAATCCAAATAGGGAGATACTTACTTGTATAAATTGAATCGTTATGGCGCTTTTACCGACTCCACCGCCTCCGACAACGACTAGTTTGTAAGTTTGTGCTTGGTTCGGTCTGTCTCCGGGCCGCGACATTGTGAAAATAATAAATATTCACTTAATTTCGTTAATAAAATCGCACAATCAACAACTATTTTACAATATTTCTATGACGGTCACGGATGATTCAATGGGCGCGTTTCGTTTGACGCAGTTGCTAATTAGATGAAAGATAATGTATTTGAAGATTTTCTTCAAAATAATTGAATAATAATCCTCATTTTTCATTTACATTATTTAATTTTAAAGCCTTCCAAAGTAAAAACTCCTACATTGATGTGCCGCATTAAATTAATAATAATGAATTGTTTTTGTATATTCTATACACGTAAATAGGAACGTTGACTCAGCTGTGCGAGATAAATAGTTTTATTGAAAAATGTGTCAATAAATAAGTATTATTTATACATAAAATACATTTTAGAAGTGGCGTTTTACAATACTTTCCAATTTTAATAATATTTACACTTTTCATTCACACAAAAAGTATTTTCATAATTTTACTGTCAAATTAACTAGATTTTCAGTTTAAAAGTGATATATAGTCTGTGGATTCGCTTCATCTGTCACTGTCAGAGACGTCAGTTTCAGGTGAAATTTTGAACAAAATGTGTGTTGTTTATTTTTAACGTAAAACGATAAACTTTAAATTATCATTACGATTAAGTGAAATTAACAGAAATGTTTTCGACAAGCTCCCAAAAGAAATTCTGGACATTCAGCGACGAGGGCGAGCTGGCTCGTCTGAGAGAGAAGCATAACTTGGAGTACATCGCGAAACATGGACAAACCATTGACGAATATCAACGATATAACTTCTTTTTATCGCCGGACGAAGAAAGACTGCTATTAAAACAGTACGAGCTGCATTTGAAGGAGTTTTGTCGACGTTTCCTGCCTCCAATGCCGAAAGGCGTAGTTGGTACTGCATTTCATTATTTCAAACGTTTTTACCTCTATAACTCTACAATGGACTACCACCCGAAGGAGATTTTGGCCACTTGCGTGTACTTAGCGTGCAAAGTTGAGGAGTTTAACGTGTCTATTGGGCAATTCGTGGCGAATATAAAAGGTGACCGGGACAAGGCATCAGACATCATTCTAAACAATGAATTGCTGCTCATGCAACAACTAAACTATCATCTAACAATCCACAATCCATTCCGACCCGTCGAAGGGTTTCTAATCGACATAAAAACGAGATGTTCTTTAGCCAATCCTGAACGTTTGAGAACTGGCATTGATGAATTTCTAGAAAAAGTGTTTTTGACAGATGCTTGCTTGTTGTACGCTCCGTCACAGATTGCGTTAGCAGCAGTACTCCACGCTGCTAGTAAGGAGCAGGAGAACCTGGATAGCTATGTCACCGATATGCTTTTCCGAGATGCCGGTCCTGATAAATTAGCGGTTCTAATTGAAGCGGTCCGTAAAATCCGGTCTTTGGTGAAAATGGTTGAAAGTCCAGCTAGAGAAAGAGTCCGGACGATCGAGAAGAAGCTGGATAGATGCAGGAACCAAGAGAATAATCCGGATAGCGAGATTTATAAACGAAGGATGAGAGAACTGTTGGATGAAGATGACATTCCACACACGGGACCAAGTCGAATGTCTCTGGATACGAGTGGAGTCAATCAGGTCTTGTCTCCTTCAGCGTCATAGTTTTGACAATAATATTTGACTAGTATTTTAAAAATGATTTAATATTAAATAAATAATTATATGAAGTGTCATGTTTTGTTATTTTTTTTTATAATATCTCCTATATTATAGCAGACAAGCATGCAGTCCACCTGATGGTAAGTGGCTACTGCCATCAACTGTAATCAACCCTAGATAGGATTAGATATTCCTACCTGAGGTTGGCCCATATGCGCCACTACGCCTGCTGGAACGCCTCGGAAAAGTCTGTCACCCTTACCAAACTCGTCAAACTGGAACACAGCAGCGCCTAACACTGCTGTTATTAGGTAAAAATAGGTGTGGCGGTGGTGCCGCCGGAGTCGAACCACAACGGGTTCTACCACCTTGTTGTTTTGTTATTTTTTGCGTTCTAATCCACATGAGGATGTAAATTTTTGTGACTTACTTTTTTATTTGTTTTAGTATCAAATTTTGGTTTAAAAATATGTTCTCTATCTGTAGGGTTATTTTTAAGATCAATAAGTAATACATGTTAGGATTGTCAAATTTTTATTTTTAATAATTAACATAAATATTTAATACTTGGCACCTGAATAATATTGTATCACAAGTTAGTGAGATCCTACTCTATGTCTTAAATAAATATATTTATAATATTTGCATTGGAAGATTGGAACCTATATTAATTAAGATGCTTTTTTATAAGACAAGTAAGAAACTCCAAAGTCCTCTGATGGTCAGCTGTACTACCCATGGACCTCTGTAATCAACTTAATGTAGGAATTATAAAGGTCTACGACCCTTAAATCTTCTCATCAATCATTTCTTGTAACTTCCTCTTATAACTGTGTTTTTACCCGACTGCGGAGGGGTTTTTCGAGCTTCGATCAGCAATAATCAGTTTTCGAGCATATGTATGTCTCATTCTTTGGGCCGTCCTGCAACCCAAATGGCATTACGTAATTTCACATATGAGGTGTCGTTGAATTCGTTTAAATTGATGGAGTGACATAAGCTACATTTTTAGCAGTCGGATTTTTGTTTTTATAGTGATACAATTTCCTATTCTTATTTCATAGTCTCGTGACTTCTATCTTGCTTCTCTTCGTCTTCGTGTAGATGAAGTTGATGAGGCATAGGACAGTGGATGTGAAGATCATGGTGGCGCTGATCTCGCTCACCAAGAGCGGGAGGTGGCGGCTGTTCAGGTGGCAACGGCCTGACTCGCTCCAGACACATGTTCCCTCTGGAATAAAGATTAAAGTCCTTATTCAAAGTTGTTATAATACCGTTACGTTTAAAACTAATAAAAATGATATACTTATAGCTCATAGTTGCATGGAAATATTTAATACCAATAGGAATCAATGATTATTTAGATTTTCGCTTGGCCGAAATGGGTTCCATTTCGGCCAAGCGAAAATAAATAAGAGCAAACAGCAAACAATTAAAAAATTATTCATCGCTTTACATAGGAAGTAGGTATAGTCCACGCCAAAATGCTCGTCCACTCTGAAGTTGTTGCGAGCAGGTGTAGTCATACAATTTGCTAGGGCGACGCGATTCATTTCTATATTCAGAGTGGACTAGCAGTTTTACACGGACTAGAATGCGCGTAAGTTTAATATAGGAAGATCTTTTTCGCGCACAAACTGCAGAGACATTTTAAATGCTCTCTATCCAGTCTTCACGACATTTTTTTTATAATCTAGTCTTGACCCTATTTTTTTGCTATGTATTCAATTGTATTTATTAAAGTTAATTATAAATATTATTCGGGTAGTTTGCGGGCTCAAAAATCAGACGGCCATCCAATCTTTTCTCAACACGACGATTTATTATGACGCTCTCTGATAACTACGTACCATTAATCCCATTGAAGGCGATGTGGCCTCCCACGAAGGCGAACAGGGCGACGGAGGACCCGGCGAGGCCCAGCACCACCGACTTGTCCCGAGGGTCCACCGTCTTCAGCAGCAGTACACCGTGCGCTTGGATCGCTAGCACTACGAACATTTTAAGGTTTTATAAAAAATAAGATAGCTAAAATATTATAACGCATGTTTTAACATTTTACTACATTTCATGTCTATATTCGTTTGAGCATCTTTTAACAACTTGTCAATAGATGGCACCACATGTAACTTGAATCACGCTATTGATATTTTAAAACATTTTGCTTAAATAAAAGCTTTAAACCGAGACTCCCGAAGTACGGCAACTAGAATCGATACAAACAAATAGACAAGATCATTTAATATGGCGGAAGGACAGCGATTTCTGTATGCCATAGACCTTCAAGCGTGATACAAAATACCTTTAATTTCAAAATATATAACTTTGAAACAACAATAGTACAACTATAAAGTCAGATTAGCGGAGTATGGCATCTCTGTAGATATTATCATCTAACCTAAAGGAACGAAGGAGATCCTTCTGGTATAGACCCTCAGATATGATCAGCAAGAGCCGGGAGATTTCCTTTTCTAGAGACCCTTAGTAAGAAAGGCCATGACCGTTAAGTAACAAGCGCTTACCACCGAAGGTGAGCAGCAGCACGTACAGCATGCGGTGCAGCGCGCGCGCGGCGCCGCAGCCCGCCGCGCCGCACGCGCCAGACACCGCGCGCCCGCTGATAGCACATGTGCAGTTCTTGTACACCCTGAGGACACGAGGAAAATTAAATTGAAAATAAAATTAGTTATGGTGCAACTTGTCTCTGAATCACGCTATCGAAGCTTCCTCAACATCTTGCATCTTGCAAGTACTGAACTGAGATTGTCGAAGCACAGCAGCTCCCCGGACATGATCACCTTGCCCAGCATTTATTTTCTTTTGTCAAAGTGGTAAATGAAATGCACATATCCTCAGTTAAGCTACAGCACAGAACGCTCAGGTTCGACTTTTTTGCTTCGTGTGGTATATAAGGTCAGTATTATCACTTGATAGCAATCTTAACAAAGGCCGATTGGTAAATTAAAACATCTTTCATACATTAATCACTGATGCATACCTTCTTCTACCAATCGGCATTGTAGTAGCATAATAACAATGCACTCTCGACCTCACGTAGTTATTGCAGAAGTAGTAAAATGAAAAGGTCTAATCAAGCTGCAGAAAAAAAATGCTTTGTACACCTAAACATTACCCATGCGCAATCTTTTACCAGGACACTAGTATAGAGCAGTTTATCTATCCACTCTTAAGCTTCAGCTTACCTCAACCCTCCCTCGTCTTCAGCCCCTCCACAGCCGGCCTGGCATGGAGATAGGTACGTGGTCATATCATCCACCACACAAACAGGGGAGAACTCCCTCCAACGAGCCGTGCAACTAAAATAAAATGTATTTATTATCATTAAATTAAGTAGCAAGCGAGCATATAGTGTACCTCAAAATTGTAAATGCATACTACTACCTTGCATATTTGTAATCAAACTCATGTAGTTTGGAGTTCTAACTGAGATCAACCACAGAAGTATATGCTATCCGTAAAGATAGAAATAAGAAAGGAAGAAGGTATATCCCTTCTGCCTCCTTCTTTGTTTCTATTTCTCAAGAACACAGCGAACAAATGATCGAAAGTATAAATGCATAAATGATTAAATCAATTAATAAATACAGTATAATAGGTATTGTAAAGTAATTGACAGTTATGAAAAAAGTTTAAAGGTGGTAGAACCCTCTGTGGCGGTCTTCGGTACCGGCAACACCACCGCCACACCTATTTCTGCCTAATAACAGCAACTTTAAGCACTGCTGTGTTCTCGCTTGAAGGGTGTGGTAAGGGAGACGTATTTTTCCGAGGTATTTCAGCTTAATCCTCAGGGGTAGCGGCGCATCTGTGGCCGACCTCAGGTAGGAATATCTAATCCTATCTGGGGTTCATTACAGATGTCCATGGGCGGCAGTAGCCACTTACCATCAGGTGGACTGCATGCTCGTCTGCTACTCTTATATTATATTATAAAAAAAAAAAAAAAATACCTACTTGTAAGCCAATGGACAGTAATGAAAAAAAGGTTTAAAGGTGGTTTGACTCCGGCGGCACCACTGCAACACCTATTTCTGCCTTATATTAGCCACGTTAAGCGCTGCTGTGTTCTGGTTTGAAGGGTGTGGTAAGGGAGACGTACTTTTCCGAGGTATTCCAGCTTAGGGGTAGCAAGCTGCGACATTTGTAGTCGGCCTCAGGTAAAAATCTAATCTTAGCTGGGATTGATAGTTGATTATAGATGTCCATGGGCGTCAGTAGCCACTTACCATCAGGTGGACTGCATGCTTTTCTGCTACTCCTATATTATAAAAAAATGCTACGTTTATTTTATTAAAAAATGAGGATGATACTTGTGTGTCCTGCTGATATTATATATTTGCCTCACCCACACACCGCGCTGCATCCAGGATTAATATATTGGACGCCAGTCAAACCCGCCACCTTGCCGTGCTCGCAGCTCACAGCCAGGGCCATCACCAGGACTATGACACCAGCAAATATGCTCATCATCAGCGACTGCTTTAGTGCTCTTAGCTTGCAGAACTGCTGCTGGATCGGCGAGGACCACCTCAGGCCTATGTACTGGAATTATATAATATTATCTATTGAAGAACTACATACTGATAGTGTTTTGTACTAATAATCGAAGTAATGAAGGTTGGTAGAACCTTTTGTGGTTCGACTTTAGTGACACCACCGTTACTCATACTTCTACTTAATAACAGCAGTGTTAAGTGCTGCTGTTAATAGGGTGTGGTAAGGAAGACATACGTTTCCGAGACGTTCCAATTTAGCCCTCAGACAGCAACCGTATCTGGTCGACCTCAGGTAGGAATCTAATCTTATCTGGCGTTCATCACAAATGTCCATGGGTGGCAGTAGCCACTTACTATAGGTGGACTGCATGCTTGTTTGCTTCTTCATTCCTCATTAAGTAGATATAACTTAAACTTAATCACTTACCAAAACTGACATTAAAATTCCCAAATATTGGAATATTTCTGTAAAGAATAACATTGCTGTACTACTCTGATATGTGAGGAATTTCACCTGAAACAATTTTATTATTCATCACTTATTTTATCCACAATCATCAGCCATGATGAGCCTTCAGCGTTACCTTCTTACTAAAGGCATTTTTTTCTGTATCAACTTAAGTATTTTACTCTCTCTGCTAAGTATGGAAGCGTTTGGGTATAATGCGTGGGGAAATATGGATTGGTGGACTTAAACACCTTTGAAAACTTTTGTATTTAGGCAACACTCAGACATGTAGATTTCTTCACAGTGTTATCCTTTACCGATTTACTTAGCGAATGATAATTAATTTCGTTCGAAAGTTCGAAATTTAATTCAAATCTCATTTATTCATGTGGAATACTTTTTGAAAGTCAACAAACTATCACCGCTTCGGAAGATACGAGTATTTCGCTATGGAGAAAAAGCAGCGCAAGAAACTCCATTGGAGAAGAAGCGGCGCACGAAACTCCATACTTTATACTTCTAAACAAGTAGTATGAATATTGCTTCAAGTAAATAAATAAATGTATTTATTACGTCTGCGTTTAAGCATACTCACCTTCACGATATCAGAGTAATGGTAGCCATATCCCCACAGACCTGCAGTCAGGAACCCCAGGGATAGAATCTGGGACAGTGCCAGGCGATTTGAAAGTACTCTACGGATGCTTATGCTAAAATCTATAAAATTTCAATATTATATTATTATTGATTATACAATTAAATCTGACTGTTGAATGAGACACTTAAGTACTTATATGTAATTGATGCTAAACAGGTGGACTGCAAGCTTATAGACAAGATTGTGCATGAGATTAAGTATAGATGCATTGCTATTTGCTACCCGCCGAGTTGAAATCCTTACTAATTATAAATCCGAAAGTAACTCTGTCTGTCTGTCTGGTTGTCTCTTCTTCACGCCTAAACCCCTGAACCTATTTTAATGAAATTTTGTACAAAGATAGTCTGAAACCCGAGAAAGGACATAGGGTAGTTTTTATCCCGGAAATCCCACGGGAAGTAGGGATGGGATCTAAGATCGATTAATCGGAGAATCGATCTTTTGGACCAAAAAATCGATAATTATAATCGATTATTTTAATCGATATTAGTAAAAATTTAAGCGTAAACTATGCATTTGATCAAGTGATGATCTTTAGCAAAGTTGTTGTCCATGAGCCCACGAAGGTTTCAGAGTTGGTACGACCAATTTTCGCCAGATGACGCCACTGCCATTCCAATTAAGGTACGAATTTTCAGTTTTATGTATGTTAGTATGTCATATTATTTTCTTTTAAACGCGGGCGAAGCCGCGGGCAAAAACTAGTGCATCTTATAAATGTGTCTTTCTGTTGGTACCATGTAAACAAAATATTATTTACACTTAACACTGTTATTGTAAGATTAAAATAGAAATGGGGTACCTTCCGAATCGAGTTTTAAAGAGTTCTACCACCAACAAGAAGCTACAATGCATCGTTTACTTCTATTAGGTACTTAACTTACGTCTGTCCTCAGTAGGTACTTTCTGCCTATCCTGGTGTTTCAAGGTGCTGATGGGCATGAAGTACATTATTTGCAGGAACTGGATCACGAAGCCGACAATGAACCCGATTATCTGGCCATGCCTGACCTTCAGCTGGACCATGTGGTAACCTATGGCCAGGACTATCACTCGCACCATCACAATTACACCTGGAAATGTCCACAACATTAACGATTTGATGACTTCCCCCAAGTTGTCAAGAAACGGCGCTTTCTGAATCACGCTATCGAAGTTTTCTCAACATCTTGCATATATACAAACTTCTAACTGAGGCTGAGATGGCCCCTTCTCGGGAATGATCTCCTAGCTAGCCTGACATAAGCCTAATTCATCGGAGATAGCATTAAATTTGGTACTAGAATTCCTACGGAGTCTAATGGATTTTTTGAAAGTTTTTCGTAAGAAGGCTTCGGTAAGACAAAGTATATTTTATCATATGACAAGTTGCAATATTTTCATTTAATTGAGATACATTGGCGGTGCTTATTTTGATTGTTGGAGTTTAATTCCCAAAATCAAAATAATCCATATCAAAATATTGAGGATATTTACCGAAATGCAAGCTAACTCTGTCAGGGCCATGCTCCTCGATGTAAGCGAACCCATGGCACCAGATGGCGATCCTGGCGAGCATGAACAGCAAGCAGCTGAATATGACAGCTCCAAGTCTTATTGCTGACGACTCCTCCAGTATGCCGAAGTGAACTGAATTGTCGTGACCGTCGCAAAATTCTGGAAGAACACACGGTTAGAACATGGTGAAAAAGACATCTAAAAGAGTATAAGTAATTCCATTATTCAGGCTGCGATTTTTTCCAATGACAAAATGAGAACATATTCACACTAGACAATTAGGTAATAAATACCTAAGAGTAAATATTGACTATATGTTGCAACTTGCAATGCTCGTATGAAGTAAGCTTGCTCGCTTCTTAACACGTTCCCTGCGGCACAGATTTTTCTGTACTTTCCATTACTGCGTTACGAGTTGTTTTAAACCTCGTCCTATATCCGACATTGTGGCGGCACGAGGCGTGTTAAATCCCACCGCCCGAAGGAGACTAAAATCCTTTTTTTGGCGCCAAATAAGACAAAATCGACGGCTTTTGTCTTGATTATTATCAACAATGAGTTGATTAACCTAAAACTGCCGCCGCCCTTGGTTAAATTCGTTACTTTAGATTCTATGGGTAAAATAAAATGTGGGTCTAATGCACCTCGGACCGCACTGAAAAATGGCAGGTTTCCATATAATTTAGTGATGGGAAAATAAATATCGATTTTATTTTATTGTTTTTATTTATCAACGTTATGGACAGAATGAATACAAAAAGGGGAAAAGTTATGGATGTTTTTCATTGAAACATTTCAGACAATAAGGTTTTTTGCAAACAGTGCATTCCGTGAGATTTTTTTTTTGGTTTTTGTCTGCCTCACGACATGTCAAGAATGTGCGGAGTTTTTCCTAGCATCCGACACATCTCTTCTTCTTTGGACCCTTATCGAGATGATGTGCTTTCTTTGCAGTGGATTCTGAAAAGTAGGAGCGAGTAGATTAGGGTAAAGAGTAATCGGAATACTCGGTAACGATTTTGCCTACGTTTCCTATATCAATAATGTAGCTACTTAACTTTTGTTTGAACCATAACAGGAAACGTAATTATCTATAATGTAATTTCTTACTATACGGATATACGCCTAGCCTGCCAAGTCTCACTACTGGACTTTCACCTAGACAGAGTATATTTGTGACTTACCTGTTTTTGAAATATCTTCCTGTATTCTGATTCTGGCTCAGATTTTTCAACCGGTTTTTCTTCATCTTCCTCCATGATCAACTTTTTTCGGCAACGTTTCGACATGATAATTTTCAACATAAAGACAGCGGTCCTACTTCGTCGCTACGCAGCCTCGACTGCGTTGCACAACACTAACCACGTGAAGCTAGCGTGGGGTGCGGTACGAGGTGCGTGGGGAAACGAGGCGTTCCCAACCTCGTTCCGCACTGTGTTAGCATTATTATTTGTTCAGTGCGGTACGAGGTCTAACAAACCCGACATTAGGTTGGTGTACCATAGAACTAGGAATCAGTAGCACATCACAAACATATAGTTATCACTCTCCTACACTGAACCAGACGGAAGTTATGCCTCTCGCACCACAGAGAAGTTAAAGTTTTTTCTTACCGCTATAACGACCAGACATGGATGAGGTGTTTTAAGCCGCGTTCCGCAGCTAACGTGTTAATAAATAGATGCTACTTTTTACTGGTTCAGTATAAAGTAATGAAAGTTGTTCTTTTGCCTTTAATTTCTTTTTATATAATATTTTGTATTTTTTTCTTTATTTGTGTCACTTCATTTTCAGTCCATTTTCAAGATGGACTGGTTAGTACAAAAATGCTATTTGTATTAGTTCACAACTTAACTTTTTAAAGAAATAAACAAGTTGCGAATTTCAGTTTACCTGAAAATATATTTTTTTACTAAAAATATATGTTTTCTTTCTGATTGCCTCACCTGATTCTTCTTTAGGGCGTGCCTCTGGCAATAGCAACCACGAGATCAGAGTGAGCACCAAGAGGGGTACTAGGAATACTACCATGGTTCGGCGCCGCTGGTACCCAAACCAGGATACGAAAGGAGATACTAAAGCCTCTATCATTGCCATGACTGTGATCGTCACATCTGAAATTGTAAACATTTTGGAAAGCTAACCAGAGGACTTAGCTGCTAAAGTTTTCAAGTAATAAATAACAATGATGATTAACAATTAATTGCTTTGTGGTTAACAATAATTAATAATAACAATAAATAATTGTTTTGCGGCTTGACCAGATCTGGTTATCGTTCTCCAAAAATTCGGGAGTTAGGTTGGTTACGAGTTTATTTGCGCTATGATTAGCATTTTTGGAACAATAATTCATATGCGCTCTTAGATGTAATTTTAAGATGGCATTTTTTTACAAATGGAGACTTTTTCGTCAACCTAATTCCATAGAATACGTCAATTTCATATTTCATCCCGACCAGGATGAAGCTTTGCCACTGAATATAAATATTATTTATTTATTTATTTACTTTATTATACCTTAACTAAAATTGGTATAAAAGGCGGACTTAATGCTAGAAGCATTAGAGAATGCTTGTCTAGAAGCATTAGAGAATGAATGTTTGTCTACCTAAGGCTAAGCAGAAAACGTGCAACGTATTATCTACACATATGTAATATCATACCAGGTAAATATTCAGGCAGGTCCCCAGATCTAGCGCTGTTTTGCAGCATTTTGTAGCAGGCGACCTCGCAAATAATAATGGTGGTGATGCATCCCACCAGGGCTTCTCGTAACTTGTGAGGTCTGAAGATTCTCTTATCGAGCCATGAATTGAATTTTGTTTTAGCTGAAAATGTGCAAATATAATTATTATGGGTCATGGTGTCCCTATAGTTCCGGGATCAGAGCTCCCGCACCTCTAGGTTTTCTAAAGTTATGTGCATATTAGAAATTAATTATCATTTGGTTAAACAGTGAAGGAAAATCGTGAGGAATGCATATCTGAGAAATAAAAAAAGTTTTCAAAGGTATGTGAAGTCTACCAATACGTACTTGGCTAGCGTGGTGGCCTTTGGCCTAATACTCGTAGGTACTTCCCATTCAAAGAGGATTAGGCCACAGTCCACGCAGCTGCTGCCGGTGCCCAGCAGTGGGACAATAATGGGTTGTTGATGATGTAAGTCTAAACTTGTCCAGGACTTACCATTTTTGTAGTCTGAAATCTTCATGTTTCCTTCTTTAAATGCTATCGTAATTATTATGTTAGGGTTGCTCTTGATTGTTCTAAATAATGAAGTATAATATTATTTCATTATGTATATAGGTATATAATACGTAATTAAGTATTGGGTTTCTTAGTAGCTTAAATTCTGTAACAAAAAGTAATTGGTCATGTTTTATTTAGATAAGTAGGTAAACAGGTAGTGGTAATGGTTGAAACTTCGTCCCTCAATTGGACAGATTAATTATACAATCGATAGGGAAGAAAACAGTCTCTTCATTAGAAAAATCAATCCTTATCACTGAGTACTACAATTGACTGGCAAGTGGCTACTCAAAGTTGAAGAGCAATAAATATCTACTTTTATATTATTTACGAGCTTTTGCCCGCGGCTTCGCTCGCGTTACGAAGTAATATTTTCATCCCCTATTTTAACCCCTTGGGGGTAGAATTGATCAAAATCCTTTCTTAGCGGATGCCTACGTCATAACATCTACCTGCATGCCAAATTTCAGCCCGATCCGTCCAGTGGTTTGGGCTGTGCGTTGATAGATCACTGTGTCAGTCAGTCACCTTTGAGTTATATATATTTAGAAGATAGCCAGCACTCACACATGGTCTCAACTTCATTTTATGTTACTTACTTAGGATGTTTTTAGGCGCCAATTATTCAGCTGTTTCCGAAATTCTCAAGTGCATATACGCAGGTTATTAATAAACAAACTATCCAATGTATCTGTTCAAAGATTGAAAATTGGCACTTTCTAGTAAAAAATAATTAAAAATGGACACCAATAAAATACAAACTACGTATGTGTGAACAACAATTTATCCTAAATACATATAATTAAGATACAGTTATAATAATAAATTATAATTTACAAATAGCATTTGACAAATTTAAAATTATCTATATCAAAAACACAACTTAACTATGAATAATTAATGAACAACAATCGTTATTATTATTACACCTATTAAAAATGTTAAAAAATATCACATTAACCCCGCTACCATTCTTTGGACCCTTTACTGTCCCCTGTGTGCCTCTGACATCCACGTTATCGCCCACTTTGAGAAACACTGGTTGAGGCTACAGTCCACAGCACTTACCAAGTACGAATTGCTAGACTGGGTTAGATACGATAAAACTACCATTCCCGAGAAAATTAGTTTTGCTGTCTACGCAATGCTGGGCTGTGACCATGGGTGTATATAATGGGGCTCCAGGGGGTCTGGACTGGAGATACAGCCGCCATTAGCGCTGACTAGACCTCTGGGGACTAAATCGGGATGTTTTTGAGACTTCCTAACCACACCCCACAAACAGAACAAAGCGGAATATAAAACGCTCAAATAGATATGGTGGTGGTGTTTTTACTAATAACTACAATATTCAAGTATTTAAAAGGTAAATATTGTTATCTAAATTACTTATCTGGAAACTTATTTGCAATACTGATTTCTATCTTTTATTTGCATATCTTATTCGTAAGTGTATTACTCATTTACCTACTAACAGGGCCATCTTAGATAATGCCGGGACCCTTGGGCACATCAAGACCTCGAAGTACTTAGGTTTTCTCACAAAAAAATCCTACGCCGTTGACACAAGCAACCATTATTTTAACACGTGAAAAAATCATAACGTATTCTTAGATTCGAACCTAGTACTCCCAGAACCCACACGGTTATCGGCGCTAAGCTATTCCTAAATCTTATTAAGACTCACCAATTAAATACATATACCTATCTTAATTTGAAATCATATACATTGAAATAACACTTTTTCTAACCACTTACACGTTTTTCCACAACAAAACCATAATTAAACTGAAATGAAAGTAGGTGTGTTTGAATTATCATTGTGTACTTAGACTTCAGTTATATTGGTATTTCATTGTTCTGTATAGTTATCTTTGTGTAAAACTCAATTGTCTGTTATAAATACAAGTGCAATATATTTGAATAACTGAAAAATATAATTATAAAATTACCGTTAATGTATTCTTAATATATGTAGTATTAGCAGACGAGCACGCAGTCCACCTGATTGTAAGTGGCTACTGCCGCCCATGGACATCTGTAATCAACCCCAGATAGGATTAGTTATTCCTACCTGAGGACACAGATGCGCCGCTACCCCAGCTGGAACGCCTTGAAAAGGTCTCCCTTACTACACCCTTCAAACCAGAACACAGCAGCGCTAAGCTGTTGTTATGAGGCAGAAATAGGTGTGACCGCCGAAGTCGAACCACAAAGGGTCATACCACCTAGACTTGTCATACAAAGTCATATTTTTCAATACAAAATTTTGAAAAGAACAGCTGTTTGCGCGGCTATAGTATGGTAGATATAAATACATTACTACAAATTGTACAGTAGCACTACCATGAGTTTACAAAAGTATTACTCGCTAGCGACTGCGTAAAATAAATGTATGAAAAATTGAACAGCGCCTCTGGTGGTTACTCGTAGAACTAAAATCCGTAGTGGCGTAACTCGATACGTAAAAAACCTATCGAAATCAAATCGCTAGCGAATGTCATTATGATCTATTGCCATACAAATTCGGTCCCATGAGTCATTAATTTGACAGACGTTGTCAAGAAATACCGTAACGATAGTAGTTATGTTATTCACTAGCAAAATGACAATAGTTTTCTATTTACTATTTCTATAGTGGCGTTTCTATGCCAACTCATGGTAGTGCTACAGAATACTTTCAGTCTGCCACTTTACGTGTCTACCACGCTCTATGACTGTAGATGTAATTATTGATCCACTGCGCATTGAGTTTTATTAAGTAATGATTTTGTTTTAATGTCAGTAAAATAAGTTTATGATTAAAAACAATGGATAGGTATCAAGTTCTGCATGAATTATAATAACCTTACTAGAATAGAAAACTCGGTATTTTTGAAGTAATTTGTTGTACATACTCGTAGTCTTAGATAAATTGCAGTTTTTTCAGACCCAGTACCTTTTTAGTGTTCCGTATCCATAGGGTAAAAACGGAACCCTATGACTAAGACTTCTCTATCTGTCCGTCTGCCACAGAGCTCTATCTCTGGAACCGGAATAGATAGACACTAACGGTCTTATTCATAAAAAATGCTTATAGAAGGTTTTAAGCACTCATTAGTTAAAGTGTTCAATAAGCTTATAAAACGTTCTATAAAATTGCTTATTCATAAACGTTCCATAAACCTTCTATAACTAATGTGTCGCTAAAGTCAACTATAAATGAAAATGTTGCCATTATAGTGAAGTTCGGCGAACAAATTGACGAATATCCATAGATAAACATCATTAAATGACATTATTTCTTACTAAAAAATATTCTGTCTTGACATTCTTGTCAATGGATTGTCGATAAAACCAAATCACATGTCAGTGTCATTGTATTTGTAAATACCGCGAATTTAAAAATATTTTATTTGTTAAAATGGGATGTGAAGCAAAAGTTGTTAAAAGATAAAGGAGTGAAAATTGGTTGGATATTAATGTTTTATGTAATATTGATATAATTATATAAAGTTAAATTCAATTAAGTTTCGTTTTGTAAACATTCGCAATATCTTATGGCAGTAAACCCTGTATTTCAGAAGGTGTACCAGGACCTCTGCGATCTAATTTACGATCATTACGTACGAGATCAATTATTAAATTTACTGTCGATTTATTAAAGCGATAACGCTTCCTATAGTCTAATGAAAACAGATCACTCTTTGGTGAAATGTTCTTCGAAGTGGACGGTTTTCTAGATTTTTAATAATCTAAGCTTTGTAAAATTTCCATTGTAATTTAAAATAGAGATATAATAATGTTATTTATCGGATATTAAAATAAATTATTTCAAGTTTGTATACAAAATGGACATTGACATAATTTATTAAAAACGTATTGTCAAATTAGGTTAGTAATCACGAATCAGCTGTTGAGAGTCGGCCATCTTTGCCTTATAGCACTGTTATAGTCATGAAGTTATAGGTAAATATGGAGGCCAGACTTAGAACAAAATCTTGAGGCAAATACCTACGTATCTCCATCCCGCTTTCTGTGGGCCGACCTCTCTTTCTAGTGTGGACTATAGTATTGCTATCTTCTTCTTTAAATCTCCTAGAAAATTCTTAGAATTAGTCACCACACTAGCCTAACCAGAAGTTAAACACTGTCAAATAATTTACCTTTAAATAAATACTTGAACTATGATTAGTTCAATTGAAAATCCCAAAATCGTAGGTCACGTATGCATATCTGGGTTGGCAATTCAACGAATTATAATCCCATTTCTTAAGGATTCGGTAATGTGGCAACATTGGCCCTATGTGCCAAAATAAATAAAGGTTACCCTACTTAGACAGAGAGGGTCTGCCCACAGAGAGCGAGATGGTGATACATAGGTTTTGCTTCAAGTAGGTATTCGAAGTGTGTTCTCCATATTTACCTATAACTTCATGGTTATAGTAGGGTTCTGGCCTCTATAAGTTATAGAAGGCTTATAGAACGGTTTAGTGCCTAAAATACGTTTATGAATAACAGTTTTTGACAATCGTACTATAGCAACGTTATAAGTGTGCTATAACTTTTTATGAATAAGACCGTAAATATAATAAAGTTGAACGAAAGTTGAAAAAGAGTTCGACTCGTACTAGGCGAATTATTTTAATTGGTATAAAAATAAAACAATAAGTAATACATCCACATTTATTATATATTATATTCGATACATTTAACATTTATTATATAAGTTAGTAAAAATATTCCTTGATGTATATATTTAGCAAACACGATATACCTACATTTGAACCATTGTCTACATAACGAATAACAGTACAATTTTCTTTTATATGTTAGAATAATTTAGGCTTATCTATATAATTCATAATACATTCGAAAATACTTTGAATTTCTACATATTTAATACATGAACTTTCGTGGCGTAGTGTGGGGTTGTTGCCCGGGGCGGAAGTTTTGCCGGTCTCCACAAGAGTATAAGGATAGCATAGATACTAATCTATGAAGAATAGGTTGATGAAAAGGTCTTACTATAAGGTGAAATTGTATTATGCAGCTTCCGAAATAAACGTTCGATTTTATCTACAAACATTAAGCGAGCCAGACATTTGCATGTGCTTTGGCAGACAAAATATTATTATGCAATATGTTTGTCGCTGTGCAGTCATGTAACGATAGTTGTAAATACGTTAATAGATATTATATAGAAATATGTGTCTAGCACGCTCAATGTCTGTAAATATAAACGAACCTAAGTTCGAAAGCTGAAAATAAAGGTATTATTTCAGAAATTTTGCCGTCCTTTAAAACCGCGACGTAAGTTAGATTTGAAAGCTTTTCCTTTCCTTAATATATTTGACTCCCCAAAATAATGCCGCCCCTACAACCCAGCATGCTACACCTAAGATAAATTTTACGATACACTTAGGTTAGGTTGAGTTAGGATACGTCGAATTCTATTACAAGCAGATATGAACATTACATTGTCTATACTAATATTATAAAGAAGAAAACTTTGTTTGTTTGATTGTAATGAATAGGCTCAAAAACTACTGGACCAATTTTAAAAATTCTGTCACCATTCGAAAGCTACATTATCCACGAGTAACATAGGCTATATTTTATATGAAATATATTTGATAAATAGATTTTGAGGCGGTACAAAGTTTGCCGGGTCAGCTGGTTTGGAATAATCTCATAATTTTCCTGTACTGCTCCTAAATATGTGGCCCGCGGTTTTAGTGACTGATGGTGACTCCCATAGCACCACTTTCTTGTGGTTGATGGATATGACTAAGGGGTATAAATTGTACGAGGAAATAGGCACTAGTGTTATTTTTTGCTAACCGTGAAGTAGCTAAAGATGCATTCCAACTGACAGTAAGTAGTCAGTGTCGCTACTTGAAGCTGATCACAGATGCATTGACTTTCAAGGACTAAGATGTTCGCCTTATTTAAGTCAAGAAGCTGCACTTCTTACAAAGTCATTTATTTTCTGCGGTTACCAACAAGCACCTAGCAAATAGTAAAACCCCATTTCAGCATAATACTCTGAATTTGTATTTAAATCGGTATACCAGCAGTACACACACCTACTTGATTCCAACTTAATAAAATACATAATATACAGTGACGTAACTATACTGTATGAAAACCGTGGCAAAAATCACTATGCGTTATTACTGTAATACATTATTACATGGGGCCCCAAGGAATTGTCACTCACGAACATGTATTTTACTGATTTTTTTTTTATAATATAGGAGTAGCAGACGAGCATGCAGTCCACCTGATAGTAAGTGGCTACTGCCGCCCATGGACATCTGTAATCAACCCCAGATAGGATTAGATATTCCTACCTGAGGTCGGCCATAGATGCGCCGCTACCCCTGAGGACTAAGCTGGAACGCCTCGGAAAAGTTTGTCTCCTGATTGATTGGCACGTCTTTTCATGGACATGATTTATACACAGTTTTTTGGTCATTTTTGAGCTTACAGCTTCACAGGCCGGGTGCCCCGTCCGGCCGGGGGCCCGTGGTATTCTACCAGTCCTGTTACCCTATAGTTACGCCAATGTTAACATATATAATTCTACGAGAGCTAAGGAACACGATAACATTGAATACAAGTGTTAAGCTAATATATCATTCATGAATTCGTGAAGTAAGATTAGATTTAAAAAAAATGTAGACAGAAATATTACAAATGACAGTAAAAGATTTTTAAAGTATTTTCAGAGTTATTCAAAATATGAACTAAATATATGTAAACCAAAATACATTTAAGCATTTTTTGCATTATGTTTTCATTTTTTTTTACTTGCCTTTAGATCTTCCTTCAGAAGATCCGTACGATTAAAATTGTAAACAGATGTTGCCATTTTTTCAAGTAATACTTCTTGTGGGGAGTTTGAGTTTTTTCTCAAGTTCAAGTGTTATAAGTGTTTTTTTGCAAACATACAAGTAAGGTACACCTTATATGTCGATTCTTTGTAAGAAAAGTAACTTCTTCTTGAGCACATAAGAACACACAACAAATATTTAGCGATTGCAATCGTACGGTTTTGATTGACCTGATTTAGTTAAATATACATATTTTTAAAGATTAAATATAAGAATTAATAAGGAATGGTGATAAAACAAAGTGTAGAAAAGAGTTAGGCAGTGAGGATTGTGCTTATAGTAACTATGTAAACAACACATGAATAAACATTCCACATTAAATATAATTATAATATATGCACCTACATTTTACATACATAAAATGAACACTATTATTTAATAATACATATAATATTTAATAAATATATCATTTTGATTTTAAAGGTAATAGATAGGTAAGGAATTAGATTTTAAAGCGAAAATAAATGAAACACCTAATTTAAGCAAATTACTTTTTCTTATAGAAATTAAAGAATAATTTTAACTTATTTAATGAATAATTAAATTAATATAACATAGTTGAAAAAAACGCATTCGTATTATACCCCTAGATTAGTAAAGATTACTCACTCCTAACAAGAAAATGTACCCAGTTTTGAGAATTGAGATAGTTGCGTAAAAAAGTTGCCACGTCTCCGTGCTAAAATGTCCCTAAAATATTTGAAATAATTATTTATTTATTATGTAATATACGCAGTATTGGTTTTTTATTCGTAAATTTTCTCTAAAAATGTTTTTATTTGTCAAGAATTCAAAAAAAGAACTTACTACTAAGCCGTTTGTGGCTTCATTCAATTTCGAGGCGGCGAAGTATCTTTACTAATCTATGATTATACCTATCAATAGAATAATGTTATTGAAAAAAAAAGAAAAACAAATTTAGTCAGATAAAAAATTAATACAATTTCTAATTCGTGTTACAAATTATAAAAAAATCACAACAAATCGAAAGCTATTATGCTAGCCCGATTCACTCTTAACCGTTTGTAAATGTGAAAAATAAAATCACATGATAACTAATCTCTAAAATTCCAGTTCTTTTTCCAAAAGCATAACAAAGCTAACATTATATACATATAAATTAAAAACGATAATTAAAATACTATTAGAAAGTCGTTACCCGCGGGAGAATAAAAGGAGTGAGTGGGACGCCGTATGTAGTGTTCTCTGTCGCACTTACCGGCCTTAAGGGGCGATAGTTCCGCTCCACTGTATAACATACTTTTATCGATATCATCTATACATACATAGACAAGCGTAGTGATGTATGAGCCTATACGTATCCTATCGATAGTTCATTCATCACTGTATAACAAATAGTAAAAATAAAACTATAAATATTGGATAATCGTAAAATTATTTTTACTTATTATATTTTTAATCAATTATCAACAACCCAGTTGTCAAATGATTATAGAGAGCATATTTAAATAGATTACATATGATTACAAATTTAATTATTGTTGCGAAGTCAGTATGAAATGACTCACCGTTACAAATAATATATTATGGACAAAATTATTATAGAAAATATGCATAAGAATCTATCGATAAGTAACGTGACCCACGCACATCCCTAATGCACTCTAATTCTTTCGCCTGATGGGTAAAAACAAGTAACGCTACTCACGCCCATCCCTAATGCACTCATATTTTATATTCCCTTGGGTAAAGACTTTGTAATATTATAATAACATTTAAAAAGCACGCTTAAACAATAACATTACGATTATAACACCACAGTAGGAACATTTTGGACAAAAGCAAAGTTTTACACCTTTTACGTATATGTGTTATAGTATTTAAAATATACATAATGTAACTTTGTTGTATAAGCCTTCAGTTTTATCTACCGATATTATTATACACCACTCTACGTTGCCTTAGTTTTAATACATACGATCAGTCGTGATATGGTCCGACATCGTGTCGTGAAAATCGCGGACGTGCATCATATCAATTCACGACATGACATAACAACGTAGCACGATATGCGACACGACGTCGTGTCGTAAAAAAATATGATGTACGAGTAAGCCTTAATTTTCCTCAAAATGATTCCTCAAACATTCTCGATTGTAAGGAATGAATGCACCCAATGTTTTCTGAATTTGTGAATTTTCTGAGTCTACAAGTATATATCAGTAAAATGAAACTATGTCGAGAGCGAACCATATTTTTTATAACACTGAATAAGCAAACGGGTTTGCAGTCCACTCTACGGTAAATGGGCCCTGTTATGCATAGACATTAGGTTCACATAGAAGAGATCCTATCTGAACCCAATCACAGATCTGTCCTCTCCTGAGGACTAAGGTCCCCTCAGTCAACCGACATACAAGCCGTTTCACCAAAACGCAAAAATTACTTAGTGTTACAAATAGGTACGACGGTTAAACCTCCCTGATCAAATTACACTGGTTTTACCATATCTCGCGAACTTGCTTTTGAAATCAATATATCCCACGAAAAATTAACACCAACATACATATATAACGTATTTATACAACAAAGTCACACATTGAGTATTCTACAAGCATTGTGTTGAAGTGCATCAGTTTTTGTATTTGAACTTCTCCTCTTTAGTCGGTACCGGTTGGGTTTCCGCTGGCTGGCTAGACTCACCAGCCGCCCTGTCTCATTCTGACGTCCACTGGAAGTAAAACAAAAAAAGAAAAATGAATATTACTAATACATGAAACTATTTAACTAAAACTAAAAAATAGTAATAATTATTGTATGCTCATTTGAAGGTGGTAGAACCCTTTGTGGCTCGACTCCGGCGGCACCACCGCCACACCTATTTCTACCTAATAACAGCAGTGTTAGGCGCTGCTGTGTTCCGGTTTGAAGGGTGCGGTAAGGGAGACAGACTTTTCTGAGGCGTTCCAGCTTAGTCCTCAGGGGTAGCGGCGCATCTGTGGCCGAGCTCAGGTAGGAATCATCATCAACAACCCATTACTGTACCACTGCTGGGCACGGGTCTCCTCTCATAATGAGAAGGATTAGGCCATAGTCCACCGCGCTGGCCAAGTGCGTATTGGTAGACTTCACATACCTTTGAGATTTTTTTTTATAAATCTCTCAGGTATGCAGGTTTCCTCACGATGTTTTCCTTCACCGTTTTTAGCAGGTAGGAATATCTAATCATATCTGGGGTTGATTACAGATGTCCATGGGCGGCAGTAGCCACTTACTATCAGGTAGACTGCATGCTCGTCTGCTACTCTTAATATAATTCATAAATAATTGGCTAAGTGCAAGTCAATATCGCATACCAAAATCTTAATATTTTTTATTATTTGTTACTATAGCAGCTAGCAGCCATTGAAGTGAATGCAGTGAAATTTTGATTTGTCTACCTATTACAACTACTATTACGATTCAATATATAAAGCGAAAACGGCGAAAAGTAGCGGCTTTGTGTATGGCAACCCCCATTTATTTTCATCCTTATTTTATTTTTAGTATTTGTTATATTCGTCACCAATATATGTATATGCAGGAAATAGAGCCCAGTGACAGACTGACAGACAGACAGATAGGCAGACTTATAGTCAGCGGAGGCTTAGAATAGGGTTCCGTTTTTACCCTTTGGGTATGAAACCCTAAAAAGATTACTTCTAGATTTAGTCCCACACGAGGATTACCTCTGTCGTGAGTGCTATAGACACTTACATACGAAAACATGAAAATCTGGGTGTCTGGAACAGAAATCTAAATTCATTGTTTGGCTGAAGATCAAACCTGGGACCTTCTGCACGTCAGATTGTCAAGGTGACAGCTCCGCCAGGCCACTTGTCACACGTCAAATAAAAACGTCAATCAAACATACCCTCAAATTAGCGCCCCCCTCCCTGTTCAACTCCTGTTCACGTCTCTCCATCTCGTCAGCACGTTGTTGCATGCGCTTCACCCTCTCTGGGTCCTTGACCCCCCGAGCTGCTTCCTCGGCGCGGCGCTTCTCCGCTGCCTCCACTTGCTGGCGACGTCTGGTCTCCTGGTAATATACATTGTTACTGAATTTGTGTAGCATAAACTTTAAGTGCCAAAGACCTCGCTGTATATCTGATGGTAAATTGTCACTACTGTTCATGGATGTTGCTCTGAATATAGAAAAGAGTCGTGCCGAATAGCAAATTGTAGATATTAGCGGGACGAAGACAGCACGGACCCCCCGTCCGCTTCCCACTCGCGCCCGCGGGTACATAGCTGCATTAGTGTGCCCTTACGTTATGGAACATATGCTAACTAAACCTGCGCGCAACAACTTCAGAGCGGACTAGCAGTTTGGCGTGGACTATAATCAATTCCATGTAGAACAGGGGTTCTATCTAAAACTAAACACTAAATGAAGAAATTGATGCCTTGCCACTCAAGAGGAAAATGGTTGCCTCATATGAAAGAAAACCGGCATTCAAACACCTCCATTGAAACACAAAAATGGCTTTAGTAGTAGAAGTAGGCATGGCAGTGACACTTTCATATGAACTACATTCATCTTACAAAAAAATATACTTGTACAATAATTTACATGCTTCAAATACTCAGAGGAAGTATACTACAATATGATAAATCTGACATTTTATTTTTATTTTATTTAAATTTGCCATTGCATTGGAAAACCATTGTTGCATCAGATCTGTGTCTTAACCATATTTCGTTTGATATGTCATTATTTATTAAATATTACAATACAGTAATACCTCGACTTACGTAACCTCGACTTACGCTACCCCGACTTACGCTACCCTGACTTACGCTACCCAGACTTACGCGAATTCGGAGTTACGCCATTTTGAAATCGACCTCCTTCTCAATTCTTCTTTGGTTTGAGCGTCTCGCAACTCAAGATTATGGACTATTATCCATACCATACCGATGGATTATTATCCATAATCGAGTCATAGTTATCCTTACTGACCCCATAATTATTCATATAAACAATTGTATTCGTTGCGTGAAGTCAACACATTCGAAATCATACCATACAATGTTATGTACATGTATACCCTGACTTATGCAAATTCGACTTACGCTGTTACCACTCGGTCATTGGTCATTGTGACAGTCCGAGGTATTACTGTATAGGAATATGGCAATTATTGCTTATATTATTATACATTTTAACTTAACCCTCTGGTAGAATATTAATGTAGTTGAACTCAAGTGGGGTTTTAATCTTATTTGCAATGAACTTGATATCTTTCGGTGACAGTTACCAACTTACCAGTTTCTACCGCCAATTAAACAAAAATGTCAATTTATTCTATAGGTATAATCTGTACAACTACTTGCATCATAGTATACGATAGGTATTGTTGCTGATATAAACAAACAAAATGCAACAATATGTTGTCTTCCAACAACAAACAACAAAAACTTTTATCAACATTAATAATTTATTGAAGTAGATATTCCGAAGGTATACATACATCACGTGAGATACATAATTAAATTAACCAGTTTTCTAGTAGCCGATAAAATATTTGGAATATATTATTGAATCGTGTCTGTAAAAATAATTCACAATTTATACGAAACTTACAGCATCTGGTGTTAACACATCGGACGCCGAGGGCTTACAGCAGGATGTAAATATACCCATTTTGTTTAAAAAAATACTATATTTTACGCGAAAATAACATCACCATCACATCAATTCTTATCACCAACGACGTCAAAATATTTGACAGTTGTTTGACCTTTGCGTTCAAAAATATACAGCCGAAATTATAGTGGTAGGTAACAGTTTAGAAATAATATCAGAAATATTGTTGAAAGAAATGGAAATTCCAAGAAACTCGGAAAAATAAAGGTGTATCAAGCGCTACGTGTAGGTTTTGACACGAATCTCTATCTACGACGTAATTTAAACATTTTGCGTGCATATTCAGAAAACTAAAATATAACAACAAACTTAATCAATTCAAGTGTTTAATAGTATCAAACTAACCATTCTTTTCCAAACAGTATTAATATTAGCCATTTTTCACTTTAAATCAAGCAAAATGCAAGAAATTTGAATACTGCAATCGGCCAGTCGCAATCGCCAAGTAAATCAACCACCGCAGAATTCAAAATACAGCTAGATATACCATACCATCGATCAATACTGCGAAATTATTACCAACTACTGAAAAGTAGGTCACAAGTTCGCAAATGCAGGGGTATTGATTATTTATGTTAATAATATAATTAATAAGAAGAGTTTGATTCCTTAAAAAGCAATTGTATTTGAAATAATATGATGGACGTAATAAGATATCGATTGCACGCAAAATCGATATATCGTTATCATTTAAATTTAACAGTGTTGCCTACTACTACCGAACAGAATAGCGAATAGTCCGAATACCGATTATTGTACAACACTAGCGCAAAGCAGATTAACTTGGGGAACTGTCGAAATTCCGTATTTATCTCAATTAAAATAGGATATTAAACGGAAAAATGTTATCTCGCATAGCTTTGCGCTCAGGTATGTATAATTAATTAACCCGCTTTATAATTTTTGGTAATTAAACTTAAAAACATAATAACCTTCGAGTTACGGTGGTTTATGTAATCGGATTGACAGGTACAGTATAATGTTCTTTTTTCAAAAATATGTTTTTCTTCGTGTAGTTATTTGTTTTTGTTAAACTTGCGTAATTGAAACTGTTTCGATGATTTGCGACTTGTAAGAGAATTTGTATATTAAATAACTAATTACATTATAACCTTACATTTTCAGCTGATATCTTGACATTCCTAATTTTTAGGAATTTGCAGGTTTATAGGTTAAAAATTATGTAATATGTTATTTTGCTTATCTATTGTTTTATTTGACTTAAATAATTGTTGTTTTTTCTTATTAGAAACTTCTAATGACAATGTTGGTGTAATTCTGAATTTTCATTATTGTAATGATTATGTTTATTATATTTTTACATAATTAATAGTATATGGTCCGCGCCAAACTGCTTGTCCGCTCTGAACTTGTTGCCAGCAGGTGTAGTCATACAATTTGCTATGGTGACGCGATTAATTTCTATATTCAGTGTGGACTAGCAGTTTTACGCGGACGATACCTATAGCAATTTTCTAATGACTTTTCTTTCTAATTATTTTTTTAATTGTTACTACAACAATGTTGCCTTCATACTTTTATCTGGATACTATATATCTAAGTATATAATTTGCTGCTAATTCATTAAAATATAATTAATTACTGTTCATTTCATGTTTACTCAGCACACTTATAATAGATATTTAGTTTTCTATATGAACCTATGTAAAGATGTGTTACAAATTTAATGTTTAAATAAATGATTATTTCTGTAAAATTCCAGCTGCCGCCCGACAGAATGCGTGCACAGCGCTGGTCGCCCGGGGCTCCGCCAGCGACGCGTGCGGCGTGCGAGATGAGAAGAACTTCCCCAGGCCCGTCCGAGGAGAGCCCGGCAAAGTCAGGCTCGGCTTTGTGCCTGAAGAATGGTAAGTTTGGCAAAGGGAGATCCCTCGCCGGGCTAGGTGTTCATGCCTGCGGAGCGGCCGCGCTCCAACAGTCTTATTTCGGAACTTGTATATCGCGGTGTAAGAGTCAGATGAACATATCTACATTTTGTCAATTTTATAGGAGAGCAAAAATAGTGTGAAAATCGTAACATAAAAGCTTTAACGATGAAATGGTTCATAATTATGATATTGTGAATAAACAATATTCAAGGATTAAAAACGTATTTTTTGTTAAACGTTCTTATAGGTCTAACAGATAACATGATAATTAAAACTAATTTAACAGTACTCATAATAAATTATTCTGGTTCAATCGAAAGTGGTTCTTATGTTATTTAGTCTTTTTGGAACCTCACAGGTTGAATTTAACGTTATGTCGTTTTGCAATTACCTTAAAGGACTACATTACGAACAGATTTGTGGAAAAAAACGATTTTTGTTTTTTTGTAGATACATTCATCTGACTCTTACACCGCAATATATGCAAGATATTTACAAAGCTTCGATAGCGTGATTCAGAATACTCGTGGTGCCATCTTTTGACGAGTAGTGGGAATTTCTGAATTGCTTATGTAATATTGAACAAGCAGTTCAGTCCGCGAGTCCTACCTAAGATCGGCCACAAATGCATTGCTACCACTGTGGGTTTATTTGGAACACTCGGATAAGTACGTCCCCTTTACTGAACCTTTCACAGTGGAACACAGCAGCACTTAATATTGCAGTTATTTAAAATATAATATTTTAGGCAGAAAAGTTTTTTTTTAAATTTATATTGAGATTTTTTCACTGGGCGAACATATCATCCCATAACATTGTGTAATATGAGTATTTACTTTTAAAAGATTTTAAATTGCGCACATACGGAGTTTCTTTCGTCATTTCTTCTCCATAACAAACCTTTTTGAAAGTGTGTGGAAAAAAAACGTTTAAAAGCTGGGGCAGTGGCGCCTCTGGAGTCAAACTACAAATTGTTCTACCACCTCGAACACTAAAGCTAATCAAAAAGTTAAAAAACGAAAATCTTTTAGTAAACAAGCGCAAAAAATGTTCCTAATTGATTTGTTATGATAATTAAAAAAAAATAATCTATTCCAGGTTCCAATTCTTCCACCCAAAGATCGGTGTGACTGGCCCCTACACGTTTGGCGTGGGTCTCGCCACCTACCTGTGCAGTAAGGAGATCTACGTTATGGAGCATGAATACTACACCGGTCTGTCCTTGTTCGTGATGGTATACTACGTTGCTACCAAGTTTGGACCCAAACTCGGTGCCTACTTGGACAAAGAAGTTGATGTAAGTAGTATCTATATATATAAAAATCAATTGCTGTTCGATTTGCCTAATTTTAGTTTAGAATAATCTGTGGAAGTCTAGGGAAGGTTTAAAAGGTGAAACCTACATATGAAATATATTTCATAAATAGATTCTGAGGCGGTACAAAGTTTGCCAGCTAGTTTATTTATATTATTATTAATTCTTTGCCTGCCTAAGACCAAAATTTGACAAGAATTGCCTACTTGACATTGTGAGAATTCGTTCTTTGGTAGGCAAAAATTGATAGATTGAGTATTAATAATGACTGTTAAATAAAAATCCGACAAAAAGTGGGTTGGCTCCAGAGCCCTACACATCAAAAGAAACACATATACCGAAAAACTAGAATTCGTCGGTAGCTTAGTTTCGCCAAGAAACTGGCTGAAACATTCAGCTATGTCATAAAATAAGGTTACGGTTGCCTCGTAGCCTTTTCTAAGAGAATAGACTAATAATCTTTTTATTTTGAAAACTTTCTAATTGAAATTAGTACTTCACTTCATACTCAGTGTCATTGGAGTTGTCAAAATGGTCTTATTACGTAACGCCGTACAGCCCAAACGGCTTCTTATTTTAACATATAAGGTGTCATATAACTGGTTTTAATTGTAGCAGTGGCGTAGGCGATATTTTTACAGGTGTGTTTACACTTTTATATACTAATAAAATTATGTTTATTGCAAACTATTGTAGGCAGTAGAGAACAGCTGGAACGAAGACCGAGAGAATTCGATCAAGCAGCTGCAAGATGCCATCGCTCAGGAGAAGGATGCGCAGTGGAGGGCCCAAGGTCAGGAGCAGCTCATTGAAGCTAAGAAGGAGAATGTCCTGCTTCAGCTTGAAGCTGCTTACAGGGAACGTATGATGAACGTTTACAATGAGGTGAGTAGTTTTGATATAAAAGATTCTATATTGAAGGTGGTAGACCCTTTGTGGTTTGACTCCAGCGGTTTACTTTTTTCTGCTTAACAACACCAGTGTTAAGTGCTGCAGTGTTCTGGTTTGAAGACATTCTGGTTGGTCTGGTTGTGGTCAGGGAGACAACCTTTCCGAGGCGAGTCATCAGGGGCGCATCTGTGGCCGACCTCAACTAGCAATATAGTCCAAGTCCTATTTGGGGTTGATTACAGATGTGTAACAGCGGCAGTAGCCACTTAACCTCTGGTGGATTGTATGCTCATCTGCTAATCCTATATTATATAAAAAAATATATCTGTTTTGCCGGGGATTGAACCTGGAGTCCTCTGCGCATTGGCTGGTATAGTGACTGCTCTGCCATGCGGGGCATCAGATAGAAATTAATTAGTCTAATTTTGCGAAATTACATAGAATTGACGGAAAGATTCAAGTAGCAGTGACACCGTATCTATACCCTGTACTACCCGTACTAGAATGTACTGATCAAGTAATGTTAAAAACACACTTCCCAAGGAAAGCGATGTGTTTGTAGTTGACCTCAGGTAAGATTTATTTTATCTGGGGTTGATTACAGTTCAAAAAGAGCTTCCCTACATAATCTGATGAAAATATTTGTAAAATTCCAGGTCAAACGTCGTCTCGACTACCAGCTGGAGAAATCGAACCTGGAACGCCGCATCGCCCAGAAGCACATGGTTGAATGGATAGTGTCCAATGTGACCAAGGCCATCACACCAGACCAAGAGAAGCAGACCTTGGACCGCTGCATCGCTGACCTCGGAGCGCTCGCCGCCAGGGCTTAAATTTGTAGTATATTACCAGTTATTTATGAATAAAGTGAGATCGTAATCAGTTAATTGTTTGGTTTTATTTTTAATCATAGTTGATACCATTTATCCTGAAACTCGTCAATAGATGGCGCTTACTGAATCACGCTATCAAAGTTTTATCATTGCGAAAGAAACTTCGTATGTGCGCATATTAAAATCTTTTAAAAGTAAATACTATTATACAATTAGGGGATGATTATATTGCTTTATAGATTGTTTGTACGGGATGATGTGTTCGCCCAGCGAAAAAATCCCACTATATATGCAAGCGAACTGAGACTGTTAGAGTACAGCAGTCCCAGAACATGATCACCTATCACGGCGGGGGATTTCTTGTTGCCAAAACCATTGTAATGAGATTTAAGAAGCGAACGATCTTGCAGTGCAGTGATAAATGGTCACTGCCGGTAATTGGCTGTCCGGTTAAAAGACAAACCCGCTGAGTTTCTTACCGGATCTTCTCAGTAGAGGTCGCGTTCCGATCCGGTAGTAGTTTAAGAAAAATATTGTACCTGACAATTTGTAAGTGCCGTCGTTGGCCTATACAAAATAAATATATTTCATTTCATTTAATTTCATTTCAATTGACATCTGTAACCAACTCCATATACAACAGGCGTCCTCAGGCGTTATGTAAAGACGATCATAGTAGTGTCACTCCCGAGGATGGAGATGGTTGTCTGATATGTACGTCGGCCGGTATTTACACCCTTCCACGAAAATGCAAGAATTATTTCACGGTATATAGAGGTGTATGGCTGAATTTTGGTGGTCGAACTATACAATTTCTACAACCTTTAGAAAACATATTTGAACCTGTTTATAACTTAAATTAATTAAAGTAATTTTGGATAGAACCATAAGTATAGCTGAAAATCCTTGTAGTGTGGCGACTTCTCGCTACTTGTCAAGAGATGGCGCCATAAGTATTCTAAATCACGCTATCGAAGTTTTCTAAATATCTGGCATATATACGAGCTCCGAACTGAGACTTGTTGAACGGCCGCACCCCGGGCATGATTACCTAGCCCGGCTACAGATCTAGGGAGGCAGGAAAGAAAAAATCAAATACATAATTAAATATAGTACATTACAACACGAGGACGAAAAATTTTTTTCTGACAAGTGTGAGTTTGCAGGCCGAGCCGCAGGCGAGGACTGCAATCACACGAGTCAGAAAAACATTTTTCGTCCGCGTGTTGTATAAAATTTTATATTACGGGGTCGGAAATGGGGGTTTTGCGCACGCGAAGCGTGCGTAAAACGTCCATTTACGCACGCCGTGATATAAAAATAGTTTTGTGTATGTAGTCAAGTACTCTAACAAGGGTTGCTGTTCCTGGCCAACCGAATTTTCCGTTGACGGCCAAACCGAACCTAACCGATTCGGTTCGACCGAAACAAGCCGAACCGAACTGAAGGTGGTAGAACCTTTTGTGGTTCAACTCCGGCGGCACCACCGCCACACCTATTTCTACCTAATAACAGCAGTGTTAGGGGCTGCTGTGTTCCGGTTTGAAGGGTGTGGTAAGGGAGACAGACTTTTCCGAGGCGTTCCAGCTTAGTCCTCAGGGGTAGCGGCGCATCTGTGGCCGACCTCAGGTAGGAATATCTAATCCTATCTGGGGTTGATTACAGATGTCCATGGGCGGCAGTAGCCACTTACCATCAGGTGGACTGCATGCTCGTCTGCTACGCTTATATTATAAAAAAAAGCGTTCGTAAACTTTTGGTTTGCGTTCGCTATGCTCGCGATGCGTCCACAAGACGGTTCGTGGCATTTGACCTTCAGACTTCAGTTCGGTACTGAGTACGCTGACCAGTCGCGTTTGATAAATCAGATTTTTGTCTCTTCTCTTTATCATTGTAAATAATTGCGTGGGCGCAGACAGAATGGGAATTTTCGCAGCATCTAATGACAACTGCACAATGCATTTCATTATTTCCTATACCATATCGTTCTACCGCTTCACGTAACTATGAAACACGGCGTTTGTTAATTATTCGTTGAAAATAGCATTGGGATTACCACTCCTGCCCTCGTGAAATAAAGCGCTTGAAGCGATAAACTTAGCAGTTACGTTTAGTAATCTATAATTTGCTATAGCAAATTATTTTAACGCTCTTAATTGAAAATCTGTTGACAATTTCTATGTTAATGATTACCATTTGTAATTAATCCATCTCTACTGGCTTGACGTGATATATAATGCTAGTATTAATTTGATATTGTTGATGTTGATTAGATTGGGCTAACGTAAAATGACGTGTGACTTATCTAGTGGGTACAATGATACAATCATCGTGATATGTAAACTTTGCTGACAAACCTCGGGAAATTGAAATAGATAAAATTTGTGGCCAATAATGTAAATAACAGTGTCCAAGATGCGTGTTGGTTTTTTTAAATTTTAATTTGGTATAAAGGGTAAATATCTGTCAGATTGTTTATAAGTCACCACAGTATAAGTTACTTATGAGTAGGTTGACTCACTAGGTAGGTAAGTGAATGTTTTTATTAGAGCTTGGCGAAATTATGTTTTTAATATCATCATTTTATAATTTAAGTAAGTAAGTAAATGTTATTAGATATGCCTTTTAAATAGGTATATTTTACATACTGTTATTATAATATTGTGAAATAATATTATTATAACATGGTGACGCATGGTGAAATAATTAGAATGAAATATTTGATTTTTTTGTGTGATAAGTTTACTATTGTAATTTAAATAGAACAACTAGGGCGATACTTTCCTTTTCAACGAAATAAATGAACTTTAAATCTGCCGATCATTTTTACGATACGAGTACAATCCGATACATATCGTGTTTGCATGGATGGCGCCGGCAGGAGGCACTCTCATAGCCACTAAGCCACATAATGGGAATAAACGGGTGGAACGTTTTCAATGTTGCCAATTCCATCATCAATTCTCCCCCTTTATGGGCAATTGAAAACTCTGTTATATTCTCTTCGAATTTTATTATATTGGTATTGGCTACAGGTGTTCCCGAGCAGTTGTTCAGCACTTTATATCAGTTGGACTGCTTGCTGGTTTCCTACTTTTCTTAGGTAGAAATGATCTCAAATTATACCTATGTAATCTATTATTTTGTTGTGTTTACTGATATATTTATTTAAATTTACAGCGTTCACTTACATTAAAGGTAAATTGCAGTCTCGAAATTGTCAGTTTAGTTAAGAGTGAACGTTTAATTTTTCATTGAGCTCAAAATGACGTCGATATTAGATAAATTGCCATTCTACACAAGTGGTAAGTGCCTAATATTATAATTTTTACTTGGTTCTGAGTTTTTCGAAGCACATAGCGTAGAGGTGAACATGGAGAGAAAACTTAACTCAGTAGGACAGTAATGAGAGTGAATTTTGGAAAGTAGTAAAATTAGAGAACTTCGAAGAGAGATAGCTTCTTCATATTATACTTGGCGGGACTTTTTATGCCGCCCTATTTCCTGAGCGGCATTATCTAGGGACGACAAATCATATAAGAGAATGTTGTTCATGCCGACATGCTTACAGGGCGGCAACTTTTGCCACGGGCGGATCAAATGCATGCTACGCCACTATTGATGTTTTTATTTTGATAATAATTACTTAGTGCCTATTGTTAAGTAAAGCGTTTTTATAATCGTTGCAGCAAAAAACAAAGTGAAGTCATGGTTCATGCCAGAGGAACTTGATTTTAGCAAATTTAGTGGCGGTTTGATGAGAGCTATCATCACCACCACGATTGCTGAAGTGGGTATCTACAAGATGTTACAGCAAAACATAAGACATGGAGACTTGCCTAGTTATACGACTGGTAAGAATTGATTGGAATTAAATACTATGGCTATTGCTTTAGTTTTTCTGCTAAATAATAATAGCGCTGCTATGTTCAGGGTTTTTTTTATAATATAGGAGTAGCAGACAAGCATGCAGTCCACCTGATGGTAAGTGGCTACTGCCGCCTATGGACATCTGCAATCAACCCCAGGATGTGGTGAGGGAGACGTACTTTTCCGTGGCTTTCCAACTCAAGGGGAGTCCTCACACAACTGTGGCCGACTGCAGGTCCTTAAATTTTATGCTTTTTTGTTTAATTTTTTTGAAGACTCCGAGCAACGTATGAAAATCGCGTTAACTATTATACGTTATAATCGCAAAAACTACCAGTTGTTCAAGTTTTAGCCAATGGGCGATTAATAATATTGCCTTTCAGACGCCCTTATAATCGGCACATCGGTCATGGAAGCGTTACTGGGTCCCTTCTTCGCCTGGTACGGGATAAGGTCTCAAAGAACTACCCTCATAACTTGGATGTCAATACTGACAATCATATCGTTTACTTGGTACGCTGTTCCTGATATTAATTTTGGAGAGAACCCAGGTAAGTAGAAACAGAAGTTCCTTTTCTTTCTTTTTTCTTCTAAAAGTTTCGCGAATTTTGCTTTGTCTTTGTGCTGATTTTAATCAGAATCAGTAGATATAAGCATTTCCAAAATTATTGTATTTACAGACAGACAAACGGACAAGAAATTTTCGAATTTCTATGGTCTGGTTACATGTAAGTCTAAAACGAGCAGTCAAATTCTCAGTCATATTGTTAAATTCTCTTGAAGTATTTGTTTAAACTATGGTTAAAATAACGTGTTTTACTCCATATCGATTTTTTATTTCAGAAAACTGTTTCAGAAGCTTTATCTTTACTGGATATACATTAAATTCTATAACCAGATTGTTAATACTGAGTGTATCGTGTATAGTATTCTCCTTGACCAGGGTGGTATCTTTCACCCACGGCGCCGCTCATATGGACCGGCATGATCCGAAATATATGAGCCTGAATTACGGTAAGTATTCAAAGATGGTAAAAAGCCGACCACTTAAGAATATAGCCTATGTTACTCCCACAATTTAGACGAATCCAACGACAGACACCTCATATGTTAAAATCTGTTAAGCCGTTTATACATACACATGAGAAACATTACCCTCTGCAATTACTTACTTTATTACAGGAACCTTCGTCATAGCTCGTGTGGTGCCACTTATCCTTGGGGATAAAATAGCCACAACGGGAGTCGACGACTATAGTGGTTCACATATAAGAGGCCTTGTCATAGGGTGTGTTATTAATCTGGTACAGATAGTGCAAAGTATACCAAGAGATACAAGTGAAAAACCATTAAATAAAGAAAATGTAACAAATAATAAAGAAACGGATATAAAAGATAAAGATGAGGAAACGATAAAAGACGTTGAAGGAAAAGAAGGCGAAAATTCGTCGGGAAATGATACAGAGGCCAAGGCAACAAACGATGTTGTTATTGAAAATAAACCAGAAATAACAGAATTAACAGACAGCGAGAATCAAACCGAAATTGATACAAATGTGGAGCAACTTGTAGAAAGAGGTAATTATAAAATTAAAGATGCTAGAATCCTCTGTAGTTCGACTCAAGCGGCACCACCACCACACCTATTTTTAGTTTGAAGATTGTGGTAAGAGAGAAGTGTGGTAAGAGAGAACATTTCCGAAGAATTCCAGCTTAGTTCTCAGGGGTAGGGGCGCAACTGTGGCCGACCTCAGGTAGGAATCTAATCTTATCTGGGTTAATTACAGACGTTAATGGGCGTTAGTAACCATTTACCATGAGGTGGTCTGCATGCTCGTCTGTTTCTATAAAAAATCTTAGTAATTTATTCAATTTAGTTTTTAGGGAATTATATTTTATTTATTCTCTAATTATATTCGTTGTCATATTTTGTTATCTTTTCAGATTTCTGCTCTAGTTTAAAACGAGTGGTGACTAACAAATTAGTGATGTATCAGGCAGTTGCTATGGGTCTCATGGCAGCAGCGCTTTGGGGCTTCGCATATAATAATGATGAGATTGTTAAGGTCTGTTTATTTTTTAGAAATGCCTAAAATGTATACCTAGTTATTATCAGTTCCACTCATACATACATGGTTGGCATGGCTTCAAAATTTTATATCAATTATTACAGTGTTTAAATTAAAATGAAATAAGATAAAAATCAAATATCAATAAAAATTACCCTGTGATCTTATCAAAATGTGTTCAGATGTTTCAAATCCTAAGAAATCAGCGAGACAAATATATTTTTTAAAACCTTAAGGTTTTTAAGGGATGTTAAGGGCCTTTTTCCTGTCATGCAGATGCATGCCTACCCGCGTGACCCATAAACGACTAACGGCTAATTGACTCGCTGCATTATCTTAGTAACCTGTGTGTACAGCAGGTATGACAGGAAAAGTATCTGTGAAACGAACGGATACAGTGGTATGCATGCGGATCAGATCCGCGTGCGGGCACCCGCGTGACAAGATAAAAGCCCCACGGGATGAGCTAATTTTAGCTCTTTAAAATTGCGTGTTTTTATCGAAAAAAAATCATCCTTTTAAAAGCTTATTAACTGGATTTGTTATTACAGATAAAATTTTTAATTGATCCTAGAAGTAACTACGACAGTACAGCTGAACTTATTAGATACGTCTTTTTAGTTGTTTTAGTTCTGGTGAGTAATATTGTGGCTACTTATTTATATATTAAGCTTTATTTTTTGTTTTTAATCGTCTCCACTAAAAATATTTTTATAGGCTGTATTCCTTTTTTTTTCAGTATGCATCGACATTCTTTTACCCGCTCAAATTATCGAAAGAGTTCTTGAAGAAGGCTAGCAACATTGGCATAATTATGAG
Source organism: Epargyreus clarus clarus (assembly GCA_014595695.2). Lineage (NCBI taxonomy): Eukaryota > Metazoa > Arthropoda > Insecta > Lepidoptera > Hesperiidae > Epargyreus > Epargyreus clarus. Next base: position 11,857,958 of record JACTTY020000001.1, read on the forward strand.
CGGGATTGCCTGTTTTATCTATGTCGTACTGGTGGATTCTGGCGACTGCGCTAAAGGTATCGTGGCTGGCATGGACCACGACTCTTACCAACCCGTTGGATGTGGGGAACATCAGTTAGTAAAACTTATTATGTTTCCCGTTATCATTAATTTTTAATCCATGCGTTGCTACTGTCTTACTACTGGGCACAGGATTCTTCTCAGATTGAGAGGATTTAAGCCATAGTCGACTCTATTGGCCAAGTGCGTTTTGCCAAGTGATTTTTTTGTAGAAATCTCAGGGTTTCTCATGATGTATTCCTTCACCATTATTTTCCCGAAGTTTGCATAACGGACCTCTCGATCGCAATACCGAGTTTCAACCACTACGCTATCATTGCAAAGAAATGACGTCATTAAATTATGAATGTCTGTTTTAGGTGCAATCCCAGTTGGAAAGAGTTTTCACCTGTTTGTGTACCAGACTCGTTGTTAACCTTCTTATCTGCTAGAGAGGCGGGCTGCACTCAACAACACGAAATAAACGGTGTAATGTAAGAAATCTCAAATGTTGTTTCTTGTAGGGTCTTACGTATCCAGAAAATAGATAGATTTCTTAGAGTTAGTTCACATGCTAAAAAAGAAAAAATGTCCTTATAATGCGATATTCACAATTTATTTCACAAGTTACAGCTTTTTGTAGTGTGTAAGTTGTTTTCCTGTACGAATTTTGCCGATCTGTTTTCTGGCCAGCAAAATGTTACGTCGGAAGCGGCACAATAAGGAGGCGGCAAAATTAAAACAAAGAGAGCAATATAAAATCTTAGGGGGACAGTATGTAGTGTAGATCATATTGCCGTTTATTTGCCGCCTGCTGTCACCTGAAAGGGCGGCAAAATATATTTATTTGAATGTTGCCAGGGTATACGTACAGTGTGCGTGTTCAGGGACATCACTTTATTCCATCGCAACGGTAGGTGCTTGCAGTGACGTCAACTGCACGCCATCCTACCAACTCCACTTGCTGCTCTTCTTGTGTGTGGCCATCGCTACCAGTAAGTTTGATTTAAAGTTTTTGTTTTATTATAGAAGTAGAAACTGAGTAATCCACCTGATGGTAAGTGGCAACTACAAATGGATATTTTTTAAATATTAAAGTAGTTATGGTAAGTAGCTATTGCCGCCCATAGATATCGGCAATGAACCTCAGATAGAATTAGAGTCCTACTTAAGGTCGATCACAGATCCATTGATGCCACTGAAGACTAAATTAGAACTCGTAGGCCCTAGCTATCAAATTTAGATCTTTGGTACATAAAAAATCTTGAATTTCGACCTTTATAATAATACTACTGTTATAAGACAGAAATAGGTGCTTATGCCGATTACAGGCCTAGCATCATTGTCCTTTCTACCAATATTCACAGAAATAAACTTGATGTTATTCTAGACCCCATACAATCATTACCACCTACCATTACAACATTTAACAAATTAATTCGTTTCACAGCAATCTCCCTTCAGGCGCAAGGCTTATTGGTCCTTCGAGCCGTGAACCCTGTTGACAGGTCCCTTGCAATGGGTGTTGCCAGCTCTATCGTAACAATTTGCAGCTTTGTTGGGGCTCATCTGGCTTATACTGCTTTGCGAGGTAAGAACTGTGTGTTTTTGATGTGAAACATCTATAGCCGCACGTAAAACCGATTTCTGGCGTGGCGACGCATGCCGTACGCTATACGATGGTATATATATACAGTCTAAATGCAGCAGTGTACGGTGTGGCGACGCGTCGCCATGCGCAATCGAATTCAATAAATAGTCATCGTTATCTGGAAAAAAATCGTAATATTTTATTTTATCATTATGACATATTTAGTTCCTATCACAATATGTTCTTTTCTGCATATTACTTTTACAAAATAATGTCGATGTTTCACATCTGCCAGGCGTCCCGTGACGGCTCACATTTTTTTTTAATAGTAATAAAATATTGTATAATAGGGTTAAAGATGAATTTAGTGAAACTATAATTTAATAAGTTGTGAATACAATTAAATTAATTTATATCACGGCGTGCGTAAATTGACGTTTTACGCACGCTTCGCGTGCGCAAAACCCCAATTTCCGACCCCGTAATATAAAATTTTATACAACACGCGGACGAAAAATGTTTTTCTGACTCGTGTGATTGCAGTCCTCGCCTGCGGCTCGGCCTGCAAACTCACACTTGTCAGAAAAAAATTTTTCGTCCTCGTATTGTAATGTACTATTATATTTTTATGTTAGAAAAAAAGATAAATACATTTTTCTGAGAAGACTTTGTACTATAATGTACTAGTTTGCCTCCGTTTTGATAAAGTATCAATTGTAGTTTTGCCCACGGTAGGCTATTTTAACATTAAAGTAAGGAAGTAAAGACGTCGCCAGTCAATGGTTTGTATTTCTTCAGCTATTCCCCTAGGCTACGGCAAAACGGAGATATCAAATGTGTGATATGTTTTTTGAATAGCTAGGTGGGAAGGGGAGGGAGCAGTTTGCCCTTCGTTAGCGACTACTTTACCAACATAATAAAACAAACTACCCGTAATAAACAAAATTTATATTTTTTTCAGAGCACACGTGTCTATGGTTCGAAGACGAGCGCTGTCATCTTCAAAACGAAGTCTTCCCGTACTGGGTGGGCTACAGCAGCGCTGGGCTTGCGTTACTCTCAGTCATCTGCAGCCTGTTAGCTTGGAGGGCACGGGACAAGAGCGACGAACAAAGTAACGAAACCAAAACTGACGAAAAGAAAACAAATTAATTAATTCTATATTTTTGTCGATCGAAAATAATAAATTACCACTTATGATGATTTATATGTTTGTGGTATATAGTTTTATATTGTTAAAAATTGTTGTTTTTTATTCTTATAATAAAAATACCAAAGATGTGTACTTAATCACTATAGTGTAATAAGTAATATGAGAAACATTAATAACGCCATCTATTTTTGCACCAGTATAGCTTTTATAACGTGACTTTTAAATTATTTTTAAATAAATTTATTTTGTGAAATTTTATTTCATTTTGTTATACCTTTCTACGTAAACTTTTACAATAGATAGAATATAGATAGGTAGAATATTCTTTATTGCACACTTCAATAGAACAGAACATTAATAAACAATTATATAAGTAAAACGGATGCAATATGCGGCCTTATCGCTAAGAAGCGATCTCTTCCAGACAACCTATGCATGGACAAAGTAAAGAGGATAGTGAGGAAAGTGGGAAGTGTGTGTGAACAATACAACTCTACCTAGTGCGATGATGAACATTTGTACTGTAATCTAGCCCAGAAAGAATTAAAGTCTTGTCTGAGTGCCAGTGGCTGACGAAAGTGTCGGAGGCCGGGGGTGGAAAGATGAATGGAGGTCTCCAGTGCTAAAAGTTCGCCTGTGATTCGGTGAACATTTTTTTTTAGCTGACGGATACGCATTTCATAGATTGTCAGGTTCTGACAAGCTTTTTAACACGCTTTTATTAGCTTGGGTCGTATGTATGTATGTACGTAACAAAGTAACGAAATCTTTGATTTCCCGATTTCTATCCACTTGACCGTTCAGGTTAATTCAAAATTTTGAAAAAATATCAAAAAACGAAGACAATACACGATTTTAGTAATTTTGTACCATTGTCCTTATCAACATCCTCAGGACTAACGATTTTCGAGGCGAGAGAAAGCGCCTTAGAGAAAGTTCACGCAAAGTTACTAGATTGATTTTTAGTTTTGAAAAATAATAATGTTATTTTCCTATAACTCAAATGTACTGAAACATATCTATAATGCCATCTTGTAGAATGATTTATGTAGATTTTTAGGATTCCGTACTCAAAGGGTAACACGGAACCCTCTACTGTCTGTTCGTGAGTCACAGGGCTTTATCTCTTAAACCGTAACAGATAGACACTTGATTTTTTTACAGACGATGCATAATGATGGCCGTTATAACAACAAATACTAAAAAATAATAAAACAAATATGGTTCAAAAACTAAAAAGCAAAAGCGTGTTTTTTACCTTAAGTCTTTACCTTTACCTTAAGCCGCTTGAGCTCAATGCTTATTTGGGTGCTTAACGTCTCGTGTCTCAACCATCAAAGCAGAACATAGCCGCGTTTAACTTGCTCTTACAATGTAGATACATAGGTGAGGCGGCGCTGCCTCGAGAGAACCAAAAATGATTCTACTACTTTTGGATGGTAGATTGGATAAGTATGGTCCACGTGATCCGTGGCCCGCTGCGAGCCTCTTGTTATTATATATTTTTTTATATAAAATAAATAGAAATATAAAATAAAGCATTTTATTTAATAAATAATAGGTATATCACAAGAATAACTGGCCACCAGTTACTACGCTTATATACATACTTAAATATGTATTTACCAACGTAAACGTGCTATCATTAAAATAATTATTTAACCATTTTCTTGCAAATCACTTCCGTACATAAGTACTTTGTTTTTTGTGATTTTAATACATAACTATATATAAGTATAATAGGTGCTTACATACAAATGACGGACATTATGTGGTGAATACAAACCATATAAAGAACATAGGTAGCCGGAGCCAGGGGTTAGCAGTGTTCAACCCTTTCATCCCCTTTGAAATATGGGGGTTTGGGGGGTTTTGCCGATCTCTTTAGAAATAAGCTGATTAAAAAATATCTTCTTTAACAAATAAATGTGTTGTAATTTGTTACTTTCTTAGTTATTACTTCTACAGTCTCACTTCAAAAAGGGAATTTCAATATTTGAATGCGAAAATTAGTCATGATTTTTTAAATCCATTTATAATGCAAAAGTCCAAGCTGCAAAACAAAACGTTTTTGACAATTATCACCTGATTGTCAAATTTAAATGTCAAAGTCAAATTTCGGCGTCTACCTCACAACAAGTGTTCGTGTTTTCTACGTATTTTATAATTAACAGCGCAATGGCCGATAGCAGGGAAGCCGCGAAGGTAAATTATCTGTATTCTTATCATAGGCGTGTTTCATTGAGTGCGTATTGACTGTAAACACTTATGATATTGTTTATCGCTCTGACCTCTAAGCGTAAAGGTCGTGGAGGTCTGTTATGTACTAGCGATATATAAACAACGAACGTTGGTTAGAGATTTAAAAATCGAATTTAGTTACTTACCTACATTTTTTATGAATTTAGCAATACATAATACTATATTATTCGTATGTTTATGTCATAAACTTGTGTAAAACCTACGTACGTAATATTTTCAGATGAATTTGCGTCTTAATGATAGCTAGATTCGCTAAAGTATCAATCATTCATTGGTTTCAACAGACAGACATTTAATTATGTACAGTAATTTATCTTTTTTAAATAAAGAAAGGCCCTTTTTTATATGAATTTCATGTAGGTAGGTATGTAGGTACATCATAATAAAATAATTAAGCCTTTTAATGCATATTTATAGCAACAACAAAAATATTAATAAATAAAACTAATATCTTCTTCTAACACTCAAATAATCTGGTATTTTTGCATGTTCTGAAAATATTTAATTGATATATCTAAAATTATAACTTACAGGCCGATGACAACAGATTGAAGCCTGCGGTAAGCTAGAATATAGAAAAAAATGTGATTAATACTCTTTTTTGCCTAATATATGTACTAGTGAACCATACTCAATTTGAGACATGAGGTGGTCAAAATGCTGATGATTTATTTCTAGTGGATTGGTTTCTTTATATGCTTTATTATATTTATACATATTTTGGTATTCGGTATTAACTACACTAGACTGTTTCAATTATAGGATTTCGTGCAATGGGCACAATATTAATACATTATTATATTTTTTGGTATCTACTATAGTCAAAATAACACAGATTGCAATAACATGAGATGGGTGGTTTTTCTTTTTACAGATAACTACAAAAAGTATAAAACTTTATTGTTTTGTGTACTTTCTTGTAATGATTATATTACAAGAATATGCCTGAATATGTAGAAATGAAACAACTGAAAAATATGTGGCATTTTTATTAATTTTGAGTTACTTTAAAGTTCAATTAATCTTGTTTAGTACTTATTGTCAAATTTAATAATTATTAATTAAATTTTTCTTTTTTTGTAGTAATAATTAATAAGTAGTTGCCTTGTGCTTATTTCAAAATTATTTAATTTTAAACAATATTTTGGAGTTCAATTAGTATTGTAATTATTTATATTGTTTAGTACTTACTAGCAACATTTTTAGTGTAGAAACAGCTGATAGTGTGCATGAAAAATTAATAAATCAATATTTTATCTATTCTACTACTACAATCAATATAACTTGCATGATTCTTAAAACAACTAACCTACTAAAATTATGTTATTTTTTATTAGAAATAATATTTGTACTGTTTCTGTTATGTAGTCTTTTTCTTAGTGATAAAATTGGGTTTCATAGTAATGTCACATTCTTTTATTATTTATGGTTGCGAAACTCCTGTCTGGGCTAAGTAACTAAAGACAATGAAGAATCTTTACCTCACACATAACACCTTATAGAAAAAAAATATAGTACATACAAGAGTGATAACCACATAGGAGTATGACTTGTATTGTATAGACATTGTCTCAAGTACCTGGCAAATATATAGAATTATATACAAATGCTATAGTCATCCTGAGTTGTGGATTATTAAGTATACATATAAAGCTGAGTTGTCAATTTTTATCACTAATCATTTGATTTGATTATGTACCAAAAATGATGAAATTTGATGACAAGTTGCTATAGATGATGATTGATGGTAATTGTTAAAACGAGCATGATATTGGAATTATTATTTTCATATCTACTTAGAGTTAGACCAAGGACATAATGTAGTAGCATTTAGAAACTCATCATGACATGTTTATTGCCTAAACAATATATAATCAAAGATCTTTGCAATAAATATTTTTATTACCTTTTGTGCACAAAAATAAAGTAATTTATTACTTTATTTGTTCCAAACATTCATTGTTATAAGTTATACCTATATTTTTGGCGGACTTGCGTTTGTAGGTAGTTTGTAAAAGTGGAGTTCTTCAAGGTGGTGTCTGTTCCACATCTTTTTTCAGTTTTATATTATAGTATTAGTTATTTTAAGTACATCTGTGTGCACAGCTGATATACATCTATGTCTTACCTACTTTTGTAAGATAAGTAAGCAAAGATAAACTATGGGTTATTAATATTCTCGAGTTTAATTATACTATAATTCAATCCAAACGTGGGTGTTATATCAGTACTCTATCTGTAAAGGGCCGGAAGCAGTTGTAGTATTTGTTCGTCCCTAATACAAAGTTAAAGTTGCTAAAATATCGTTAATATCATCGTGAAGTGTTATAACCATGGATTTATTACAGCAGGTAATATTATTGTTTTACTTTAAGCTTCTTTAAAAAGTGAAACTGTACTAAGTATTGAATGAATTCTTGCAATAAATAAATTTCATTTCATTTCATGAATATTTGATCTTATGAATATTTTTGTGTGAAAATGTTTATTACTTTAATTTTTGAACTTAAATAAAGTTTGACAACTAATATTCAATTTCTTTTCGGCGCGTGTTTTGGTTTTGCCAGGAAAGAAAATAATAGACCTGAAGAAAAGGAATTCCTCAATTTGACTGTAATTATACTAACTCGTTAAATTAAAAGTATTTTCACATGTAAAATGGTTTAGTTAACCACTTACTTTAGTTCAGTTATCTAGCTTTTTATTGTTTTTACCACCTCATTAATGCCCGGAGTACGCATTGATAAACTATCTGAACTATCTGAAATTATTATATAATATCGTCAACTCGTACTTGAGCGTATCTGCGGCAGTCAGTACTCAGTGTTTCCCGCGCATCACTCCCGCGCTTAGGTTGACAGTTCCATTTTCAAATTTATTTGTGTCTGTGGTGATTTTTGGTTTATTATTACGCAAATAGCGGATTTATTTTTTTATCCATGGATTTGTTGAGCAAGGTAATTTTGTTTTAAATTTATTATGCCGTAATATACTCGTATCATTATGGTATTTTTCGAATTTGACGCTTATTATAGAATATAGATATAGAAACGTAACTATAAATATATTTTGAAAGGTATAAATAGTTATTTACTTGTAAATGTGACTTAAATAATTAATGGAAGCCAAATGCTATAAAAGAAAAAAATATGGAAGTTAATTTGACTCACACAACACACCATAATTTTGAAAAAAAGTTTATCTTTATTTATTAGAAAATCTTGGAAGTCACTTTTACACTATTTAATGCCATCCATTACTTGATACTGCAATCGGAAATTTTTAAATCCCAAAAAACTATAACTATAATTCTGTATTAATCTCACAACCAATCATTTTTACACTTTTTTATTTTACTTTTTCTTTTAAAATAACTGTTTAAACTGTAAATATTTTAAAGTTTATAGTAACTAGTTTGTTAGTTATCTTTTATTTATCATTTTAACAGCCTTTCTAAATAGTTTCTGTAATAAAAATACCTAAATGAACCAATAAAGGCTTGTTCAGTTGCTATTGTCATCAGTAATCTATTTGTTTAAATTGTTTAAACAGATTACGGCTCATTTTTTTGTTTATACAAATGTCGGTTACAGTCTCAGATCAAAAATAATTTACAATCTTTTGAACAATGTATGGTAGTGTAGAAATTACAAATATTTATGTTATACCAAATATACCAAATGCTTGTCATTTGCACAAAAAGCCCCATAAGTAACATAACTTCAAATTACAGAAATATTATAAAAAACCCGACTTAAAAATATAGCCAGTATTATTCCCACAATTTAGATGAATCCAACGACACCTCATATGTTAAAATCCGTCAACCCATTTTGGCCACAGTGCGTGTTAAAAAATGAGACTTACCTACTGTATGTACGTACATACATACACACATATATACATTGACAAATATTACCCTCCCAGTCGGATAAAAACTTGTGTTAAAGGCGTTGTCTTCTTGTTTTGGTCTGAAGTAACTGTACAGACATACACGTGCAATATTGACTTAATTGCATTCTTATCAGCTTGAGTTTAATGTCTATGATGCTTTCGTTAACTGCTATCTATACTTAAATAAATAATATTATTTGCTTGGGTGACATTTCTAATTGATATTTAACTTTAATAAAAATTAAAAAAGAAAATAATAATTTGTATGGCATTCGCGTTCTAAATGTTTAATGGTTGAAACATAGATTAGTAAAGATACTTCGCCGCCTTGAAATTGAATGAAGCCACAAACGGCTTATTTTAGTAAGTTCTTTTTTTTAATTCTTGACAAATAATAACATTTTTAGAAAAAAATTACGAATTTATAACTAATACTGCGTAATTTACGTAATAAATAAATATTTATTTAAAATATTTTAGGGACATTTTAGCACGGAGACGTGGCAAAACTTTTTTACGCAACTATTTCAATACTCAAAACTGGGTACATTTTCTTGTTAGGAGTAATCTTTACTAATCTATGGATTGAAAATAAAATTGTTATTTAAAATGAATAAGACAAAAAAATATGAAACAGTTGTCAAAACAATACCATAAATATAAATATAGTTTGTACTTAAATGTAGATTATGCAAACATACACTTTATACGAGTGTAAAAAATAAAACGTTAAACGATAGTACGTAATCTATGAATACTATCAAATATCCGGTTTGAATTTGGAATCGCTTTCAACGTTAACTATTTTAGACACATGATCTTATTGAGAAAAAATGATTTTCAAATAGAGATATTTGGTTAAAATTGGTGTAAAATTGTAATTAATAAAATACGCCAAGTGCGAATCGAAATGGCACACGAAGGGTTCCGTAACATAAATTATCATATTAACATAACTATAGAACATTAGGGTTCAAGAGATAGACAGCCCTGTGACAGAAGGACGTACAACGTAGGCTTAATACTTGGATCCTTTTTTTACCTTTTGAATGAAGAATTCTAAAATTTGGCAAATATCTGTCCTGATCCTGATGAGTCACTGAGTTTCTTAAAAATAAATAAGTAAACATATTTAACGTTTATCACAATAAACATTAGCTTATTTAACGAAACTGCTTAACTTTAATTACAGTAGTTATTGTAATATGCAAACATTATGCAAATATAGTTTATTCGTATGCAAAGTCCAAATGTCTTGTCAAACCAATCGTTACCAAGGCTGTGGCAATTGCGTCGTTATAGAAGATGAATACCAGTTCAAACTGGTTATTGATTACCCACGTGGGTAATAGTATACACGTAGTTTCTGGTTTGATGCTCGGTTAAGCAAACTTAAATAGGTATTCTTCTTTGTCGAAAATAATACTTTTAATAAATATAATGATTTTGATTGAACAAACTTAAAAAACTAAAGGTTTTATAAAAGTAGCAAAAGAGCATGCAGTCTATAAGATGGTAAGTGGCCACCCATGAATATCTACAGTCAATCTCAGATAAAATTAGAATTCTACCTGAGGTCGCCTACATATGCGATAATGCTCCTGAGGACTAATTTGGAACGCCTCGAACGCGAATAAGAAATTATGTTTTAAATTCGTCAACCCATTATTGCGCCACTGTAGGCACAGGTCTTCTCTCAGAATGAGAAGAATCAGGCCATAGTCCAAGTGCTTATTAGTAGACTTCACAAACCTTTTATATTTTTTAGAGATATCTCAGTTATGCAGGTTTCCTCACGATGTTTTCATTCACGTTAAAACAAGTGATAATAAATTTCTAATACGCACATAACTTTGAAAAATCAGTGCGTGCCTAGGATTTGAACCTCGGACCCCTCGTTCGAGAGGCCGAGTTTCTAAACCATTAGGTTTCTAATATTACATTGGCCCGCACAAATTTGTCCTACGCCAAAACTATACTCTGTTTTTTTAAACGCGCTTAAAGAAGTGTAACTTCTACAAACCTGTTTCATAGTACATTTATAAAATAACGAAAATGATGTAGCTATTTATGAGGTCGTTTATTTAACTATGTTCCTTACTTCTTTATCATAGTGACACGGCTTACTACTTTAGAATTTCGTAGTCACTTTAGCTTCAACACATTACCAAATTCACTGGTGGCTGCGTTGTCTGTTAGTTATTTTTACTTTTATTAAGTAGAAGGTGGTTCGACTCTGGAAGCAGCACCATTTTGTACCTATTTCTGTCTTATAACAGTAGGTTCTGGTTTGAAGGGTATGATTAGACCTACGTACTATCCGAGGCGTTGCAACTTAGTCCTCAGCGTTAACGAATCTGTGGCCGACTTCAGGTGAGCGATCTTATCTGGGGTTATACATACGATCATCTCGTCACGTCTGTTACGTCATTTTTTATAATATAGGAGTGGCAGACTAGCATGCGGTCCACCTGATGGTAAGTGGCTACTGCCGCGCATGGACATCTGTAATCAACGAACGCGGGGCCGTTGGCCGGGCGGTTCGAGCTCCCACCCTTTTAGTCGCCTCTTACGACAGGCAGGGGATACCGTAGCCCTATTCTTGTCCCGGAACTACAGGGATACCTCGCCGGGTTCGGCCACAGATGCGTCACTACTCCTGAGGACTAAGCTGAAATGCTAGGTACTAGGATTCCCCATGTTGTGGCTGTAATGGACACACAAAGACGAATGCACAGACTGCCAGACCCAAAACAGAAATCTAAATAATTTCCTCATTTATATATCTGTCTGGCCGGGGATCGAACCCGGAACCCTGTGCACGTCAGACTTGTATGTTTGACAGGATGGACAGGCGGCATGGGTCGCTGACCTTCCGGCTGGAACAGGTGCTCTCGGGACATGGTTGTTTCGGGAAGTACCTGTGCCGCATAGCCGGAAGGGAGCCAACCACCCAGTGCCACCATTGTAGCTGCGACGTGGACACGGCGCAGCATACACTGGAGGAGTGTCCTGCATGGGACAGCCAGCGCCGTGTACTCGTCGCTGCTGTGGGGCCAGACCTCTCGCTCCCCGCCGTGGTAAAAGCTATGGTCGGGAGCGACAGGTCTTGGAAATTAATGAAATTCTTCTGCGAGGATGTTATCTCGCAGAAGGAGGCTGCGCGAGGGAGAGAGAGAAATCCTCAGACCTCCCTATCCGCAGACGGAAAACCGAGCGTAGGAGAAGGGCTCCCCACGTCTCCTACCCCCATAACGGAGGCATTGGCGTAGGACAGGGGGGTGTCCTATGTCAAAAACATCATAAGCCTCGAGGTGGCGCGCGCGTTGTTCCCACGCAGGCAGACGCCGTCTGGACCGCGGATGCATTCGGCATAGCGTACCCGCAGTCCCGACGAAGGGCGTACAGAGGAACACCGTGGGGTTTTAGCCGGTAGGAGTTCGGCATATCCTCTCCGCTGCCCCCGCGGCTGAGAGGAACCCATGACGGGTTTCCCCAGGAAAAAAAAGACTTGTATGGTGACCGCTCCGTCAGGCGGGTCGACTTAGATAGAATCGTATCCTGTCTGGGTTTAATACCATTGTTGGCAGCGCCCATTGACTATCAGGTGGACTGCATGTTAATTCGGTTGAAAAATAATCTTCCGTCAATTTTAATATGTAATTTTTTTTTGTTTTTTTTATAAAATAGGAGTAGCAGACGAGCATGCAGTCCACCTGATGGTAAGTGGCTACTGCCGCCCATGGACATCTGATATCAACCCCAGATAGGATTAGATATTCCTACCTGAGGTCGACTACAGATGCGCCGCTACCCCTGAGGACTAAGCTGGAACGCCTCGGAAAAGTCTGTCTCCCTTACCACACCCTTCAAACCGGAACACAGCAGCGCCTAACACTGCTGTTATTAGGTTGAAATAGGTGTGGCGGTGGTGCCGCCGGAGTCGAACCACAAAGGGTACTACCTTCAAATTAATAAAATTCATTTAAAATTTAAATTGTTACCTTCCTATGTAACATTAGTAACAAGGTAACAACTCTACTTTTGATAACAATTCGCTATCAGTTTACGTTCAATTCAGTTGTCAACCGCCTGTTGGCACGGACGGACATAGCGTTATATTAGGACTGACGAAAATATTGTTATAACAATAATTTGTGATATTTGTAATTTGTGTAATATAGTGACGTTGTGTTTATCGTGTGTTTGGTTGAATAATGCCGGAGGATAGGGATTTTATTCGGTCTTGGGTATGTTTTTAAAATTTGGATACTAAAAATATGTTTTTACTATTTCTTATAATATTATTTGTGAGTTTATTCGTATTTCTGTTCTTATAAGGCAACGACAGTGTTATAGTCAGATAGGTAGATATAATTATTTACTCAAAAACTTAAGCACAACATATTTTATACTATAATTATAATAACAAGTGAATATATACTTAATTAGTTACGTACCTGACAAGAGTACTTTTGTATGTACAAAACACAATTAATGATAATTCTTAAATAATGCCATTTAAAATTGCAAAAAATCCCTACTTTGTATTGGTCTGAATGGTGTGCTAAGGGTTTTCCCTTATCCCTTTACAAGATGTGTTACAACTTAGTCCTTAGGGGTAACAATTAGCAACGCATCTGTGGTTGACCTCTATATCAACTCAATTCTATTTGGGGTCAAGTATAGATTGGCCGGCGCTACCACAAACAAAAATGACCAGACAAATGTTCGGACAATGATGAATGATCTTGAATTTGATCATCGTTGCGTTTTTACCCTTGAGAAATAAGTGAGATATCCGCATTTGAAAATACGTTATTTTAAGTGTTTTAACGTAATCCGAAATTATTGCCTAGAATTAAAAAAATTAAACCTATGCTTATTACTAACTAATGTTTGTCAAATTAACTTTTGAACGGACTCAAACTTTCTCGAATGTGCAGAATAGGCTCCAATCTCCTTTACCACACCTTTAAAAAAGACCACAGCAGCGCTTAACACTGCTGTTATTAGGGTGAAATAAGTGTGGCGGTGGTTCCGCCAGTCGAACCATGAATGGTTCTACCAAATGGTTTATAGTTGTACCAGTTAGTTGTTAGAGCCCTTTGTGGTTCTACTTCGGAGGCATCAGCGCCAAACTTGTTTATACTTAATATCAGCAGTGCTCTGGGCTGATGTTCTCCGGTTTGAAGAGTGTGGTACAGGATATATAATTGTACGACGCGTTCCAATTTAGTCCTCAGGAGTAGCACTGCATCTGTGGCCGATCTCAGATGGGACGGTAGGTAGGTTATCTTATCTGGGTTGAATACAATGTGGACTGCATGCTCGTTTCCCAAGTCTACGAGTATTTTTATATAAACTTACTCAGACATGTAGTGTGATATCCAAATGACCTCTACTGTACCGAGGAAAACATTTTAATGTTTTTTCCTCATAAATTATTCTATTCATTTTTACTAGTACATGTGTACATGATGACGTAGCATTGTATTAATCTTCAACTATGAATGGTGTATGTAATTAAATTATCATTAATTAAATTAAGTTGTAAATTATATTTCTTGTTATGAATTGCTATAATTAACGACTGGCTGTTTTGCGATTTGTTTGAAAACTTGAGCCGAAAAAAGTATTAAATCTAATAAGTACACAATAATTAATACGGACAATTATTTTAAGTTACCCATAAAAATATCAGAAATCATTGTCGATATCTGAAAATAAATAAAGTCAAGTCAATATTTAAATAACTACCCATTTTGGTAGTACTAAATGTACTTTTGTAATAAATATTTTTTTTTATTAATAAAATAAAAACAATATATTTATTAATAATAACTTTATATTAATTATATATGAGTATAGAACGATAACACTGTAGCTTTCTTGCTTTTCCTGTCACACGGGTTTCTGTTCGGATCAGGTCCTGCTTGCATACGACATGCACCTTTTAGTTTCTTTTTTTTATAATATAGGAGTAGCAGAGTATGCAGTCCACCTAATGGTAAGTGGCTACTGCCGCCCATGGACATCTGTAATCAACCCCAGATAGGATTAGATATTCCTACCTGAGTTCGGACACAGATGCGCCGCTACCCCTGAGGACTAAGCTGGAACGCCTCGGAAATGTATGTCTCCCTTACCACACCCTTCAAAACGGAACACAGCAGCGCCTAACACTGCTGTTATTAGGTAGAAATAGATGTGGCGTTGGTGCCGCCGGAGTCGAACCACAAAGGGTTCTACCACCATCAAACTTTACGGTCATGTGTGCCTCACGCATACGGCCCGCAAAAAAAATAATAGAGCGAATCAACACGCGTGCGGGGAGACCACGCTTTCGTGAGACATAAGTACACACGCGTGAGATGAAAAGACTATAAATAAAGTAACTACGTATAATTTAATTCAGTAAACATTGTTATACAAAAATAAGATCTTGCGTATAAGGGTCTTAACAAAAGAAATAAATTACATAAAATTAAAAACGTGAAATATTATAAGAAATAAATATTAATTTGAACAATGAAGTAGATAATTATTAAATAAATAAATGCAATAATTAGCGATAAATGTGCAAATAATAATAATTAAAATAAAAAAACAATTAAAATAATAAATAATTCATGTGTTTGTAATAGTGAGAGAATAAATGTCTTTTTCATTTTTATTTATTTTATTTTATCGTAATCAAGTCATATTCCTCGTGCATTTTAATCGCCTCGCTCAATCTATATGAGGATCAAAAGCCGTCAATTTGGTTTGCAATATTTATAAACCCAAGTCATTTATTACTCGTGCAGTAAATGATGTTGACTGCGAGATAACGCAGGATATTTATAACTCTGAATGATTATCGCGTATCTCGTATACATAACAATCAGTTCTGTATGTACTGTTCAAACATTAATATGAATGAATATTATAAAATACAACGTTGTTCCTTTGTTTGTGCGCGTATAAACTGAGATTAAGGTACATAATTTACGAGTTTTTTTTTTTATAATGTAAGAGTAGCAGACGATCATGCAGTCCACCTGATGGTATGTGGCTACTGCCGCCCATGGACATCTGTAATCAACCCCAGATAGGATTAGATATTCCTACCTGAGGTCGGCCACAGATGCGCCGCTACCCCTGAGGACTAAGCTGGAACGCCTCGGAAAAGTCTGTCTCCCTTACCACACCCTTCAAACTGGAACACAGCAGCGCCTATCACTGCTGTTATTAGGTAGAAATAGGTGTGGCGGTGGTGCCGCCGGAGTCGAACCACAAAGGGTTCTACCACCTTCAAAGTGATACCCGTATCGGCAATAGTCGCCGACTGTCACCGGCGCGGCGACCATCGGTCATGGTTGCCACTGCGACGTTGTCTACATGCGTGTTTCAATCGCATGCGTGTCTCAACTGGATGCGTGTCTCGATTGCATGCGTGAATTAAGTAGTTACAGTCTGCGTTTCGTGTGAGTGGCTTAGGCTTATGATGCGAGTAAGCAACGCGGACTCAAATTATTTGGTACAAAAAAATACCCCTTGTATTGGTATGGGTCTTCTAATCCAAGGTTGTTAAAGGCGGGTCCAAAATCAGTAGCGTGGTCGGAAACACTGATGATGAAAGAAAAAATCACCATGTCCCTAATTTTTTCGCACCCTACGGTGAGATCTGGAATAAAACAAAAATGGTCTCTCTGTTTGAAGAATCTATGCTAGAGAGGATCTGTAGTCCCCCCCCACTCATCTTCCTTATTAATTTAATACTGATATTAGTTATTAGGTTCTTAATTCATTTCGTATGCATCAAATCAATTTCAATATACCACGCTCGCATCAGTTTAACAATCACACATGGTCAAATCAATTTGCCTCAATGAAACAATAGTCATGTCCAATGATTATTATTTTTTATGGTTTCCTCCGTGCACGCCCGTGCAAGATATGATGGTTATGCATGAGCTGCACCGCTCCGCCACACGAGCCGGAGCGGTCACTATACCGGTCTGCGCAGAGAATCCCGGGTTCGATCCCCGGCCAGAGAGATATCTAAATGATGATTTTAGGTGTCCGTTTCTGGGTTTGGGTGTTTGTGTATTGTCTATGTGAGTCCATGGCACCCACGACAGGGAATCCTAGTGTGGGGCCGTGAGTGTAGAAAGCATAGATTGTTTAATCATAGCAATTAATATGCAGTTTTTGTTTATGCAGGTTTATAATATGCAGGTTTTATTTTTTTGTCATTTAGCGTGGCGTTAATTTGTAGAGGTCCAGATTCGATTCCCGATTAGGCATGTAACGTTATGTAAATAACCCAATTAATATAATCGTTTGCCTGCCAAAAAACTAAAATTGTACGGTATTTCTTGTACGGCAGATTAATGGTAGAGTGATTACGAAATATTTTTATTAATAAGGTTGCAAATAACAGCTTTAGTTTTATTTTCTGAGTCTGGGAGTTCCTCTTTGTTATATTTGTTGTATGTTTTGCCATAATACAAATATATTTATTGTAGAAAACGAGATATCTCTGAATTAATTTTAAAATTATACACAGACACTTCAATATAATTTATTTTTATAGTTAGTTTGGTGTCTGGAGTCTGGGTGTTCCTCTTTGTTATATTTGTTGTATGTTTTGACATAATACAAATATATTTATTGTAGAAAACGAGATATTTATGAATTAATTTTAAAGTTATACACAGATACTTTAATAGAATTTATTTTTATAGATATCATTTTTCACAATATTTCTATGAAGGAATATTGGAGTATTTCTCATTAAAATAATACTGTAACTAATATTCTACAATCCTTTTAATCTACATTTCAAGTACAATGCAATTTATTGAGGAAAATCCCGCTACAAGTCTTGTAATATGCAGGTCGCGTGCTAAGGGCTATTGACTAACACTATTTACGTCTTTTTATTATGATATTAGGTGGCAGAGGAGCATTCAGTCCACCTGACGGTAAGTGGCTACTGCTCATGGACATATGTAATCACATGGATCTCTGACGGAACACAACCGGAGTCTTCCAAACGCGATGCCCCTATTGGGCTCTACCCTGAGTGGAGCAATTTACGCTCCTCCCAGACCATTTGGTATTTACAATGGTATGCGACCTCGTATACCGCCGTTCTTCCCGGGACTGCTTGCTGGACGGTTCGAGCTCCCACTTGCCGACGGCAAATCCGGAAGCCCCCTTTTAGTCGCCTCTTAGTACAGGGGACCGTAGCCCTATTCTTGTCTTGGGACCACAGTGACAAGCAGAAGTGCACCTAATATTTTTGCACAATTGTAACGCTTTCTACACTCATAGCCCCACACTGGATTCCCTATGTCATGGGTGCTATGGACACATACAGGGACAAATATACAAACACCTAGACCCAGAAACAGAAACGTCAATTCATCATTTAGAACTGTCTGGCCGGGGATCGAAGCCGGAACCTCTGCGCGTCAGACCGGTATAGTGACCGTTCCGTCATGCGGGTCAAAATTACAATATCGAACATTACAGTGCCTTTTAAGCAAAACAGTGCACTAATTGTAATAAACGTTACAGACACATTATCAAAGATCATGTGTTAACGTATCACATATCTAACGCGTGTTACGTATTTTTAAGTAGCGAGCATGCTATCCATTACGTGGTCACCGCCGCTCGTGGAGATTAACCAAATAGTAAGAACATTGTAATATGATATTTGGAATGTGCTACGAACTCGTTAAATAATTACTTTGTTAATACAGTTTTCTTAATGTCCAACGGCACCTCATAAATGTTAAAAGCTATTAATGCATTTAGGTTTCAGCACATCGTTGCCAAAAAGTGATATACGAGTATAGTACCTACTAGTGTTGCCCGCGGCTTCGCCCGCATTTTAAAGAAATAATATGACATACATAAAACGGAAAATTTGTACCTGCATTGGAATGACAGTGGTGTCATCTGTCGAAAATTTGGTCTTACCAACCCCCAAACCGTCGTGGGCTCTTGGACAACTTTGCTAAAGAGCATCACTTGATCAAATGCATAGTTTCCGATTCTATAACTACTTACGAATTAAAAATTAATTAAAAGAACCTTTTCCCATGGACTAAATTGTGAATCTAAACCATTCTCAAATCCCCTTGAACAGACACAACAAATTTCATCAAAATCAGTCCAGTTGTTTAAGAGGAGTTCAGTGACATACACACGCACATAAGAAATAAATATACAGGGTGAATTTTTAAAACGGGCCTTCAGGGCCAAATCCGACTTATTTGCCAAAAAAAGGAAAAAAGGAGCTATCGTTAGATACTTATCAAATATAAAATAAAAAAATCTGCAAAACCAGTGCAAACTCATAACTAAATTAACTAGTACCTACCGCACGTGTTAACTAACTTATGATCTACCGAGCTTTTGCCTGCGGCTTCGGTCGCGTTACGAAGTAATATTATTAACTAAGAAGATTTATACAAACTTTCATCCCCTATTTTATCCTCTTGGGGTTAGAATTAATCAAAATTCTTAGCGGATGCCTACATCATAACATCTACCTGCATGCGAAATTTCAGCCCGATCCGTCCAATGGTTTGGGCTGTGCGTTGATAGATCAATATGTCAGTCTGTCACCTCTGAGTTATACATATATATATTTAGATTGATAGTACCAACGGGATGGGAACACCTACATTAAATAACACCTAATTTTATTGCATGTATCATCCCTTTTATTATTTGTTACCTTAGACACGTACCTATACAAATTCAAAAACAGGAATCTAATCCTGATAACTCGTTCTTTGCTCAGATTCGCAGCCATCAGCGGACGCCTTCCGGGTCCAGGGACTTCAAGGAAGCCACCAAACGGGACGCCCTCGCCAGGCTGGAGGTGGAGCTGGACAGGCTGGTCTCGTCGCTCCCGGAGCCCAAGCGAGCGTCCGTCGAGAAGGAGTTTCAGGGTTTCAAGAATCTTTTCAGCCGGTTTTTGGCTGAACGTAAGTCCTCATTATTTATAAAGTTTTCATATACGATATCTTTCGCTCTTACTGACTGACTAACCTTACTGGCTGTCTGACCTTACTGACTGACTGACTTCAATAAGATGGCCTTCTTATATATAATTCCGTTGGGATCCACACTCTTCTACCGAAATGCAAGAACTTCTTCACGCTATGTTGAATATATGCTTTCTACACTCATAAACCAACACTAGGATGCCCTTTGTTGTGGGTGTCATGAACACACAAAAAGACGAATATGCAAACTCCCAGGCACAGAACATGTATCTAAAGTCATTCAGATATCTATCTGTCCGGGGATCGAACCCGGAAGGCTTTGCGCGTGAGACTGGTATGGTGACCGCTCCACCATGCAGGTCGTTATGGTATCACGCGGTATACTAGTTCTATCATCTTTCATTGATTGTTCGATCGTGGAAGATTAGTTGGAAAATAAAAATAAAAGCTAAAACCAATAACCATAACCCTATCCAAATCGGTTGAGTAGTTTTTGAGAAAATCGTGGACATACAAATATTCATATATTTAGCGGTCGAATACAGAACCTTCTATTTTGAACATATCGTAACACATACATACGTAAGTACTTCCACATTTGGTCAGACGATCCCACGTTCAATTGCATCAAATAAAGCAATTGTGCCACTTAACAACAAATTCAGACTTATCGCAGCCAAAATAAATATTAATGGGTCTTGGATGCAAATATACGAACGTTTTGTCCTGTGGTATGACATCATACGGCTGTGTTTGTTTTTTGTTTGCAAACATATGAACATTGAAAGTTATTAACCTTTGGTACAGTTCTAAAAATAATCATTTCTACACTGATATGTACTTCATGGTACAATTTCATTCATTCCATTAATCACGTAGAGATTGATCCGCGCCAAACTGCTAGTCCGCTCTGAAGTTGTTGCGAGCAAGTCTAGTCATACAATTTGCTTTGGCGACGCGACCCATATTCAGAGCGGACTAACAGTTTGGCGCGGACTATAACCGCAATATAACTACATCTATTTTTAGTGTGAAAGAGTTTTGCGTTTTGGTCAAGAGTATGGTTACTGGCTGACTTAAATATGAGGAGATCATTTTAATCCTCAGGAGTGGCAACTCATCTGGGATCGGCTTCAGGTAGAACCTATCCTATAAAAAGTTGGTCAAAAGTCCAAAGGCGGCAGTGACCTCTCATTACGTATACTGCAAGCTAATTTTCAATTATAAAAAAAAACAATTATAATTGTGAATTATAAAATAGTACATTACAATACGAGGACGAAAAATTTTTTTCTGACAAGTGTGAGTTTGCAGGCCGAGCCGCAGGCGAGGACTGCAATCACACGAGTCAGAAAAACATTTTTCGTCCGCGTGTTGTATAAAATTTTATATTACGGGGTCGGAAATGGGGGTTTTGCGCACGCGAAGCGTGCGTAAAACGTCCATTTACGCACGCCGTGATATAAAATACTATTTTTATTAACACTCGTCGAGAATTTTCTTCAAAAACACTGCCTTGGAACGCTCTTCATACTAAATGTTTCTTGAATATTTCTAAAATAGTTAGGTGGAAAATACTTCCTCGTGGCACACCGCCAGTGCCACCGCCAAATGTTATTCTTTAAAAAATACAGAGAATCCGGTGCAAAAGTATTCCCTTGTGATACACCACTTTAAAAATCACATTTATACTTCCCAGAGGGTCCATCAGTAACATGGGAGAAGATCGAGAAGCTCCCAGAGGGCGCTGTGATCGACTACTCCACACTGAACACGCCTACTACCGACAATGTCCACCACATGCTCGACAAGTTGGTGGTGGTGAAGCTGAACGGTGGGCTCGGTACCTCCATGGGGTGTAAGGGCCCGAAGTCGGTCATCCAAGTCAGGAACGAACTGACCTTCTTGGATCTGACTGTACAGCAGATTGAGGTAAATATGACCAAGGTTTTACCTTAATCAGAGCTGACTTTTTACCTGAACGTGCAATAAATTGAGATAAATATGCCAATGTTTATGTTTGTAATAAGTTATAGATAGAGTGATAACCTTAAAATCACCACCGGTCTATTACTTGTATTCGTGGGCAACATATCTTTGTCTTAAAGAAGTAGCAAGCATGTATTACACTCGATGGAATATGCCATTTATGGACATTTTTAATGCATCATAAGATTGGAGGATTGGAAGTCGGTTGCCTTAGAGAACCCCATAGTATTACTCGTAAATTGTAAGTGTCTCTTAGCACAGCTTTTAAACCAGAACACAGTAGCTCTCCAGTAATTCGTGTTAAGGAAGATATCCAAACCTATCTCCCGTTGATTACAGACGTCCTTTGGTCACTTAACTATAATGATACAACATTCCTTCCTTCCAGCACCTGAACAAAACCTACAAATGCAACGTACCCCTGGTTCTGATGAACTCGTTCAACACGGACGAGGACACGCAGAAGGTGATCCGCAAGTACAAGGGGCTGAAGCTGGACATCCACACATTCAACCAGTCCTGCCACCCGCGCATCAACCGCGAGTCGCTGCTGCCTGTCGCGAAGAACGCGGACGTTCACGCGGACATCGAGGCGTGAGTACATACACACACACACACATACATACATACATAGAGAGGGAGAGACACACACACACACTCCCGCACAAGCTCACACACGCACACGCAAACACATACACACACGCACACGCAAACACATACACACACACACACACACAGAGAGAGAGAGAGAGAGTCACACACACAGACACACTCCCGCACAAGCACATACACACACACGCAAACACATACACACACACACACACACACATACATACACACACACACCCACACACACTCCCGCACAGGCACATACACGCACACGCAAACACAAACACACACACAAACACACACAGAGAGAGAGACACACACACACACACACACTCACACACACTCACACACACACTCCCGCACAAGCACATACACGCACACGCAAACACATACACACACAGACACACACGCCCACACACGCCCACACACACACACACACACACACACACACACACACACACACTCCCGCACAAGCACATACACGCATACACATACACACACATGTGCACAAGCAGCTCACTCGCACGCGCGCGCCTAGTGCTTATCAGTATATTTCTTACACATCTTTCTTACTACATCCATAAGAAAACACCACTTCCTTACTGACTCCCCAAGCTCCAAATAAATTATGCGTCCGCCGCATATTCACACCCAAGCACTTACAAACATGTACACATATGCACATTGCACATTGCACATGTACATATCCATACATGGACAAAGACACATTATTAATCTCAATTTATTTTCAGTCTAGTTTTTTATAACTTACCCACCATTAAGGAAAATATAAGTTGTCTCATATCTTAATCTATAGCCAGTATTATCAAGTTGATAAAAACGGCTAATATAAAAAAATATTATAATAATACACGAAGATAACCTTTTATTTACGTTAAATTTCGTAACATTATTTATCTAATCTAAACAGTTTTGCTTATCTACACAGGGCTACGAAATAACAATTTAGTATAGTTGGCGTAAAACTGCCAGTCCGCTCTGAATATAGAAATGAATAGCGTTGCCATAGCAAATTGACTACACCTGCTTGCAACAACTTCAGAGCGGACTAGCAGTTTGGCGCGGATGTTTTTTTTTTATAATATAGGAGTAGCAGTCCACCTGACGGTAAGTGGCTACTGCCGCCAATGGACATCTGTAATCAACCCCAGATAGGATTAGATATTCCTACCTGAGGTCGGCCACAGATGCGCCGCTACCCCTGAGGACTAAGCTGTAACGCCTAAGCTGTAAAGTCTCCCTTACCACACCCTTCAAACTGGAACACAGCAGCGCCTAACACTGCTGTCATTAAGTAGAAATAGGTGTGGCGGCGGTGCCGCCAGAGTCGAACTATGTATGTATCTGGATACATAAAGAAAACTGAATTCTGTTTTTACACACTTAGAATGGTCAGATTATTATAAAAATTTGAACACTTATCAAGAACCAATGACAATGCACGAATTACAATTTTCCCTGTGCGGTTGTAGCGTGGTTTTTAGTTTTTCAAATTACAATTTATTAACTCTATTTTAAAAATGAACAAGAATCCATAATATGCTGTTATTTTCAAATTATATTGAAGGTGATAAGATTATTTGTGGTTGCAGAGGGCACATTTATTTCTGCCCTATTATAACAGAGGCAGAGTAAGGATCTTAATCTTAACTGGGATTGATTATAGCTGTCCATAGCAGCATTGGAACCATCGGAAGGACTTTTTACGCAGGAAGATGCTGCTGCCCATCTCCTGGTATTGTCCCTTAGTCGGCTCTTACGACATCCAGGGGAAGAGAAGGAGTGGTGCTATTCGAGACCAACACCACACGGCACATGCTCTATTGCTAGTTCTTATTCATAAAAATGCTTTTTACATTCCAGGTGGTACCCTCCCGGCCACGGCGACTTCTACGAGTCCTTCCACAACTCAGGCCTCCTCGAGAAGTTTATCAAAGAGGGCAGGACCTACTGCTTCATCAGCAACATCGATAACCTTGGCGCTACCGTCGACCTCAACATCCTCAACCTACTCCTCAATCCTAATGAGAGCAAAGGGTCAGAATTCGTCATGGAAGTCACTGACAAGACAAGGGCTGATGTGAAAGGTGGAACCCTTGTCCACTACGAAGATAAGCTAAGGTTGTTAGAAATAGCTCAAGTGCCAAAGGAACACGTGGATGATTTCAAATCAGTCAGTCAGTTTAAGTTCTTCAACACGAACAATCTATGGGCGAAGCTAGACGCTATCAAACGTGTAGTGGACCAGGGCTCTCTGAACATGGAAATAATCGTCAATAACAAACACTTAGGAGATGGTCTAAACGTGATCCAGCTGGAAACAGCTGTTGGTGCAGCTATGAAGTGCTTTGAGGGAGGCATCGGTGTTAATGTACCAAGAAGTCGTTTCTTACCGGTGAAGAAGACGTCGGACTTGCTGCTAGTGATGTCCAACCTGTACTCGCTGTCCCACGGCTCGCTAGTGATGTCCCCGCAGCGGATGTTCCCGTCGACGCCGCTCGTGAAGCTAGGGGACAACCACTTCGCGAAGGTTAAGGAGTTTCTGAACAGATTCGCTACTATCCCGGATCTGATCGAGTTGGACCATCTCACAGTGTCTGGAGATGTTACGTTTGGAAGAGGCGTGTCTTTGAAGGTGAGTTTTGATATCTAACTACGGTAAAAAAGATAGATTTGAAGGTAGAACCCTTTGTGGTTCAACTCCGGCGGCACCACCGCCACACCTATTTCTAAATAATAACAACAGTGTTAGGCGTTACTGTGTTCCGGTTTGAAGGGTGTGGTAAGGGAGACATACTTTTCCGAGGCGTTCCAGCTTAGTCCTCAGGTGTAGCGGCGCATCTGTGGCTGACCTCAGGTAGGAATATCAAATCCTATCTGGGGTTGATTGCAGATGTCCATGGGCGGCAGTAGCCACTTACCATCAGGTGGACTGCATGCTCGTCTGCTACTCCTATATTATAAAAAAGACACAAAAAGAGTTTAATTGAAACTTAGTAGTTTTAAAAATAAATAGAAATTTCCTGTAATTTCTCATGTACCCCCACATTTGACACTAATTCGCCGATGGCACGATTATGAGTGTGATTGTCTTTTTTTTCAAAATGAACTCATTCGAATCCCGACCAGGAAAATTTTAAAAAATCTAATGATCCAGTTTTAGTTTTTATCAAAATCGGCCTCATTGTTAAACATTGTTTGCTAATCCATATTGGCTCTGAAGACCCACATGAATAATTCACCCTGTATATTTGATTTTTAATTTTTTTTTTCTATATTTTTTGATGGTGTTTTTAAATTTTTCATGTTATTTCAGGGTACAGTAATAATAATAGCGAACCACGGCGACAGGATCGATATACCGTCGGGCGCTGTCCTCGAAAACAAGATAGTGTCTGGTAACCTTCGTATCCTGGATCACTAGTCAATTGGACCCCAAGGTCTGTAGGAATAGCATGGGTTAGTTAAGGATTATGGCAACTTTTCATCAGAATTATAGAACAAAGTCAGGGCCGGATTTGAAGGTGTGAAGCTACGAAGAAGTGGTATTGTTTTTTGAATATAAGCTGCAGTTTTTCCGTCAACTTTTTCGAAATTTATTGCCAGCAAATCTTGTATTTAACAAACTATATTTAATATTAAAAATTATAAAAATAAGATTATTTCAATGAATAATTTATTAATTACTTAAGTGCAAGTAGGTATAGATGGTAAAAATGCGAAAAAAAAACTGTTTGGGAAAAATCTTCAAATTTGTTTTTTTTTTTATCTCGATTGTCGAGTAGTGTAGGTCCCAGTGCAGTAATACATCAAATTCGGCCCTGTAAAAAGTCCCGGCAGAACATACAAATTATATAGTTAGCAAAACTGTTATTGGTGAGAATTTGCTTATATTACGTTTCTGGTCATATTTACGTACATTTACATCCATTATTAATAATCAATCTATCCAATGTTTTGCTTACAAAGATCGACATTTAACAATTTAAGCCTACTAAGAAATTGTCTAATTTTGATCTTGGGTTCATAAAAATTAGAAAAATTGATAATATTGACAGATAATTCGTATTTTTTTATTTTTTAATACCGGTCCTTAAACAATAAGGGCCGATTTCACCAACGTCGCATAAATCTTATTCCCAGAATAAGTCGTTAGTTACTCGCGAGTAAGCCTATTTTACGTTTCACCAACATTTATCCTAGGGATAAAATCTCCATACTGGAGTAAAGTCGTGTACCGCCGATTTCGGCCGAGTAAGCTGCTATTCTTAGATTAGTAGTGTCATTGTGTCATTGTCAAAGCGCGAGATCACTGTCAACTCAACTGTCAAGATAACGTATTATCCGAACAAATGTAAGAATATGCAGCGCTATTGTGCAAGTATACGTCAAACTGTCTATTTTACTTGGATGCATTACGTATTCGTTCAATTCATTCGTTCAACGTCACAGAGTAACTGTGCGAGAGTAAGATATCCTTAGACTAACGTGGTGAAATGAAATTGAAGTTAACCATGGAATAAATTGACAGATTAAAGTTATACCGGGATAGCTACTCTAGTATAAATTAATTGTTGGTGAAATCGGCTCTTAGTATGGTAGCAATAGTACCTAATACCTTATTTTGAAACGATAATTAATTTTATTTACTAAAATACTTAATTTTTAGTTATCTACATCACAAGCGCGTGTATTATCTGTTAGATAATTTAATGCAAAATGACGTCGTTTATATTTGCCGCTTAATTTCTATATGCCAAATCGCTCTATCGATGTAAAATATCTCTGCATGATACTTAAATAAAGACACATCTTTTGATATAAAATGCAATAATAATGTATTTATTTTGAATATGCTTAAAATTTAATTATATATTTAAAAATTTATAAAATTCCTTTACGGCTTGTATATTTAACGAATAAACCATTTGTATCAATTTAAAATTTCAAAATGTAAATTAATTTTCAATAATTTTATTTTGCACCAATTTTATAACAGAGTGCAACCATTGATATTACCGATTATACAAATGTAAATTAATAATTATTTTCATACAACTATTCTGAAATAGTACAATTTCTGTCTCTAGTATGTAAGTGGTCTCAGTAGTTAAAAGGTTTAATTTAATATTTAATTAAATGTTTACAATAATAAGTTGTAAATAATTTTATATGAATATATTATATTTTTTTTATATTTTTGGCGAATAATACTGATGAAGGATTATTAATGAAGTGATCACATTTTACTGATATTTTGTTTAACTAATACTAATACTTTTATAATACTAATGCTTTTTTAATATCGTACAAATAATGCATTATATAACAACTATTACATAAAAAGTTAGTTATATAATTACATAAAAATCGATACAATTAAAATAAAAACAATTCATAATTAATTTATTGTATTTTTTCAGAAGTATATTTGACTTTCGTCGCTTATATTTGATTAATTTTAAATATATATTATTATATTATATATCGAATACTTTGCGTAATATATTAATAATGCGTCTCATTAACGGATTGTATATCATAAAATATTATAGCAACATTTATCATATTATTATATTGATAACAGAGTTCATAGGTGCTATATTATCGTACAAACATTAAATATAATTACATATTTCTTACGGTACACAGCACTTACACACATTATTTATTTATAAATAAATATTTATGAAAGCACAAATAATACAATTATTTATTTCTAAAATTAAAGTAATATATTTATTTATTAATAATTTTGTTTCTTGCAATATTTATTTTTAATAATGGTTTTCGAAGCTAATAAATTTATTTAATTTAATTCGTTTTAACAGTAAAATGTGGTCACATTATGTAACTTGGTTACATATAAAAAGGTACATAAATTATTAGTTCAATTGGTTGTTGTAATAAATATTTATTTACGTGCCATTAGATTGGAACCAAATTAATAAAATTGTTATTTAAACATATGTTTTATTTACCTAAACCTTACTTTAGATAAAAAGAGAGACAGAAAAAGGCAGAGTCCGCGCCAAACTGCTAGTCCGCTCCGAATATCGAAACGAGTCGGCTCACAATAGCAAATTGTAGATATCAGCGAGATCTTGCTCGCGGGGACATAGCTGCGTTAGTGTGTCCTTACGTTGCTACGGAGTATATGCTTGTAGTTGTGTTCGACCGCATTGGCTCTCTGACTACACCTGCGCGCATTATCTTCAGTAGCACTACCATGAGTTTTCAAAAGTATTACTCGCTAGCGACTGCGTAAAATAAATGTATGAAAAATTGTACAGCGCCTCTGGTGGTTACTCGTAGAACTAAAATCCGTAGTGGCGTAACTCGATACGTAAAAAACCTATCGAAATCAAATCGCTAGCGAATGTCATTATGATCTATTGCCATACAAATTGACATACGTTGTCAAGAAATACCGTAACGATAGTAGTTATGTTATTCACTAGCAAAATGACAATAGTTTTCTATTTACAATTTCTATAGTGGCGTTTCTATGCTAACTCATGGTAGTGCTACTGAGCGGACTTGATGCTTGGAGTGGACTGTACAGCCTGTATGGTTCGAACGGGGTGGTATCACCATCACACCTATTTCTACCATGAATACTTCTTGCGTTTCGTCGGAAGAGTTTGGATGACAGACTTACTTATGAAGAGATTATCTTAGTCCTCAAGATTGGCAACGTATCTGTGATCGGCTTCAGGTAGAATCGTTTTATCTGTATGGAATTTGTTACAGGTGTCTATGGGTAACATTCTCGTATGATACTTCAGTGATTGGTAGCGGTAGTGGTAAAATATTTCTATTTTCAGTGCAGGTATTACGTATGCAAGTATAATATTAATTAATTAATGCGTGATACCCTTGTGGTACCATCTTTTATCACGAGAGAAGATGGCCAAAAATATATTTTGAGATACTAAATTTTTTAACAACACGTATTGAAGTTTTCCATAATTTTACTAGGATATGTAAGTTCTTCATAGCAAAAAAGGTATTTTTTAATCATTAGGTATTCAAACGTGTCTCTCAAAACAATGAAGAATTGAATATCATATTAATAGAAAAACGAACCAAATGTATTTAAATTCTCATATTTAATAAAATAGCTATACTTAAATATAATTACAATATACAAATTAGCCGTCAGTAACGAATATGTATCGACCCGTTCTCTCTTCCCGACCCAGGCCTGGATATGATACTGACGGCGATACTGACGGCCGCTGACGATAACGTCAGGACTACACTAGTCAGCCCCATGGTCCACAGTGTGGGGTGGTGTAACAGGCACACACTATTGTGCTTGTATGCACAGGTTAAATCTGTAACAAGATCAAGAACTGATATAAAAATGATCTAGGCTGAAATTGGTAGAAGTCTGACTATTTCTGCAGCTGCTGTGTTCAGTTATGAAGGGTGTAGTAAGGGAGACATTTATGTGAGGCGGACCAATTTAGATAGGATTCTAATCTTATCTGGGGTTGATTACAGATGTCCATGGCCGGCAGTAGTTACTTATGGCACGGTACATGCTTGTTTATTCAGTAAACCTTGCTAGGTTAAGGTGATCCTTAAAAGCAACTATCTTGCTTACTGTCATAACATATGAAAAGTTTTATGTGTATCGCTTGCTTAATCGGCGAAGGAAAACTGTGAGGAAATCTGCACACCTGATAGTTATTAAAAAAGTTTCTTAAGGGTGTGTGAAGTCTATCAAACTGCACTTGACCAACATGGTGGTCAAAAGCTAAATCCTCACTATGAGACCTTTGCCCAGAAGTTTTTTTTTTTTTTATAATATATGAGTAGCAGACGAGCATGCAGTCCACCTGATGGTAAGTGGCTACTGCCGCCCTTGGATCATCTGTAATCAACCCTAGATAGGATTAGATATTCCTACATGAGGTCGGCCACAGATGCGCCGCTACCCCTGAGGACTAAGCTGGAACGCCTCGGAAAAGTCTGTCTCCCTTACCACACCCTTCAAACCGGAACACAGCAGCGCCTAACACTGCTGTTATTAAGTAAAAAAGTGGGACAATGTATCGCCAAAGACAATGAAGTAAACAGGTAAATACTCACGACTAATCATCATATAAAAGAGGTGTGCCAGTACGTGGGCCAGCACGGCGATGATGGCGAACGACACGCCCACCGCCACCGGCTTGTCACAGCGCTTCACCGAGCGCAGGATCACCATACCTTGCATCACGCATGACGCACCTGGAAGAGATGAACTTTTAGTTAAATTGATAAATGTAGGGATAAATTGGAGATAAATGTAGAAGAAGAATGTTGGAAAACGCGGAAATCAAAGAGTTTAGCGATTGCCCGCGTGGTGGAGCAGCCAGATAGCCAAACAATTCCGGGTTTGATCCGGCCAGATAGATATCTGAATGATTAATTTACATATCTGTCCTGTGCCTGGTTGTTTGTGTATTAATCTTTGTGTAAATTCATGGCACACACAACACAGGGAATAGTGAGGCTATGACTGTAGGAACCTTACGACCGATCGGAGTCGGAATGGCGTAGGTTATAAGAGGAGAGGTTAGGAGAGGTTGAGCAGCGGACTATTAAAAGCTGCTAGATACAGTATAGTTCATCTCCACATTTTAAGTTCTCCCATCAGATATTCAAAGGTTTACCATTATTCCCAGCCAACTCGCTCGCTCGAAGATTAAATTTGAAACTTTCGTGGCATGGTAAAGTAATTTTTTATGACAGTGAAATAGCGGAGATATTACGGACGATTCACTTTTAAAGAAAATACAGAAAATGTATGAACCACCCATTTAACAGTGGAGTTGGTCTATTTTTGATACTTGTTCATTATATTATAATGTTTTAAATAACATTATATTATTATGAATAAATATTATAAATCCAGGGGGCATTTGACCACCTGAGAATCTGCCCGGGCAAAGAGGGTATCCTCGAGACCCGAATCTCCTACCCACCGCTCTTATGTTGACATTGCCGCAATATATGTGCGCCCAGAGGGTAAGACGTCCCAGATATACATAGATAGAGAATGTATCTTGATTTCTAAAGACTTTGCTCCGTCTGTTTTTCATTTAAAATCTGTACCTTTCCGAACTCTCCTCCACATCATACTTCATCTTACTTTCAATATACTTATCTAGTTAATTCATCTTACCAGCAACAGCAAGAACAAGCGTGAAGAACAGCAGGTAGAAGGAGTAGGTGCTCTGACAGCTTGAGAGCCTGCAATGACCTCTAATAGCTCTTTGTTTTTCAATGCCACACGTGCAGTTGGATAGCAACCTGTAATCAGAATTATTAAGATTGTTTGAGCTATATGTCCAGGTATAGATCGAGAAGAACAAATTATTTTTTTTCAACTTCAAATTTAAATTTGGTAGATCGAGAAGTAAAGTTATTCTAAACGCCAAAAGACCGGCGTCGTCATTATTATTGTCCCATTGCTCCTCTCAGAGTGAGTTTAGGCCAGAGTCCAGAACGCTAGCCAAGTGCAGATTAGCAGACTTCATATATATTATTGTAAGATCTCACAGGTATGCAAGTTTAACTTGCTTTAAATTTTGAGGAAGTCTGCATACCTGAAAGATCTTAAAAAACTGACAGTACGGTAAACTTAGGGGTTAACCTTCTCCTGAGAGTAGACCCGCGCTCAGCAGTGGGACAGTGATGGGTTGACTTCTTCGTTGTATACGTTACTATACTTGGGGTTGATGACACATCAATTGACAGGACGAGTTTCAACCACTCGTCTATCACTACATAGTAAATGTCTACTTACACGAATCCGTTAAGGTCTTCGTACTGGTTACAACCAGCGTGGCAAGGCGAGAAGTAAGTCGAGAGGCTGTCTAGCATGCACACGGGACTAAAGCCGTAGTTCTCAGAGTTGCACCTGAAGAAAGAAATTAAACGCTGCTGTCTCACTTGTGTAAGTGTAAAATATCGATACAGATGATGTATACAAATATGCCAACTAACAGTATTAAGCGCTGCGGTGTTCTGGTTTGAAGGATATGGTGAGTTGTTCCAAGTTGTTCCAATCCATTTGTGGCTATAGTAGTATTCTCCAGATCTGGGAGAGGAATCTAATTTTGTTCGGGGTCGATGGCATATATTTTAAACGGCTCTAGCATCAAGTAAATTAAAATGACTTGTAGCCACCCGAACTGGTCTTATTACTTGCTAATACGACATAATTCGTGTCAGTACAATTGCTCCTAAGACCTCTGAATCTGAAGGTTTCTCTGTTTCCTCAATACATCTGTTCATTATAAAAGAGTACTCATGATCGTTTAAAAAGCCCTTACCCGCAATCCAAGCTGCAGTCAGGCTGCGTGTACTCCCCGTTGACCCCAGCGATGGTATCCAGGTCGCAGCCGAGGGCAGTCAGCACGGAAAAGAATATGGCGACGAAGATGGCGACCACGCCGCCCACGCGTGACGCAGTGCTCGCTTTCACGCCGTCACTCCGACGCATTGAGAAACGGACTCTGAACACCTGGAATCAATCAAAATTCATCTGAAATTGGTATATAAAATTCACATGACAATTCACCTGAATTACAAAGTTGGTAGAACCCCTTGCGATTCGACTATGGTGGCATCACCCACACACACACGTAACACCTTTTTGTACCGTTCTTGTAACTCTTACAACGAAAAGTTTCAACCTATAGATATCATGAATTGCCCCATTGGTAAATATAAAAGCAACATAAGACAGGTCATTGCAATGAGAAATTATACTTTACTTTAAGATAATTACATAATTTTTTAAAAGTAACTTTATCATTAAATATCTCTGTTTTGCTGCAATAGAGTCATTTATGAATAAGATATTAGTGAAAACCTTACTGATTTGTGAACTAGTTTTACAACCTATCTTTAAGTATCATGTTGTATTGTATGTTTCCTAAATAAAAATAAAATAAATAAATAAAACACCGCCATACATATCTCTGTCTCATAACAGCTGTGTACTGGTTTGAAGAGTGTGGTAAGAGAGCAAAGTTGGAAGCCCTTGAATCGAAGGCTATTTGATT
The DNA here is from genome assembly GCA_014595695.2 of Epargyreus clarus clarus. Taxonomy (NCBI): domain Eukaryota; kingdom Metazoa; phylum Arthropoda; class Insecta; order Lepidoptera; family Hesperiidae; genus Epargyreus; species Epargyreus clarus. The sequence continues at coordinate 11,891,597 of JACTTY020000001.1, forward strand.
TACATGATCAATAACTGGTTGTTAGATAATAATTCGTTATATGTCACGACGAAAGCTGGTCTAACTTTGAGAGGGGACCCGTGAGCCATGGGTTGATGACGAAGTAGTGTTTCAAAATATCCGGAAGCTTACCGTGACGAAGAATATAATAACAAGCGAGCGGAATATGTCGTTAATAGCCCGTGAAGTGCGTGGGTCTTGCCTTATCGTCTCCACATGGAATCGCGCCTGGAAAAGAAAGGAAATAAAGGAATCAAATCAAAATCAATTCAGCCGTATCAAAAACTATACTTACCATAACAACCTCACAGATGTACAGAGTAAAAATGAATAAATTTACAGATTTTGAAGACAAGTTAGTATTTAATTTAAAACTTAACACACAACTTCTTCATTTTATTTATTGGCATAGTAAGTACCCACTTTGCCGCCAAAATTTCGCGATACGTTCGGATGCTATAACATTCAGCGCGGGTCAAATTTTGTAACAATAAGAAAATAAATGAAGAATAGCATTATTTATTTACGCAGCATTGTATTTATTAAGGTAGCATTGTGACTTGATCACTGACCTGAATATACTCATCGTCGAAATCTATGAAGCTGAACAGAGCTGCATGCAAGAGGGAGATAGCGACACTTTGCAGCATAAACACCTTGTTGCCAAACAGCCGAAGGAGAGTTGGCCATAGAGCTGAAAATATTCCATTTGGATTACAAATAACTTTCTTCAAATTGCCCGCATTAGTAGCATATTATTATTATTAAAACGGCATATTTACTTTCTTACTTACTTAATCAAATTACTTTAATTTACTAATCATTTTTTAACCTCCAACAAAAAGTTTTAAGAGTCATAATGGCGCTATTTTACACAAAATTACATTTAACTGGACTCTTATATAGTTTGCTGTTTTTACAGAGTACCTACTCTATTAGTATAAGTCAGGGGTTCCCAATCTTTTGTAACCCGCGGCGCAGTTACAAGTTTAATATTCTTTCACGGCGCCCTGTGCCCTGTCCTAGCTAACTATTTGAAGAAGACAGTCGAAAGAAATAGGTAACTACAATAATAGTAGTTACCTTAGGTTGATCGAAACGAATTTAAAACACCACAATATGAAATTGTACAATACGTTATTTTAAAATAATTTAAACGGAAAACAACAAGAAAGACTTGAGGATAACAAAAATAAAATACGATATGTATTCAGTCAAATCAATGTGAAGGGTGAGCACTGATCTCCGCGCAGTTTTTGAAAGCGGGGAATATCACTTGACACTGCTATTCTCATTTCTTGCTCCACATTGATCCGATATTTGTTCTTTATTACAGCTACATCTAAAAACCCAGCTTCACATAGATATGATGTTGCAAACGGAATGAAATTTTTTAATGCTTTGGATGTTAAATTTGGATATTCATTTTGAATCGATGACCAAAACGCCAATATTTGTGGTGTCCAATGATTAGAGGATCGACTCACGGCGCCCCTCTTTACTTTCTACGGCGCACCAGGGCGCCGCGGCGCACACTTTGGGAACCCCTGGTATAAGTAATTTAGCCCAAAATACTTCAAAAATATTTTGTACCTAAAGGCAATTTGATGGAATAGCATCGACATATCAATTAATGAGGGTTCCACAAACTTGGAAGCTGTTGAGCTTGACAGAAAGTATTTTTTCTTGTAACATGTCCACCTTACCAGTATCCTCCCCTTCATCCAGCTCCTTATAATCCGGCATTCTCTTCGGGAAGAGCGTGAAGAGTACAGCAAACATGAGGGTCAGGCAGGATACACTGACGTGCGCTTCCCACCAATCATCTCGCAGGGAACCTGGCTGCAGCCACGACCAGCCGTTCAGGCCTAGGGACAGCTGGATTGAGATCAGGATACCTGGGAACAAAGGTGAAGATGAAGAAAAGCGAAAAGAGAAAACTATGAATTTAGTTCCGTCCTGTTTGGGGTCAGGTAAACTGTAAGTGTCAAATGTAATATTTAGACAGGTAGCATGGAGATTTTAGGTTTTAAAAATGTTTTGCCCAGACAGGTTTAACATATTGGGACTATTCATTCATGGTGTCAGTTTGAAATCTAAGGCGTACAGCCATGATTTTACGATGTTATATATTAGTAATGAGAACATTGTTAGGACTAAAACTTAAGGATTCTAAATAATATTCTTAAAAGATATCTAAAAAATTCTTTGGGCTTGTTGTGGATTAGGGTTTTAACGTCAGAATGTACACATTCTAAAATCTCCAATATGAGAGGAGATTGCCTAGAAGAAATAACAGATTACTGATAAAATTACCATAAAAATACGGTCCATTCTGTGGCTCATGGTCATCCAAGTACGTGAGGCCGTGGGCCCACACGCTAATCTTCGCGAGGGAGCAGAGGATGGCAGTCAGCACCAGGAAGACCGTGCGAGGAGTCTTGTTCCCGTCGATGATGATGCTGGAGTACGCTGAGATGCTGTCGCCGCCACAAAGTTCTGGGGAACATGGGATTGTGCGTTAGTTAGTATATTGTTTTAGCAAGATAGAAAGAACTAAGATAGAGAAAACTTTACTTCGAAACCGTACCTAGTTTTCATACGTAAAACGTCTTGTACCTAAAATTTTAAGCACATACATAAATTCATAGATTTGTTTCCTAAGTATATCTTTGCTTCTTTTTCAAGTTTCGTTTTCGTAGAATACATACTATTCAATATACTATATAAGTATTCATGGGTTTCTGGAAAATATATACAACATATATATAAAGCAACGGGATTTCAAAGTTATTGTCCGGCAATGTATGCGGTGGCGATCCTGGGTAAGTCCTGTCCATTATTAAGAAATCCATTATATTAATTCTCTTCAGTACGACAGTCAATACGTACTAACTGACGGTGGATCGGAGTCAGCAAACGGGAACGCCAGGACCATCAAGCTGCAGATGGAAGTGATAGCCAGCCAGCCAGACAGAGCGAAGTGACGCAGAGACCTGCCGTAGAAGGCCACTACAGCACCCAGCAGGAACTGAGCACCACCGGCACCCAGAGTCACCCAGTCTGGAAGAAAATAATTGAAAATTCGAAAACAAGGAAAGAAGTTTTTTCCTTTGGTGTTGCAAATATCTTTACGCAACGGTCACTTTTTGTCTAAAAATTATCACAGGCGAGAAAGCTATTTTCAAAATGATCAATGATGATGAGTTCAAACATGTCGTTAAACTAACGCTATGTAAAAAAGCGTTCTATAAAGTAAGTGATTATTTGACTGACAAAACGGTGTGGTCTGAATTAGATCCAGCTCCACATGTACCATTACGTTAAGTTGACATTGTCAAAAACATTTTTTTTAAAAAGATTTGTGTTATGGAGTTTCTTTCGCCGCTTCTTCTCCAAAACGAAACACCTTGTGAAGTGGTGGTAGTTGTATTGACATACAAAAAGTGCTCTGTAAAGTACCTATTTTGAATAAAAAAATAAACTGATTTGATTTGATTTGGTCTATTGCCCAGTCACACGAAACCATGGTGCGAGAGCTGGCACCAATTTTTGGGTAGGTATTTGAGGCAAGCTGAAAATTTGTCACATACCTCTCCTATTATACAGCAACACGGAACTGCTGACCTGACTGGTAAGAAGCAGGGCTAAATGGACCCCTAAATTTTTTTAATATTATTTTTTCCCCAAAAATATATTTGATGCAATATGCAATTATTATAGACATGACTATTTATAATTTTTATACACCATACGTTCTGCTTTGGGAAATCAATTATCAAAGCTATAGCCATGTATTAAGCTTACTTTACCTTCATTAATAGACCGTATGTAACCACTGGAGTCATTCCGTCTAATGAGGAGGAACACGTTGGCTTCCAGAAGAGTGACGATGAGCAGCGTACCCTGGAGGAACAGGTCGAAGCGAGGGATCGTTAGGATGTACTTCCGAAGCAGGTGCCATGGCTTTTCTAGAACTGGATATGAGGTCGAAAGAGGAAGGAAGAAGATAAATAAGTAAAGCATTTGTTATTAGAAAAAAAGAAAGAAAGAGACTTTTACGCTTTTAGAATTTTGGAGCGCGGTAAGGGTTAAAAGTGTTATTATTATTTTTGTAACGGTTGTGTTTGTGCTAGCGCGTTTAGTTAGCGTTACGTTACGTTAATAATATTAAATATTTAACGACTTAAAGATTCCGATGCAAGTTTTATTTTTATTAATTTCGACATAGAAAGTATAACTTTCGCCAGCGTTTATAAATACTAGCCCTTTTATTTTTATATAATAATAATTATAGAAGTCACTCAGCCACGATTAGATTTCTACCTGAGGTCGAACACAGGTGCGTTGCTACACCTGAGGATCAAGTTGGATTGTCTAGGAAAAGTATGTTTCCCTTATCACACCCTTCAAACCAGAATACAGGAATGCTTAACACTACTGTTTTTAGACAGAAAAAGGTGTTGCGCCGATCCTGCCGGAGTCGAACCACAAATTATTGTACCGCCTTTATAAATAAACAATAATATTTTAATTACCAATAACCTTCCTTATTCTTTACATGCGATTGGATCTGCTTAACATACAATAATGTTATCATTATCTCTTAATTATGATATACATTATTTAGCTGATTATTTCATATTTATCGCTGTAGAAACAGAAATCTTCCTATTTGTCTAAAACACTATCTTATTTAGGATAACACGTGAAATATAATTATATAATGTGAATTATAATTTAATCTTAAAGTAACAGATTATTTCCTCTCTTAAAAAGCAAAAGTTTCATTGATATTTTCAGTTATTCCTTTCCTTTTTTCCTTCCCTCTATTGTTCATTTTAATTATTCTCTCTCATCCAAATTGTTTTGTGGCATTCTTAAGACTGGCTGTATGAAAATACCATTGAGAACTAAGCCTACGGAAATTTGCATGACTTTTTTGGTTAATAAAAAAGGAATTAAAGTATTTTTTAACATCGTTTCAAAAACTTAGTGCTAATGTCCTAAGTTGAAGTAGTGTAATGACTACTTATTAATAACATAACGCGATTTTTATATGTAATCACTGATTATTAAATTTTGTTCCCAATTATTATTATTATTATTTTTATAGTATAGGAGTAGCAGACGAGCATGCAGTCCACTGGATGGTAAGTGACTACTGCCGCCTATGGACATCTGTAATCAACCCCAGATAGGATTAGATATTCCTACCTGAGGTCGGCCACAGATGCACCGCTACCCCTGAGGACTAAGCTGGAACGTCTCGGAAAATAATGTCTCCCTTACACACCCTTCAAAACGGAACACAGCCTGCGCCTAACACTGTTGTTGTTAGGCAGAAATAGGTGTTGCGGTGGTGCCGCCGGAGTCGAACCACAAAGGGTTCTACCACCTCCAAAAATAAAATAAAATGGAATAAAATGGAAGTTTACGTATATATATAGAACTGTGTCTTTTCAACAATAACGCAGCACACGACTACCATTAAACAACAGTAAGGGTGGGTTGCATCATGTAACTTTAACATTTTCAGACGCCTAACCAACCGTCAAATCCATGGTTAGAAAAATAATTCGTTGTATCATTTTGGTTGAGGTTGAAATTACGTCATAACTAATACTTAACTTTAACCGCTCGATTTCGATCAGTTAAAGTTACTGTATTTGTCAACTTCCCTATGTGTCAATTTCGACAAAAAATTGCGGTGGCAGCGACACAAATGACGTTAATGACAAATCAATTGGTGCAACACAGAATTATTACAGTCCATCGCTAACGTCAAAGTTACTGTTATATTTACCTTTAACGCAAACTTCAACCGGGCTTTCGATGCCCTTAATGTAACAAACCACTATAATATATTAGGTAATGATCATGTAAATAAACATATGAAGGTTGATAAATCTCACCTGTATTATCAAGGAAACTCATTCTATTATTTAATAAATTAAATACCCTGTAACTAATTGAAACTACAACACATGATCACTAACAAAATTAGTGTAAATATCTTTGATACTCATAACTTATCCACATTTTTCACAAAACAATAATAACGGCCGCATCTAGTGATAAAAGTCAGGATACTAATTCGCAACTGGGTTTTATCAGAAATTATCGATATTAATGAATGTGAGGTTTGGAGATTGCTGATAAGACAACATTATTTTGTCAATGCTTTACCTTCGTTTATCTGCAATGTTTTAAATGGTGGATCGTTAAAACTCATGTTTTGTTTCGTAGAATCAGTACCCTTAGTATGCGTATTTAAGTTTTGCTCAAAAACGTTCAACGTTTACGAATTACCTGTGTCTGATATTTAACTCATGTACAATAAGCAGAAAAATGGGAGAGGGAAAAATGTGTCCATGTTTAATTCATATCCTTTATTTTTAATAACTTTAGTAAATAACAAAATGTTAAAAACAGTAAGAAATTTAATAATAAAATTCTTAAATGAAATGTTCGTACCTACATAATCTACGTATTTATTTCTATTTAGTACACTTAAGTAAATACTTATAAAAATAACAACGAGGTAGTTAAATTTGAAAATTTATTCTTCCGATATCACTTGACTACACCTGAGGACTAAATTAGAACACTTTGTGTACCTTACACAAGGGGTATTATTATATCGACTACCTAACAGTTGAGTATTGTGTAAAATACGAAATATCCTTATACATTTCTGCCTCTGACTAAATTGGAACGGCACATATACCCAAGCTATCTTCTCCCACACATACAACCACATAACAGATTACAACAGCAGTTCTACAGCGTTGTCATGAGGATGACATAGCTAGGTACCACGGAAGAGGTAGAGTTGGAAGGTTTCTTATCAATAGTCCGTTAAATTCCGTTCTTCTGGACTCGCTAAGTCTTCCGACTTCTTTCGTCTGTCAGCCACCTTCCAGTAGACCCACGTGTAGACGTTGATGCTGATGGCGAGGAAGACCATGGCCGCGCATGCGGAGGCGATGTAGACCGGGAGCCTCTCACTGTGGAGATGGCAACGTCCTCCTGCGTACCATCTGCATGTTGCCGCTGGGAAATAGATAGATTTACAATTGATTTTGCAAAGATACGTAACTATTGATCATGAAATAAGCAGTTAAACAAACGCAAGATAACTTTGGAAAAACCCTAGATAACATTGGAGTACTTAGAGGTCGACCTGCTACCGTACTACCGTAGTCTCTTATTTCCCTACCTGTACCTTTTGAAGAATTTGCTGCCCCAGATATTATTCAGAGTTATATTCGGAGGTAGCAATCTGAACCAAATCGGAACATTTTTTTTATAATGTGGGAGTAGCAGACGAGCATACAGTCTACCTGATGGTAAGTGGCTACTGCCGCCCATGGACATCTGTAATCAACCCCAGATAGGATTAGATATTCCCACCTGAGGTCGGCCACAGATGCGCCGCTACTCCTGAGGATTAAGCTGGAACGCCTTAGAAAAGTCTGTCCCTTACCACACCCTTCAAACCGGAACACAGCAGCGCCTAACACTGCTGTTATTAGGCAGAAATAGGTGTGGCGGTGGTGCCGCCGGAGTCGAACCACAAAGGGTTCTACCACCTTCAATTTGTCTGCCTTTGTGTTAGTCCACCCTTTAACCAAGGGATACAGTAGCCGCATATACGTTCTAAATCAGAGACACGGCAACTCTTTACCACTGTTAGAAGGAAGATATAGAAATATAAAATTTATAATACATATAATTTTAGTCATTTTATAAATTGCTTCGTATTGCATTGAATTATGTCGCGTCGTATCACGTGTATCTTTACCACTGATGCCCAGGAAGATGCCATGACCGCAAACAAACGTGAGCATGGAGACGATGGCGGAGGCGACGCCGAGCGCCAGCGACTTGTCGCGACCGTCGACCGTCCGGAGGATCAACAGGCCTTGAGCTTGGAGGGCCAGCACTGTAGAATTAATTAATAAAATAAATATAACTACAACAAATTATGTCCTATTGTCAGACACGTAATAAGCCCAGACACAAGTGAAGGTACACTTTTTGGGAAGCTAATTAATTAAAAAGGCCGATGGGAATGATGATAATGAGAAGGGATGAACCAGGTTTTGGGACTGACACTAAATACCAATACCTGATATTAAAAAATATAAATATAAGAAAACACACGTAGAAAGCGCGCATTTATTTGAATAACTTGTTTTTTAAAAGACAACGTGTGATTTCCGAATCATAGGTTCAAGAAGCATAGTTAACCTTCTTACACAAAGGAGTACGCGCTATCTTTGTCTTCATCTATTTTTTATTCTTTCTAACCTTTCCTATTGACCAATCGTATTAATCAAAATATGAATAAGTAATTGTCATACTCGTAAACTCTAGCAACGAGTTACAAAATTATAATTACCAGTGGCTAAAACGACCATCATAAAGAAAACCTGGTGCATCTGGTGGGACTGGTAGCAGTCGTCAAGGCTACAGGCTCCCAGGGCTGCCGGTCCGTTCCCGGGAGCACATGTGCAATTTGTATATACCCTGCAAGAAATATTAAGTATTAATTTATGTATCTTCATACTTTCAAAAACAGCACATGAGATAGCGCTATTGAATATTTTTAAACATCTTGATATAAAAACTTCGAATCCATCAATAAAAATAGCCTTCCCTTCCAGCAAATAGTCTTCTGCACCGGCTGCACTTTCAGCTCGCCAATAAAGGCAAGGTGATTTAGATAATAAAAACTTTGCAGAGCTTCACTGATTGGGATTCCCAATGCTGATCAACCGGTGATACCACCGTCCCATCCAATTCTAATGAGAAGCAGTTTTGGAAGAACGGTGTGGATGCCAGCTGACTTAAATATTAGGCAATTATCTTAGTTCTCCGAAAAGGCACAGCATCTTTGATCAGTTTCAGGTAGAACCTGTTGTACTTGAAATTGGCCACAGATGTCCAGTTCATGGACCACTTACCATCAGATAAACTGAGCTCGTTTGCTCCTCCAATAGTATTATAACACTTATTTATTTATTTACTTACTTAATATTATGAACTAATATTGAACTAGAACATCCTGCCTGACACGGTGACAGATAAGTCGTGACCTGGTCTACGACGCAGACAGGCTCGAATTCACTCCATCTTGGTTCGCATCTGAAATGTTGAAGAAATGGAACATTAGAAGATGTGTGCACTGTGAGAGTGCACTAGAACAGTGATAGCCTAGTGGTTAAGAAACGCGGCCTCTCGATCGAGGGGTCCGAGGTTCAAATCCCAGGCCCGCACTTCTGATTTTCAAATTTATGTGCGTATTAGAAATCAATTATCACTTGCTTAAACGGTGAAGAAAAACATCGTGAGGAAACCTGCATAACTGAGAGATAAAAAAAATATATTAAAGGTATGTGAAGTCTACGAATACGCACATGGCCAGCGCGGTGGACTATGGCCTAATCCTTCTCATTCTAAGAGGAGACCCGTGCCCAGCAGTGGAACAGTAATGGGTTGATGATGATGATGATGATGTGCACTGTGAGACTTCCTAGAGTTTATATATTAACTATGATTTGGATGGTGTTAGCACTCTACGTATAGTACCATTACCAAACCTGTCTACTTATAAATGCTGTAAAGGTGTGGATAGGCACTTAGTACTCAGTAAGGGCTCGTACACAAAACTGAGATCCGACGCCATGCGAATTCGCAACGCAGAAAATTGCGACACGAATTGCTGCGATGCGATATCGTGCGGCATAGCTTCTCCCAGGGTGACCATTCTTTCGACAACCGTCAACAGTACGGAACGTATTTTGAAAATTAGGTCGTGACATGGATCGTAAAAAGAAGTGTGCAGTTTTGATATTGCTTAAGAGATACAGGAAAGAGTAACAAAGAAAATTTTCCCAAAGAACAAATCCTCAATCAGTAATATAAAAAAGTCAACGATGTACTTTGTCATTTTTTTACATTAAAGTATACATCTTCCCACCCGACAAATACAGGGTTGTACGTCTTCGGGCTCGAACACAAAACTGCGATGCGACGCGATGCGAATTCGCAACGCAGGAAATTGCGATGCGAATTGCTGCGATGCGATATCGTGCGGCATAGCGTCTCCCAGGGTGACCATTCTTTCGATAACCGTCAACCGTACGGAACGTATATTGAAAATTAGGTCGTGACATGGATCGTAAAAACAAGTGTGCACTTTTGTTATTGCTTAAGAGATTCAGGAAAGAGTAACAAAGGAATTTTTTGGGTTCATCCATTTATCACATATCATTTATTTTATATTTAGTTTCCCAAAGTACAGGGCGTTCCTCAATCAGTAATATAAAAAAGTCAACGACGTACTTGTCATTTTTTTACATACGTCTTCCCACCCAACAAATATAGGTCTGTACGTTTGTCCCACACGCTGTCTCAGGACGAACTAAAAATGGCGTCAACAAGTGTGACGAAACATCGCAGGAATGTGCGATGCGAATTAATTCGCAAGTTCTTGCGATGCGTCGAGGGAGCTCGCAGATTTTTGCGATGCGACGTCGCATCGCAGTTTTGTGTACGAACCCTTACCCACACGCTGTCTCAGAACGAACTAAAAATGGCGTCAACAAGTGTGACGAAACATCGCAGGAATGTGCGATGCGAATTAATTCGCAAGTTCTTGCGATGCGCCGAGGGAGCTCGCAGATTTTTACGATGCAACGTCGCATCGCAGTTTTGTGTACGAGCCCCTACACTAATGGTAATATCATGGGTTAGGACAATTTTAAATAAGGTGGGAGAAACAAAAAAAAAAATTTTTAATTAAATGGATCAATGCCAGATAAGGAAATGAAAAATATACAAATCTTATTGTATATTCCTAAAATTCTCAAAAATTCCCATAAATCTCAAAAATGGGAAGGCAAAAGAAACTCACCCGCAAGCAACACTACAGCTCGGTTGGTTATAGTGGTTGCTGTTTAATCCAGCAACCGAGCCCCTCTCACACTTGGAGATTGTGACGAGAAGAATGTAGAAGACCAGCGCAATGATGCTCATTTTGGTAGCTTGCTTGATGACTCGGAAACGGCAGAATACTTCCAGAATTGGGGCAGAGAACTTCACGCCGACGTACTAGTGCACAGAAAAAATTAATTATTATATTAAGTCCCAAACCATATACTCAAGAAACTTGTTAACAAAAAGGAAGACAGATAGGTAGCAGAACCCTTTGTGACTCCGGAGGCACCACCGTCACACATATTTTTGCCTAATAACAGCAACGTTAAGCACTTTTGTCTGAAGTGAAAGGTGTGGTAAGGGAAATCTTATCCTAGGCATTTCAACCTAGTCCTTATGAGAAGCATCGCACCTGGCCGACCTCAGGTAAGACTCTTATCCTCTCTAGGGTTGATTACAGATGTCCACGGGCAAAAGTAGCCACTTACTATCAAATAGACTGCACACTATTTCCTTACTATAAATATAGATATGTGTAACGTTTAGTTAGCTTAACTAGTTCTGTAATCCTTATCCTTACTAATATTATAAATCCGAAAGTAACTCTGTCTGTCTGTCTGGTTGTCTCTTCTTCACGCCCAAACCACTGAACCGATTTTAATGAATTTTGTACAAAGATAGTCTGAGACCCGAGAAAGGACATAGGATAGTTTTTATCCCGGAAATCCCACGGGAACTAGGGATGGCGATCTAAGATCGATTAATCGGAGAATTGATCTTTTGGACCCAAAACATCGATTATTTTAATCGATATTAGTAAGGATTGAATCGTAAACTATGCATTTGATCAAGTGATGATCTTTAGCAAAGTTGAAGGTTTGAATTTTCAGTTTTATGTATGTTAGTATGTTATATTAAACGCAGGCTCTTAAACGCGGGCGAAGCCGCGGGAAAAAACTAGTAAAAAATATATATTTACTTTTAAAATACTTAACATGTTTTTTTTTTGCAAGACGTCTCCAATATATTAATAGAAAATTTAAATCGCTTACCACAACTGACATTATTACAACCAGGTATCGCATAACTTGTAGCAGATTGGCCACTAGACCCTGTCGATGTTCTACGTCTATATGGTATATCACCTGAAACAAATGTAATTCTTATATACTTAATCATTTCATTTATCATCAACTTGTAACTCCACTCTGCTGCACGCTATTCCTCTCAGAAGAATGGTTCAGCTTTAGGTTATATCCCGATTTTTCTTAAACAATTATTATTGTTATTGGTCTTAACCGTTTCACCAAATCATAATTAACATCGAATACGAACATAAGTTCTATATTAAGAGAATCTAATTAAGAATTCCAATTTACGGTAAAAAGTTGAATTTATAGTAATCTTTACGACATTTCTAGGTAAATGGAGCTTAAATAACCCTAGATCATATATAAATAGAGAAAAAGGCATTAAAGGCCTATGTCCAAAAGTGGAACTTCAAAAAAGTCGATTAAATCCGAAATTCCCTACCTTTACAATATCACCCTCATGGAAAGCAAAACCCCATAAAGCAGCAGCTAGCAACCCGATGGCCACCATCTGGGACATTGCAAACGTATTCCTGAAGACTCTGTTAAGACTTGCAACGAAACCTGAAAGTAAGAATCAGTGATAAAATAGAACACAGCTTGCAAAAGCTCATCTTGTATATCATATGTATGCATGTTTCATGCTTTAGCACGCCTTGCAGTCCAAACGTCTTGACGGATTTTTAACATATAACATGTCCTTGAATTCATCATAATTGTGGGAGTAAAATTGGCTATATAAAAACGGGTTTTGCATAATATTATGTCAATTTTATTATCCTTCATTGGGGCTAACCTGGTGTTTGGACTACAATTAGGGGAAAGACTTACCTCTATTACCCTGTGTGAAACTTTCGTCTTCAGTAGGAGGTCGTCGAGGTATGAACAGGAAAACCTGGACGATATTACCAAAACTGCTTCCAAAGAGACCGACCAGATGTATCGTCAAATTGCTCTCAAGTCCTGACGTCACCATTTTGTCACCCACAAGCAGGGGAATGACGCGGATTATCACTAAAATACCTGGAAAACACATTCATTTCTCTATATAGGTACTTGCCAGCGGAGTTTCCTTCGATAAATAGAGCTGTTATGGGCACCACCGCCGTATACATTTTGTGCCTAATAACAGCAGTGTTAAGCGCTGCTGTGTTCCGGTTTGATGGGTTTGGTAAGGCAAAAACACTGAGATGTTTCAACTTAGTCCTCATATTCTTATATACTTTATATACTTGATTTTGAAGGTGGTAGAACCCTTTGTGGTTCGACTCCGGCGGCACCACCGCCACATCTATTTATACCTAATAACAGCAGTTTTAGGCGCTGCTGTGTTCCGGTTTGAAGGGTGTGGTAAGGGAGACAGACTTTTTTGAGGCCTTCCAGCTTAGTCCTCAGGGGTAGCGGCGCATCTGTGGCCGACCTTAGGTAGGAATATCTTATCCTATCTGGGGTTGATTACAGATGTCCATGGGCGGCAGTAGCCACTTGCAGTCCACCATCAGGTGGACTCTCTTATATCAGCTACTCTTACATTATAAAAAAAAATACTGTCCTCATATACTTAGTCCTTATATTAGTTGCTACCTCTGAATAAGGTAAGAATCATATCTTATCTGTGTTGATAACAATTGACCAAAGGGAGTAGTAGCTACGTATCATCAGGTGGACTTCATGCTTCTTTGCAACTTCAATAATATATTTAAAAAAAGTCTTTACCAATTTCTTTTCCTTACCAAAGTGCATGCCTATCCTCGCTGGTGCATATTGGTCGATGTAAGCGATACAGTGGCACCACACCGCCACCCTCGCTAGACAGAACATGACACATGACGCCAGAATGAGACACAGCCTTACAATTGCGCTGGAAGTTACTGTTATGTCCCTCAAGTTGAAGTTGCTGCTGTGACAGTATTCTGGAAGAGAATGTATCATAAGAGAGAATATATATAGTGTCCTATGACGATCACTGCTGGGTACAGACCTCCTCCAAATATCAGTATTTTGGAAAAAGAAAATGTCTAGAAATACATAATGTTTACATGATCTATAGAAGTTTGCTGCTGAAGGCATATTCTAAACTAGAAGATTTCGGTATAGTGGGGATTTGCTGAAGCAAGGTAGTTAGTTAGGTAGGTAGTTACTATTAACTTCCCTGATTTCAAATAAAGAAACTATCCTAAAGAAATAATCTTGAGAAAAATAGAAAAGAATCTTAAACCATAATCATCACGAGAGAAGTTACGAGCAAGAAAACCTGTACAACTTCAGGTACAAATACCTTATAAAATTGTATTTTGTTAAATCTTTAATAATGGCTTTCAATATACACTTGACATGAATGAATGTGTATTTTAAACACTTGGGCACTTGAGGAAGCCGGCGTCTGACACATTGATAGCCAAGTTTCCTTGGTATTTCAAATTTCGAAATTCAAAATCATACCTGATTCTTCCCTATTCGTCACAGCAGGTAAAGCGAACCACATCAGGCACATGCTAGTGACTCCAACGTTCCACAGCAACGCCACTCGTCTTCGCTGGTTATACCCAAACCATGAAACGAAAGGTCCCACCAGCACTTCGAGCATGGATATGCCGATTATGATAAAGTCTGAAAACAGAAGATTATCACGATAATTTAGGTTTCTGTATGGATCATAGAAGAAATAGCCTAGTGGTTCGGATTCTAAGATTGTGAGACTTAAGTAATTTTTATAGAGTAGAAGGAGTGAGAATGCAGTCCACCTGATATTTAGTGATCATTCCTGTCCATGGACATTCGAAACATATAGATCCGGGGTTCTTTCTGAAACTGATGACAAATTATTTGCCACTCTTGATGAGTAATATGGTAACCTTATATATAAATCAACTGGGATTCAAATCCTCCCACTAAAATAATCCAGATGGATTTGTGGTAGAAAACCTTTCCGGTTGAAAGAAAATTGGTTCTTTCATCTGTCTATCTTTTCAGTGAATGCGAAACTTAGTAACACTAACACTACTTGAACTGAACTCACCAGCAGTATACATATTAAGTTCGCCTGCTCTGATGTTCTGCTGGATGAGTTTGTAGGCGGTCACCTCACCAGCGATCGCCGTTATCATGGTCCCCATGACGAAGGCCCTCATCTTCTGAGGCTCGAGGATTTGCGGGTTGAAGCATGACTTCACTCTGGATTGGACTGAAATGGAGTGGTAAAATTAGTATAGGCTATTGACAAGAGATGGCGCTGATTCTGAATCACACTATCGAAATTTTCTGAACATGTTGCATATATGAGGTGGTAAGTTTCGTAAGCTGGTAGGACCATAAATGGTTCTCCGCAGACTCCGCAGAGAAAATCACCATACCCTTTTACAAGATTTGGTTCTGTTTTACGAGTTCAAGATTTGGTAAGGGAGATACACTTAGAAATCAACACATGTTTGGTCAATCTTAGCAAGATCTTAGTGTGTTGAAATTGACTATTATTTAAA
Source organism: Epargyreus clarus clarus (assembly GCA_014595695.2). Lineage (NCBI taxonomy): Eukaryota > Metazoa > Arthropoda > Insecta > Lepidoptera > Hesperiidae > Epargyreus > Epargyreus clarus. The sequence goes on from JACTTY020000001.1 coordinate 11,907,114, forward strand.
TATTAATTTATGAAGGTATACTTACTTCTTGTGTAATAAGGTATCCTGTCTAAATTATTCATTTTTACGTGTACGAGATTCAGCTAAGAAATAATTTTCGTCAGTATAAGTGAATTTATTCCTTTTATTTTATTCGATTTCTTTCTCTTTATATTGTCTGTTATATTCAGCTGTTCTCTTGAGTATCTGGAATAAACCAGCATTATTTCTATTTTAGAATTTAAGCTTTTTTAGTCTAATAAAGTACGAGTACCATCATTAGTGCGACAGATGTTTTTTTTTACTTGCATTATATAATATGTAAAACAGGTATACTTCGGATCGCCTCAAAGGGATTTTAAAAGACATACTTAATACGCAAAATAAGAAAGAATTCAAAATCTGAGTTGTTCCTGAGGATTTCTGTGGTAAACGCTGTAATGTCGGAACTATATGGAGAAGAACTATATTCCATCTGAATAGAATACATAATATACACTGAATTATATCGTTAGTTCCGGGTACGATCGCCGATAAAGCAAATAATCCAGGCAAACAGGGCGAAATATGCAATAGAAAGGCAAGATATGCCCAAAATCATAATCTTAAAGTTGTGAACCGAAAAAACAATACTCCGAATACCTACATGTAAGTAATGAAATATGCAATAACGTCAAAAATAGTGTTTTATCCATCTGCATATGCAAATATGCAATCGCATATAATCCGATGTATAGTAATCAGACATAAGGAATTGTAAATCCATTTTAATTTCGTATCAATAAAAAGTAACATGATAAACACTTACCACATATTTTTCTCACTTTATTTATTAGAAATAGAAAATGTCTTAGAAAAACACAATAATTAATAATGTTTACAAATCCAGCAGTGTACCTAATGTTCACACATTTACTGATAAATGATTGTATGTTATATCTATAAGCCCTTATCTATATGTGATATATTATCTGCCATAGTATTTACTCAGAATGGCCTAATTTTATCATGATACATTTTTAAAAATACGTTCAAAACGTGTTCCTAAGTGAACGGAAAAGGCTCGTTCACACAGGGTAGGTTGCTGAACCTATTTGTCTGCCGAAGTCGGTTCCATCACTTAATGGTTTAACTCTGAAAGCACCACCGCTACACCTACTTCTGCCTAATAACAGGGTTAAGCGCTACAGTGTTCCGGTTTGACAGGTGTGATCATTATCATCATCAACCCATTACTGTCTCACTGCTGAGCACGGGTCTTCTCTCAGAATGAGAAGGATTACACCATAGTCCACCGCGCTGGCCATGTGCGTATTGGTAGTCTTCACAAACCTTTGATATTTTACCACACTTGTGAAAAAGCCGTGGTTAAGAAACTCGGTCTTTCGATTGAGGGGTCCGAGGTTTAAATCCCAGGCACGCACCACTGATTTTTTCAAAGTGATGTGCGTATTAGAAATTAATTGTCACTTGCTAAACGGTGAAGTAAAACATCATGAGGAAACCTGCATACCTGATAGATTTATAAAATAAAAAAAATCTCAAAGTGAAGTTTACCAATACGCACTTGGACAGCGTTTTTTTTTTTCTTTTTTTTTTCTTTTTTTTTATCGTATAACCTAACGATTAGGCAGACGTGCTACCTGATGGAAAGTAGTCAACGCCGCCTATGGACATTTGCAACACCAGAGGAGTCGCCAATGCATCGCCGGCTTTGTATGAGAGCTATTTTTGCACCTTTTTTGAAAAGCCCCATGTCATAGCGCTCCGGGAATACCTCAGGAGGAAGTTCATTCCACATCTTACACGTCCGTGCAAACCGAACCGTGGAGGACCGCCACGAGTCCAGTTGGTGTAGATGGAACTTCATCCTTCGGCGAGTGGTGCGATGGAGGAATGGTGACGTAGGCACCAGGTCAAATAGTTCCTCGGAACACCCACCATTGTAAAGCCGGTAGAACACACAGAGGGAACCTATGTCCCTCCGCAAACTCAAAGGTTCTAACCGATCGGAGATCACCGGGTCGTTGACGATTCGGACCGCGCGTTTCTGCACGGAGTCAAGTGGGTTGAGTTGGTATTGGGGCGCCCCTGCCCAGAGATGTGAGCAGTACTCCATGTGGGGTCTCACTTGCGCCTTGTAAAGCAGAAGGAGTTGCCCCGCGCTGAAGTACCGCTTCGCTCTGTTCAAGACGCCCAGTTTTCTTGATGCCAACTTCGCCTTAACATCCAAATGACCCCGGTACTGCACGTCACACGATATGTCAACTCCCAGGATCCCCACACTTTTACCAATGGTGAGCGGGATACCTTGGAACCGTGGCGCTATGACGAATGGGGTTTTTTTAGCGGTAAACGCGCAGACTTGTGTCTTCGTGGGGTTAAACTCAACAAGGTTAAGTCGACCCCATGTCGAGACCTGCTCCAGAGAGTCCTCGATTTCAGACACAAGTCGGATTCTGCTTTCTTCCACGAGAGTCCGAGAGGTATTTAGATTTAGGTAGAGCGTGGTGGACTATGGCCATTATGAGAGGAGACCCGTGCCCAGCCTCATCATTATCATCATCATCAAACCATTAATGTCTTCGGCAAGCAGTCGAGTTCGCCTGTCAACAGTATAAATGAACCCTTATTGTTACCCTTTTGTCAAACTATCGCAAATTGATATTATATCAGCGAAGCTTAATGATGTAGTATTGTAGTCACTTCCGAAAGTAATCGTCGATTACCGATGCTAAAAGTAGTTTAGTTTATCCACTGGGGCTGAAATTATTAGTAAAACAAGTTATGGCATGAAATTAATGAATTTAATAATTGGCCAAGTACGAGTCGAGTGCGAACGAGTCGAGTTCCGTACCACTAACTTTCTTTTTTTATTTTCATTTTTATTAATTTTGTAACAGTAAATGTCTTGTGAAAATTTAAACCGACTTCCTATTACTCCTATTGTTCGATTGTAGGTACAAGAAATTGCGCAATGGTCGGTTTCATGTTTTTTTAACATTTGTAACATTTTAATTTTAGTATTCTTTCCAATAGCGGCCTTAGCAATATTCACCCTGTAAAAATCAAGTGTTTATCTATCATGATTCAAGAGATAGATCCTAGGCTTAGTAATAAGGTTCCTTTTTTATCCTTTGAGTACGGAACCCTAATAAAACGACTGTAACAAAACTCAATATTTATTTGCTAAATAATCTTCTCATTATACATCACATACGATAATGTATAAATAAAAGGGTGATAAAAATGATTCATAGCAATAAAATATCAATAAACTTTGTGATTTCACTGTTTTATTATCAAAAATTACGATATAAACGATTACGATTTGAAAACTATTCAGAAATCAACGCGACAATATTTATAAACATGATATTACACCTGATGATGGAAATTTGTGAACAACTCCATATAGCCTACCTGGGTGGTTACTACCATCTCTTAAAGCAATATCATTTTAATCATACATTAAAATTTCATTAAAGTAAGATTGTTTTTATAATATTACAATAAGCAGTTTTGTATAATGTCGAAGTTCTTTTTTTGCAGGAAATTTAACTTTTTAAGCAAAATATGACAGTTGGATTAATACAATGGATAAGCGAAGAATGAATAAGAGTTAACTGCGTATAACGGAACGCAATCAAGACCGTGGTGCGAAAGAGATGACACTAGTTTCGATGTCTCGTTTCCTCTTATCCAAGAGGAATAGACAAATTACTTATTCTTTTACATCACTCGGCAGGAATAAAACAAAACTTTTTTAAGGAGGTCGTGGTATGAAACAAAATAATGTTGATGCAATTTAGAAATCAAACTTTCCTGAACTATAGGTATTTTTGAAACCTTAATCTATTCACCTACTTTTGAAGCTGACTGTACATATATTATTCAAAAAGAAAATCCAAAATTGTTTGTTTGTAATAATAAAGAAATAACAAACGAGATTCGGACCGAAGATGGTTTTATCACCTTCGACTTCATTTATAATTAATTAATTAACTTTATTAATTTATAAACTTAATTAAATATTGTTTCATTTAATTAATTCAATTTTAATCATAATGAATTAATTCACTTAATTCATTTATTACTTATTTTTTTCATTTATTAATAATCATGAAATTATAATTGATTTTAAAAAATGACAGCATTTTCTTTTATGTACTGTCGATCCCAAGTACATGTTTCTGTATCCACTCTATGTACGCAGAGACCCGGGTATACACACTGGGGTACCCGGGTGTACCGCACTTCATCCCAAAGGACACTATCCCGGTCTGGTAGAAGTAAGTCGTGTAATTTATGGGGTCCCACTGTAAAATGAAAAAAAAAACTAAATGAGTGTACGTAAATATTTTTTTAGTTAGTCCTAAAATTAATGAAGCCAGATTATTCCACTATAGAACGAAATAACCTTCCAAAATGACCGAGGTCACGGGCACCTCTGGTTTCTACCACGCTTTTATAAGCTTGACCTGTATCTACGTATGTAACGGAATCTTTGAACTCGTTTGTTACCTGCTTGGACCAGTCAAATTTTGAACAATTTTGAACAATTATCAAGAACCGATGATAATACACGATTTCAATAATTTTATCCCATTTTCTTCATCGAGATAGTCAGGATTAACAATTTGCCTTGAAGGATAACAGCGTGGTTTTTAGTTTTTTAAACTATATTATTTTTTAAGTTATGTGCATGCTCCTATAGTAATAAATACTCACTTGTTTTAACGGTAAAGAAAAACAATGAGAGGTAACCTATACATCTTTAAAAAAAATAGGCTCAGAGGATTTTTTTTAAATGGCAATAGCAGACGATGCAGTCTACCTGATGGTAAGTGGCTAATGCTGTACATCTATAACTAACCCCAAATAGAATTAGATATTCCTGTATGGTCAGCCACAGATGCGCTACCTCTGAGGACTAAGGTGGGACGCCTCGGAAAAGTATGTCTTCCTTACCACTACATGCTAAGTCTACCAATACGCACTTGACCAGAGCATTTCACTATGACCTAATCCTTTTCATTCGGAGAGGAAACCCGTGCCCAGCAATGGTTTGATGCCGATGGTATTCAACTTACAATAGGCTGCATTAGGGGTCCTCCACTGTCCCCATGACAAGCATCGACACCTCCTTGCCCCCCTGCACAAATGACCCTTTCATCAATCTCGAAGATCTTCAATGGCTCATACGCCTTGCTGCAAGACTCCGTGGTCACCACTGGCAACTGTAGAACTTGTAGATGGGTAGGTCTTGGGCCCTCTGAAAATAATTTAATAAAACTTATTAGCAACTTAGTTAAGAAAAACTTTACTTTTAAATTAAATGGTGGTATGTCCAGTATGGTTGTCCCTGTAGTTTCGGGACTAGAATAGGGCCACGGTATCCACTGTCCGTCATAAGAGGCGCCTAAGATGAGTGGAGGAGTGCCAGGGTCGCGGGTGGCAAGAGTGGGAGCTTGAACCGTCCGGCCAGCGACCCCGGGAATGACGGCGGTATGGGTATGTGTGTGTGTGTGTGTGTGTGTGAAAAAATACTCAGTATGGTTCGTCCGAAGAGGTACTAACGAAACTCTCTGTAATTATGTCAAGCAGTTCTGTTTTCGGTGGAAGGGTGTGGATTTACATGTTAGACGCTTTTCTCAGTTACTCAGGGAGATCTATTTTATTTGGAGTTAGTGGATATCAGTGACCAATTCCTACTAGAATAAAATCTACCTGAAGCTGATCACAGATGCGTTATCACTCCTCAGGGCGACAGTGTCCATTTACTATTAGGTGTACTACAAGCTCTGTCATAAATTACACGACTTCTACCAGACCGGGATAGTCCTTCGGGATGAAGTGCGGTACACCCGGGTACCCCAGCATGTATACCCGGGTGTCTGCGTACATAGAGTGGATATAGAAACATGTACTTGGGATCGACTCTACATAAAAGAAAATGTTTACATAAACACCTCTACATAAAAGGCCACTTTTTAATTAAATAATTATAATTGAATTAATAAGTTAGTTAGTTATTTTTGCTTCTTTAATCTTCTAAAAACCCTAATTAAATTTACAGCTTTAAGAGCTGCTAAAACTTGGACTTTTATTTCACTGTAAATATTTCTCTTTCTTTTGTAAATGCACCTTAATTACAACTCAAATCTTATTTAGGTATGACGGCTCTCAACGATTTCTCAAAGATTTCTGAAAAAGAGTGAGCCAGTTAGTGAGTTAGAGCCAGTGTTTATTATTTTTATGCAACTTACTGTATTTAATTTGGCCCCATCCAGCTACAAATGGTCGATAATTTACAAAATCCTTGGTTCTTAGTTCCTTGCTAAGTGGGAGGCAAATAGGTCTAATTAAATCTGAAACATAAAATAAAATATTATAGTTAAAAACACTAAAATCCACGCTAAAATCATACAAGGAAAATCGTTAATCCTGAAGAGGAGAAAGAGACTAAATTATTAAAATCGTGTATTGTCATCGATTTTTGTTAATTGTTCAAAATTTTGAAAAAATCGAGCTTAAAGATTCACACATTCATACCTACATACATACATGTACCAATAAAACCGTAGGAAAATAATACATTATTGTATAATTGTTCATGCTCATACATAGTTCTCGTTTTTAACAGCACATTGAATAATTAAATCAACTTCGTCATTTTGCAATTTTTAGCACCCAATTTTAAACCCAATAACAAGCAATGATAGCCTAGTGGTTAAGAAACTCGGCCCCTCGATCGAGGGGCCGAGTTTCAAATCCCAGGCGCGCACCTCTGATATTTCAAAGTTATGTGCGAATTACAAATTAATTATCACTTGCTAAAAGGTGAAGGAAAACATCGCGAGGAAACCTGAGAGATTTATAAAAAAAATCTCAAAGGTATGTGAAGTCTACCAATACGCACTTGGCCAGCGCGGTGGACTATGGCCTATTCCTTCTCATTATGAGAGGAGACCCGTTCCCAGCAGCGGGACAATAGTGGGTTGTTGATGAGTACTCAATTTTATGATTTCGTTTTTATCTGTCGGTTTTGTACAAAATATTCCTCGTTTTTTTCAAACCCAAAAGAGGTATAACTTAAAAGATGTACTTATAGTTAATATTCTCACCAGTAAATATGACTTTTCTATAAAACACCAGAATACCAATATCATTAGTGCCGTGCGTCGTAGAGTAGTTTTCGTGTTTAATTTTAGTTTTTACGACAAAATCTATAGGTCTGGTTTTGTTGTGGTCCAAAATATCCAGTTCACCTAGGCGTACAAAAAACCTGAAATTTATTTGACAGGAATATTTAAGACAACCTTCTTTTTGACAAAACCGAAGAACTTTTCCAGCATTCTATTGACCTGTTGATTACAGATGTCCATGGTCGGCAGTAGCCACTTACCATCAGGTAGACTGCATGCTCGTCTGCTACTTTTATATTATAATTAAAAAAAGGTGTAGCACGAGCATCGAGCATGCAGTCCATCTGATGGTAAGTGACTACGCCACCTATGGATATCTGTAATCAAACCCAGATAGGATTGAATATTCCTACTTAAAGTCGGCCAGAGATGCGTGTCAATGCCCTGAGGACTGAGCTAGAACGCCCCGGAAATCTATGTTTGTCTTACCACACCCTTCAAACCAGAACAGAGCAGCGCTTAACTCTGCTGTTATTATACCGAAATAGGTGTGGATGTGGTGCCGCCGGAGTCGTACCACAAAGGGTTCTCCCACCTTCGAAGCTGCTGCTCGCTCGTTTTCTTCTAATAAACTTACAACTGGTCTTCCATGTTGTGAATGCAGTGGGCAGCAGTCAGCGCGTGCTGTGAGGTGATAAGACTTGCTCCACATTTGAAAATGAAGCCACCGGTGACGTTATACGCTATCAGTCCTATCCAGGGAAAGTCTCCTGGAAAACATAAAACATACAATTAAGACTAATGATATCGATGGATGAAAAAATAAGCTTCACTATAACCAAAGGCGAGAATAAAAAAGATCAACAAAGAGGTCTTTTTTGTTTTTCGATGATTAATTGGCATTTCTCTTGACAACCTCGATTATACCACTACTTTTGGAGAAACAAACTATTAGCAACTTAGGAAATTCACTTGAAGAAAATAAAAAGATTACAAAAAAATTTCAACAGCCTTAAAATAAAAAAAAAAACATTTATTTTGATTGTGTTTTATAGAATACTTAGCTTATTTTTCTTTTTACTTACCTAAATTAGCATCGGTTCCACCTACGACCCTGCTGAAAGTTCCTTGGCTTACACCACATACCGGTGGTTCCGGGAATGCACTTGCATAATCATTATCTATGGGTTTAGGTGTTGTAGTGGGTGGTGAAGGCGACGCGGTAGACATCTTAGGTGTAGTTGGCGTTGTAGATGCTTCAGAACTCTCACTTATGCTTTCAGATTCTGATGTTTCAGGCTCAGGAGTACTGCTTGTATTTACATCACTTTCAGATGTGCTCTTAGTAGATTCGGTTTCAGGTTTGATGGAAGATGATAAGACTTCTTGTGAACTACTTAAGTCAGTCAAAGGTTTTGCTGAAGTAATGGGTACTGATTCAGAACTGGCACTGTATGCCATTTCTTTGATTTGTGGACTAGAGTCCATGTCACTTAAATATTTAACGGAATCAGCTGAAGGCGTTTCAGACAGCATTGATTCAGGGATCAGTAAAGCTGTTATTAAGATTGATAATATATCTATTAAATCTGAAGTGTCGTCATCATTCGTAGTATCATCTGGTGCGGAGACTGATCGGAAAACAGAAGATATCTCTTTTGAGACTTCTTTTTCTGAAGCAAAGTAACTGCCGTGGTTAAAGAATCTAGATACTGATTTAGAACTAGATTTGGATGTGCTAGATGTGAACGTTGTCTGTGGATACGGCATAATCTTGTTTGGAGGGCAACATACCTAAAAGAATATAATAATTTACAGAAAAAAAAAATTATGTCTAAATATAAATTATATATATTTTATTGTATGAAATATTTTTGATTTGATGTTTGATTTACATATTTTAGGCAAATTAAGGAGAACTGATCATTCAAAAGGTATTATGAAGAAGAAAAACATAAAAAACACAATACAAAAATACAATTCTCACCAAATTATTATCCTTGTCTGTACACATATTATCTTCTACATTTACTAAACTGGGATCATTATTTTGACAAAGTCTTGCTGATATACAAATCCCGAAATTGCCATTTGAAGTCAAACATGGTCTTTCTGAAAATATAAATTGTTTTATAAATAATTAGCTAAGTGTAGGTCGAGAGCGGCATAGTAATAAGATTTCGTTTTTACACTTTTTGTACAGAATCTATGGTCGCCACTATAAGAATTTTCTCATCAAGTTAAATGGTAACTGCCCCGTATAAGTATCTGTTACTGAATCTACATAGCTCAGGAATCTTGCAAAAATCGAACATAAGCGAACGCCTCATTAAAGTACTCGTATGTCTCCCTTCAGTCCAGAGCACACCAGCTTTTAACACTGCTGTTAATAGGTGTGGCGGTGGTGCCGCCGGATTCGAACTACAAAGTGTTCTACTACCTCTTCATGGCATTTATAAAAGCAATTATTGGGTCTAGAAGCAAGTGTTTACGGAGTGATGGACCGAACGCTGCATCGCTGCCTCACGGCAGTCAACAACACCGGTGGGCAGTGTATTAACAACACCAACTGAAGTTGGTGGAGAACTCCGGGATCTCCAACGGAGCATAACCGGAGTCCTCCTAATGCGATCCCCTTCTATCGGGCTCTACCCCGAGGGGAGCAATTTACGCTCCTCACATCCCCTGGTGATTACAGCGATATGCGACCACACAAACCGCTGTCCTTCCCGGGGTCGCTTGCTGGATGGTTTGAGCTCCCTCCCACTCTTGCCGCCCGCAACCCCGGAAGCCACTTTTAGTCGCCTCTTACGACAGGCAGGGGATACCGTAGCCCTATTCTGGTTCCGGTACAATAGGGACAGGCATAGGACGACCTTATAGCTAGTTACGGAGTGATGACGGGCTGCGAAGTTTATGATCGCTTTTCAAAGTGTTTAACACCATTAACATCTACATATTATAGTATTAACAAGGTTTTGTTATCTTTATTGCTTTAATTAGCAAATTCTTGTAGGGTTGATTAAAACCAGTTATTATCATTGAAATGTCAGTTAGCATTTTGATAATGCATTTTTTACATTTAGAATTAAAATTTGGATTTTGAGTTCGATGCCTTTCATATCGAGAAGTATTGGAAAAGTTAGAAAAATATAGGTAAACTAGTGGTGCCCGCGGCTCCGCCCGCATTTTAAAGAAATAATATGACATACATAAAACGGAAAATTTGTACCTGCATTGGAATGACAGTGGTGCCATCTGTCTAAAATTGGTCTTACCAACTCCCACACCCTCGTGGGCTCTTGGACAACAACTTTGCTAAAGATCATCACTTGATCAAATGCAGAGTTTCCGATTCTATAACTACTTACGAATTAAAAATTAATTAAAAAAACCTTTTCTCACGGACTAAATTGTGAATCTAAACCATTCTCAAGTCCCCTTGAACACACACAACTAATTTCATCAAAATCAGTCCAGTCGTTTAGGAGGAGTTCAGTGACATACACACGCACATAAGAAACATATATATAAAGATTGATAGAACCCATCGACGTCGTCAACCCTCTGTCTTATTGTTGGGCACGGTTCTTCCGTCAGTGTGAGAGGGAGCTTAGGCAATAGTCTAGCACGCTGGCCAATTGGTCATAAAACTTTATAAAGTGTGAGGTGTGTGACATTGAAGTTCCAACCCCTACGTGGGAAGTCAATAGAAATCAAATGAAATGTTACCAAAAACATTCAAATGGAATCCATATGTACTCTTTACTTAAATTAATTTGGCAAAAATGCATTTAATAAACTTGATTACAGAGTCACCTTCAAGTTTTTATAGTTTTAATGTGGTTATATTGGGTAACAAAGAAAATATCAATGGAGACAAGTATCTTCAAGAAATATGGTTTCTGCTTCCAAATCTTATTTGGAATAGATCCGTGGAAACTTCTGGAGCATAACTCACCACGCTGTTCCAATGCAATGGATTGATAGTGGAAAATTCATTATAACAAAATAAGTTTTGAAATTTACCCTTATAATTTTGTCTGTAACCTTCACTATTAATAGCAAAACTTTTAGCCACAACTATTTCTATAACCGCAAATACTGGAAGCCAGAAAGCCTTCATTTCACGTTCTTTCTTCACTGTTACTGTGTAGCTAATGAATTTAAAACATAAGATAAAGCATATGTTAAACAGCTAAAAAACTAGTTATGTACTAAAATGGGTTCATTATTTAATTAGTTTCTCGAATGTTCGACATTGCTAACTGAATTATTATTGCATAGGTAAGCGACCAAAGGTACATTAGTTAGATAAAGGTACAGTGGAGTTTTTGCGAATGTGGAGGATAAGAAAACAATTGGGTACATCCTCTTAGCAAAAAAATGGAGTCCGTGACACACCGTTTCTTGTAATCTCTAACATTAGTAACTTTTTTGCATATATCTGGTACATTTTTATTATCCACAAGCTTTTGCCCGCGGATTCGCTCGCGTTACGAAGTAATATTTTCATCCCCTATTTTATCCCCTTGGGGGTAGAATTGATCAAAATCCTTTTTTAGCGGATGCCTACGTCATAACACCTACCTGCATGCCAAATGTCAGCCCGATCCGTCCAGTGGTTTGGGCTGTGCGTTGATAGATCACTATGTCAGTCAGTCACCTTTGAGTTATATATTATTATCCATTGTAGACCCACTGCTGGGCAGGGGTCTCCTCTCAGAGTGAAAATATATTATTTTGGAGATGCCGGACATAGGAGTCCGGGACGGCCGATACAGCGCCGAGGACGGCCAGTACCACATAACCCTGTATCGTTCCCACGGCACCGGGTACCTTTTGAAGGTTTCCCCCTCGTTAACATAAAAAAAGGTTTCCTCATGACGTTATAACAAGTGAAAATTGATTTCTAATACGCACATACTACCATACCGTACCTATATTTCAATTCAGCCCTACTTTGGCTCCTCAGTTTAAGGTTGTCTGTTATATTAATATTTCTTTGAAAAATTAGGGGTGCGTGTTTAGGATTCGAACCTTCAGAATGGGTTCCACAACTGCAACAGCGGATTGGAGTATGCCCCAAAACTTCGCCAGATTTATAAATAACGACAGTTATATAAAAGAGCCTAGTAAGTAGGCATATAGGCTAAACAATTTACCGTCATCGATATTTGCAATACCAGACGACTCGCCAACGCATTGCAAGCTTGAAAGATGCTTTTGGTTCTTTTCAAAGTATTTTTTTTATAATACAGGAGAATACGACGAGCATGCAGTCCACCTGATTGTAAGTGGCTACTCCCATGGACATCCGTAATCAACCCCAGATAGGATTAGATATTCTTAACTGAGGTCGGCCACAAATACGCCGCTATCTCTGAGGACAAAGTCGGAACACCTCGGATAAGTATGTCTCCCTTACCACACCCTTCAAACTAGAGCTCAGCATCGCTTAACACTGCTATGCTGTGCTCTTTCTATGCTGCGATGCTGTGCTCTTTCTTCTTGTTTATTTCTACCTCATGGAAGAAATAGGTGTAGCGGTGATGCCGCCGGAATCGATCCACAAGAGGATCTACCACCTTCAAATATATTTGAATATATACAATATATTTGGTCGTAAGGCCAAAAAAGGAACAAAAATGTTAATACAAAATATTTATTACAATTTTTTTACTAAAGAGTAATTTCAAATAGATGCTACAAAATAAATTTACTTACATTTGTTTTTGAGACATATTGGTTAAAGTAAAATCAGGTTAAAACTACGTTAATAAATAATTTAAAACTATTGGTAACAATGGAATTATATAATTAGCAAACATCGAAAAGTGATATTAAAATCCTAAAACTACTTATCAGTATTCTTAACATAAATACATATGTGGCGGTTCGTTTAGACCGTCACTCTACTGTTAACTTTATTGTACTACTTTACAGATATTTATAAATGTTTATTATACAACTGATTACTTAATTTAGAATATTATTGTGTCATTAATTATATTATCTAGTTAATTATAATATTCATTTGTATTTCTGTATCTATGGTAAGTCTCGCATTTCTTTGCCACTGTCTATGGCAACACAGAGGCGTCCATGTTTTTTACACACTTCGCACATAACTCCGTTCGAGTAAACGTTAAGATTTAAAAGCGACTTTTATTTGCGTAACCCGAAGATTAACACGCCCGCAATTTATACACCAAACATACATAATTATAATTCAAAAACTAAAAACCACGCTAAAATCGCAAAAGGAAAATCGTTAATCCTGATTCCTGACGATCCTGATGAGGAAAATGGAATAAAATTATTAAAATCGTATATTGTCATCGGTTCTTGATAATTGTTCAAAATTTTAAATTAATCAGACCGTTCAAAGTAGGTAAAAATCGAGTTCAAAGATTCCGTTACATAGATACATACATACATACAGGTCAAGCTAATAAAAGCGTAGTAATAAATAAGTAAATTCAGATTATTATTGCTCTTACATAAGATTTTATTCGATTATATTGCTATACAAACGTATTTTAGTTGATATTTTATGAAAGTACAAGTAAATTACTTGTGTCCATCATTTTTCAGTTGCGTAAATATTATTTCATTACGATTTTTTACAAAAAATAGTAGGTAACTCAAAACTCAAAAGAGAACACATTTATTGGACCCTATATTCATAGATTGGTAAAGATTACTCACTCCTAACAAGAAAATGTACCCAGTTTTGAGAATTGAAATTGTTGCGTAAAAATGTTTTGCCACGTCTCCGTGCTAAAATGCCCCTAAAATATTTGAAATAATTATTTATTTATTACGTAAATTACGCAGTATTACTTATTTATTCGTAAATTATCTAAAATGTTTTAAAAATTTCTCTAAAAATGTTTTAATTTGTCAAGAATTCAAAAAAAGAACTTACTAAAATAAGCCGTTTGTGGCTTCATTCAATTTCAAGGCGGCGAAGTATCTTTACTAATCTATGCCTATATTAAACAACAATTTGAAATCTGTGATTTCATTTTTTTATATAACCAAAATAATACAGATAAAATATAGAGATATCAATATTAACTATAATAATGAATAATAGTAGTAATTAGTAGAAATAATAAGTAGAGACATAATAATTATATTTATTGACTTAAATAAAAAATGCTTAGATATGAGTATCACATTATTTTCTGAATACTGTGATATTTAAGTATTATGTGATATCTGAGAGAGCTGCATTATTAAAATTTAATAAAAGTATAATTTGTTATAGTCCGCGTAAAACTGCTAGTCCGCTCTGAATATAGAAATGAATCACGTCGCCATAGCAAATTGTATGACTACACCTGCTCGCAACTTCAGAGCGGACTAGCAGTTTGGCGCGGACTATACAAACAGTGACCAATAGATGTTGTTAGAAGGTGATGTTCCCTTTATATTTAGACTACGGAGTCACCACGGTCCCACCTATTTATGCCATAAATAACAGTATTAGGCGCCGCTGTGTTCTGGTTGAAATAACGTGGTAATCGAGACATACTTTTAGGGAGCGATGCGTGCTTACTAAACTGGCGCCAACGGAGAACTATCTCTTTTCCATTCAATCGTATTGCAAATGGCGTTCGCGCCGCTCATTCAGACCTGCGCACGAGAGCTGCGCAACGAGCAGAAAACGGCGAAACTACCTATATAAAATTGGGACTGTTTGTCCAGTGTACATACATGATTTATTTTTTACAGTTAATGAATTATATGACTTATACAATTTTATGTTATTTACGCGTTGAAATTATATTGTTATTTATATTCGATTACAATGAATTGATATATGAATACTATTACAATGTATTGATATTTAAATTTATAGATTTACACAATTAGTAGTTACATTACATACTTACACATAAATATGAGGCATTGTCCAAGTATATTTATTTCGTTGGGGTATATATATATGCCCAGTAAAAAATCTCGTCACCGCGTTTTAATTTTCAACACAGCGCCACCTATTTGGTGACAGCGGACACTAATAAAGGAACATCGAACAGGCATTCCAATTTAGTTTTCAGGGATCACAACGCAACTAATCAAGGACTCCAATAATATATCAACATTTACATCTTCAATATAAATAAATTTATAAAAAAATACTAACTTTTCTGGTAACGTCATTTTGTTTTACAAATTAATCACAGGTGCATAAATATAATTAAACCGCCATCTTAGGGCGTCCGACATTTTAGGTTTAGAATGACGTCACTAAGTTAATGTCATTAAATGTCAATGTCATCCAAACCAAACGCATTTAGAAAATTTCTATTTAATCGGTTGAGGTCATTCATATACTACTAGTAAAAAACGTACATAGGTTACTTACAAGACAATCGACGATCGTCTAAATGAATCCTTCAAAAAGAGTCGCCAAAAAGGGACAGTCAACCATATATATATTAAAACCATATGTATTTCATGTGTCATTTTTCAAACTTGGATGACCTATTTACATTTTAAATAGTGGTATATCAATGGTTGAGGTTATCTGGTTCTAATTCAGTTGCAAAATATAACCTTCACATCCATACGACCTAATACAACAAGTTAAATAAAAGCTTGTAAAAACAGATCAAGAATAGTCCTTTAAAAAGAGAGAAGGGTCAAGTCAGTTCAAGCAGCTCCAAGCATATTCTTCTCCATCCAGGGTATGAACTCCGTGACCCTGGTGTAGACGCCGGGGAAGCCGGCCTCCGCGCACCGTTTCCCGAAGGACACCACGCCGATCTGGTAGAAGAATGTCGTGAAGGTTTCCGAGTTCCACTGGAAAGATAAATGCTGTTACGATTTCGTCCCTTAAAATGTTATATGATCAAATATTCTATTCAAGAGTATAGTATAGGTATAGCTATTTTTATTATTATTTTCTTTTTATAATATAGAAGTAGCAGACGAGCATGCAGTCCACCTGATGGTGAGTGGCTCCTGCCGCCCATGGATATTTGTAATCTACCCCAGATAGAATTAGATATTGCTGAGGTCGGCCACAGATGCGCCGCTACCCCTGACGACTAAGCTGGAACGCCTCGGAAAAGTATGTCTCCCTTATCAAACCCTTCCAACCAGAATACAGCAGCACTTTACCTGTTATGAGGTAGAAATAGGTGAGGCGGTGGTGCCGCCAGAGTCGAACCACAAAGAGTTCTACCACCTTCGAAAAACTACTTACAATAGGCTGCATCAAGGGTCCGCCACTGTCTCCCTGGCAGGCGTCTCTGCCCCCGTCCTTGTAGCCGGCACACAACACCCTCTTGTCGATAACTTGAGCCTTGTACGGGGCGTACACCTCGGCGCAGTGGCTGTTGCTGACCACTGGCAACTGCAGCACTTGGAGGTGGCTAGCTGATGGACCATCTAGAAAAAGAATTGCATGTTATGTGTCGAGTTTTGTTTTAACTGGCATTGACAAATGACAATCAACTTAACCGTGAGCGGGAATTGTACCCAGTCAGTACTGATACAGTCCGCTAGGGGCGCTACTAGGGTACTGTTATTTCAAAACGAGATCGCAGTTTTCTACGATTATTAAACGCAAACTCAACGGAAAACAATCGCAAGTCGGCCGAATCAATCAGATTTTCAACTATCGGACAATAGTGTCTATTTTTATAGTAAGTATTTGCATTTAGATATTAGATGGAATATACTTACGGAATTCTGTGTCTCCCCATCCAGCAATGATGGGGTTGTAGTTCTCGAAGCTCCTCGCCCTGAGTTCACTATCTTTCGGGATACAGATCGGCCGGATTAAATCTGCAAACATAATGATTCATTAACATATTTGCTCTCATAATATAGAAGAAACAAACAAGCATGCAGTCTACCTGATTTTAAGTGGCTACATCAGCCCATGGACATCTAAACAACCCCAGATAAGTTGAGATTCCTCCTCAGGTCGGCCACACAGTTTGCTACTTCTAAGGACTAAGTTGGAACGCCTGGGAAAACTATGTCCCCCTTGCTTCATACTTCAAACGAGAACAAAGCAGAGTATAACACTGATGTTACCAGGCAGTAATAGGTGTGGCGGTGGTGCCGTCGAAGTCGATCCACTGAGGGTTCTACCTTCAAAATATCCACGGTTGGCTGTGACCATTTATTATCAGATGGGCTACAGTTTCGTATCTTATGGATTCTAGTTTGCATAAAAAAAGCAGTGATAGCCCAGTGATTAAGAAACACGGCCTCTTGATCGATGGGTCCGAGGTTGAAATCCCAGGCAGGCACCGCTGATTTTTCAAAGTTATGTGCGTATAAGAAATTAATTATCACTGCTCAAACGGTGAAGGACAACATCGTGAGGAAACCTGCATACCTGAGAAATCTTAAAAAAAAAGTTTTCAAAGGTGTTTGAAGTCTACCAATACGCACTTGGCAAGCGCGGTAAACTATGGCCTTATCCTTCTCATTCTGAGAGGAGCTTGCCCAGCAGTGGGACAGTAATGGGTTAATGATGATAAACCTCCATACCAGTGAACTGCACGTCTCTCTCCAGAAGCAGGATGCCGATGTCGTTGGTGAAACCCTTGGAATCGTAGTTCTCGTGCTTCATCTTGCTCTTGATGATGACGTCCACAGGCGTCGCACCTTCGTCCTCGCGGGCTAAGTCCAGCTCGCCCAAACGGACGACGTACCTGAAAATACATTTTTTTTAATAATAAAAAAGATTTAGGGATGGCGATCTGAGATCGATTAATCGAAGAATCGATCTTTTGCGCCAAAAAAATCGACTATTTTAATCGATGTCCAGTTACGGATTGATTCAGCAAATCGATTTTTCATCCTAGAAAATCGAAAATTGATCTTTTCGAAATTGTTTAAATGTGTTATAGACATTTTAGCTGACGGATACGTTTTAAAGTGCTTGTTTGGTCCTGATAACCTTACAATTAAATACATATTGAGGGACATTTAAATCAGTTTTAATCTACATATCAAGATTCCTGTGACATAAATGGCATTTGATTTTAAAATACCACATATAACTGTTATTAACGTATTTGATGTAGTAAAACTTAATTATTGAATAAATTAGTTACAGACAGTTATAATTATAACACAGGGTTACGAACAGGAAAGTGATGAATAATAATTATATTCATATGTATTAAAATTGAAGTATTTATAGCGTGGTAACTGGCGTGAACTCCAACGTTTAACGCCGAGAGTCCGGGGTTAAAACCCTTTTAACCAGACATCTGATTTTTCAAAGATATGTTGTGTATTAGAAATTAATTATCACTTGTTAAAACGGTGAAGGAAAACATCGTCGCAGGTATCCCTGCACACCTGAGAGATTATATAAAAAAGACTCAAAACAATTCGCAATGACCTGCGCGGCAGACTATGGCCAAATCCTTATTCTGAGAGGAGGCCCTTGCCCAGCAGTGGAACAGTAATGAGTTGATGATGATTACACAAAGGATCATGAGTACAGATATTTCCACGTGTATGAAGCCTTAATGTTACGAAACACAATTGCTTACAATAATGACATGTCATTATCCTGTGCATATCAATGTCGTTATTATTTTACTCTACAATAACTATTGCCCTGTTCGTAATTGGTGTTGCTATATATGTTCATGCATCTATTATTTGCCCATTTTAATTAAATTCATAGAAATAAGTAGCTGTCCTTTTGTGATGTAAAATTTTATTGTTGAACGCTGCTGTGTTCTGGTTTGAAGGGTGTGGTAAGGGAGACATACTTTCCCGAGGCGTTCCAGCTTAGTCCTCAGGCGTAGCGGCGCATATGTGGCCGACTCCAGGTAGGAATATCTAATCCTATCTTGGGTTGATTACAGATGTCCATGGGCGGCAGTCACTTACCGTCAGGTGGACTGCATGCTCGTCTGCTACTCCTATACTATAAAAAATGTAAACTTTTATCATCTTCATAATGTTTTGCGGTACTCACAGATCAGTCTCATGGTTATGGATGCAGTGGGCAGCGGTCATGACGTGTCGGGAGGTGACGAGGGAGCCACCGCACAGCCAGCGTGTGGAGCCGTCCCTCTTGTTCTTGTAGCCCAGCAACGCCATCCAGGGGAAGTCACCTGGAGAAAAATAAAGGTAGAAATATATAGGTAAACCATGTCCCTGTAGTCTCGGGACCAGAATAGTGCTACAGTATCCTCCGCCTGTTATATGCGACTAAAGGGGGGCTTCCGGGGATGCGGGCGGCAAGAGTGGGAGCTCCAACCGGCCGGCTAGCGACCCCGGGAAGAACGTTGGTATGTGTGACTGCATACCGTCGTAAGTTCCATAACTTCTGAGCTTCATAGTCATCTGGGCGGGCCCGACTGGGCAACGCTCTAAGAGGACTCCGGTTGCGTTCCTTTGGAGATCCCGGAGTCCTCTACTCAGCGCCAAAG
This sequence comes from Epargyreus clarus clarus, assembly GCA_014595695.2. Classification (NCBI taxonomy): domain Eukaryota; kingdom Metazoa; phylum Arthropoda; class Insecta; order Lepidoptera; family Hesperiidae; genus Epargyreus; species Epargyreus clarus. The sequence continues at coordinate 11,926,672 of JACTTY020000001.1, forward strand.
ATGGTTACCGGGGGGGTTTAAATTCGTTAAAAGTCCCACATAATTAGTCGTCGCTCCCATGGCGTCGCGTACCTTTTAAAAGTTTCCCCCTCGTCAAAAGAAAGGTAAATCCTTACCAAGCTTAGCCTTGATTCCTCCAACCACTCGACTGAATGAAGCGTTGCTGACACCACACACTGGAGGTTCTGGGAAGGAGTTCACGTAGTCACCAGTAACAGACTTGGGTGAAGCAGTAGGTATTGGTTGTGGTGCTGGTGGGGGAGGTGGTGGCACGTCAGGGATGGCTAGAGGCGGACAACAAACCTGAAAAAGATATATGTATACTTGAGATAATACGAATGAACATTTCTTGAATATTGTCTCTCTTCAAAGCAGAATAAGGAATCAAGTCTTTTCAAAAAGAAAATGTGAATGAATTTCCATCCCATGTATTTATGGTCAGGGGTTCAAATCCCTAGCACATCCTAAAGTATACTCAGCAGTGGGGCACTAAGGATAAATACAGACTGTTATTATTAAAGGCTATTAACGGTGGTAGAACCCTTTGTGTTTCGACTCCGGCGGTACCACCGCCACACCTATTTCTGCCACATATCAGTAGCGTTAAACGCTGTTGTGTTCTGGTTTGATGGGTGTGGTAAGGGAGACATACTTTTACGAGGCGCCCCACCGTAATTCTCAAAGGTAGCGGCGCATCTGTGGCCGACCTTAGGTAGGAACATCTAGTCCTATCTTAGTTGATTACAGATGTCTATGGGCGGCAGTAGCCACTTACCATCAGGTGGACTGCATGCTCGTTTGCTATTCCTATATTATAAAAAAATCACTTCCATCACCAATTAGGCACAGCTCAGTTTAAATTTAAAAAAATGAAAATTATTCGCGTGTTACTTACTTTAGGGTTGTTCCCCTCAAACCCGCAGTGCGCCCCCCTCAGCACCCTTACAGCCTCAGGGTTGGACGTGGTCTGTTGTACCAGCTTCACATAGGGCTGGCAGCTCTTTATCGAGACGCAGGTGCCTATGTCTCCATCTACTGTTCTGCAGGTGTCTTCTAAAATGAGCAATTATAACATTAGTTAGACACTGAAAGGTTAGGTTAGGTTAGTAGAATTTTACGTGGTCCTACTTCAGAAATAGCCGAATAATAAATAAAAGCAGTCATAGCCTAGTGGTTAAGAAACGCGGCCTCTCGATTGAGGGGTGCGAGGTTCAAATCCCAGGACCTTGCATACCTGAGAGATTTATAAAAAAAACGCAAAGGTATGTGAAGACTACCAATACGCACTTGGCCAGCGCGGTGGACTATGGCCTAATCCTTCTCAATCTGAGAGGAGACCCGTGCCCAGCAGTGGGACAGTAATGGGTTGATGATGATGATGATGATGATGACTTCAGAAATACCACCGTTACCCCTATTTCCTTTTAACAACAGTTTGAAGAGCTGCTGTGTTCTAATTTCAAGGAACGGTAAAGGAGAGATCCTCATACGAGGTGGTCTAACTTAGGAGGAGCAACGCATCTATGGCCGACCTCAGGGTCTCAATCCTATCTGGGTTTGATCACAGATGTTCATAAGTGGTAGTGATCACACATCAGTAGTTTTCCCGTTTACTTCGAAAAAAAACCTTTTTACAAGCCTTCATTGTTTTTATAGCTCAGTTTATGAAAAGTTAAAATGTAGGTGGCTCTATGATATTAATTCCTCTTAGTTTCTATGATAATTCTTATACATGTATTATTAAAAATTGCAGAACTTATAGTGCTAAAGACATGCACCTAAACAAGTTATTTTTATTATACATAAATAGTGCTTTTATGACAAACAGACCGATTACACCCAAACCAATTTTAAACTGCGTGCAAATATATATTCAAAAATGTGTTCAAAATGTTACAACAAAACTCGAAAATAAAAATTTATAAATCCAAGGAAAATATCTTCTTCGTCTTATTTAACATTTAAATGCTCGAGCACAGACGAATAGGAGCGAGTAGGGTATCTACACACCATTGTGGGTACATCGGTATAGGAATACACCTACCAATATTAGGGTGTATACATACTAGCCACAATGCTCGTCTGTTCGCCGTGGAGTGTGGGTTATATAGCAAGAGTCAACGAATTATTATATCATATATGGAAGGAAAATCGTGTACAACTCCTAACCAGAAAACGTAACCAGTTTTGAGAATTGAAATAGTTGCGTAAAAAAGTTTTGCCGTCTCCGTGCTAAAATGTCTCTAAAATATTTGAAACATTTATTTATTATGTAAATTACGCAGTATTCGTTATTTATTCGTAAATTTTCTCTAAAATTGTCTTATTTGTCAAGAATTTAAAAAAATAACTGATAAATCAGCCATTTGTGACTTCGTTCAATTTTAAGGCGGTGAATTATCTTTACTAATCTAAGATAAAAATAATCTGAATGGCGAGAAGCAAGAACCATTTACGACTGCAGTCATAACTCATAAAAAATTCTAACACAATAGCATCCTCAAAGATCGTCTTAAAGATTATGTTGTGCACAGATTATATAAATGAGGCTTCACAATGAAGTAACCTTTGACGATAGAGGGCGAACTATCAGTGAATTTTGATTGGTCGGTCAATAATCTACAATCTACAATATTATTATTTAAGAAGGTGGTTTAGTCAACGCCAAACTGCTAGTCCGCTCTGAAGTTGTTGCGAGCAGGTGTACAATTTGCTATAGCGACGCGATTCATTTCTATATTCAGAGCGGACTAACTGTTTTACGCGGACTATACCTTGTGGAACCCTCTGTGTCGATTCCGGCAGCACCATTGCCAAAGTTATTTCTGCCTTATAACAGCAGTGTTAAGCGCTGCTGTGTTCTGGTTTGAAGGAAGTAGTAGAGAGACGTACCTATCCGAGAATTACTAACTTAGTCCTCAAGGGTAGCCACGCATCTGTCAACCTCAGGTAGGACTCTGATATATTTAGGATTGATTACAGATGAGATAGAAGTGGGACGTCATACTCTCCAGGTCAGTGGGTATGGAATTTCAGGTCTCGAGGGTACCCCCCGGATATTATAAATGTAATGGATTGTAATTAATAGGCTCAATAACTACTGGACTGATTTTAAAAATTCTTTCATAATTCAAAAGCTACATTATCCACGAGTAACATAGACTATATTTTATATGAAATATATTTGATAAATACAATTTGGGGAGGTACAAAGTTTGCCAGGTCAGCTAGTATATTATAAAAGCAATAAGCTACCTTTAATCGCGATAATAACTCGAGATTTGAATGAAAAATTCATGTAAATAGCTGACCTCGACATAAATTAACTTTTTTATCAGCATATAAAAACAACATTGTGAGTCAAATTAAATATAGTATTAAGTACATACTTCTTTGAAATTGAAGTTGCAAATAACCATGCATCTGTATGCATATGCATGGTAAGTGTGCATTTACAGATTTCCGTCATCCATGGATATCTCTAAATAATCTATACATATAAATAAAATTGGAGTGTCTGTTTTTAATATCGAAATAACCGCTTTTTACTACATGCATATGAATATATACGATATATACACCAAAATAAAAATTTTTTTAATGTTTGTCTGTCTGTCTGTTTGTTCTGGCTAATCTCTGAAATGGCTGAACCGATTTTGACGGGACTTTTATTGGCAGGTAGCTGATGTAATAAGAAGTAACTTAGCCTACCTATATTTTAGAACTAGCCGTGCCCTGCGGTTTTACCCGTGTTATTTCTTTTTAACGCGGGTGAAACCGCGGGGCACAGTTAGTCGTAAATAAGATTGGAGACCTAAAGAATAACACTTTTTTTAATAAAAACGCTGATACCCTGGGTCGTGGGTGTCATGGGCACACACATAGACAAATACACTAACACCCAGACCTAGAAATAGATATCTAAATCATCATTTACATATATGTTTGTTTGGCAGGGGATCGAATTCGGAACTGGTCTGAAATATTTTGTCTTAACATTAAATTATAAATACAATAATAATCTACTATTGGCCACTGATGCTCCTTTGACATTTTCTATTGAGATACCGCTGACATTTTTCATTTTTATCTTTATGTGACATTTTATTGTTTTAATAATATTGGCAATTAGTATCTACAATTTAATAATTTGAATTTATAAAATGCGACTTAAAATTATATTTGTACGCATTTATGGCAGAATGAGCGAATATAAATAGAAATTCTTGAATATAACACCAATGTATACACCTTATTCTTCAAATAAAGATTTTTGTATTTGTATTTATTTGTATCAGACCGGTATGGTGACCGCACCGTCACGCGGGTCGTTATAATAATAAATCTATCCAGTGTTTTGCTTCTCAAATTCATACTATATCTTGTCAAATTTCCATATTTGTTAGGGTAAATTTAGATGGATTGAGTATTGATAACGGGCGTACGTAAGTCGTTGTCATATAAGTCTCTTCCTTACAATATCAGGATAGTATTGTGATCATTGCAATAAAGATTAATTCGCACTGTATTCTAACATCTTGAACTAAACTAAACATGTTGGTGCCACCAAGGTTAAGTATGTGGTCACGGCAAGTTAAGTATGTACCAACTACCGCGCTTGTGATCATTAAGCTAGTGAGAAATAACATTATATAATATCTACGTATATTTTGAGACGGATTTTATTCATTTTTTATATAATACAGCAGTAGCAAATGAGTATGCAGACCACCTGATGGTAACTACTGCCACCAACGGACATCTATGATCAACCCCAGATAGGATTAGATATTCCTCCCTGTGGTCGGCCACAGATGCGCCGCTACCTCTGAGGACTAAGCTGAATCGTCTCGGATAAGTATGTCTCCCTTACCACACCCTTCAAACCAGAACAATGTAGCACTTAAAGCTACTGTTATGTCATGTGTACAGATTAAAGTATTACGATGCTCTTAATCTAGAGGTCCGGGGTTCAAATCCTTCTGGTACACAGCCTCTAATTTTTCGAAGTTATGTACCTATTATAATTTTAGTAGGGCTATTTTGCGGTAAACGAAAACATCGTGAGAAAACTTACTTTAAAAATCTAAACAAAGTTCTCAAAGGTATGTATTGGCTATAAATTCGCTCTTGACTCTCGCAGTGGAGTGACAAAAGAACCATGCCCAGCAGTGGGATAATAACAAATTGACAAAAAATACGTACAAATTGGAAAATTATATTATATGTGCAATTGTACAATCGCGTCAAATAAAGGTGAAGTATTACGACATTGATGTTTAAATATTGTAAAATGAGTTTACATTAGTGAGTTTATACAAGCTGTGAATTGCATAAAATATACAAATATTGGCATCAACGAGGACGATTTTAAACAAATAGTGATTAAATATGGCCGTGAAAGGAATAAAATATTTGAAAAAAGATTAGAAGAATAAAAGATTAAAGAAGGAACAAAAACTATTAAAAGTGGAAGGGAAATGGATACCATGTCTTTTTATTGTCTTTAAGACAACGGGAGATGGAAATGCTACAAGCATTAAGAAATTAAAAATAGAGTTTATCATCATCACCAACCCATTATTGTCCCATGGCTGGGCACGGGTCTCCTTTCAGAATGAGAAGGATTATGCCATATTCCACCGCGCTAGCCAAGTGCGTATTGGTAGACTTCACATACCTTTGAGATTCTTTTTATAAATCTCTCAGGTGTACAGGTTTCGTTACAATGTTTTCCTTCACCGTTTAAAAAAGTGATAATTAATTTCTGATACGCACAAATCTTTGAAAAATCAGAGATGCGTGCCTAGGATTTGAACCTCGGTCCCCTCGATGGAGAGGCCGAGTTTCTTAACCACTAGGCTATCACTGCTTAAATTAGAGTTAAGACAGCGTAGAAACGTCCTTAGATACGCAGGAATGATTCAGTCGCTTTACAGATACATATTTGAAAGTGACAGAACCCCCCGTAGGTCGAAACTAACGCCACTTCTACTTCTGCCTTATAATATCAATGTTAACGTTGTGATAAGGGAGATATTTATACGAGCTATTCTAATTTAGTGCTCAAGAGTAACGTGCCTATCTGTGACCGACCTCAGGTAACATCCTAACCGTATTCGGGGTTGATTATAAATGTCCATAAGTAAAATGCTATTTTTGTATAATTTGCAGCAAAACAATTACATTCAATGTAAAAAGATGGTAGAACTGTAGCACTACCATGAGTTGGCATAGAAACGCCACTATAGAAATTGTAAATAGAAAACTATTGTCATTTTGCTAGTGAATAACATAACTACTATCGTTACGGTATTTCTTGACAACGTCTGTCAAATTAATGACTCATGGGACCGAATTTGTATGGCAATAGATCATAATGACATTCGATCGATTTGATTTCGATAGGTTTTTTACGTATCGAGTTACGCCACTACGGATTTTAGTTCTACGAGTAACCACCGAGGCGCTGTACAATTTTTCATACATTTATTTTACGCAGTCGCTAGCGAGTAATACTTTTGTAAACTCGTGGTAGTGCTACTGAAGACAAACGAAAACGTCAATCATTTGCACAAATCAAAAAACAAAATACGTATTCTGAGGTAACAAGGAATTGTTAAAATTTATTCAACATTGATGCGACATGATCAATACTTGTAACCACGATGAGGAGATAAATCTTTGACGGACTTAGCATACGAATAAGTCTAAAATCTAAACCGGATCTCGTGTGCTCAAAATATGGAATTTTAACGAGAAATAGAGCAAACTGGTTCCAGTACCCTTACCAGGAGTTTTTACGTTTTGACAAATATGACTGTATTTGTTTACTTATTTGCCCATACAATATCCAATCAGCGCCCCTAGCGGATTGTGTCAGAACTTGGAAATAGTATGGGCCAATACGAAAACAAATACCAAAACAGTCATATTTGTCAAAACTTAAAAACTCTTAGTAAGGGTACAGGAGGTACAATTTTGTGGACAATCTCGTTTTTAGGGATCCGTACCTAAAGGGTAAAAACGGAACCCTATTACTAAGAGTCCGTTGTGTGTCCGTCTGTCCAAGTTCCACAAAATTTTTAGGAAAATTGAAATTGATTATGTCGGAAATTTCCTGTAAATATACCTTCCCTGGTGTTATGAAGTAACGTGGGTATAGACATTAATAATATTATCACTTACTTCTGCCTAATGCATATAAGTGATAATTTTGAAGGAAAACATCGTAATCCAAATACCTGAGAGTTCACTAAAAAGTCTCAGAAGTATGTGATGTTTACCACTTACTTTTTAGATTTCCGTACAAGAAGATAAAAACGAAACCCTATTTCTAAGCCTCCGCTGTGTGACAGACGGACAGTCTGTCCGTTTGTCACAGAGCTCTATCTCCTGAACCGTACTATATAGACACTTTTTAAAGAGTATTTGTATAGGTGGCCGCTATAACAACAAATACTTAAATAATAATAAATGGGAATCGCCATACAAGAAACCGCTATTTGTCTCCGTTTTTCGCTTTATCTATTGAACCGTAATAAGTAGACAGTTAAAATTTTCACAATGTGTTTACTTCAGTGACTGCTGTATAACAAATACTAAAAATAAAATAAAATGAAAATGTTGGTAGTTGGTTTTATTTTTGGTTCATCTATGTAGCTCTAACAATATATTTAATTATCGTTATAATTATTGTGAAGAATTTGCTGGAAAAAATGGTGCCTACTTCATTGCTTTAACCGGTATAATATAGACAGTATTTTCTTATTATTTTGAAGTTGGTAGAATGTAGAGTTCGATGTCGGAAGCACCACTACCAGACTTTTTTTTTTGGGACGACGACGACGACTTGGGAGCGACGCCGGGTTATGTGGGATTCTTGCCGCACTATAACCCCCCCGGTGGCCGTCTTCAATGCTTGTCGGAGAACTCCGGGATCTCCGACGGAACGCAACCGGAGTCCTCCAAGCGCGATGCCCCGACCGGGCTCTGCCCCGGGGGAGCAATTTTCGCTCCTCCCGCACCATTTGGTGTACACGATGCTATGTGACCACACATACCGCCGTCCTTCCCGGGATCGCTTACTGGACGGCTAGAGCTCCCACTCTTGCCGCCCGCAACCCCGGAAGCCCCCTTTTAGTCGCCTCTTACGACAGGCAGGAGATACCGTAGTCCTATTCTACCACTAACAGACCTAATGCAGCACTGTATAGCGCTTCTGTATTCCGGTTTCAAAGCTGTAATAAGGGAGACATACTTAACCGAGGCAATCCAATTTAGTTCTCAGGGGGCGCAACAGTCTGTGATTGACCTCAGTTATGACGCATACCTTATCTGGGCTTGATTAAAGATGTCCATGCGTAACAGTAGTCACTTACCATCAGGTAGACTGCATGTAAATACTGCCTATAATTGCTAATATAGGACTAATATTGACTAGAAAAATTGTATATTTCAAACTTTACTAGACAAAAATTCGTTAAGATTTTTGATATACTAACAGCTGTTATAGATCAGGAAAAAAACTAATCTATATTATTTTGCACTACTTAATGCAACAAAAAGAGTGAATATACTATCACAATTATGACATACTTACGGAAATCGGTAACCATTGTCACAAGTTCCCACATTATAGAGGAAATGACACACGAAATGATTGAACTAAATGATAGTTAACACATTAGATTAATGTCGCTATTTATAATCAATCTATTTATTGTTTTTCCTACCAAAGATCAACATAGGATCATTCTGTACCCTTCGTATGAGTTTTGAAGTTTTTACAAAAATGACTGCTTTTCTATTTGTTTACGTATTCTTCCATACTTTTCTAATAAGCGCCCCCTGTGGACTGTATTAGAACTGATTGGACAGTGCATGTGAAATTGCATTTTTCAATCTTTGGAAGGCTAAAAATTGTGTAGAGCGATTATTGATAATGGACAAAAAATATATACCTACAAGTAACACTTGTTATTTTAGAATATTGTAAATTAAAATGTTAATTATTAGAATAACTATAAGATTATAATATTAGAAATAAACAAGTAGGGTTACATTTATACCTTAGGATAGTCCGCGTAAAACTGCTAGTCCGCTCTGAATATAGAAATGAATCGCGTCGCTATAGCAAATTGTATCAGCAATCTCGCAACAACTTCAGAGCAGACGAGCAGTTTGGCGCGGACTACAAGATTAATCACAATTTTAGTATTCATATTTTATTAAAAAACCTATTTATACCTTATTATATTAGTATTTTAGTAACATTTTTATAACATGAATTATACCACGAATTAAATAATTGATCACAATTGCTTAGCATTTTTATTAATGATCTTGTCGTGCAATCCCAGCAGAATAATTGTCATTTGTTAAAAACTGTTTTCCCCAAAATATTTACACAAGGGTCCAATAGTTAGTTTCCCATTAGTTAATTTCATATAAAATGTATCATTACTGAAAATTGGTCCGTTTTGGAAAACCAAGTTGTTCTTCGCCCCAGATGTAGGCACCGGAGTCAACTGTGGCAGGTTATTAGGAGTGACGTCATCAACCTCGGTATTTCTATGACCGAAAACCGGTATATTCTCCGCTTCTTCAACAACCATAACTGGTGAAGGCGTTTCTGTTTTTCCGTGGTTTCCAAAATCGTTGTCGTTTGAAGGAAAGACCGGTCTATCGTTATAAGTGTTACCGGAAACGAGGCCTCCATTAGTACTACCAGAAATAAAGCCTCCATTTTCATTACCAAAACTTGGTGGATTGTTGACAGTTCCAGAAATAAGTCCTCCATTATCATTACTTCCAAAAGTTGGTGTATTGGTAACAGTTCCAGAAATAAGCCCGCCATTGTCATTATTACCAAAACTAGGTGGATTGTTAAGAGTTCCAGAAATAAGCCCACTATTTTCATTATTACCGGCAGCTGGTGGATTGATAACAGTACCAGAAATAAGTCCACCATTCTCATTATCATTCTCTTTATTACCAAAACTAGGTGGATTGTTGACGGTTCCAGAAATAAGACCTCCATTCTCATTATTACCAAAACTAGGTGGATTGTTAACAGTACCAGAAATAAGTCCTCCATTCTCATTATTAGAATCTGGTGGATTGTTGATAGTTCCAGAAATAAGTCCACTATTTTCGTTATTACCGAACACAGGACCGCTATTATCATTCCCTGATACCAATCCACCATTCTCATTATTACTATGAGCGAATCCACCATTGAAATTATTACCAAAATTGTCTCCGGGATTCGCATTATTATAATCGGGATTATAATTCATTTCTAGATTCTCATTGGGTCTTTCATACTGATTGTTCGGTCTTTCGTAATTCACATTATCATAAGGAACATCATATCTATTGGGAAATCGCACATTATTTGGATTTTGGTATTCATTACGATTGAAGTTGTACTGGTCATCTGGCCGGGTAGATATACCCGGGATAAATGGGTTGTATTGTTGGTTTCTGTCCCGGTTTCTCGGTTCAAACTGCAGCATCCCTGAGAGGGTCTGTATTATACTTTTTCGGCTCGGGAAGAAATTCTGAGCGAAGCCGAAAGGTTGTCGTCTTTCTTCTCGGCGTGGGAAGAAGCCTAATAAGGAAATGTTATTTAGAAATATAAAAAGGAACATATTATGGTACATACATACGGCAGCTTATATTCTTCTATTCAACTATATACTTAGCCCATCGTCACGCGTTTTACAATGTAGTTTAAATATCCATCAACTTAATAATATATAAGTTTTGCACAATATAATTAGTTAAGTATTTGTATTATTGTAATTAAATCGAAAACTGAAAATCAACAAATAATTCTAAAACATAGTAAAGTGTACCAATGATGTTTAATAATATATTGCGAGATACATAGGTCTGACTGCTTCTGTTTATAGGGTGTAAAAGGGTTTGAAATTAACATAATTATTTAAATTACGCATTCCAGCGTAATCGTAAGCACTGCGTATACATATATAGGTATTATATGGACGATATAATCTTCATAATTGCTGTTTTTACACAAAAATGTATATGAGTGATATTGGAATACTGACGAAGATTCTAGTTTCGACATAGATAAGTATAGATATCTCACCGCCTTGTAATTGAAGGAATCCATTAAATGGCTTAAACGGCTGACAATTCTGCCAGCCATTTAATAGCTGTCATGGTGTAATTTACGCAGAACAATGCCGACATGCGCAGTTAAGACACGAAATCGAAGAAAAAGTGCGGAGAAATATCGTTTCATTCGTAAATGATCTAAAAGCTACATTTTTTTAATATTTTTCAAACACGAAAATAGATGACTGTGATAATTTCAATTGTCAAAACTAGTTACATTTTCTTGTTAGGAGTGAGTAATCTTTATAAATCTATGAGTTTCGATTAAAAGCTAGGATTTTCAAACTTCGCGTAATAGCTTCATGGTATGACCGAAGTATAACATATAGCTTAATGTTCACAACTTTTTGTTACTTCCTTATATGTGTATTATAATCATCAACTTCATCGTTATAACGCAAAAAATAGAGTTCAAAGACCAATTTTGCAAGGTGATTAAGTGGATAAGTACAGTAAACTCAAAAGTAGATGAACAAATTAAGGTTTCCAAAATTCACACGCATACACTCACATACACACACATAGGCATACATATACATAAGTAGCTGAATACAACTAGCACCATAATTAGACAAACATCATAGTTTCAAAATAAGATGAACACTACCATCCTGTGCCAATAGTAGCTGAACAGTGACATATGTATTAGTGACCCTAAGGTCAAGAAGGTCACCCTAACGTCAAGGAAAGCTAACTATTTTTGCACATATCGGTGTTCACCTACTTTTGACGCGTTACGCTGTTTTTCCACCGCCACCGTCACAGAGCCGAAACCGATAATTTTAATGACGGCGCCGAAGTAGCGTACATACATTTACTATAGCTGCTTGTCCACCGCACGTCCGTCACCCGAGCACCGTCATCCCGGCCGCTGATATTTCGAGTAGATCGGCGTGACCACTAGATCGGCACAGAGATTTTGACCGGCCGATGTGCCGGCAATATAAAACACATTGGAACTTGCCCATACACTGCTGTCTCACGCGTGGCAGCAGGAACAAAATAATAACTATCGCCGTTACGACATATTAAAATCGGCCCCAAATTAATCTCGTTCTCGGCATCGGCTCGGTGACGGTGCAGTGGACAAACGACCTTAGTGTTCTACTCTTGACGCCTTACGATGTTCATCTAATTATGATGCTAGGAGTGTTCAACTATTTATGAACTTGGGTGTATAAGTATTTTTGAAATCTTCATCTGCTCATAGACTTATGGAGCTGACTGTATCTATACATATTCTAATTGAAGCAATCAAATTTCGACAATAAATATCAATCAAGATCAATTTATTTATTATTATTATTACTAACAGGCGAAGATATAAGTCTGTAGAAGATTAAATTCATTTTCAACCACAGTATTTTATTTTCATTATCATTGTTATTTTTCTTCGTTTATCTGTTTTTTAAACTAAATCATCGAATATTCGGGTATTTTACAATTGGTTGCGATGTCCATTTAACAAGTTGATGGCACATAATTTCCCACTTTTATGTCATAAAAACCTTCATTCATTATTTGAGTGGCGGTAAAGCCCCATCGCGGATTTATTTGCACGTATAATTTTAGCTAATAATTGTACAATGACGTCAGTGACGTCTATACCACAGGTTTATGTACAGAACACATAATATAGTAGAAATGACACTTATATATACATACTTATGCCCGCACCAAACATAGCGCAAAGATTTGAACACATATTTGAACATACGTTTGAACACAGTGATGCACGGGTATTTGAGTATTTGTTCAAAGGTTGCTTAAAATATTTGCACATCGCCATTTGGTGTCGACTGTTCGTGCGCACATCAGAACGTTCAAACTTCAAATATGTGCGGAGCCTGCTACAGATGCGCAAAGTCCAGTTGCTAGGAGACCATAACATGAGTGACAGGTTAAAAAATTTAAACAAATAAGTGTTCAAATGTGTGAGCAAAGTCTTTGTTCAAATATTTTTTTATCTCTGGCGCCGGGTTAGAGTTATATTACAGTTCAGATTAAAAGTGCAACATAATATTATCTTTAAAATTGAAGTTTGTATTTTAATGTTTATATTACAACAAACTAGATCATTAACTAATTTAAGTATACGGTAGTTGAACTGTCTGACGTTTGACTGTTAAATTCAAATTCTAATCAAGCCATTTCGATTTACGGGTAGCAATACATTTGCGGCGGCAATAATGAGACAACCATGTCTATTTATTATATATTCTATGGTGCATATGGTCATTTTTTGCTCAAAGTATTTCGACAATTCACAATGGTTGTGGTTACGCTTGGCGGAGTTTCTGTATTACATTAAATGCAATTTGAAAAAAATACCCTTGAAGCTATCTTCGTATACTTTTTTTTATTCAAGTGGAAAAATACTTCTTCCTTCTACTTTTCTACCTATATTTCTGAGGTGTATGAGGTGTACTATCTACTTTTCCGAGGCGTTCTAGCTTAGTACTTAGGGGTAGCGGCGTATCTGTAGAGAACCTCAGGTAGGAATACATAATTTTATCTGGGGTTGATTACAGATGTCCAGAGGCGGCAGTAGCCACTTACCATCAGGTGGACTGCATGCGTCAGTTGCCACTATATTATAAAAAACAAAAAACCTATTTTATATTTGTTGGAGTTCATACAAGTGTACATATCTTTTTACAAATATTGCAAGGTTAGAGGGTCAAGCGCACTGAACTTTATATCTGCAAAAAAAATAAGAAGAACAGTAGTCATGTAACTAACCTCATTTGATTATTTTATCAAGAATGAAATAATTTTAATGTTTTGTAAATCAAGCTACTTTAGTCTTCATAACTACAAAATGGATAGTTAAATCTATTTTCCTTATAAAATTACATGACATAAAAACAATTTATTTTGGGTAGGCCCACACTTATTGTCACGAATTGTCAGTTACATTACAATATAATCCCAAGATTTTATCTATTTTTTTCTTACACTACTATCGCATCGGAACCCGACATCAACGGAGAGACTTGGAATTAAGCATATCATAATCATAATTATTTTATTGCATAAATATGGTATTACATAGGATGTTGTACAATTTATAAAGTTCAAACATATTTCACCGGGTAAGGTATGCAATTTTAAGTTCTACATTAGATACTATTAATGATTTTAAATACAATCTTGAATAGCAAACAATTATTACGAAGCTAATAAATATACAAATAACTCATGTCAGAAAATGGAATACAGTATATCAGTTATGTCAATTATAAATATTAATGTCAAAATTACATATCAAACCAAATTACATACTAAATTAATTGTCATTCAGATGTAATTTGATTTGATATGTAATTTATGAATGTTTTGTTTTTACAACAATTTTTTATTCCTTTTTAATGCCCTAGTAAAAAAAATATATAAAAATGCTAAATTACTATTTTTCAACCGCAGTAGTTAACAAATATACGAGTATTTGTTCTTTAACATTGTATGACATCTCGTTGTATGTCATAAATCTTTTAAACCAAGTTTCACGACTCTTTTATATAATATAGGAGTAGCAGACGAGAATGCAGTCCACCTGATGGTAAGTGGCTACTGCCGCCCATGGACATCTGACATCAACCCCAGATAGAATTAGATATTCCTACCTGAGGTTCTCTACATTTACGACGCTACGCCTGAGGACTAAGCTGGAACGCCTCGGAAAAGTCTGTCTCCCTTACCACACCCTTCAAACCGGAACACAACAGCGTTTAACACTGCTGTTATGAGACAGAAATAGGCTCTCCGACTTATTAATATTTAAGTATTAATATATATCTTATTTTAACTATTATATTACATATTATATAGTACAAAGTGATGAAGCACTTGTATTGTATTTGTATTCTTGTTTTTCAATCATCATAATAACAATACGTACTTCATTACATAACTCGAGGCTTCTCGTGAGGTAAGCAATAACTTATTTCCTGCTGATTGACGGCTCAATAGAAGGAAATCTAATCATATATGTGATTATTATGTTTGTCAATAGTTGAAATAACCAGCGTTCCCTTTTAATATATAATTTCTACCTTTTTTATCTTTTCTTGACGAGGGGGAAACCTTCAAAAGGTACCCTAGGCCGTGGGAGCAACGCAGAGTTATGTGGGACTGTAAGTATTTTTATTTATGTATTATAATTATCTAAATATATATAACTCAAAGGTGACTGACTGACATAGTGATCTATCAACGCAAAGCCCAAACCACTGGACGGATCGGGCTGAAATTTGGCATGCAGGTAGATGTTATGACGTAGGCATCCGCTAAGAAAGGATTTTGATCAATTCTACCTCCAAAGGGGTGTACCCCCTTTGGGGGTAGAATTGATCAAAATCCCCTAATAATAGGGGATGAAAATATTACTTCGTAACGCGAGCGAAGCCGCGGGCAAATGCTCGTATTAATATAAACGTTAGTATGTCATCACTAATGAGAAAAAAATTCAACAACAGGATATTTTTTTTATAGAAACTGCTTTTTAAATTCATCTATTAAAATAAGATTCCCTGTTGATATTATTATTTTTTTGCGTTTAATATTAATAAAATCTGGTTATATAAGTTATTTAGACATGTTGACGAGATAAATGTAGACGAGATATCGTAAACGTAAACTTAACAATAAAATGAACGATTTATATTCAGACGCAACACAGAAGCCTGATTTTAATGCAAATTATGTGATTTTGTTTCTAATTAACATAAGCTACTTAATATCTAACATATAATACGCGCTGCGGTGGTACAAGATAAACAATAAGATTGAGTTAGAGTTGAAAAATAACCCACGTCCCACTGCTGGGTCTGTGAGTGAGAGGGTTAGGTCATAAGCGACCGCGAATTTCAAATTAATAGACTTTACGCACCTTTGAGATTTTTTAACTTAATTATAATTAGCCTTCATAATGAAGAAAAAGAGTTTCACACACTGACGAAAACCAGTGTGTGAATATGTTTTTCATCACTATATTAAAGGATATTTAATTTCTAAGACGCATATAACTAAAAAAGCAGAGATGCCTGCCTGGGGTTCGAACCTCGGACCGCTTGATTAAGAAACCAAGTTTCAACCTCTTTTTTTTCTTTCTTTTTATTCGCGCAGTAATCCTCATGAATCCTCTCCCGGCTGGGGGAGCAGAAGGGGTATATCGGACTCCTACCAACCAAGTTTCAACCGACGTTATCAACACATTTAAATGCACATAAGCTATTTATAACACAAAATCACGAATCCATAAATTATTAATTAATTAATTATTTTGCATAAACGGGGCTTACCCACGCTTCCTAATTATAATTACTATATGGCGATTAGCAATAACATTATAAAAAAAGACGGAAGTTTCATTAATAAAATCTTAGATACTGTTATAAAATTATAACGGACTGTATCTGTACATAGAAGGTAATTTTGAATGAAATCTGATAGCACCTATAGCACAAAAATTTTTTTGTGGCATTCCTGTCGATTTATATTCTCTTTTTTATAATATAGGAGTAGCAGACGAGCATGCAGTCCACCCGATGTTAAGTGGCTACTGCCACCAATGGACTGTAATCAACCCCAGATAGGATAAGATATTCCGACCTGAGGTCGGCCACAGATGCGCCGCTACGCCTGAGGACTAAGCTGGAACGCCTCGGAAAGGTATGTCTCCCTTACCACACCATATTTTATTATTTATATGTTTATACCTAAACACACATTTTGAAGGTGCTAGAACCCTTTGTGGTTCGACTCCGGCGGCACCACACCTATTTCTACCTAATAACAGCACTGTTAAGCGCTGCTGTGTTCCGGTTTGAGTCAGGGTGTGGTAAGGGAGACAGACTTTTCCGAGGCGTCCCAGGTTAGTCCTCAGGGGTAGCGGCGCATCTGTGGCCAACCTCAGGTAGGAATAACTAATCCTATCTGGGGTTCATTACAGATGTCCATGGGCGGCAGTAGCCACTTACCATCAGGTGGACTGCATGCTCGTCTGATACCCTTATATTATAAACAAAAAAAAACACACAGCGACAAAAATCTACAAATACACATATGTGAATATATTAAGAAATAATTTGAAATTAATAATTATTTAAAGTTATGTGGTATAGGAGTAGGAAACGCGTATGCTGCTTACAAAATGGTAAGTGGCTATTCCCCATGGACATCTGTAATCAATCCCAGATGAGATTAGAACTACTTACCTGCAAACTAAGTTGGAATCCCTCGGATAAGTATAATCGCATTATGCATAATTAGTGACGAAATACGAAAACTAAGGAAAATTAGCATGTCTATATTTGCACCTTTCTGATAACAAATGTAGAGTTAAGTAGAGTTTGACACTTTTCTGAGAGTTCTATGGAAATATTTCTTAAATGTGTGTACAGTGTGAATGTATGCAAACGACTTTTTATAAGGTTAAGGTAGCAACGGACATGCAATCTGGTGGACTGCTTAGTTGATTGCTTAAGAGTAAATGATCACTGACACCTATGGCCATCTGTAACTAAGATGGCCATCTCATGTATAAATAGTCACGATTATCATTGCAGACAGCAGTGATAGCCTAGTGGTTAAGAAACGCGGCCTCTCGATCGAGGGATCCGAGGTTCAAATCCCAGGCACGCACCTCTGATTTTCAAATTTATGTGCTTATTAGACATTAATTATCACTTGCTTAAACGGTGAAGGAAAACATCGTGAGGAAACCTGCATACCTGAGAGATTTATAAAAAAATCTTAAAGGTATGTGAAGTCTACCAATACGCACTAGGCCAGCGCGGTGGACTATGGCCTAATCCTTCTCATTCTGAGAGGAGACCCGTGCCCAGCAGTGGGACAGTAATGGGTTGATGATGATCATTGCAGACTATATTGATGTCTAGGGAACCTTTTATAACGAATTCTCATGAAATACGTGTAAAATTATGAAATTTACTGTTAGTTATTTATATAGCATATAATTTTGTTTTATTTTAATTTACAATTTCATACTTAAAATATAAAATTTTAATCACATTGGTACACTTTACATATTAATCATCATTTTATAATTTCAATGTTAACTAATACTGTTACAAAAGACGAATATACCTAATTTAACAAAAACAAGTTAAAACGCGAACAAAACAAACGTTAACTTAACTGTTAACACTTAACATTATCACTCCATTAAAAAACGGAAATCAATTGTTAGTAATAAAACTTATCGTACTCACCAAATTGACACAACACAGCCGATATATGTAAAAACAAACACACACACAAGGTTACACTAACTCGCGACATATTTATAAACTAACTAAAGTTACTAAACTAACTAAAAAATCAAATAATCACAGTTTTACAGTTTCGCTTTAGTTAAAATTACGAATTTTCAACAAAAAATCCGCGAAAGTATGAAAATTCTTGTCTAAAAATCCCGTTTTAATTCAAACACAATTTAAAAATAATGAGTACTTATTTACACGCAATTACAACAACATTTTAAACCTAATTAAAACACAAATTAGTTCACACGTTAACCCGGAAGAACCGTTCCAAACTGTATTAAACTTCAGTTAACTTTAACTTCGCACGAGTCAGTTAAGAGTCGGGTTCACTTAGTTGAGTTAGCACGTATGTTCACATGGTCAAGCGTACTATGGTACTGCTGAGGTCTTGACCGGAGCGACGTATAAGAGATCGGGCCGAGGTGAGCTGCAACGTCACTCCGTATTTATTTTGTGTTCGTAAGCCTGTCTGTTTGGTACATTTTTAGGCAGAAATAGACGAGGTTCAGGCTAGTAGTGGAAGTAGAATTAAAATTCTACCTTTGGTAGGAAAAATGTTTTTATGTTGTTTTTACGAAGATTATTTTATACGGTTTTTGCCAAAGGTGGTCGGTCATAAGCCCTAAGATTCTAAAGAATTTGAATTTTAATAAATTATTGACTATACGCCCATAATTTATTGAAAAACTGTTAATTTTGTTGAATTTATTTTTTTTCTTTAAAAATTCGATGTGTTATTGACGAAACTATAAAGTCACGAAAATAAAAAATACTATATAGAGCCTCCTCCATTTTTGAAAAAAAATATATTTGAAAATGGTCAATAAAAACTTGAAATAATACTTTACTTATATTACTAAAACATGAATGTTGATCAAAAATATATAAAAGCAAAGACTCATAACAAAGTTATATTAATATAACACATATCCTCATACTGTATAATTTACAATGATAATAATAATGTCCACGCCGGAACTTACTTCCAATGTTACTCATACAATATACCGGGAGTAAATGAAAAACCAGAAAATAGGAAACGGAAAACTGTTAATTTACATATTTATAGAAAATTCCGGAAAAAGGATAATACGTGGCAATTTTCCTAAAATTGGAAATTACGCCGTACGCATAATGAACTAGTACATACTTATCTACTCATTTCAATAAATAATTGGCTAAGTGCGAGTAGTACAATCACATAGAGGGTTCCGTTCCACTATTATTTTATTTTTTTAATATCTGTTATCATAGTAGCCATAGAAGTAAATGCTTAGTGAAAATTTGAACTGTCTGCCTATTACAGTTCAATAGCTAAAGCGAAAAACGCCGAAAAATTGTGGTTTTATTTATGGGGACACACATTTTCTTCCAAGATTTTTTATTTTTAGTATTAGTTGTTATATCGGCCATATAATCTGTAAAAAATTCAAATGTGTATCTATTACGGTTTAAGAGATACAGCCCTGTGACAGACGGACATACAGCTGAGGCTTAGAAATAGGTTTAGCGTAGGATTTACCTTCTGGTACGGAACCCTAAAAAGTGAGTATGTGGTATACATCACATACTTCTAAGACCTTTAAGTAAACTCGCAGGCCATTTAGAGTTTTACAACATTGTCCTTCAAAATTATCACTTACTTGCTTTAGGCAGAAATAAGTGATAATATCATTAATATCTATACGCACGTTACTTCAAAAAACCAGTTTCAGGTTACAGGAAATTTCTGAAATAATCAATGTCAATTTTCCTAAAAACTTTAATTACGTTAAATTACTTATCTCCCATTTTTTTAAAGCGGTAGGGTACGCGAGACTTATTCTTAATTATACTTATCCGAAGTGTTCCAGCTTAGTCGTCAGTGACACCAATGCATCAGTGACCTACCTCAAGACTAATCTCATCTGGGGTGGATTACAGTCCATGGGCGGAACTTGTCTCATACCATTAGGTTGACGGCATGTCAATTTCTACCAAAAAGTAGACGAAGTAGAAGCTGGAAGCACCGTCTTGAAATTGAATGGAGCCACAAAAGAATTTTATCAATTATTGTTTGAATTCTTGACAAATAAAAAACATTTTTATAGAAAATTTAAGTATAAATAACTAATATTTATACTTAAATTTTCCCTACGTAATTTACGTAATAAATAAAAAAGTATTCGAAACATTTTAGGGACATTTTAGAACGGAGACGTGGTAATAATTTGTTTTCTCAAAACTGGATATACTTTCTTGTTAGGAGGGATCAAACTATGTTTTTTTTATATATATAATATAAGAGTAGCGGACCAGCATGCAGTCCACCTGATGGTAAGTGGCTACTGCCGCCCATGGACATCTGCAATCAACCTCAGATAGGATTAGATATTCCTACCTGAGGTCGGCCACAGATGCGCCGCTACCCCTGAGGACTAAGCTGGAACGCCTCGGAAAAGTCTGTCTCCCTTACCACACCCTTCAAACCGGAACACAGCAGCGCTTAACACTGCTGTTATTAGATAGAAATAGGTGTGGCGGTGGTGCCGCCGGAGTCGAACCATTAAGGGTTCTACCACCCTCTAAAGTATGTATTATGTATTTTACTCATCTTATTTACCATTTTACCATCGGATGGGTTTCATGCATATTTCCTGTTTGTATTACGTATATAATGTAATTTCATATATGAGCGATAAGCAATGACTCTGAAATTCTGGATTTGAAAATTTTGAGGGTCTGTCCCTTATACACTTACTATCTAAATTCTCTTTAATTAGGTCTTATTATTTATATTATAATTAATGAGTCATTAAAACGTAAGAATTGAAGGTGGTAGAACCCTTTGTGGTTCGACTCCGGCGGCACCACCGCCATACCTATTTCTACCTAATAACAGCAGTGTTAGGCGCTGCTGTGTTCCGGTTTGAAGGGTGTGGTAAGGGAGATAGACTTTTCCGAGGCGTTCCAGCTTAGTCCTCAGGGGTAGCGGCGCATCTGTGGCCGACCTCAGGTAGGAATATCTAATCCTATCTGGGGTTGATTACAGATGTCCATGGGCGGCAGTAGCCACTTACCATCAGGTGGACTGCATGCTCGTCTGGTACTCTCATATTATAAAAAAAAAAAGTATGCGTGAGTTGCTCATATTTCCAGTGTCATTTCAATAACCCAGTTATTGTTATTATAAGATCGAGATTAGCCAATTTCTTAGGTAAAAATAGTCAGATTTTAAATTTTGGAAAGCGAAACATTGGATAGATTGGTTATTAATAAAGAGGGTTATAAAACTTTTAAATTTTAAGTCTACAACTTTTAAACTTAAAAACGTACTTATGAAAACATGTGCAAAAAAATAATAAATTGGCAAACCAGTGGAAACTTTACAATTAGGTGGAAACTTTACTAAAATTGAAATGTTAGTGCTAGGGAAGTATGGACTTATGACTAATTAATTATTTTTAAAACATACCAACCGACTTCAAATTAATAAACGCGAAAGTTCATAAAACTTTGTGCAAAATGCGCTATTGGATGTGTATATGTGCGACATTTGTGTGGTTCAACACTTAATTCCCTTTTCCGGTTTGAAATCTTACAAATAATATACAGAAATTACTTACGTTGCAGCTTCTCCGATCTGTGCCTTCCTCGCCCGTTCTTCAAAACCACGACTTTATATTTATGTTTTGTATTCGTCATTTGATTCGGTGCGTATTTGTAAACGTACGTTGAATTGTAAATATTTGCCTTTTTTGACCCATAATAGGGATATCCGTAATGTGTGGTATGAGTTGACCCGTAGGGATAACCGGTATGCGTGGAATGGCTTGACCCGGGATAAACGTAACCGTGGGGCAACACCGGTTGGGGATACGTTGGGTATCCATAGCATGGTTTGTAAGCATAATCCCACTTCTTGCCGTAACTATACGTATGCGCATGGGGATCGCAATCATGCCCAAATAACGATTGTATTAAGGCGTCGTATGCTTCATAATATTCGGGGGAATGGGTCGGGCTTGGTGGCTTGTATATGAATGGGGTTTTTAAGCACTTGTTATTGTTCTGTGCTAATATTAACAGCACGGGGAAACTCTGGATTATGTTGCATAGTGTACTTCCAGTGAGCGTCATTTTTTCACAGCACACACACTGATTATTTCTTCTTGATTAGCGTGATAGGCTATAGCCACACGAAAGCCTTCTTAATACCAAAGTGAATTGTAAATTTGTACCACAGACTTTTGTTCTACATATCCAAATTATTAAGCAACATATAAGAATTTCGCGTTTACTCTTGCACGTCCCTTCATATGCAAGATGACAAACGAAATTACACAGACTTATCGGGAAGATTTGAGTCCTTGTACTATATCAACACGCTGCCTTAAGCTGTTCTAATCAACTCGATGCAGATATAAATAATTATCATCGTAAAGAAACAAGAAACAAAGTGTAAATATAACGAACTCGTGAATTGACTATTTTAAATAAAAAATACGATGAAAGGAATTGAGTCAAGCTATGGGATAGTAATGGGTAGAGAATAAACACGTTACTCGATAATAATATGCGAAAAACCTCCGTAACACCATAAAACTACAGAATAACAAATTGATTTCACAACTTATTGTAGAGCAGTAAAAAATAATGAACCAAACACCTTGTGGCTATAACGTAGCAGATTTCTTTAATGTAAACAAAAATGAGATCAAGGAAAGACGAATGTCTATCTAAACTCTCCCCTATTGCTCTCCCTACTACCCCTTCTTTTTTTTTGTTGTCGAGGGGGAAACCTTCAAAAGGTACCCCGTGCCGTGGGAGCGACACAGGGTTATGTGTGAGTCTTTCCGCACTAAAACCCCCCCGGCGGCCGACCTTGGCGTTGCCAAGAGGACTTCGGGATCTCCAACGGAACGCAACCGGAGTCCTCTGAACGTATTGCCCCTTCGGGCTCCGCCCAGGTGAGCTTCAGGACTCGCCACACCGTCCGGTATCCACGGCGGCATGCGACCACACACACCGCCGTCCTTCCCGGAGTTGCTTGCCGGACGGCTCGACCTCCCAATCTGCCGCCCGCAACCCCGGAAGCCCCCTTTTAGTCGCCTCTTACGACAGGCAGGGGATACCGTAGCTCATTTCTAGCCCCGGAACTACAGGGACACTCCCTACTACCCCTATTGCTCTCTCCTATTAAACTATAAAAACTCTCCCCTATGAACCTTATGATTGAATAATCATAAGGTAGCAATAGGGGAGAGTGGGGAGGAAAACTGTTATGAAAGACTCATCAAGATTCATTTCTCAAGATTCATCTTCAACCCTGTCTCACTGCTAGGCACGGGTATCCTCTTTGAATGAGAAGTATTAGGCCATAGTCCACCGACTTCACATACCTTTGAATTTAGATTTTTTTCTTTTTAAGATTTCTCCGGTATGCAGGTTTCCTCACGATGTGTTTCTTCACCGTTTAAGCAAGTGATCATTAATTTATAATACGCACATAACTGAAAAATCAGAGACGCGAGCCTGGGCTTTGAACCTCGGACCCTTCGATCAAGAGGGAGATTCGATACTTAACCACTATCACTGCTTTATCTAAGACTTATTACCAATTGGTAATTGTTGAACCGAAATACACATCAAACTTAAGTACACAATATCTAACCTCAACATAATCTGTTCTAAGCTATTTCCATAATAAAAAGTATCTTTTCCGTTTATCCATTAAAATAATATTATAAAATGTTAGATATTTATGGCTTCATTATTTAAATTAAGTACTTCTAAGTAAACCTGTATTATTATGTTTGATTGTGGTTTTAATTATTTATCATCAATTTTATTGCATTATTAAAATAACAATCTTAAGAGCGTAAATTGGTCTTAAGTCGAGCTGAGATATAAAAGATACTCGTAATAAAAGATATATAAAGTATAAAAGATATGGCGGATATTGAAACGAATAGACATACTATCAAATAATATAAAAATAACTAGCTGACCTGGCAAACGTTGTATTGCCATATAAATAAAAAAATGTTAAGGGTGAACAACCCTTATCACTTAGAGAAATTATGATATTACTTATGAAAAATAGATAGTAGCCGATTCTCAGACCTACTGAATATGCATATAAAATTTGGTGAAAATCGGTCAAACCGTTTCGGAGGAGTACGGTAACTAACATTGTGACACGAGAATTTTATATATAGGATATTTTTATAAATATGCCCATTTTCCTTTAGTTTGTGATTGATTATTATTAGGTACTATACAATTTATTCTTTATCATCGCGTCTCTGATGTATTTTTTCCGATTACGATGTTACATTTCGTAATTGTAATTTTGTTTATGATTTTGAATATATTTGAAAGGCTCGTATTTTTTCTATTAACCGTTTTTCGAAATAGCTCGGAATTAAGCGCCTTTAACCTTAATTACGCTTACGATTTGGTATATCACAGGACATAAGAGTAAGAGCAAAATTCTAATATTCCTACTAGATCATCTTGTGAATATGATCATAATGTGTCATATAGAACACATAAAATATGGTTCAGTACGTCAATAACCAATCATAAAAATGTTGTATCTTTATGGAAAAGGGATTTTCCCTTTTATTTTAGTAATAATTCCACAATATTATCGAGTGACGTATTAAATATAAAATAAAATAGTTGACTTGTAAATTTCCGATTTATCACGGTAATATAATTTAAACATGTATGCGTAATCATAAATTTGGGTTTTAGTAGAAAACCTGATAGAATATTTTAAATTTAAACCTGTTTTAGTTGATAACTATGATACATTTATTTTGTGTATTTAATTTGTACGAAAATAGGAGCTCTACATAATATACTTTTTGTTTAATCCGTTTTTTTAAATAATCGGAATGTTTCATTGTTTTATCATAGATTCATAGATTAGTAAAGATACTTCGCCGCCTTGAAAATGAATGAAGCCACAAACGGCTTATTAGTAAGTTCTTTTTTGAATTCTTGACCAATAAAAACATTTTTAGTGAAAATTTACGAATAAATAACTAATACTGCGTAATTTACATAATAAATAAATGATTATTTTTAAATATTTAGGGACATTTTAGCACGGAGACGTGGCAAAACTTTTTTACATTTTAATTCTCAAAAATGGGTACATTTTCTTGTTAGGAGTGAGTAATCTTTACTATTCTATGTGTTTTATATAAATAATATATTATTTAACAATCACCGTTTACATTTTTATTACAATTATTTATCTAATCTTGTCTATTATTTTAAAAAAAAGCACCATAGACACTACTTCATATTTTTACACTATATTCCAAACTGCCCGGTCACAGATTCCAAAAAATACTGACAATTTTCATTAAACTGACAATGGAATCGCATTGTGAAATTGGAAATTAAAAAACCAGGCCATCTGTGCCATCAATCTGGGATATTTTGTAAATTTAATGATCATTGCAAAATATAGATCGTTATCAATAAATATGGTCGTTTTGTGTACGGCTATTACCTGTAACTTTTTATTATAGGTACATTATAGAAAATGAGTTTGGATAGATAATCTGTTGTCTCTTTTATTATATTTGTTTAAATAATGTAATCACAAAACAGTGCCTTCTTTCCTTATGTTTGTCAATCGATTATTTTTTTCCTGTAGGTATCTAGTTTGATCGATAAAACATTTTGGAAAGTATTGCATTTTCTTTACATTTACAATATGGAAAGATTAGTATTACGACTACCTGGTGAAATTCTTCTTATGTTCCCTGTAGGTTTAGGCGAAGATCAATACGAAAATTAAGTCCTTAAACATTTATAATTGTTTTTAATTAGTAAATTTAATTTATTTCGCGTGTGTTATAATTATCAAAGCATAAATTTATAGCTGCTTTCACGAAAACCTATGCCTACGCCAAAAATATAACCATAGACAAATTAGGTTTTTTTTAATAATATAGGAGTAGCAGACGAGCATGCAGTCCACCTGATGGTAAGTGGCTACTGCCGCCCATGGACATCTGTAATCAACCCCAGATAGGATTAGATATTCCTACCTGAGGTCGGCCACCGATGCGCTACTACCCCTGAGGACTAAGCTGGAACGCCTCGGATAAGTCTGTCTCCCTTACCACACCCTTCAAACCGGAACACAGCAGCGCCTAACACTGCTGTTATTAGGTAGAAATAGGTGTGGCGGTGGTGCCGCCGGAGTTGAACCACAGGGGATTCTACCACCTTAAAACGTGACGTCTACGTGACCGGGGAATGAACCCGGAACTTTATCAAACGGGTAAATCCATGTCCAAAATAACTACCGGATTTTTTCCTGTAACCCTGACGTGAGTTCCGATTGTTACGTCAGAATAAGAAGTTGAATATAACGTTAACATTAACCTTGAGGTTAAATTTAGGAAAAAACCAGTAAAACGATTGAGTAACTTGAATTCGATGCATGCTGTATAACATTGACATTGAAATAACTTGATTCATCCTGTGATATATATGTTTTGTAATATAAAAGTAGCAGACAAGCATGCAGTCCACCTGATGGTAAGTGGCTACTGTCGCCTATGGACATCTGTAATCAACCCCAGATAAGATTAGATTTCTACCACTAGATAGATCGCCCACAGCGTCGCTACTCCTGAAGACTAAGCTCGAATTCCTCGGACAAGTACGTCTTCCTTACTACACCCTTCAAACCAGAACTCAGCCGCGCTTAACACTGCTGTCATTAGGCAGACATAGAGGGCTCTACCACCTTCAAAAGTTCATCTGTTGTTCACATGTGGATCGTGCAGGATTCAGAATTTTACTTTTACCCTTGTATGCCCCGTGATATAGTGACAGCAGTAACAGCACTGTAGGGCTGCTATTCTTTCTTGAAGGGGGTTGAATATTAATTTCAAAGAGCGACAGTTGCTTTTTTGGTACCGTCAAGTGGACTGCATGATCTGCATGGTCATATAAAAATGATTAGTTTTTTTAATATGTATTTGCATATTAAATAGTCTATGTAGGTACCTCGTAGGTACTTAATAATTAAAACTAAATAGGAATTATCTTATGTATAAAATTCTCGTGTCACAATGTTAGTTACCGTACTCCTCTAAAACGGCTTTACCGATTTTCACCAAATTTATATGCATATTCAGCAGGTCTGAGAATCGGCTACTATCTATTTTTCATACCCCTAAGTGATAAGGGTCGTTCACCCTTAACATTTTTTTATTTATATGGCAACACAACGTTTGCCGGGTCAGCTAGTATGTCTATAATATTTTCTTTGGATACCAATTAGTCATTAAATAATGTTCGGATAATTTATTGTCATTCTACATATTTCTAGGAATTGGGGCATGTAATTGCAATATTAAATAGTTATTATTAGTCAGTAAAAATAACCTTGATTGCCATGAATAACTGCATATTGGTATTCAGAACGACATATTATGTAGGGATGGCGATTCTTTTCTAAAAAATCGATTCTTGAATCGATTCGAATCGAGGCCCAAAGAATCGATTTTTTTCAGCTAAAAAGGGCGAAGGTAGCGAAAAAAATTCATCAAGACCAAACAAGCACTGAAATACGTATCCGTCAGTAAAAAATGTCTACAAGACATTCAACCAACTTCCGACTTTCGATTTTCTAGGCCGAAAGATCGATTCACTAAATCCATTAATAAAGAACGATTAAAATCGAATCAAATTAAAATGATATTCGATATAAAATCGATTCTTCGATTAATCGATCTCAGGTCGCAATCCCTAATACTATGTTAATATATTACTCGTAAGATATACATCCGTTATTTATACAAGAATTAGTATTGGTCATTCTTAATGGCCATTCTTAATGGCCTTTAACGTAATTTGTCATCTTAAATTAATAGCTGGATCTCAGACTAAAAGATGCGTAATTCAGATATTACGCAAATAGACTAAAATTAGGATGCTTCAGTCTTTTTTAGCCGACTGTGGAAAGTAACATCAAACTTCTAATCAAAAAACAGATTTTTTTGGCACGTCCTACGTCTGCAGCCCAAACGACTTGATAGATTTTAACATATGAGGTGTCGTTGGATTCTTCCAGATAGTGGGTGTAACACAGGCTACAGGACTTCCCATTTTCAGTTTTTGTTAGCAGTTCAATTTTTGCATTTATTTTTTGCAATCGCTAAGACTCACATTTCTGTATCTCGAACTACGCAGCAAGTCGCTAAAATAATTATGATTATGAAACAATTATGATTATCAAGGGTAGCAACCTATCTATGACTGACCTCAGGTAGGATTCTAGTCCTCTCTAGGACCTATTTCCGGTTCATAATCAATCTCTGCAATGTTTTCCATTACAGAAACCGAAATATTTTATTTTTTTGTCTAAAAATTGCTACGTATAAGTATTATAAAAAAATCATGTTCAAAGATTCCGTTACATACTAACATACATACGTCTGAAGCTAATAAAAGCGTATTAAAATACTTCACCTTCACGTTTTTAGGGTTCCGTTTGTGAATTAAAATGGAATGTGCTTTAAATATCATTGAACTCGGTGACATGTGACAAATAGTGATTCATAGACAAAAAGGAACTGGACAGCGGCCATCGCGACATTCACAGAAAATGAATGTTTGCCTTGGTTAGAGCAGTGAATAATACTATTGAAGGCGCCGATCATGGCGGAGAAAACGGAACTAGATATGATTTATATTTGTTTCCTATATGAATTGAAAATGGATAGATTATGGTAGAATTGTTTTATATAATTGGCCAAGTGGAAGTCGAACTCGCACACCGACAGTTCCGTACCACCAATTTATATATATATATATATATATATATATATATATATATATATATATATATATATATATATATATATATATATATTTAGTATTTGTTACTATTGCAACCATTTAAGTAAATACATTGTGAAAATTTGAACTGTCTACCTATTACGATTAAATAGATACAGCGAAAAACGTCGAAAAATAGCGGCTTATTGTATGACGACCAACTTAGTACCATAGTAAAACTCAGAGATAGAAACACATTTTTGGCCGACGTCTGGACTCTATCTAAGGAGTCTAGATAGGACTCTAATCTGGTGTCGATTACGGACGTCCGTGATGATATTGCGATAATATGCTCCGTCAAAACGCAACAAAGACTTATTTTAAGTTCGTCGAGCTTAATACAGTCATAATCTTTCACAACATTATATAAGAGTCATTCATCTCCTATCGAATTACTTCGATGAATCGGCAGCCTTGCCCTGTTTATATGGCCTTAAGCACGCCTCTCACTTGCTCTGGATTTTCTTTGGTACCTAACAGTCTTAATTACTCACTCTTATTACATATTAGTTGATATTTTGGAAAGTAAGCAAGTCATAACTTAATTTTCACTTGGTTTAGGAAAACTTCGTAATGGAACCTAAATGAATAAAAGCTTTGTAAAATAGGTTTTCTAAGCTGTGCGAAGTCTACCGTGCAATGGCTTCTTACGAAAATGGAAAAATCTTCTCGCACAATAGGGAACGTTGAGGTCCCACAATGGAACAAAAATAGGCTTTTAAAGGGACACACCGCTTCACCTATATTTGTGTTTGCCTTAAAACTACTATGTTCTGACACGAAAAGTGTAACATAGAGACAATTTTAGGTAATTAAGTTTTTTGGGACAGGAGCTGGTCTTAACTTTAGTCCTTAGAATTCAGGTCCATAGACGGTCCATGACCATAGACGTCTGTATCTAACTTAACCATCGGGTAACTTCATGTTCATTTGTGACTAGGTACCTACCCATCTATGCACAATATCTTGTAAACCTAAGTATGTAGATTGCTTAATTAATGTTAATTGCCAATCCGAGAACTTGTCAGTTTGTACTCGTAGGATCCGGATTGTTAAATCGTAAACACAGCACAATCGACTATAAACGCAGCATTTTATTCGTAAGTACCGTCATTAGCAGACATTTATCATTGTAATGTTATACCATTAGTATCTGGAATATTCTTTATATGTTTTGTTAAAGGTCTTAAATATTCTTGTCTATAAGCCTTTTGAGCGCCTCTCCGTTTTTTACCTGGTTGCAGAGGGTAATGTTTTCGTGCACATAATATGATAAATGTGACCGTCCCCGCCGGCGGAGACGAGGACCCCATTACAGGACAACCATGACAAGGTATCCTCGCGTGATCGGTTGTGTCTCCCCTGTGCCCTACATTAGCGTAACTAACCTAAGTCGAAGTCCGTACCTCACTGCCCTTGGTCATCCGCAATAATATGACAAGACGCGGATGGTCAGGACACCAGCGGTAGCTGGGTCCGCAACCTGCTTTCCCTCTAGGCGGACGGTCTAGGGAACCGGCAACGGCGACCAAAGCTATCCTTCCCTTCCAGCACATAGTCTTCTTTTCTCTGCTGAGCTTTAGATTCGCCTCCAAAACCCGGTGAAACTGTGTAGGCCACTATGACTACCAGTAAGTAAACTGGTACTGAAGTAGTATATTTATGTAGGTATGTCTTATTTATTGGCAGTCTCTAGCTCTAGAACCCAAACGGCTTCGCGCATTTTAACATAAGGTGTCGTTGGATTCGTCTAAATTATGGAAGTGACCATAGGCTTTATTTTTAAGCAATTGAGTTTTTATAATAATTGGTAATAACAATCATAATTCTAATGTATTTATTTCTAGGAAATTCTTTAGTTAAGTTAATGAATTATAAAATAATGAATAAATAAATAAAACGAAAAACAAATCATTTGATATCTTATTTCTATAGCGAAGTAAGTATATTAATCATTTTGTATCCATTAATTAACGTAACAAGAGCGTGACTACGTGACATGTTTCAACGTGGGAGTTATTACTTATTTTGTAATCAAGCAATGTAGCGCCATCTATTGAGGTATCAATATGTTCACAAAGTTATATTAATCTCGGCATTATATCACTGAATTTTTGTTCACCTGTGTTCCTGTCGCACTAGACTTTTTATACATAAATATTTTGAAAAAAATAAAGAGCTTAAGTATTTAAAAAAAGACATCCTGTATAGCATAGTGTCACTCACGGTTCCGACAAACCCTAAATAAAGGCTAATTTTTAAGAATGTGCAATGTTTTCACCCTCTTTTTGATATTACGAGTATGTCGATTGACAACTAAGTTCCCGCCATTTTTAATGGTATTTAAAAAAAATCATAGATCATTTAATAGATTATTGTCTCCAGTCATAGATTAGTAAACATTACTCACTCCTAACAAGAAAATGTACTCCGTTTTGAGAATTGAAATAGTTGCGTAAAAAAGTTTTGCCACGTCTCCGTGCCAAAATGTCCCTAAAATATTTGAAATAATTATTTATTTATTATGTAAATTACGCAGTATTAGTTATTTATTCATAAATTTTCTCTAAAAATGTTTTTATTTGTCAAGAATTAAAAAAAAAACTTACCTACTAATAAGCCGTTTGTGGCTTCATTCAATTTCAAGGCGGCGAAGCATCTTTACTAATCTATGTCTCCAGTTTAGAACTTCTTTCTGAAGCATAACATGTTTTCAAAATCTCTTTTGCGACGACCCTCATTCTTATTATTAGAATATTGTGGTATTTGATACAAACCTTTGATAAGGTATTAATGAAACAACAGCCGTAAAGTATATGCAAGTTTAATTTAATTATAACACATTTATACAGTAAATATAATACAATATGGCTCGATATTTCGTGTACATCGACGACAAGAAATGATCACCATTTTTATTCTAATGTAAACGATTTTTCTGAAAATAGTATTGACAAGGATTACAGAAGTATAAATAAGTTAAGCATTTCAGAATCTTCATCATAAGTAGCATTTTATAGATGCTTAATTATATTTTATCTGCCCTTGATGAAGTTTTTTAGTATAGGTAAGTTATAGACTACAGGCAAATAAAATAAAATCAACTATGCCAAAAGAAACTTATAACAACAATTATTTTTTGACATAATCAAATGAAATTACGCGAAGCGTAGATATTATATTTTATATTTATATATATATATATATATATATATATATATATATATATATATATATATATATATTATATTTTATATTATATATTATAGTCAAACGTTATCTTCCACTTATTCAAAGCAACGACCATGTAGTAAATTAAACCAGAATTTTGTATTTTTTTTTTTTTCAAAAAATACATTACCATTTTCTGCCACCAATGTACACGACTTATTACTAAAGTATACAAGTTTTATTTACAAATTCTATAGTTACACATAATGGACACGTACATACAAGATCTAACGACTTTAATGGCTTTTGCATTGCCTGCAACTTAATTAATGACAAATAATGACGCCATGCTAAAACGTAAACAACTTAAATAAAATTAATGATGTTCTTTGCACATTTTCCAAGAAATACCTATATATGGTATGGTATATATCTAAGACATTTAACATACCATAAGAAGAAGATAACATTGTGTGCAATAGCCAACAATGAGGGGTTTTCAATCTATGGGTTTTTCTTATAAAATCTGGGTAGCTGACGACCATGCAGTCATATTGATAAAAGTTAAAGGTGGTAGAACTCTTTCTGGTTCGACTCCGGCGGCACCACCGCCACACCTATTTCTGCCTAATAACAGCAGTGTTAGACACTGCCGTGTTCCGTTTTGAAGGTTGTGGAAACAGATTTTTCCGAGGCGTTCCAGCTTAGTCCTCAGGGGTAGCGGCGCGTCAGTGGCCGACCTCAAGTAGGAATATCTAATCCTATCTGGGGTTGATTACAGATGTCCATGGGCGGCAGTAGCCACTTACCATCAGGTGGACTGCATGCTCGTCTGCTACTCGTATATTATAAAAAAAGTGATCTTTGCCGCCCATGGACGTAAAAAAAATACTGTCGAAATAGAAATTATAACTATTTTTGTGTCAAATGATTAAACAATAACACTTTTAAAGAATAATTATTATTTCGTATTGAGTAAAATAAAACAAGAAGTTAAAATGACCATAGAAATCATATTCAAATAGAGTCGTTAGAAAATGCATGTAGTGAGGGTTCTACTTAACCATCACAACAATTAAAACATTTTTGTTACAAAATTAAGTTGGACTCTGGATTGTTATAACATTTTGATGATAGATAGATAGAATGAAATACATAGAAACCCCACCAAATTGGCCTAATTGATGTTTTTTTTTATTCTTATAGAGCGACAAGTATATAGAGAATACATCCGTAGTCGTTGTGATTGTTAAATGGAACGCATAACTTGATAAAATGTTGCGTTGTAAATTTATAAAATAAACTATTAAGCATATAAAGTAAATCATAATGACTTCAAATAAATCAGTTTTTTTTAATTAAAACGGCACATTCCACTTAGCGACCTCAAGGAGTACAGTAACTACAAGTATTATTATTAATTTATGATGATAGTCGTTGGGGTCGAAAAGTGGAATATTCCGTATGGCGGGAATTCCTCTGGTTAAAAAATCTGTATAATCAGAATAAATCTGTAAAATTCAGAATTGTAAATTGTAAAAATGTTCTAAATTAAATGTTTTCTTACTAAGCCGCTGACATATGATGTATTTTTATGAATTACCGAATTAATAGAATTGAAATTGGACGAAAAAAGGGTTGGTAAGTGTAATTTATAACACAACATCTTAAATCTTAAAGTAGCTAATGACTAAGGCAAATTATGGCTTCGCAACTTAACTAAGGTATAAATATTTACATTTGTCTTAAATTATTTGGTGGAATGTACTCATTATTCGTTGTTATTTTAATTTCTATAAAATAATAAATATATTACAACTGTCACAAAATTGAAAAATATGCAGTTTGCGTTAAAATGTATTTTTATTTTTATTATTTCTTGTTGAGATTTTAAATTGCTCTGAATAGGTACATGATATTAGTTGTATTTTTTATGAAATAAAATGTATTTTGGGCCTTAGTAAACACGAAGTTAATGAAATTAATTTTATTTACGGTCTGTTATTTAGGATTGTTACATCATTCGACCGCTAGATGGCATTCATGGGTCAGGTGTCATGCATTAGCTGCACACTAGACGGCGTTGACAAGGCCAGGTTGTATAGTCCCCGCCAAACTGCTGCAAACTGCTGCAAAATGAGTCGCGCCAAATAGCAAAATGTAGATATTAGCGGGACGAAGACAGCGCGGGAGCCCCCCAGGTACCCGTCCGCTACCCGCTGTCACCCACGAGTACGTAGCTACGGTAGTATGCCCTTACGTTACGAAGTATATGCTAACTTAACCTGCGCGCAACAACTTCAGAGCGGACTAGTAGTTTGGCGCGGACTAAAATGAATCACCTAATAGACGCCGTTCACAAGTACATGCTAATACTTTAGTCCGCCGCTTGATGGCGTTCATAGGTCAAGGCTAATACCTCCGTCGATCACTAGATGGCGTCCATAAGTCAGGTCTGATGCATTGGCCGGTAGATGGCGTAGACAAATCAAGGTTAGTACATGAGTCAGCTACTAGATGGCGTTACGGGTAGGAGGTACGTTCAGAACAATATGTTTACATTGTTCCGAGGGTACGTTATTAGCGGGGTCAGTTGGAGTGGTTGCGCGCAGGGTGCGGCGGCGGCTGCAGCGCGGGGTTGGCCACCGCGATGATGCTGTCGCCCCGGGCTGCTACCACCTGCGGTCTGGACTCCTCTGTGTCCTGGAAATTAATCTTATCTAAGTTTCTTGCCTCCTTGAAAACATCGATACAACTTTCATTTTATACAACAATCGGTATTTTGTGAATTAATATGAGTTCATCTATACTAATATTATAAAGAGGAAAACTTTGTTTGTTTGATTGTAATGAAATGGCTCAAAAACTACCGGACCGATTTTAAAAATTCTTTCACCATTCGAAAGCTACATTATCCACGAGTAACGTAGGCTATATTTTATATGAAATATATTTGATAAATAGATTTTGAGGCGGTACTAAGTTTGCCAGGTCAGCTAGTAAAATATATAAATATTTAACATGAGTCGTTTGTTTGTTCTAATATAAGATATGACTAAAATTAATTGAATTTATTCACTACACTAATAACTAGTATCTAAATGAGATAAATACAAGTCGTTAACGTTAATTTTAGATTAACGATTTTTTACATTTTCATTATGTACAAATTATACTTCACTTTAAATACAATTGTAAAAGTCAGGATTACTTTAAAACGAGTATAGTTTGCGCAATATACTTATTTAAGAACAATACCAAATTACAAAGCTTCTGTGGTACAAGAAAAACAATACAGACTATTTTATTATAAACTATATTTAAACTCACAGGCGGTGGTGTGCTGGTGCTGGAGTAGGAGCACCTGGAGTCAGCATCATCACTCTCAGTCTTCATGCCCCACCAGCTGGAACCAATGACGATATTACATTTGAAATAGATGTAACAGTCGTAAATGATGATTTATTAAAACTCGAGTTTTGACGTATTTACGACAGTGCTAATGTAAATTAAATAAGTATCTTAACAATTTAGGACTCAAAGGTAAGAAGACATGTTTAAGCGGAACTTCAATTTAAATCATGGTTAGCTAAGGTACAGCTGCTCGTGGACTGAAATGTCCATTTAATACTAGTTTTATTCCACTTATAAGAAAATAATTGGTTAATTAATATATAGTTTTTGTTATAAACATTAAAAAAGGGTAACTTAACTTATGATTAATAGCATTTAATTTGCTTAAAAAGTTATTTTACAAAATTAGTACACTTGTAATACATGACATAAGACATTTCGAAGCGAATACACCCGCAAAAATAGTATTAAAATGATATAACAAATTACCTGTGGTTCGAAGTACCTCTAGCAGTATCGGGACTCGCTCTGACACCATTACCGTCCTCACCATCCTATAAATGGATCACAATATTAATATCTATGTTCCTGAGTTATAATATTTAAATGTATGCTGCGTACAGAAAATTAACAAAATATTACTATATCTTTTTAGTAAAAATAAAATTGTATGATTATGTGAGAAACTTTCTAACTCTACACAACCTACTAACCACATTTATGCAAATAAATAATTATGACTTATGACTTATACTAAAGAAAAATCTAAGGGTCTCGGAATCTTAATAAAAAATAATGTTTATTAATTTGAAATAATATAAAGATTTACTTCTAATAATAACAGGCACCATAGACATTATAGAAACATGCAAGGTTCTCAATGATTTTCAAATTTGGATCGAAGATCATTAAGAATTTGAAAAATAATAGAATTTCTACTTACCGTTACAAGAAGCCATAGCCGTAATTCTAGTGAAATTATGTACTAAAGTGTAAGACAGCAATTTAACTAAGGCCTTTGATTGACATGCTCACCTTTACTATGCCAAAAAAATATATTCATCTAAAATAAATAGAGGATAGTGTATTACCTATAACCATTACTTATATTAATATCGAATTAAGCCCCAACTAATAGTAAATTATAACAGAACATAATTAGAAATATCAGGATATTACAAGGAGTTACTTTGGTCCCAAAGTTTTTATTATAAATTAAATTTAGTATTTAAAAGTAACTAGCTACTGTACAAAGCTACTTAATTTACAATAAATAAAAATCAATAATTTAATGTGAAATACTAATTTTACTATACTAATAAAGTTTCTTAATAAATATTAAATTAACTACTTAAGTATATATTTTAAAATCATTTTACACCACCTTTTTGGATGTGGTTTCTTTGCCAAGAACATGATTTTTGATAGTATCTTATTGTACCAATTAGATTCTTGTTAGACTATAATTGAGTCAGATTAGATTTTGAAATTAATCCAGCTTCTTTTCGAATTTTATCATTTCCAAGTGGTAAAGATTGCCTGATATATTATATACTTTTAGTATAAGTATTCCCAGTTTGAGAATACACTCATTTAAAATATTTACTATTCCCTCATGTCTTATTGTACTTATTGGACTAATGTTAGCTCATTAAGCGTTTAAATTAGCTAATTTCTATCAGTCTTTTATATCTAAGGCGTTCGATACATCGTCTAGTGAGACCATACACCCAGTAAGTGCTAGCTAGTCAATGTCTGTAAGGTCTACGTGTGTGGCGACCTGCCGCGGCCGCTTGCTCGCCGGCTCGTCGTCGTCACGCTCCCGCTCGTCGGATGTCGTGGGTGGGAGGCTGGAAATTAATTTATTGGTAGGTTCAGATAAATATTTGTCTACTACTACTATTACTACAACATCTTAAGGTATCTTTGCAAAAATATTTGCTACAATGTTCTCTGCAAATAGAATAGTTAGATAATACTATGCACTATATTTTTGTGTATGTACTTATGTACTTTAAATTTGTAGGAGATACAAAAGATTATGGGTTATTTTAAACGTATGCATTGTTTTTTCTTAGTTATAAAATGAAATGTTCCAGCATACGGAATAAGTCATTTCGGACATCCTACACGTAGACATTGTTTCTGCTAGAGTCTAAGCTGTCCTGTTTTAATGCCTTTTTATATACCCTTAGAAGAAGTGGGCTTTTTGATTTATTTGAAATAACCCATGTATCTTTGTCTATTTTTTGTGTCCAAAACCTATCCCTATATAAAAGTTCCATAACTTTTAGATAGGAATATAAATATGTTTAACAAAAAAATTACGCTTACATAGAACATTGCCCCAAAAACATTATTATCTAAAGGGTTAAAGATTTTAAAAAGTTTAAGATTAAAATGAAGGTGGTGTAGAACCACCCATTTCACTAACTTCATAAATACTTACCCATGTTTAGAATAATGCAGGCCCGCGCGCCGGACCAGCTGCCGCGCGAGCGGGAAGAGCTCGTCGCGCCGCGTCAGCAGCGCCGGCACGCACCTGCACATCTGGGCTGCTGCCTCGTTCACCATCACCTGGAAACGGAAGAGGAGCAGTCAAGAAATTATTTTGGTTATAGGTTGAAGGTGGTAAAACCCTGTGTTGTTCAGCGCCGGCGGCACCATCAGCACACCTATTTCGGTCTAATAACAGCTGTGGGACTGTATTCTGGTTTCAAGGGAGTAAGGATAAAACATACCAATGGAGACATATTTTGGATAATGGAGAAAGCGCACCAGCTGAATCCTCAGGGGTACCGGAGCATTTGTGGCCGATCTCAAGTAGGAATCTAATCGTACCTGGGATTGATTACAGATGTCTATGGGCGCCAGTAGCCACTTGCCATCAGATATACTGCGAGCTCATCTGTAACTCTTATATTATAAAAAAAACCACAACGTATCTCCCAAGTAACGAAATGTAAGTGATGTGATGTGAAGATCATTTTAACCATAACTGTACCCATTTATTAATTAAAATTCAATCAAATCTTCCAATCATACATAAACATTTACCTCATGCAGCGTAAGCGGCTTCTCCGGTTTCCGCTTGCAGTCGAACCTGCCGTAAATTGCCGCGTATTTCCTTATCTCCTCCATTCTCCTCGGATCTGATTCCGGCATCATCATCACCAGCTCCAGATCCTTACACATCTTCTTCTTCGTGTTCTGTGGCTTTGGCTCCAGCTGCGGCAAGTGTTTGCTTAGCTTCTCCGCCGCCGCCGCTAGTTTCTGTACATGAACATCTAGAAGAACTGGTGTCAACTGGACTGGTGATGTGACTGAACTAGGACTAGAGCCAGAGGAGGCTGGGGGACAGGCACTTTGAGGGGAAAACGACCTCGCCGTTGACGTTACTGGCGTGGCCGGCGCAGGAGAGGAAGGTAACATGATTTTGGTGAAGGTAGCTTGACTATGTACAGGACTGGCGTTTGGGGCGGATGCGTTTGACCCACAGCTGTTTTCTGGCGCTCCTGGCGACGGACTATACATTGGCCTATTGTTATCTGGTGAAGCTACTGTTCGGGGTAACACATTAGGTATAGATGGAGGCATGTTCAACAGTCTTTGGTTACATTGGATAAAAGGGTTTTCGGAGGGACAAATGTTAGGTACGATAGGGATTTGGAATAATGCTGGGTTGTTAACCCATTCTTGGAGCGCCTTTTGGAGTCTGCGCACGTGAAGGGGTTTGGAGGCCATGCCGACTAGAGCCATGATCTCTAAGAACTCTTCCTCGCCGGCGTCGCAGAGCTGCTGTACGTCATCACCACCTGAAATGATGAAAACATATGATAAATATCCAAGTTTTTCTAGATAATAATTCGCCTTTAGTATGTTTGTATCCCGCAAAACTCGAAAAATATTTCTGATTTTGTTATATTAAAGCTCATGTTTGTATGACAATTATATATTTTATATCTTTGAGTAAATGCAGCGCATGTTAAGATTTTTTCTAGTACTTATAACCTGCAACCCATTTACGGCCTTCAGTTCCTTCAACTCTCTCTCTCAAAACATATTCTCTACCACTAATAAGATTGCGAATCGATAAAAAATCTCAAAGTAAGAAAAAAACATATATTACGCATTCAATAATTGCAATTCAATTCACCATCTATCAGTGTCCTACAGATAGACATAGGTCTCTTCTCAGCATCTCGCCCCTTCTTTCTCAAACACCAAAGTGTATTTAAATAAAAAACCTAATTACCACTTTCGTCTGCAGAACTTACATCCTCCCATCATATTCTCAAACTATTATTACTCAAGACAGACAGCGATTAACCCCGCTAAACAAAGAGCTCATAGGAACGCTGAAAAAAATCCTTTCTCATCATCTCGGAAGCAAAACCAAAAAATATATTTCCATACGCGAAAAAACGCGGCGGCGTCCCATGCAAATTTGTTTTTTTCCATTTTTACTTTTTAATTCTGGCAATTACTCGAAGGGTTTGGCCGGTCTTATGCCTTTGTTTTTTTTTCGAAGCCCCTTCGCAAAATGGTCACGTAAGACATTTGCATACTTGCTTAAATTAAATGTGAGTGCGAGTGTGAGCGGATAGTTTTTTACACTATCACACGTTTTTGCGTCTGTGTGATGAAGATTTCTTATTTTCTTATTAATTGTCTTTTGAAAATTTAACTGCATTTTCTATGGTATGTTGCTTGAAAGAAGTTTTTAATATAATCATATTCTATTTCATAGTTTATTCAAATGACTCGATTTGTATGTATTTATTAATTTTGGCTGTATTTTATGGATTCTATAAATGTATTATTATTATTAAATAACTATATTGCTTGTTCGGTATTTCTTGCATTAATTTTGCCTTGATTTATTATAACGAATTTATCAAATGTTACTAATTATTTTTTATGAATTACATCTATTTATATATTACTATATTATATATTACTGTGTTATTAGTAAGGCATTTATTAGAGTTACTTGCAGTCTTTTTCTCTTTTAGGAGTCCCTTCATAAAATGGTCACGTAAGACATTTGCATACTTGTTTAAATTAAATGTGAGTGTGTGCTGATAGTTTTTTACACAGTCACACGTTTTTGCATCTGTGTGATGAAGATTTGTTAAGACGGCCTGTTCATATTTTCGGTTTCAAATGTTGATATGCAAAATAAAAATTACATTTTTTATCAAAATTTAAAAAAAACCTACAGCTATACCATACAACTAGTGATTTTAATCTTTGGCTGAATCTTAGTCAATTTTATTCAATGTTAATATTCATTAAATAATAACATTATAAATAAAAATAATTGCAGTGATTTGGGCTCTTTGTTTAGTCTTTAAGATGATATTCGGTATTTTTCATTTTGACTAGTATATACTATATACTTAGCTATAGTTTATTTTTATTTATTCATATTTCTTCAAATTTCCATGTGTATCTACCATTTCCGATTATAGTTTATTTACTTTAAAATCACTAATACATTTGCCCTTGTTAATCTCATTGGCAAAATGATCACGTAAGACATTTGCATATGCGCCCGAATTAAGTACGAGTGTGAGTTGATAGTTTTTTACATGGTCACACGTTTTTGTGTTAATGATGCATGGATGTTGCTTTTGTGAAGATTCTTTGCATGTAATTATCAATTAACCATTTTATGTTAGTCTGTTCAATCCAAGCTTGTCCCACTGAGC
This sequence comes from Epargyreus clarus clarus, assembly GCA_014595695.2. Classification (NCBI taxonomy): domain Eukaryota; kingdom Metazoa; phylum Arthropoda; class Insecta; order Lepidoptera; family Hesperiidae; genus Epargyreus; species Epargyreus clarus. The sequence continues at coordinate 11,968,208 of JACTTY020000001.1, forward strand.
ACGAGTCTCCTCTCAGAGTGAGAGGTTTTAGGTCATAGTCCACCGCGCAGGCCAAGTGCGTTTTGGTAGAGTTCACATACCCATGAGAACATTTTTAGAACCCTCAGGTGTGTAGGTTCCTAACGATGATTTCCTTCACCGTTTGAGAATTTATAATTAATTTTGACTTTCCCTAGGCGTTCCAGCTTAGTCCTCAGGGGTAGCGGCGCATCTGTGGCCAACCTCAGGTAGGAATATCTAGTCCTATCTGGGGTTGATTACAGATGTCCATGGGCGGCAGTAGCCACTTACCATCAGGTGGACTGTATGCTCGTCTGCTACTCCTAGATAAAAAAAAATCTAATACACACATAGTAGTTCGACTGTGGTGACACCATCGGCACATCTATTTAACAGCAGCAGCGCTTGACAACAGTGTTAAGCGCTGCTGTGTCCTGGTTTGAAGGGTGTGGTAAGAGAGACATACTGGGGTACATCACAGATGTCCATGGGTAGGATTAGCACTTAGCATCAGGCGGACTGCATGCTCGTCTGCTCCTCGTGTATTATAAAAAATACTTACCCATTTCTAATAAGGTGTCGTAGTACGCCAGCAGACTGGCCCTCTGCATCACACGGTACAGTTGTAGCTCCGCTTCGTTCGCCGGTGCTGATGTCACTACCACTGCAATCAAAAAACACATTTTAAGTCATTGTAGCCTGACGAAGTGATGGAATCAGAGGAAAGAAAAAAAAGGTCTGTGCATGGAATAGTAGTATTTTTTATGTCTAGGAATTTTAGAAATACATACATAGGCAAAATATTTAAGTACCCTTTATTCAAGTCATTCAAATCATTAGCTAATAAAGTAGATAGAGTATTAGTAAATAGTAGATTCACCACATTGCGATCAGCCCAAAAAAACAAAAATTGATTAATATTCCGCTATATTATCTCTAAATTGGACCTATATGGAGGTATATTTTCCTTCCTCATAAAATATTTAGGAAAAGAAAGTTTCTTGGCCGTACTTAGGAAAATTCGAAATAATCTAAATTACTTAAATCAAGATTTTTGTTATATAGCCATCTTACTCATTACTATGTCAAAATAGAATTTTATGAAATATGACTGGCGTAAGAACCAAGTTATTAGTTTTAGTATAATTTTTTTATACCCTTTCCTCGTATAACACTAACAATAAAGATATTATCAAACAGTACCCTTACCATGAGTTTTTACGTGTCGACAAATATGACTGTTTTGGTATTTGTCCAAGTTCTGACACAATCCGCTAGGGGCGTTGATTGGAAATAGTATGGGCCAATACGTAAACAAATACCCAAAACAGTCATATTTGTAGACACGTAAAACTCATGGTAAGGGCTAATGTGATTATTATATACTAATAGTTCACAACGTCACAAAAAATATGCATATTATTTTCTCTTTTAACTTTTGCCTATCGATTCGCACATAAGGACAGTGTACACGAGAGCTAGATTAAGCTTTAAATACCGGACCGGTCGTGCGATATGGGCAGGCATCGCGAACATGACACCTGCTAATGAGATGACTTCATAACATTTTATGTGCTCATTGCTTAATAATTAGTCGGATACTTTGAATATTTTGCAAATACTTTATAAAGGTAGCTTTTTTAAATGTAAGATGTAATTAAAAATAACAGTCGTAGTGGAAGGTTTTTCGTTGTCAACCCATGCTGTCCCACTGTTGAGCTAATTTCAAAATTCAAGAGCCAAAACAACGTTGACAAGCCACGGGACTACATATGTATTGTTTTCTCAAAGTAGAAATATAGTAAACCACCGTTACCATACATCAGTTGGTACTTTTAATAAGTGTTTGAATTTTCTATTAAAGTCCTTATTAATGTACCTATGTATATTAAATTACTTTATACGAATAGCATAGGTACTATTACGTACGTAAGTACTTAAATTATATTTAGGATTAAAATTACTATAAAATAACCCTGTTATTACAATTACTTTCAATAAATAATACTTTCTATAATTCCTGTATTAATTATACCTTAATTCTTTCTAAAATTTTAGATGCCTAATCCTTTACATCTAATATGAAAACTCACAGCAGACTTGCGTGTCGTTAACAATTTCGTAAAATCGCGTGTAGAGAGCTCACAAAAAACAACCCCTTTTAATAGCAACCCTAGTTATTACCGAAAAGAATCGTTCCAACCGTTACCGAAGGAAAAAATGGATGAATAAAATTTTACATAAAAGGGGTCCGTCTTTTGTTGCGTGGAACGGAACGGGTTGAGAGCGCGCCAATGCGATCTGTGCGCGGGAAAAATATCGATCTGTGTTGCACGTGAAAAAATGGTGCCACCCTCGTAATGGCAACCCCCGGGCTCCATTGGTTTTTGTAATTAAAAAACCGTGGGGTGGGTAGCTCCACCCCTGGCGCAGGTAAAAAATGTGTTAGAAAAAATTTGACAAACGTTCCTATTATTTCATTTAGTAAATGGTTTGTTATATACTGCATTGTGAGAGCTATCTATTGTTGTCATATCCCATACAATATGCTAAAGTAGGTACATATTACATCAGTAAGTTCCGATTTCTTGCTCGTAAAGTAAACATGGTGAAATTGTAAATATGTAAATATAATAATTACCTATGCACATTTCTTTTTTATTATATTTTATAAAAATATTTTTTTCTACGAATTGACATTTAGGTATGGTAAGTAATTTGAACTCTTTGAATTACAATACATTAAAACACACTTTAACCAACCCATTCAACTATAAACCCATTAGAATATAAGATTACAGTAGAAATAATATATCTAATAAATTCAATATTCAAACATTTCGAAAAAAATATGTATAACTTAACTCATAAAAAATCTATCTGCGTTGTTCCTATAAGTTAAAGAAACATTTCTCAAGCAAACAATAAAGTATAGGTAATCAAATGCAAATAGTTGTAAAAAATATTAAGATTTTTTGTAACATTGAAAGTCATCCTCAACACTTTCTCAGACGAAAAAAGCGTCGAAAAAAGAGCTTAAAAAAGTTCATTCCGCGCGCGATGTCCAAAAAATTAATTTGCATAATCTGTATGGCTAAAAAAATCGCCACAGAGTATGCAAATCACTAACTAGTGAAGGGTTGTTTGGACCGAATGGTCTAAAAAAAACAAAGACACATTTTTTATTTTAAAACGTGGTCACGTATTGCATAGTGCCAGGTATTCAAATTAGATTTAATTTTATGCAAGTCTCACGATGTCTTAGATGCAGTTTTTTCTTACAACTACGCAAAAACGCGTTTTTTTGTCTTGAGAACATTTTTAGTTTAGAGAACATTTAATACGCATATACACATGAGTTTTTTATTTTTTTATTTTAGCATATAAATAAAATATATTGTAATACACACATACATTAGTAAAGATACTTCGCCGCCTTGAAATTAAATGAAGACACAAACGGCTTATTGGTAAGTTCTTTTTTTTTAATTCTTGACGAATAAAAACATATTTAGTGAAAATTTACGAATAAATAACTAATACTACGTAATTTACATAATAAAAAAATAATTATTTCAAATATTTTAGGGACATTTTAACACGGAGACGTGGCAAAACTTTTTTACGCAACTATTTCAATACTCAAATCTGGGTACATTTTCTTGTTAGGAGTGAGTAATCTTTACTAATCTATGAATACACATTAAAATATTCGATGTGTACCTTATACTTTGTGACCCTAATTTTATAAGCAATTTTTATTGGTATCAATAAAAGTATAAATAACGTTTCTGAATATTTCGGGATTTATTGATTTCTAAAGTACGTAGTTAACTATAGTCCGCGCAAAACTGCTAGTCCGCTCTGAATATAGAAATGAATCGCGTCGCCATAGCAAATTGTATGACTACACCTGCTTGCAACAACTTCAGAGCGGACTAGCAGTTTGGCGTGGACTATACCATAATAATTACTACTTATATAAAACTTATATAAATCTTATATAAAACTTATACTTATTATAATTATTTATATAATTACCCAGTATACCAACCCTGAAATCCATAGACTAAAATTTTTATCCTATTTTTTTATTACGTTGGTATTATTTATTCTAAAACCAAATTAACCATGGGAACACCAAGACACAAACGAAACCAGCAATTATGAATCCGAGTATCTACCGCAGAACAACACGTGCAAGCCAATTTGAATTTAAATGCAATTCGATCGTAATTAGCAGGATCTCTTCTTTCAAACTTGTCCCCTAAAGTAATTTGAAGACGTAATCCGGATACTTCTGTAATTTCTTAACGGATAAACAAAAACACGTCTTTGTCGTTGGGATTTGCATAAGGTGCTTAAAAAGTTGGTAAGTGTTACGCGGGCTTACGTATTGAGTGTTCCGTACATGTTACTATGAAAGTTTTAAGATTACGTCAGTTATCTTTATTGTTTTCAAATTTTCTAGCTAACAAAACGTTAGAAATATTGTTTGGATAATTGTTCACAACTACACAAACATTAGGAACCAAATCAGATACTCAATTTTTTTTATCAGTTAAAAAATACTTTTTGGGAGACAAATTAAATGTTGCCCATTGAGATGTTTTGTATTTTAACTCAGCTCCGTTTTTTTTAATAAGTTTCTTTACATATTTATTTAAAAAAACATTGTTTGGCAAATATTCCTTTATTTAATTTCCTGATTATTTATTTTTAAGAAAAAAATATTTTTGTTAATTATCAATACTTAACTTTTTAATCACATGCTAAAAATACGCTAGAAAAGAAATCACCTAACAAAAAAACAGACACAAAAAATTACATTAAGTTTTTCCATTTTATTACGGAACGCTAAAAGTTCCCAGATAGACGAAAAGGCGCTAATGACACAGACAAGACAATATGGCGGGGATTATTCCCGCGGCCGATTATCTTCCTGTGATTGATTTGCGTAATATTTATGAATATTAATGTCTTCTTTGTACAATTTTGTGTTTTTTGAGACTACATCCGTGCGAAGTTCGTGACTTTGCGTCTTGGGAGATGATTAAAAGTAAGGGTAGGGTAGGGTCACAAGGTCAGGAAACGGTGTTTGCAACTTGTTTGAATACAATGACAATAACACAATGTCTGTCTGCGAAGGACAATAGCAAAAGTACCGGTGACAAAATTTTCGAAGAAATGTACTAGGTACTTAGATACGATTCAGAAAGTCGCCGATTTTTTTTAATTAATAATAAAACAAGTATCGTAATATTTGCAGCAGTAAATTTGTAACGTTAATTAATGAAATTTAAAATTTATCTTCAGTAAATTTATTATAAATCATAGTTATAAATATTTAAAATACTAAATATTTAATACTAAATAAGTAAACAATTATTTAATTGGTTCGAACTTAGGATGGAAAAAATAAAACAAAATGCAATAGCAGTACACAATAACGAAGACGAAGATTGACTGTTAAAAATATAAAATTTGATTCTCAATAATAGACAATAATGTTAGGTTATTATTTTATAATCTACGTGTGAAAATAAAAAAAAAAAACAAAAGTACTCTTGGCGCCAAAACATACGGCCAAAATGTGTATGGTTATTTAACGAAATTTAAAATTTATCTAAGTAATGTAAATGGATTATAAATATTTAAAATACTAAATATTTAATACTAAATGAGTATTAAGTCAACAATTATTTAATTGGTTCGAACTTATGATGGAAAAATTAAAACAAAATGCAATAGCAGTACACAATAACAAAGATTGACTGTTAAAAATATAAAATTTGATTCTGAATAATAGACAATAATGTTAGGTTATTAATTTATAATCTACGTGTTAACATAAAAAAAAAATAAGTTCTCTTGGCGCCAAACCATAACTCTTGGCCCTAATTGTGTATGGTTATTTAATTAAATTTAAAATTTATCTAATGTAAATGGATTATAAATATTTAAAAATCCTAAATTTTAAATACTTAGTATTAAATAAACAATTATTTAATTGGTTCGTACTTTTGGATGGGAAAATTAAAACAAGATGCAATAATACGATAATAATGAAGATTGTAAAAATGTCTAAATAATAAACAATAACATTACTTATTTATAATCTACGTGAGAAAATAAAAAAAAAAAAACAAAAGTACTCTTGGCGCCAAGACTTGCCGCCCAATGCAGCCACACTAATAACGAAATGTAGATTAAAAAATCTCAATCCCGCACTTCCGTCGAGTTTTTAGAACCAAAGACAATGACTGGTCGATTTACATACGAGATTAGGTTGAAAAAAACTTCGGTATGCTTTTTAAGAGTTTTTTCGTCATTGAAAGCGAGATTCGAGGCAGGTGGGTGCCGAAACACTTTTTCTAGTAATTAATCAGCGTTGCATCTGTTTCGTAATTACTGGCCGGTTTGAAGGGTTAATCAAATATAATAAAGAAATTACGACGCGATTTGACGGACATGTGTTTTTGGGTATGATTTGGAGTTTAGATTAGTCATCAGCTTGTAATTAAAGTTTGGTATCGTTTCTACGAATCTAATTTTTGTTTTTCAATGGGCGATTTGAATTTGTTTGTAAAATTTTTGAACCTGAAGAATAGTACAGCTTTTTAGGCAATTAGCATATTTAAAAAGTCTCTAAAACTGTCAAATATATTTTTAAATTGCTTTGAAATGATCAATGATTAGGTATGAACGATTAATATAAAAAGTATATTGGTGATGCTTGATTATGTATGGTTGAACGTTGAACGTGAGCTCTCTTGTAGATAATACAGACAAGTAGCAAGTATCAGTATTATATTTTGCCCACAAAATTTAAACTGACAACAGAATACACCTTCTACTATTAATATATACCTACGTCAAAGTTCTTAAAACAAAGTTTAATAATCTTTTTCATAATCTTTTAATTTTTCAATAAAATAATGTTTAATTAATAATTAATATTATTTTATGACCCGCATTATAATACTGATAGAGAATTTATATCTGATCCTCACTTACGCAGTCATTCAATACTGAATTTAGTTATATTATGCATTTGTTTCCGTGTGTTTTTCATTTGTGTTAACACACTTATGTGTGTGGCACAATTATGTATATCCTAACTTAACACACGATGATTTCCTTATATCAGGCTATTACGTAATAGACATCGAAAATAAAAAGGACCAAACTAAAAATGCTATTTATAACTAAATTAAACTAAACATAAACTATAAGTAAATTCTTTAAAAAGCTCTAAATAAAATAAACGCACCAAATCGTAATTGTTGCCGTACTAGAGTATAATTTTAATAATTTTATACTAGTAGAGTATAATTCTACGAATGTGTCAGTGTGTCACATTAAGTAAACAGTCCGTCAGCTCAACCCTTCCGTGCCTTCCGCTGACAGATGGCCGCGGTAGGGTTGGGTACCTTATACAGAGTTAATTTTTTATAAATTGTGGAATTTGATGTCGATGGTCGTAGATTCAATACGTGGTCAGGCGAAATGTAAAATATTGTGTGTGTTTTGTTTGTTTTGTACGTCACGTCACCCATAATAAAAAGTGTCTCAAAAATAAATTAGTTTAATAATTAATGGATATAAAATGTCGTAATGTCCTCGTAAATGTTACATTAATTTTGACTTACGGCACTAACTTAAACCTATTTTAACATTTAAACTTCAATTCAAGACATATAACATAAGATTGAGACCGATATCTTTCAGTCATTAAATGATCCTGAAAATTTATTTTAGTGTGATTTGTAAAAAGCTAATTAGCATTTTTTTACTTTTTATCTTAATAAGTTGTAGTAAAGTATAACTAACATAAAATAAAGTTAAAGATAATTTCCATTTTTTATGTTTTTTTGATAGAAAACATTAATAGAAATTATACTTCCATATCAAGAAAATAAATTCTGTTTTCTTAACAAAATTACGATAAATTCTACAAATTCAAAAATACTTTACAATAACGCATCCGTTTAAAACTGCATCGGCACCCCTAGCGCAACCCTCAACCGCGACCGGGGGTGGTCAGGGCCGGGGTAATAGTTTTTATTTTTTGTCAATTTCGAAAAAACGTAGCTGAGGTGCTAACGAACCCTCCAGGCAATTAGTCCATAATGAAAACATGTGTAAATGGTCTAAGTGGCGCCCGCGGCTAAAAGCATTGTGGCTTTAATAGTTATCAGCTTTTATAGGTACTGAATAAGGGCATTTTGCCCTAAAGGCCCTAAACTATATTAAAATTGTGTTTTGACAGGAAATTAACTATTACCAACCTGGCAGCCGTTGAACGTTTTATTAAAGCTAAAATTATTGACTTTAAAATAGCACTTTATAAATAATGTTTATAAGATAGTAAATATAATTTAAATGTACCATTATAACACCGTCAAATATTCCTTTCTTGGCGAAGGCGTGAAATCTGTGATGTATATCTTAAGCGTTCTACAGGTCTAGATATCTTTTATAATCTACATCGGTGTGATGTGGCTACATAATTTTGGAATACTTAATATGCCAATAGCGCTCACCCATCCAACTCTCCACCACGCCAGACGTTGCTTTACTTTGTAAATCAATTAATATCTACACAACTGAATGGTCATAAGCTCCAGTGTGATGTGTGAATCTTTTTGAATTTTGATAAGCGATTGACCAGCTTTAGATTAAAAGATGCTTTCTACACTCACTAAGTTTCGCTATGTCATGGCGTCATGGACACCTACAAAATCGAATACACAAAGAATCAGACTAGAGGTGCGCATTATATATCACTGAAGTGAAAAGAGAGATATATATCTTTTCAACTCAGTGATATATATCACTCTTTTAGCTCAGTAACTCACTTTAGCTCAGTAGCTCTGTAAAGATATAAGCGACATTTTATATCAGTATATCAGAGAATCAGATCAAAATGTTTTGACAACATTTTTGATTCCTATAATTAATACAAAACTGGCAAGAAATTATATATAAATTTCACAGCCAACACTATTTGTATATCCCTATTTTCATATTCTTAGCAAAGAAAAAAGATTTTAATAAGTGTTTAAGACGTAATGCATTTGACTCGAATCAGACTCTCTCAGTCAGTCGCTCATTTGACTCATAACTCACTCGCGAGCGAGTATAAAACTGTTGAGTTGAAGAAGATCTTATATCCGGAATCGTATGGAGTCCATAGAGTCCATAGAGTTCATAGGTCCATACTATGGACCTATGAACTCAACCATGTGACGCGGATATAAAGATATAATTCAAATTCGTCGGAGTTGATGAGTGATTAGCTCTTTGGTGAAGATATATATCTTTTATATCACTCACTCGCGAGCTACTCAAGTCTAAATCAGACTCAAAAACGATATCCAAATTCATCATTCAGATGTCTGTCTGGCCGGGGATGGAACCCGGAACCCTTTGTGTGTCAGATCGGTATGGTGACCATTCTGTAACAAAGGTTGTCGAAACATATTTAGATCTCAATCATATAGTCAATACTTCAAAATAGTTTCTCATTGGACACTAAAATTACTATAAAGCGGCAATAAACCACATGTAAAAACCATCAAGAATCAAAGAATATAATCAACTCAACACAAACGACCCAAACGTACTTAGTAATCATTGACTACACCATTATGACCCCAAGTAACCGCGTATGGTCCAGTCTTTTTATCACATCCTCTTAACCATTTAAACATCTTCCCGGAAGTTAAAAAATCATTCGGAGGGTCATTTATTCCCACCGCACCTTACGGCCAGCGAAAACAATTTTAATACTGGCAACCCTTCCGTATTTTTTAACTCGTACAGTCCATTCAGTCTTCCGTGAGAACGTCAAACAGATAAAAACTATGGTATGGTAAAGTTTAATAGGAATAGGGCGCGAAAGGACAGTTGGTTCTGAGCTATTGCGTTGGATTCAACTATTGTGGCATATCCGTAATGCGTTATTTTTATGTCTTTAACTCTTTAATCTATGCTCTGTACGTACATTTTTTTTTCTATTCCATCTACCAATCAACCGGCTACCTATGATAAAAAACATTGTAGCCATACGAACTCACAAATCCATAACCTCATATTTTAAAAAGGATCGAGCCGTTTGGACTATCTGGCGTGCTAAAAATGAGATACATTACCCTCCGCAGTCGATTAATAAGTGAAGCATTTACATAGAGTAGTTACTCCAATACCTAGATTTTATCCTAAACTTTAAACTTTAAACTTAGCGTAGTGGTGTGAACTACGGCCCTCAAGCCGGTGTACGAGGTTCAAATCCTAGGCCTCTGATTTTTCAAAGTTATTAAAGCAGCACAATTAAAAAAAATCTGGCAGCATTCAGCCTGGTGAAATGTAACCTTATCCTAATTCGAAGAGGAGACCCGTGCCCAGCAGTGGGACAATAGTGGATGAATGATAATGAAATCAAGTCGAGATCTAAAGTAAATGATTAAAACGGATCGGACTTAATTCCGACCGAGGCTCGAATCCCTGAGGTATAAAGTTAATTATTTTAACGGGGCATCGCAACTTTATGGCGGCGTAAATATTACGGTTTATGATTTGAAGTTTATTCCTTAACCGTTATACCTGATGAGTTCAGAAAGGTTGTTGTAAAACATCTTTTTGAAGTTTATGTAAGGTTTACATTAAATTCTCGTTTTTAGGTATATTCTATAATCTGTGATGAATTTCCAGGCCATAAACACAAAAATATTAGTTACGTTTTTTTTTAAGAAGTGATGTTGAATAAGTGACTTTTGGAGTAAACTGCAATCAGAAAAGGACTCTTACAAGAAATCGAGCTAACATTTTACTAATTTTACCCCTGATTTTACCCCAGAGTAGGTACAAAATTTTAGCACCTGGAAAGCGAAAATGAAAATACAACATTCTATTACTGCTTATTTATCTTATATATAAAATTCTCGTGTCACAATGTTAGTTACCGTACTCCTCCAAAACGGCTTTACCAACTTTCACCAAATTTTATATACATATTCAGTAGGTCTGAGAATTGGCTACTATCTATTTTCCATACCCCTAAGTGATAAGGTTTATTCACCCTTAACATTTTTTTATTTAGATATATGGCAACACAACGTTTGCCGGGTCAACAAATTTTTCATAAATGTATTCCTAGATGCTCTGAGTTTCAATTTCAGAATTCAAATAAAAATTATGCTAAGATGCTAGTACCTACAGTAAATATTAGTCTACTTATGATAGTACCACTTCATACTTCATTCGCCATTCAGCCATCATTCTTAATATCAATTCAACTAAATTATAGTATAACTACACCCAAAAAGTAAAAAATATAACAAACAAAGAAATCCCAAAAATTCTCACGTTAGATTCATTAGGATGGTTTTATATTTTTTACGGCCTCCGAGCCCTCATCCTCACCCTCGCTACAGGTGAGGTTTAAAAAACCAGCTCTCGTTCCTTTCCCGCGCTTTTTATTACTTTTTTATAGTGTTGATATTGATTTAGCTTTTTTAAGTCGAGTGTTTTAGAATAATATATCAATATATTTTTTGAAGCTATGAAATATTAAAAATATGTTTAAATAATCTAAAAATATAAAGCTTATAATTTTTAAATGTAGTCCATAGTAATATTCAATTCAACGATAAAACAATGATTTAAATCAGGTAAATCGGGTGCCTCCATAGATTAGTAAAGATACTTCGCCGCCTTGAAATTGAATGAAGCCACAAACGGCTTATTAGTAAGTTCTTTTTTTGAATTCTTGACAAATAAAAACATTTTAAGAGAAACATTACGAATAAATAACTAATACTGCGTAATTTACATAATAAATAAATAATTATTTCAAATATTTTAGGAACATTTTAGCACGGAGACGTGGCAAAACTTTTTTACGCAACAATTTCAATTCTCAAAACTGGGTACATTTTCTTGTTAGGAGTGAGTAATCCTTACTAATCTATGGGTGTTATTAACTATTATAATTGTTTTCGATCTTTCACTAAAGTCACCCAGTAACATTTTTTCAAATAAATCAAGATGAATAAAAAACTCAAATCCTGTTCTTTTGTCTATTTCTCCAACACTAACTTACGAAGGTGCTCAATAAAATTAAATATAATGACGATTGGATTCGAGATGACACATGTTACTTCCTCATCCGTCAGAAATCAGTTAACCCTTGAAAACAAAAAATACATCCTTGAAAATTTAAGGTCCACAATTAAAAAGTAATAAAACATAGCAGTTGTGCTTGATCTTAACTAAAAACATCATAAATCGGGTACAGATTATAAAATATTTATTTTTCTTAAAAATATGTGTTTATCACAGTAATACCTAAGTGTCTCACAATAACTAAGATCTAATTGTATTATAATCTGTATACATATCTATTATGAGTTTTAGAGAACAGTTCGCGTATTAATGCATTTTACTAAATGCAACAGCAGTAATAGCCTAGTGGTTAAGAAACTCGGCCTCACGATTGAGGGGTCCGAGGTTCAAATCCCAGGCACGCACCTCTTATTTTTCAGTTATGTGCGTATTAGAAATTAATTATCACATGCTAAAGGGTGAAGGAAAATATCGTGAAGAAACCTGCATACCTGAGATATTCTCAAAGGTATGTGAAGTCTACCAATACGCACTTGGCCAGCGCGGTGGACTATGGCCTAATCCTTCTCATTATGATACTCGTGCCCAGCAGTGAGACAGTAATGGGTTGATGACTAAATTTTATTAGTATACAAAAGCTTATTAGTAAATTAAGAATAAATAGTTACGGGTAGATCGATAGAATTAGCAGTAATAGCCTGGTTGAAACTGGGCCTCCCGATCGAAGGGTACCAATACACACTTGACAGCGCGGTAGGTTTTTCCTTCTCATTCTGAGGAGACCCGTGCCTAGCGATGGGACTGTAATGAGTTGACGACGAAATTGCGAATAAGTTTTTTTTTCTTCTGTTGGAGATTATCCGTGTTTTCTCTCTATTATACTTGCTTGCTCAATATTTATTCTGAGTCCTAGATAGAGACATTCGTACTCTATTTGAAATTAATAGTCGACTCCGGCCACAGATAGCTATTAGTATTAAGTGCCTAATAAGTATTATTTTATTAACATGAGACTTTACCTCAATGGGCTTTCGAACTCTACCTATATCATTCTCTATTCTGAGATAAGTATGATTTAATTTTATGGTAAAACTGGCTGTATAACCAATTTTATTGTCTTCCCAATAAAAACAGGGAAGCAACAAATTAAAAGCAAATAAAACAAATCTGAGAACTGTCAATGTCAGACAGGGCGGGAAGAGGAACAACTGACGCTGTGGTTTTTTAATATCCAACAGGTGGCAAAGGGTTAAAGTATTGACTAATGAATTTAAATAGGTATTATGAGGCTCTTGTTTTACCGCCAGCGAATAATTTATTGGTAAAACTTGAAAAGATATTTTGTCTTTTTTGTTTAGAGACAAAGTCTTTATCTTTTCGCTTTTCTTATTTCGTGTTATACTATTTTTTGTTAAGTACATACTGTTGTATTGTAACTACTTTATCCAACTTACATAATATATTTTTTAAAATCAAACGGCTTGTATAATAATGCAGACACATTTAATACAAAAATATTCTGACTTAAACCTATCAAATCCCTATTTTGAACCTTTCTAAAACCTATCTTGTAACCTATCAAAATTATTTTGTTATGATCAAAATATCGACCAATTATATTTCCATTATTATTTCAATAGAACATTATTATACTTGACTGTTTATTAGAAAAAAATAATCCGAATACATTTTTGAGATCGCTTACCGCTTACCGTCGCTTGCCTGTGGTAGAGCCACTGCCTTACTTCCTATTCTTAACTTAGAGAAAGCGTGTCAAATAGTTAGTCTAAACATATGTTGTGGTCGTTAATTAATTAACAGAAAAATTGAAAGTTACCCTTTCCCTTAATAATTCCTCTAAGAATATTTTTTTCCGCACCACATTTCGTGATACAAAAAATATCGACACCTCCATTTCCTTTCTGTCTGTAATTTATAGTCATGGTATCTAGGAATATAAATAAAATAAATGAAATCGTTCACACGTACAATCTCACATTTAAAACACCTAAGCTTAGAACAGGTGTATTTAAATTAATCGTTAGGTAAATAAATATTTTGAACTCAATCAAGTTTAATTAATAAATTAATTAAATATCATCTGGCACAGGTCTATGTTCTTTGTTTAACATTGTACATGTATCTTAATAATAAATAACTGAATTAGAAAAAATATTTTTGACTAGTGCAAAATGTAGTTTTTGTTGTAATTTTAGTACATTTTTGCAAAAACTATTTTTATACCACGTTGACCCGAGAAGCATTTTTTGGATTGTAAAAACTAAGTTAAGTGGTAATGCCGCATATGAATATGCTGCACCAATCTTGTGTGGGGTTGATCCACATAAGATTGGTGCTTTATCTGAGGTCTGACATAGCTGCGTTTCAACTCCTGAGAACTAAATTGTACTTATGTCTATCTTATTCACACCCTTCACACCAGAATACAATAGCGTTTAACACTGCTCTTATGAATCCCGAATCAGTATATCACCTCTTCAAGAAAGGTGCAAAAAGAGCTCTCCTTCAAAGACAGCAATGCATTGACGACTCCTCTGTTGTTGCAAATGTCCATAGGCGACGGTGACTGCTTTCCACCAGGTACCCCGTCTGCCTTATCGTTAGATATAAATATAAAAAATATATAATGCCTCCTGAGTCGAACTAGGAAGAATCCTACCCCAAAGAATATTTTAGAACTTGTTACAATTATAGTCCACGTAAAACTGCTAGTCCGCTCTGAATATAGAAATGAATCGCGTCGCCATAGCAAATTATATGACTACACCTGGGGGGGTTACTACCATCTCTTAAAACAATATTATTTTAATCATACTTTTACTTTTTTGCAGGAAATTAAACTTTTTAAGCAAAATATGACAATTTCAGTTGGTTTTATACAACGGATAAGCGAAAACTTTATAACGGTTTAGGTTTGTTCAACTGTGTATGACGGAATATTTTACTGTTTTAAGGAAGAAATAAAACTTTCCTGAACGATGGTTTTAAAAAGATGGTGGTAGGCTCCCTGCTCGCAACAACTTCAGAGCGGACTAGCAGTTTGGCGGTGACTATATCAAATCGCAAAATAAAAGAAGCGTTCTCCCATTTAAACCACAGAACACCAAGCTTAAACCAGTAAGAAATGTATAATATATTTAACCACAGTTAATAAATAAGTCGTAATTATCATCGGGGTCATACGACAGCTGTCGGCGAGTGGTTTTCTCAATTTTATAGTCCCACTTTGTGTTTACGATCACTTATCTCGGTTCTGCAGAAAAACTTCGCAGAAATACTTGATACGAACGTAAGATTCTTGTCAAAAAAAATTTGGATTGGATTTTATGTAGCTGGGTTATATTTGAACGAATAGCTAAAAGAGAATGGACTTTTTATCTCTAATTAATAATTTAGGATTTTTTATTATAAACATTTTAAATTAAGGTGAAAAATCAAATAAGGCGAAATCACATCCACACCTGTGTTTTGGCTTTAAGGGTGTGGTAAGGGAGACATACTTTTCGAGGCATTCCAAGTTATCTGATGGAATGAAGTTAATCTTATCTAGGGTTGATTACAGATGTCCATGAGCGGCAGTAGCCATATACAATCAGGATTATATGCTCACGTGCTACTCCTTTATTATAAAAAATATAAGAAGAATATGGCAGCGATTAACACCATTATTATAAGACTGTGTGACGGTGGCACCACCGTTATATAGTACCAGTATAGTCCGCGTAAATTATGTCCGCTCTGAATATAGAAATGAATCGCGTCGCCATAGCAAATTGTATGACTACACCTGCTTGCAACAACTTCAGAGCGGACTAGGAGTTTGGCGGGAACTATACATTCAATGGGCAACGGATGGAGCTGTAGGAAGGAATGCGATAAAAATATATGAATACAATAGACTTATATTTGGTATTGGCACCTCGTTATTATTTTTATATTTTATTAAGTAAAACACAAATGCCTCTAAAATTGTAGAGCAGGAGGCCATTCTTTAAATTCTTATACAAAACGGGATATTACATGGGTATTATGCACTGAAATATTTGCTTATTATGTTAAATTAAGCAGAGGTCGTTTGTAAATATAACTTAACGCATTTTTTTACGTCAAATTATTTAAAAATATAATATAGCTAGAGATGGGCAGACTGTTCAGCCACAAAAATATATATTTCGAGACCAGTGCCACCTATCGGGTTCAAAACCCGACCCCCGACCCGGGGACGACCCGCGTGGCGGAGCGGCGACCATACCGGTCTGACGCGCAAAAGGTCCCGGGTTCGATCCCCGGCCAGACAGATATCTACATGATGTATTTAGATTTCTGTTTCTGGGTCTGGGTGTTTGTGTATATGTTTATGTGTGTGTCCATGGCACCCACGACACAGGGAATCCTAGTGTGGGGCTGTGAGTGTAGAAAGCGTTTAAAAGTAGCTCTGTTTTCAACTGGAACCAATTATACAACATGAAATTTATAAAGATTAGGTAAAATTCAATTTTTATTGTAATGTAGAGCAATCAAGTAATACATAAAAATATTTAGTAATATATTATATACCATAGACAAAATGAAATGTCAAAACAATTCCCTCCAAATACCTGTCAACAATCATGGCGGACACCTGTCAAATGTAAACAATCAATAAAATCTATCCAATTCGTTGCAAGGTCGTTGACCTTGCACGTAACAACTCAACAGAATTTGAAATGTATCGAACAACTATAAAATACTATTTCGAATGATCTGTTAAATAGGTTAACTTCTAT
The DNA here is from genome assembly GCA_014595695.2 of Epargyreus clarus clarus. Classification (NCBI taxonomy): domain Eukaryota; kingdom Metazoa; phylum Arthropoda; class Insecta; order Lepidoptera; family Hesperiidae; genus Epargyreus; species Epargyreus clarus. The sequence continues at coordinate 11,985,124 of JACTTY020000001.1, forward strand.
ATCAAAACAACAAAGTTAAAAGCAATCTTAATATTAGGGAATAAGGTTATGCATTGATTATGTCGCGGTTTTTGTCGGTACATCTGCCAGGCAGCTGCTCCGTGAGATTAGATCGGACTTGTCCATTCTAAATTCAAATCAGTTGAAGGGTTAATAGTTTTTCTATCTGCAAGGTTGGGTTAATTCAGCGGCCAGTACCTACCTACTTGATTTTTGTTTTTCTTTGTTTGGTCTAGTGATAACAGCTGTTTTTTACAAATTAAAACATTTAAAATATTTTATATTGGCTTTAGTTACTATTAATCTTCTTTATCTTTAAGATAATCTTTTATACGTGGCAATAGTAAAGAATGGTCTTCACAAAAAATATTTGTAGTATCTACCAAATTTGAAAAATATTAAGCTTCGCCAAATAACAACACAGTAACAACAAAATAAATAAAAACACCATTTAGGCAGAATTCGGAGACATTTAACGGCTGGCGATAAATGAAATGCTTTTAAAAACCAATAAACGCCATTCTGAAACGATAATCGATTTTGGAAAAAAAAACACGCACAAAAGTCTTAAAACAGTTTTACGAGGCTCGGCTGCAAATTTGCTACATAAGGTCTTTGCACAAAAAGTAAAACGCAGTGTGCTACTCGTATAACAGTAAATACCACAGAACATGATGTAGAAATTCCTTCTCACTCCCAATATAAAAATAAGCCGCGACATTTAAAAAATATAAGTATGTATATGTAAATGCTTAAATAAAATTTAGTAATTTAAGTAAGTAAGTTAAGTAACATTTATTTAAAGTACATTATTTAAATAATTATTTTTGAACGTCAATAAACTCAGTTTTTTCAACTCAACTAAGTATTTTTTTTTAACTTAGAATAAAAGCGTATATAGCAATGGTTTATTGACAGACAGATTTATATGACACATTACTACTTATTTCTTTACGTATTTTTTTGTCTACGTTATACTATTTGTTAACCTTCTACGTAAACCTACAACAATATAGTAAACCATTATAAATTTATTCTTTTTACTTCAATTTTTATGTTAATTCACAGTCAAGAACATTTGAAAAACTCATTACTTTAATGCCATTTCTACTTGATAGTTAACTCTGTTAGTTAACACCTTAGGAATTGTTTTGTTCCTTCTGATTTTAGTACTATATGTAAGTTATGTAACTGTCAAATAATTTAATCTTTCCCACCTGACACGTTGAAAAAAAAAATTTAATACTCGTAACCTTTGTCGTTGTGATTTATTAAAATAAGAGAACATAAAACATACCCGAGGCTTGCAGAATGTGACCCACTTACAATAAATATTTAAAAGCAAACAGGCTGTACTTCCGTTTGTTACAAAACCTTTAATATAAAGAGCAAATAATTAATATAAAACTGAACGGTCATTCCGGTTAATTTGTGCATTAAAATAATTATCAAACAAAATTGTGTGTTGCAATATAATTTGCAATTTAATAAGGGCATTAAAAATTCTCGATAATTTCCAATGTTCTGGCTGTATACATTAATATATTTGCCACAACATGGCATAATCAATAAAAACTAAACATATTTAGTGACAGCGTGAAATGTCGCCTAAAACACTGCAGACTGCAGATGCAACTCGCCGCATCATGGCGGACGATTCGGCGCTAGCCTATTATAAATAATTAATGATTCCGTCCGCTCTTATGCACGATAAAATGCCATTACGGTTTTCATCGGGGATTTGCAAAAAACGTCGAAAACCGCCGTCGCCCGAACCCGTCCAGGCAAAAAACGCGCTTAAAAGACTGCGCGGGCATCGCTGAAATTCCCGCGATTTCTTACTGCCCGGTCATTTGACTCCGGCCATTATCTGCGGAATTAACAACGGTAAAAAAACACCCATTCGATAAAGGTATATATTCGCTCGTTCGCGGTGTCGGGGACAGTTTTTGTGACATAAATAAGGAGCGCGGAAAGGGCGCGACACCAGCGCCATCACGGCGCAGCGTAATTGCGCCAACTCTATAAATATTACGCTCATGAAAATTCAGCGCAGCACTTTATGCTGAAAAACACTGCCTCCTCATACGACAGCATACAACTAAGTCGTTCAAAGCATATCGTATATTCCGAGTGTACGAACAATCATTACGTGCGGAATTCCATCTGTTTTTATTGGAAATACTATCACACAAAATGTAACAGGAATGTGTTATAGTAAAAAGTTATGGACTTTTTTATTTTGTTATATGATATTCCATTTTAGTTGCATAAATATCGAGAACCAATAAAGGTGTACATTATAGGTAACTGAAATCTTTAGTATAAACTTTGCCTAACTGTACGTTAAATAAATTAAGCGTTCACTATGAAAACATATTTAAGAAAAAAGTATCATTTCTACAAATCCTTCACTTTTAAAAATTACCTCAATCCATCTCAGGGAGATTAAACCAATAGATATAACTAGGAACTGCGCAACCTATTGAGTCTTTATAGATATTTTTCGGCTTGGGTTTTGGGCCAAATAAGAACATCCACGGACTTTAGTCTAATTTATTGTAATAAATACAAACAATGTCCAATGACAGATTTTTTTAAAAATCATTTACAAACATATTTGGTTTTTAATTGATGTATGTATAACGGGTGCGCCATTTCTGTACACCTTATCTTAAATGTGTGTATGCAATTTGTATGAATACTAATTGCAGGAAAAGCAATAGCAATTATATTCTGTCCGCGTTGCATTAGGCAATTGAAATAGCAACAAGCGTACGGTCCATCTGATGTAAAGTGGTCAAAGCCGGTCATGACATCTGAGGGAAATGTAATGTTGGTACGCCTCGTGAAGTACTTTTTCTTAGAACGCCCTTTAAACCAGAACACAACAGCACTTAACAACTATATTACTGTTATAAGTGAGAAAAAGGTATGACGGTGGTGCCACCAGAATCAAACTTCGATGAGTTTTGCTGTCTTTACACATTTTCTTATTTTGATTCGAGCCTGACTGCGAGTCTCACACACTCACAATATCTTTATCCATATAAAAATAGTTTTCTAAATGGTGTCTATTTAAACCAAGAAATGCATTTCATATCTCCAACCCTGACCCAGAAGCAGTAACAATAATATACCGTTGCCTTAAAAAATGACATCCAACTCTATGGTTAAAAAACAATCATTATCTCAAGTTCCGTTCGAATCGAATGTGGCAAACAGAGCGGCATAATATCAAAAATGACATATGCCTCACTGCCTCGAAACGTTCGGACAGCTAACAAACAAAGCAAAAAATAAACCACAATTAAAACGATTTGCATATTCACACACGGCCATTGTGGATAAGCTAAGAAAGGAGTACGAATGAAAGGAACAAAAAAGAGAAAAAAAACAATCGTTTCGCTGTTTTTGAACGCATCTTTGCGTAACGACTTCGTTATTTGAATTGAATGAAACGGTATTGTCCGGTTGATAAAAATGTGCTTTTGTCTATGATGAGATAGGGTTTTTTATCTGTATGTATAAACGAAATTACGTGCTGTCTGTGTTTAGGAATGACTTACATTGTAACTCAGAATCCCGTACACTTAAAAATATACATGAAAAATTTGATTTTTTTTAATTAAAAAAATGTGATTATGATAACCAAAATTGTAATTATTCTAGAAAATTTTAATTTATGAGGATGATACCGTAAACGTATATACATAGAAACGTATTTTTTTAAAGAATATTTTAGAGTACCTATACGTATTATGTGTATTTCTTTAGCACGTTCTACCCTTAATTATTTGATTGATTTTAACATAAAAAGCAGTGATAGCCTAGTGGTGAGAGGAGACCCATGCCCAGCAGTGGGACAGTAATGGGTTGTTGATGATGATGATGAACATAAAGGATATAGAGGAGTATTTTAGGCCAGAATTCCACAAAAAATAGATATAAAACATTTAACTGAATATGTATCACTTGTTACAACTATTTTCCAACCATTTTTTTGTAGTCATTTTTTAGTTCTTTAATTATTTATCTCATTTATTACCTGTGTCTAGATTTTGCGCCATAAAATAAAAGTAATAACCTTTCCTTTTTTATTACCGCACCACGCATTCTTAATAGAAACTAATAAGGCTACTTGACAAAAACAGCTATAGAGTCCTAATTTCAAGTTTATGTTTGGCTAAGCTTTATTTAGTCAAGATTTAAGTGTAGGCTCTATCGTCGTCTTAATGATATAACTATGAAAATAATTATTAATAAAAAATCAACGGGTTGTTCTCCGGGAGTGCCGGCAGAAGGGAAAACTTTCGAAACCTAACCTGAATAATAAAATATAATAAATAAAAATTGAAACTGACACCCATTGACATATTTTTTCTATTCTGACACCAGATGACATTTAAGTCTTGCAGTTTGCTTTGAGTCTTACGAATTTTCGATCAGGCCACGTGTCCTGACGCGAGTTTAACATTTTTTACGCACAGTGCGCAACGCCACATGTAGGACATGCCAAAGAATAAGACATACAACATATAGTCCGCGTAAAACTGCTAGTCCGCTCTGAATATAGAAATGAATCGCGTCGCCATAGCAAATTGTATGACTACATCCTCGCAACAACAGAGTGGACTAGCAGTTTGGTGCGGACTATACAAGGGACTATCAATTCTAACCTCTTACATACTCAGTTGTTTTTCTATGTAATATTTAATTTCTTATTTAATTATTGTTATTTCTTATTAATTCTAAAATCTTACAATTTTACTTTCAGCTGTTATACATATAAATGTTTTATTCTATTTAATAATTAATTCCTCTGTATTGTGACATTGAATTGGACATGTTAATTAGTGTAAGTGATTCATGTATCGTTCTAATTAACAATAAATAAATAAATAAATAAATAAATATACCATAGTAACATTTCCTACGTACATACGCTCGAAAAATATTAGCCTCTGTACTCGGATAATAAAATACAAATTTACATAGAAAAATATCCATTTTTAGTTTAAATTGTCAAAAGTTCAAATGATAAACCTCCGGAAATACAGATAGTTATGGCGACATGCATTTGTTAACGTATGACGTTGCGCTGGGCTGTATGAAAATTGGTAAAAATCTCCATATTATGCAGATTTTTACGCTTCGCCAATGTTAAGGAGACATGCTTGTTTATATCTGTGTTTGTTTCCAAAAGTTTTAAATGAAATATTTTATAGTGGTCTATATTCTGTCGTAGAACATATTATGAAGCTTGAAATGTTTTAAAAACTTTTTAATTAAATGATAGAAAATACATAACTATATATCTATGAAAATTCCGCGTAAATAACTAAATAATATGACAGATAAATACGCCAAAACAATTTTTCTACTATCCCTAAACACATTATCCTGTAATTTTATACTAATTAACTCTAAAAACGTTATTTTTTTAATATTCACCAAAATATACTTATATAATACTATAAAATGTTTAATTACATCAACAAAATATTACATCTTAATAAACATCACAATAAAAGTTACGGAAACTTAAATACGACGATATTCCCCTTAACTGGTTCCAAGGTTTGGCTCCGTCTGGTCTGGCGTTGAAAAACTAAAATAAAAATGGCTCTACGCCTTAAGCGGGTTCCGTTGTGGGACAGATAAAACCATTGCAATTTAAAACTTATATTTTACTCAAAATAATATTAGTATTATTCATATTAGTATTTTTAAACAATTGTAACTCTAAAGTATAGTTTTTTTTTTAATTCTTATCACATCTTTTTTATATATATTTGAGCCTAACGATAAAGCAGACATGCTACCTGATGGAAAGTAGTCAACGTCGCCTATGAACATTTGCAATTGCAACACAAGAGGAGTCGCCAATGCATCGCCGGCTTTGGAGGACAGCTCTTTTTGCACTGTTTTTGAAGAGCCCCATGTCATAGCGCTCTGGGAATACGTCAGAAGGATGTTCATTCCACATCTTGCACGTATGTTGTCGAATGTTGGTATTGTAGCAAATGGGAATAAATGTTTTTCTTTATTTCTTTCTTTTTAATATTATTAAAATTTCTTTATAAGTTCATCTTTAAAAATAACATGTAGATTACATTGTCTCTTACAGATGCATTGGAGAATATTTACAGATTTCATGGTGTAAATATGTGAATATATTCGACGTATAATGTTTTTATTTTATTTATTTTGATGGAATAAAATAGCAAACGAATATAAAATTCACTTGGAGATATAATTGGAGATAAGATCGGCTACAAATTAGTGAATTTTGCCGAGGACTCACACACCCTTGACGACCCGCGTGGCGGAGCGGTTACCATGCCGGTCTGACGCGCAGAGGGTCCCGGGTTCGATCCCCGGCCAGACAAATTTCTAAATGATGAATTTAGATTTCTGTTTCTGGGTCTGGGTGTTTGTGTATTTGTCTCTGTGTGTGTCCATAGCACCCACGATACAGGGAATCCTAGTGTGGGGCTGTGAGTGTAGAAAGCGTTTTACAAAGCGTTTTTTTTTTACCCTCCGAACTAGAACCGCTCTACCGCTGCCTTAAGGCATAAATAAGTATTATTAACTCCATAAGACTGTACCTTACAATTTATTTCTATCCGGAACCCACCACCCCGCTCGCACTTACCGAAACTTCTCTACAGCATTTAGTTTCATTTCGCGTTTTTCAGACTCCACCATAGTAATACTTTATTATCGTACGCTAAACTCCAAAGATTTGTTTTTGCTACGTGCATTTTTATGCCTTTATTTACATAATGGCCCTTTTCGTTAGCCGGGTCAGTTAGAGATAGGGTTGGCACTTATCTTTTTATTTAAATAATTTAAAAGTCTATGGTCTGTTTCAATTTTTTTTTAATTATAATATAAGAGTAGCAGACGAGCATGCAGTCCACCTGATGGTAAGTGGCTACTGCCACCCATGGACATCTGTAATCAACCCCAAATAGGATTAGATATTCCTACCTGAGCTCGGCCACAGATGCTCCGCTCCCCCTGAGGACTAAGCTGGAACGCCTCGGGAAAGTCTGTCTCCCTTACCACACCCTTCAAACCGGAACACAGCAGCGCCTAACACTGCGGTTATTATGTAGAAATATCTTAACCAACTTCAATAACATACATTAAGAAAAACAAGTTTATAAAGTATCAAATCACAAGGTTATTTAAATTCAAGGTTTGAGTGCTTAGCCGGGAATCGAATCCAAAACCTTTGTGTTTAAGCATACCGCATGAGGCAGTAGATACGAATGTCACACCTATTTTTAGCATAAAGCGGTTCTTACTTTTGGGTGGAAGGTTGTGGATATCGACTGCCTTACATATGAGGCGATAATTTCATCATAGAACATTTGGTATATCCTCGTAGAGGCCTTGTTCTATATTGTTGTTTTTACTTCAATCTTAGAAAAGAAAAAATAATACCAAAAGAATAAGCCTGCTATGTATAACACTAGCTGACCCGGCAAACTTTGTACCGCCTCAAAATCTATTTATCAAATATATTTCATATAAAATATAACCTATGTTACTCGTGGATAATGTAGCTTTCGAATGGTGAAATAATTTTTAAAATCGGTCCAGTAGTTTTTGAGCCTATTCATTACAACCAAACAAACAAAGTTTTCCTCTTTATAATATTAGTATAGACAATATATTTTAGTGACAACCCTAGCAATTGCAAAAACATTATGCGGTTACGAAATATATAAAAGCTTGAAGAACTCTTTGAATTTCATGAAAGAAGTCGCATTACTTCGCTGAATTTGTATACTCGATTATTTATGAACATGCCTAAATGTTTTTAAAATATTTTTGAGCTGGTTGAATAAAACTTTTTTTTGTATTATAGAGGGAAACAAAAAGCAGGTAGGTAAGAGTCCTACCTAAGAGACTACGACGGCTACCCGTAGAAGCCTTACTACCATTGAGCACTGTACCCTTACCAGGAGTTTTTACGTTTCGACAAATATGACTGTTTTAGTATTTGTTTACGTATTTGCCCATACAAATACAAATTCCAATCAGCGCCCCTAGCGGATTGTTCCCGAACTAGAAAATCGTATGGGCCAATACACATTTTTGAAAATTCTAAATATAGAGTTGCCGGGCCGGATTTAAGGGCAACCGGGGCGGAGGCCCCGGGGCCTCCACAAAATAGGGGCCCCCACAATAGAGACGTCGGTTTTTTTTAAATTCTGACTAGTAAACACAAGTAAAAAAAATAATCTTTTCTTTTGATATTTTTTTCGCTGTTTTACCTTCATCTACAGTACTTTGTACAAACATGAATACTAGAAGAATCTACCTGCATTTTACCTACAATAAAATATTTATTGAAAAACTCAACAGAAAAAATTGTTTATTTAATCGAAAAATAATTTGGGGCCAGGGGGCCTCCACTCCTTTGTTGCCCCAAGGCCTGTAGACCTCTAAATCCGGCCCTGTAGAGTTGGATATTTAATATTAAATTTTATTTAGATCACTATTTTTGATTACCCTCGAGATGATTACAAAGCGCTATAGCAACTAGAAGAGGTTTCTCTGCCGAGCGCAAGAACGTTAGTTTCCGAGAGCAGTTGTTTTTGCTGCGCCGCATGTGAGCGCAGTTTTTCCGACATTTCCACGGTTTTTCCACCTCCGTGTAGATGTAGACTGGAGTTTTTGTCGCGTCAACTGTTTCTGTACGACGCGATGTGTCTTGATACTTGTCTGAATGATTGTTGCTAGATACGGGTTTGAAAGAGGAACTTTTAATTCATGTGAGGTAGTGTAATTATAATAAAAAGTTTTGAAAATCGGTCTTTATACTTTGTCTTCAGTGATTGTATAGTCTGATTCATAATTAGGTGTCCAAAATGTAAACAAAGGTGTTGACCTATCGAGAAAATACGTTTCAAATGGTAGTTTCTTATTTTTGACAATATTAAATTAATACAACAATAATAAAATAATAATTTAAATAAATTAACATCAATTCACATTTTCTCATATTTATATTACCTCAATTTCGTTCCATACAGTAATAATAATAAAAAACATGGTTTATGGTAGAAAATTAAAATGTGATAATGGTAACACAATCGGAACCCAATCATTTCTTGTGCCGTCATTTTTAAGTTTCGTAGCTGATGTTATTCATTTTCGTGATTGTAATCGAACTCGAGTGTATTATCGTTTTCATAGCGCGTTTGTTAAATTGTGAATAATTGTTATGTTTTCGTTTTTTGTTGAGTTTGTTAAAGTTTTTGTTTCTTGTTAATTTTGACAGTGACATTTGTTTGTTTACATTTTGGACACCTAATTATGAATCAGACTATAGCGTAGCTAAGATACGATTTTTAAGTGGATATATTAATTTTATTATGTAGAGTGAAATTAATATGTATTTTTGTACTGGAATAAGTTAATTTTGGTGCTTTTTAATAAGAAAGATGGAGGCAATTTCAAATTAGAAAATATAATTGAAATAATCGTACAATACTCTACAACATTAATTTAAGTTAAGTAGTGAAGTTAATTAATTAATCATGTTTTTGGCCGGGAATAAGCTGATTTTGATGCATGTTATTAATATGAAAGATGTATGAAATGTAAAATTAGCAAATATAATTGAAATAATTCCAAAATTATGTACAACATTAAATGATAAATAAAACCTTAACTATTTGTAATGAATGTCATAAATCATTAATAATAAGAAATGATTCAACGCACAAATTAAACATTTTTGTTTTTACACATTTAATTAATTAAAGTGCAATACATATGATTTATTAAAAATTTCAGTCTTCTATTATAAACACCATTTTGATTATTTATCAACCTAGTGAAATTCAAGCCTTATAACATGTCAACACATTTCTACAATGGAAATATTTTGTGTAAAACAAAAACCAATTACGTCGAAAAAAGCTCCCGCCCATTCCCGCTTCGCAAATAATAGACAAAAGTACGAAGAAATTCAGGTTTCGCCATAAATATTAATTTCATGTCATGGAATGTGTCGCAAAAAATATAAACGTCTCTGTTCTACATGTGTTGTGCAAAAACTGTTTTATTCCTGTACACAGTACATGCATAAAATTGCATTTATTTATTTCGAAAAAGTAAAAAGTTGTGGTGTTGCAAAAACGAAATTCTGTATAATACTGTATAACATGATATGATGTTTATGCAAGATGTCTGCATAAGATCTATATGAAAGATAAATAAAATTGTCTGTCTGTTTTTATAATCGTTTTTAAAAGATACGACAATTTTGTCTAAATTATAATATCTGTATATTTGTCGATTTAACAAACATTTAACAAGACAATGTAGTGGCTTATTAAATCTGAAATTATCATGCACTTCTATTAATTAATTATTAGCCCGATATAATAAATAGATTATTGTCTATTAGCAATAATTAATTTAAGTAAGTAACTATGGACATGGTCCATCGAACAAATACTGTAATAAAAGGTGCCCACTGCCCATATTGATGTCAGGCAGACTGTATTTATTATTTTTTTCATTTATTGAAATATACAATGTAGATTGTAGACAAAATTGTAATAAAGTAAACTCAAAATATGTTTAATTAATTTCGTTCGTACTTTACGTAAAAAAAATATTTTCATTTACTTAGTTTTAAAAACATGATGTCTACCGCCAGTTATCAATATCCAATCTATCCATTTTGCCTAGCAAAGATTAAAATTTAACAATGTCTAGTATGAAGAAATTGTTACATGTCAATACTTGGTAAGCAAAACATTAGATAGATTGCTTATATATAACGAGCATAACTATATCATGACGACGTTACCATTATAGCTATTAGGAGTTGTTACAAACACAACCTACAGAAGTTATTTAAAAATAATAAAAAAATACACTTTTGTTTTACTTAACCACACATCTCTCAAGTGATCTCAAAACTCAAGACTGATTGCGCCAGCTACAGCATTAAGAAGCGGATCGAAGCACAAAAACCGTCTCCCGACGGCGCGGTGGTGAAAAACACAAATTACCACGACGGCTTCGAATCCATGCCATGTGAATTTACTCCCATGATCGTTTTTGTATGGCAGCCCACCTGACATTAAGTAGTCGCTGTTATATGATATACTAGCTATTGCCCGCGGTATCGCTTGCGTTAGAGATAGATAACATTAACCTGTCGTTAACCTCATCAGGATAAAAGATAAGTTTGATGTATCTCTCGGGAATTTTCTTTTTTCGAGATAAAAGGTACGGTATGTATATTTGTGAACCCCAGACAACGTGTTTATAAAATTTCGAACTCACTTCGCATTTATAATATTACTAAGTTTATTAAGAAAAGAGACGCTTTCTACACTCACAGCCCTACACTATAATTCCCTGTATTGTGAGATTCATGAACACACAAATACGAATACACAAACACCCAGACCCAAAAAAGCTGCCTAAATTCTTCATTCAGATATCTGTCTGGCCGGGGATCGAACCTGAAACCCTTTGCGCGCCAGACTGGTATGGTGACCGCTCCGCCATACGGGTTGTTAAATGGAATTGACGTGTGTTCGGGTTTTTTTAAATATCGAAACAAACTCGCCTGCTATCCACCTGACAGTAAATAGTGCCGCCCATGGACATGGACAGCAATCAACCTCAGATAAGATTAGAGTTGTACCTGAGTTCGGCTATAGATGTATTTCTACTCTTGAGGACTAAGCTGGAATACCTCAGAACAGTATGAAAAGTTAATTATAACAATACACGCCTTTTGTATTTATAAAAACAAGTGTGTTACATATACTGCCTCCTTTCAAAATAGATAATATTTTATATAAGTGTTGCATTAGGCAATAATATACATAATTATGAGAAATAATATCCTACATTCCCCACCGGTTCCGAGATTAGCGCACAAAAACACAAATTGCGTCGGGTTCGAATCCGATGTGAATTTTCTTTGAAACGAGATGTTTTTGCTTCGAGTTTATCATTCGGAATTATGATCGACAAAAAGTCGATTGTTGTAGGAAATGTCGCAAAAACATGTCGTTACAATTGTTGCAATCATGTCGTGTGATAGCGCTGTGCGTGCGAATCGGAGTTGAGGGTTCCGGGTTTGATTCCCGAGTAATGTAAACCCGTTAGGAATGAATAATCTCAACAATTAGGTAACTACCAAATTTTGAAACTGGACAATTATTGTCTAAAAATCCATTTTTTTTAAATTAGTAAGTAAGTAGTATTTTAGTAAAAATTGGATAAGAAATAGTTTTGGCAAAAATTAATTAAGATTTATTATAAGTTAATTAAGATTTATTATAAGTAAAATCATTGTTATTTATTTTCGTAGTAAATTATTTACAATATTAACCTAATAGAAATACAAAAAAAATATTAATAAAACAGGATTTAAAATAGTTATGTATGAAAAATAAATTAAATATAATAAGCTTCATCCAAATTGCTGTCCTTTGGTAGAGTCCCCAAAACGCTGGCGACATTACATTTATTTATAAGTATAAGATTTATTATAATGACGTATAAAGATTTCTGTTTAGTTTTCGAGTATGCTTGGAGTCATTCTTAGGGTTCCGTATTTTATGTGTCTAGGAGAAGGCAGAGATACGTAATCTATGTATGTTAAAAAGGTAATTCTTCTGTCCAAATATTGGCCTTGGACTCTCTTTACCCTTAAATTCATACTACATAAGAATTTAAAGCCAAGATCCCCTTTTGAGTGGAATGACCCGGGCGGGAGGGACTTTACATATCTTAAACAATTTTATTAACTCTAATATTTAGGTGCCAATTTCTCCATCACATCTGCATCACATATCAACTATGAGTCTACGAGCAGGCACGGTTTTTATTTCATCTACGTAGGAACCATAAATATTTTGAGTAAGAACTATAATAAAAGCTTTGCAGGCTTGCAGGTAATAATAAATCTCAAATGTATGTGAAGTCCACCAATACGCACTTGGTCAGCGCGGTGGACTATGACCTAATCCTTCTCATTCCGAGAGGAGACCCGTGTTTTTTTTTTTTTTTTTTTATAATATAGAAGTAGCAGACAAGCATGCAGTCCACCTGATGGTAAGTGGCTACTGCCGCCCATGGACATTTGTAATGAACCGCAGATAGGATTAGCAGATAGATTGAGGTCGGCCACAGATGCGCCGCTACCCCTGAGGACTAAGCTGAAACGCCTCGAAAAAGTCTGTCTCCCTTACCACACCCTTCAAACCGGAACACAGCAGCGCCTAACACTGCTGTTATTAGGCAGAAATAGGTGTGGCGGTGGTGCCGCCGGAGTCGAACCATAAAGGGTTCTACCACCGTGTCCAGCAATGGGACGATAATGGGTTGATGATGATGATGATGATTTTCAGGACACTTGAAATTTTTAACAAAATTACGAACAAAATCCATACAGACAAATAGATATAGGTATATGTTACATATTATTAAGAACGCAGTTTTATATTTTCTGTTCTGTGTCGTACAAGCTTTAAAAAATGCATTTATTTTGAAAACACCGTCTACCTATAATAGCTATATGAATAAATTTGATTTATATATTAACAAAAGATAACGATGTAGAGCCATTTAAAAGAATATACAGGGTGAATTTTTCAAACGGGCCTTCAGGGCCAAATCCAAAACTATAAGGATTAGCGAAAAATGCTGAAAGGAGTTACGAGGCCGATTTTGATAAAAACTAAAACTTTTTTAAAATAACTTTTTCCCTAGCCGGGAATCGAACGAGTTGTATACTAAGTGGTAGTAATTATACACTAAGCGTATGTAAATGATTTTCATTAGCATGTAAAGTGTACGCGTATTCATCTAAAGTAGAGCTCATAATATGACGCCACTCTACCGTGAAGATTATTTCCATCATAGAGTATAAATATAGCGCTGCTGTCTAGATATCCGTTAAGAAAGTATCAGAATCAACCTAATGTTAAGGTTCAGGTTCTATTCCCGGCCAAACAAATTAAATTACTTAATAATTAAGATTTTTTTCTGGATCTGGGTGTTAGTGTATCATTGTGTGTACAAAGGTACACTAACACCCAGATACACACGTATGTGACACAAGGGGCCCTAGTGTAGGCTATGGATCTGGATAGCGAACATTTATTAGTGTACAAAATCTCAAATAGAGTCCTGTGGTAGAGCCCATCACGTGCCAATTGCTATGGCGTTTTTTTCTTTTTTTTTATATATATAATATAAGGGTAGCAGACGAGCATGCAGTCCACCTGATGGTAAGTGGCTACTGCCGCCCATGGACATCTGTAATCAACCCCAGATAGGATTAGATATTCCTACCTGAGGTCGGCCACAGATGCGCCGCTACCTCTGAGGACTAAGCTGGAACGCCTCGGAAAAGTCTGTCTCCCTTACCACACCGTTCAAACCGGAACACAGCAGCGCCTAACACTGCTGTTATTAGGTAGAAGTAGGTGTGGCGGTGGTGCCGCCGGAGTCGAACCACAAAGGGTTCTACCACCTTCAAAATATATACCTTCTTATAGCAGCAATGTATTGATATATTTAGGATACTTATATCCAATTCCACGGATCCTTCCAGAAGCCGATCAAACGTTACCACTGAATACTAAGATAGTCGTGTCATAAGTAAATATTTAAGGACGACTCTAGTTCTATTTAAACTTACTTACTCGTGCCTATGCATACTTATGACAACTTAACTAAACTTTTTTTTTTTTTATAATATAGGAGTAGCAGACGAACATGCAGTCCACCTGATGGTAAGTGGCTACTGCCGCCCATTGACATCTGTAATCAATCCCAGACAGGATTAGATATTCCTGTCTGAGGTCGGCCACAGATGCGCCGCTACACCTGAGGACTAAGCTGGAACGCCTCGGAAAAGTCTGTCTCCCTTACCACACCCTTCAAACCGGAACACAGCAGCGCCTAACACTGCTGTTATTAGGTAGAAGTAGGTGTGGCGGTGGTGCCGCCGGAGTCGAACCACAATGGGTTCTACCACCTTCAATACTTATGTTATATAACTTATGTTATATATTTTTTATGTTATATTTACTTTTGAAAAATGCAAATTTGCACAAGTACGGAGTTTCTGTCGACGCTTCTTCTCCATAACGAATCACCTTCCGAAGCGGTGGTAGATTGTTGACATTCGAAAAGAGTTCAATATGAATCAATTTCGATTAAATGTGATTTTAATTTGAATTAACTAGGCTAAATATTCGTCCATTTTCTTAAACAATAAATAGCACAAGTTGACCATATCGCATCCATTCGTGAAGCAATAAATATTACTAACGATAATAACCTGATGATTAATAGGCAGTTTTTAGAATTGCCTATTTTTCAGCAAAAACTGGAGCAGACATAATAAATTACTAACATATTATGTTTTATTTTAATTATATTTCAAATTACTTACGTCGATTATATTCTTGGTTATATTTATGAAGCTCGTTAGGAAGAATAATATAATTATAACAGATATTTATACTGTAAGCGTAATTGCATTATAGTTAATAAATGTAGAGTCGTTCTTCCGTAACATAGAAAAAGTGTTGTAACCTAAGTGTAACATTAGATGCGGGATGCAACGAGCAATCTTTGGTAAATTACCAAAGGTCCACGTATTTTGTTTTTTTATATTCTTCTTAAATAGTATTTGTTGTTATTATTGTTTTATATTAATTTAGCAAATAAATATTTAAAAACACTCAAAAAAGTAATAGTAATAAATCAATTTAAGTCTTTCTTCTAAATAAGTCAAACGTAAATACGATGTAGTCATCTAAATGTATTTGTTATTCTAATTGTACGTATTTTAGTAACCTTAGAAATGACATTATAAGACATAATACTCATATTCATATGACCTATTAAAATTAGACTAAATAATGTTAGTTACAAAATGTTCAATTCCGTTAAAAAAATTACGGTTCTACATTGTTTTTTTTATAAATAATTGAATCATGCGATATCTCCGTGATACATTTAAGGAAAGAAGATAAAATTCTTTTATGAGCGTGAATTTATGAGCCTGACATAAGCCAATGGAATTTGACTCCAAAAACCAAAAGTTTATTTTCGTCCTGAATCAAGTCGCAAAAACTCGCAAAACTAAATTGCATGTGACTTACTGGTCCCATTCACGTTTCTGCCGATGATCTTATTGGAGCCGTTCGGGGCAGCGGGGGTGTGCGGGGGGGCGCTCCGTCCCGCTTCCTCCCCAGGACTCTCCATGTCACCCCTCTCGCTCGCACACATCAACCCGCCAATTCAAAACTTCACAACTCTTCAACTCATCCGAATGTCTAATTATCTGCGTTTATCACAATTTAAAAGAAAAAAAATTGACAGGTGTCACGTCAAAGTCGTAATTCGCGCGATTAGAAACGTCAAACGATCGATGTATAGACTATAGAGGTGTTGTCGTAGGGACGTTATCCGTACGAGGCGCGAGTCGCGACTGAAAGTCCGTCGGTCGCAACGGAGCCCTAACTGCAGATGCTCGCCCCGCCCAGCACCCCACGGCCCCACGCTACCCCTCTACGTGGCCCCACGCTTTCCTCGCCTACATAAAAAAGAATATAAACACAGCGAGAGCCGGTGTGTGGTAGTTATTAGGGGAAGGGTTCTTGAGGGTCGACGCGCATTCAAATTTTTAAATCGCCTCGCTCTTATCGATTCGGCGAAGTTTTGTTTTCGTGTCGACAAAAACTTATTTAACGTCTTAACTTTTTTGACTAAGATAGCTCATTTTCTTATCTAGGACCATTTCAGTTATTTCTTCGTTTATGTATACGAACATTATTAGACATTATGAGCTAAGCATTTTTCATGACATACAGATAGTACCAGAGCCGGATTAACCTTAAGGCAGAGTAGGCAACTGCCTAGGGGCCCAGGATCGACAGGGGCCCACTGCAGACTCCGTACTAACACACCCGCGTTGAGCATAGAGCCTGCGTATGTCTGAACCCGGCCTTAGGACGTTATCCATGCCTATATCGGGAATTGTATTCAGGAATGTGTGTAGAAGGCAAAAAAAAAACATTATTTAGTCAGTCAGAGTAGGTAAAGAAAAGGGGCCCGAAAATTGTATTGCCTACAGGCCCATACAGGGTTAATCCAGCTCTGGATAGTACAATCTTAATTTCGCCAGTCTTGACTAAGTTATAGATTTCAAAGTTGGTGATCCTCAATTACCAACCAACGCACATGAAAAGGATGCTCTTTACACTCACACTTACCTATAAACCCACACTACTTAATATTTCCTATGTTATATAGGGCACGCCGCACAAACTTACAACAAGCTTACTTACATAATTCTTACAAATATAAAACATAATTCTAAATTCAGCATTTACATCTGTCTGACCAGGGAACAAATACGTAACTCTCATGGTAGACCGGAATGTCGACCTCTTCGCCATCGGGTCGCTTAATTTCGAAATCAACTGAATCTTATGAAGCAAATATGGCATTTGCCCGCATGTCTCTGCGATATTAATCTGCGTTCCGATATGGAGGACTCCGGGTTCGATTCTCGGCTAAGCCTTATATATGAATTCAGATTTGTACTCTTGGTATTAGTATACTATCTATATATCCATAATATTCACGTTTATAAGGTTATTGAACCCTTGCCCATAGCTAATCAACCCTAATATTAGATTCTTGCCGGGCTAGGTTGGAACACGTCGGAAAAATATGTCTCCCTTACTGTGGTAAGGGAGACATATTTTTTTCCTTCAAACCAGAATACAGCAGCGCCTAACACTGCTGATATAAGGCAAAAATAGGTGTGGTTGTGGTACATTTGGTACATGTGGTACATAAGGCAGTGATAGCCTAATGGTTAAGAAACTCGGCCTCTCGATCGAGGGGTCCGAGGTTCAAATCCCAGGCACGCTCCTCCGATTTTTCAAAAAAGTTATGTGCGTATTAGAAATTAATTATCACTTACTAAACGGTGAAGGAAAACATCGTGAGGAAACCTGCATACCTGAAAGATTTATAAAAAAAAATCTTAAAGGTATGCGAAGTCTACCAATACGCACTTGGCCAGCGCGGTGGACTATGGCCTAATACTTCTCATTATGAGAGGAGACCCGTGCCCAGCAGTGGGACAGTAATGGTTTGCTGATGATGATGATGATGTGGTACATTACGTCACGACTTACGTTGTGTTCTACCACCTACCTATATCCTATTCGGGAGTGATTACACATAGACGACAGTGACCACTCACCATCAAACGGTCTGCATGGTCGTCAGCTACTAAAATTTCGTAAAAAATAGTGTAATTCAGTTCAAGATCCCATGTGAATAGTAATGTCTTTATAATGACCAGTTGTTAAATGTAGCATATGGGTATTATTCCATGCTCATTGCTTATATCGTAGAGATCTACAGACCTAGATATAGGACCCATTATTGTCCCATTATGTGCAGGTCTTCTCAGAATGAGAAGAGGTTAGGCTATAGTCACCCACACTGGTCAAGCATTGGTATTTTACCCATCAGAAAATTCTTTGACATTTAAAAAGACGCTTTCTACACTCACAGGCTCACGCTAGGATTGCCTGAGTGGGTGCCATGTACACAAACATAGACAAATACCCAGACCCGGAACAAATATGAACCCGATCGAACCCGGTACCCTTTGCGCGTCAGACCGGTATGGTGACGCCCTCGATTGAGAGGCCATGATTCAATCACCTACAAAAAGACATGACCCGTATTAAAGTGGAACGCACTTATTTTCTACTCATATAATTTAAATAAGCTAAAACCCCTTTACAAATAAAATACGTACATCATCAAATAGCTAAAAATTCGTCAGAAATATAATAAAATCAGTTTTTCAATCCAAAGGTATTCGTGTCGCCATTAACTTAAGAAAAGAAGAAAGCCACTTCAGGGCTACGTAACCTATATTTCTGTTTAAACGTGGGTAGTTTTTTGCAAATCATCCGGTACCGTTGTCGGCGGCCATTTTGTTGTTTTTTTCATCATTTCCAAGAAGCGGGTCGCTTTCGACGCAATGCGAATTAAGCTTTTGCAACTGATTATCATTTTTAATTTGATTTCGGCACGAAACGCCCGATCGGCGGCGATTTAGTTTTTGCGGGTTCACTCCTTGTTTTTTAAACTATGCGACTATTAAATTAAATTGGTCATAGACATAATAAAATGATACTTAATTTATAAGTTATCAAAACAATAATAGTCATCAATTTATTTAGATTAGATTACATTCGATTGATGTATCTGATTGAATCGCAGTAAAACTTTATACGTATAATAATGTGGAGAACTTTTTTTTGTGATAGAAGGAAACCTTCAAAAGGTACCAGGTACCAGGTTATAGGTACCAGGAGATACCAGGTTAAGCAGGATTCTTGCTTGCTATAACTTTCGATGGCTATCCTGTGAGCTTTGGAAAAAATCTGGGATCTTCGCCACTGGTATCCTCTGATCCCTGTATCAGGCTCTGCTTAGAAAAAACTAACGCTACTAGGCCACAGTAGGGTTAAGGTGAGGAGACAAATAGACTAAATCCCTTAGTGTTAAATTACTGTACCTTTGCTGAGTACGGGTCTCAAGGCGAAAGGTTAAAGCTATAGTATAGTTGATACGCAAATTCTTTAAAACTTTTTTTACTAACTGATGCGTGCGGATTTCATAACTATGTTTACAAGCAAGCTCATTATTTTTTCTAATTAAGATTTGAATCTCCCAATTAAGAGGCCGTGTATCTAACCACTGGGCTACCTACGTTAAAGTAATTAATATAAGTAATTGACATTATTAATATTTAATCAACAAAACACATTATCGAAACCACTAAGTTTAGGTAGAAACCGTTAGTTTACAAAACTGCAGGTAAAAAGCACACGTGCATATGCATGAGCCATGCAAATTACAATACTCTTTATAGAACTGGTGGCCTAAACTAGATGGAAATAGATACGGGAGGCTTTTTCCTCTAGTTTTTCAGCCGTTCACCTGTCCGCCCTGACTCTCTGTGTTAAAGAGGTGCGTTACGAAAGTTGTTTTGACCTATTCTTTTGTAAGGTATTGGTATACCTTGTTGGTGCAACTAAATAAATAAATAAGGTATTCATGTTATATACAAACTTCTATCCTAGTTGGTGGTGTTTTATTATATATTCATCTGAGGTCATAGATTAGTAAAGATTACTCACTCCTAACAAGAAATTGTAAACAGTTTTGACAATTGAAATTGTCACTGTCATGTATTTTCGTGTTTGAAAAATATTTAAAAAAATATAGTTTTTAGATCATTTACTAATGAAACGATAATTCTCCGCACTTTTTTTCGATTTCGTGTTTTTGCACCAGTTGCACACTGCACATGTCGCATTGTTCCGCGTAAGTTACACCATGACAGCCATTAAATGGCTGACACATTGTCAGCCGATTAAGCCATTTAATGGCTTCCTTCAATTACAAGGCAGTGAGATATCTATACTTATCTATGCCTGAGGTAAAAAGGTTATGTTTTAATAAGCTTTGTATGTAGATATGTTTCATTCTTTAGCACCCCCGATAGCCCAAGTGGATTGACGGATTTTAAAATATGAGGTGTCCTAGGATTCGCCTAAATTACCTTGGATAATGCGAGAAACTCTAGATTCCAGTCCAGTCTATAGTCCATAGCACCGTGGTAAAGCATGCTCCGGGCCTCGAACGTGGTAAAACTCTCTGTGGTTCCACTCCGGCGGTACCACCGCCACATCTATTTATACCTATTAACAGCAGTGTTAAACGCTGCTGTGATCTGGTTTGAAGGACGTGGTAAGGGAGATATACTTATCCGAGGCATACCAGGTTAGTCCTTATTGGAGCGGCGCATCTTTGGCCGATCTCAGGTAGGAATATCTAATCCTATGTGGGTTTGGTTGCAGATGTCTATAGGCGGCAGTAGCCACTTACCATCAGGTGGACTGTATGCTCGTCTCCTACTCCTATGTTATAAAACATGTCCGTTGGCGGCATTGTCCATTTAACATCAGGTGGCCTGCATGCTCGTTTTCTACTGTCATAAAAAAGACCTCCCTCATTTATAAGAGACCCGTGTCATGGCCATAAAAAGCTAGTAGTCATTCCAACGCCACGAAGCTATGTACTATTATTATGCTTAATGTACCCCAATCGTCCATTTATAATTTCCATACAATACAATAACTATAAAAATTCGTCTCCATACTTCTATCATAATAGAATTAATTAGTAGTTACCATTTAAGGGAGGAAATATAAATTCCTTAATAAATTAGGCTCACAAATTATGATCATTGCGATTCTGGCGATAAATTGCAGTTTTTATTGTAGGTATTGAGCCTTATATCATAAAGGTATATTTAATGTTAAGTGGGCACTGCCGCCCAAGGATGAGACATACGTAAGATACATGATGAGCGGTTGCTACCCCTAGAAAACTTAAGCTGTTTTAGTACCCTTTTTATTGCGTTTTTTTTATAATATAGGAGTCGCAGACGCATGCAGTCCACCTGATGGTAAGTGGCTACTACCGCCCATGGACATCTGTAATCGACTCCAGATAGGATTAGATAATCCCACCTGAGGTCGGCCACAGATGCGCCGCTACCCCTGAGGACTAAGCTGGAACCCCTCGGAAAAGTATGTCTCCCTTACCACACCCTTCAAACCAGAACACAGCAGCGCCTAACACTGCTGTTATGAGGCAGAAATAGGTGTGGCGGTGGTGCTGCCGGAATCAAACCACAAAGGGTTCTACCACCTTTAAAATTATATGTATGTATTAATAAAATCATGGACCTACCATGTATAAATATGTCTGTAATCCTATACACAGGAACGCATTTTTCTAAAAATTTCCCAATATTACTATCATAAATAAATACTGATTTTCAATTTATTCTTAAAATATCAGTAATACTGACAAATGTTATAGGTCACAGTATTTAATGCGTTATATTTCCGTTTTAATATTTAATAAAATGCTCAGCTCGTAAATTTGCAATTAGATAATTTCATACTTTTTCGATCGGGGAATTTACACGCCCTGAACAAGTCGAGAGGTGAGATTAGCAATGAAAATGTCGCGATGTGTTCAGAAGTCAGAGCATAGGCGAGGCGGCGAGCGTGAGAAAATACTCATTCGAGAGTGTGTTGCTAACAGTAGGGCCAGGCGCTCGGCGGGCGTGTTGCGACGCTCTTAGCGGCTGAATGGATGGAAAACTTTTGTGTTGAGTTTTGGCGGGAGATGAAATTTACTTGTCTATTTCTTTGTAAGGTTTTATATTAATAATTTTCTTATGAAAAAAAGAAAAAACATTCTGTATATTTTAATAAAGTCAAAGTAAATATATTTAGGCTAAAACAAAAGCATTTGGTTTGGATTTCTTTGTTACGAAGCCAAGGCTTAAGTTGGTAAGACCAAAAAATACAGTATAATTGATATTCAAAAATATGGCATAGATAATGAATATCTAATCAGAAATGAAGATGCATATTCTTATTATAAACAAATAAGATTCAATTAGTCTGTGCTCACATAAATCACAATGACGTCATAATTCAATATTCCATTAATTAAATATTAGAAAGAAAAACGATTTTCTATTTTCTTTCAATACTGATCCGCTGTATTTGTGGCCTGAGTTTTTCTGTTAATAATATCCAATGGACTGTTAAGGCAGTGTAGGTTTTTCCTCTAGCCGGTGAAAGGTTGTCGTAACACTGGCTAGCTAGAAATATGATAGTATAACGGCACCGGTACTGTGGGAACGCTCTGATGTCAGCTTTTTGTGAAATTAAATGGAAAAACGCGATTGAACCGAGTTTCCCGAGCGAGAAATCAAAATCAGGAAGCATAGTCTGATGTTCTGTGCTGATATGGATTTTTTGTGTAATAGAAATTTATTGCAACTACACATTCCATTTAATGTTGTGGTTATTACCATTTGTGGGTATGTGTTATATTTCATTAACCTTAATGATTTTAATAACTTAAATAATTATTACCTTAAATAAATGAAAAGTGGTTAATTAGCAACAATACCATAGCTATCTGTGTCCTACAGGCGTGTAACCTTATTATATGGTCAGAATGGTGTGGTAAAGATTTATACGAGGCAATTCGATTTAGTCCTTAGGGGAACGCACTTTTTTTTATAATATAGGAGTAGCAGACGAGCATGCAGTCCACCTGATCTAAGTAAGGTAAGTAAGGTAAGTGGCTACTGTCGCCCATGGACATCTGTAATCAACCCCAGATAGGATTAGCTGCCCCTGAGGACTTAGCTGGAACGCCTCGGAAAAGTCTGACTCCCTTACCTCACCCTTCAAACCAGAACACAGCAGCGCCTAACACTGCGTTATTAGGTAGAATAGGTACTTATGAGATAGTCCATCACAATAACTTAATAAAAATGTCCCATCTATAATTTTCCTAATTGGAAGTTCGTTTCTTCTTGGGGGTTACTACGTCTACCTCAATGAAAGTCCATCAAATATATCAAATTCTCGTATCACAGTTTTCGTTGCCATACTCCTCCGAAACGGCTTGACCGATTTTGATGAAATTTTTGTGCTTATCCGGTATCTATGAGAATCGGCCAACTATTTTTCATCCCCCTAAATGTTAGGGTTAGTACAACCCTAATTTTTTTTTATTTATATGGCAATACAACGTTTGCTGGGTCAGCTAGTACAATTATAAATAATAGTAACAAATGAATATTACAAAGTGTAGGCCCTCATAAGAAAAATATTCTACACTTTAATTTCCACTACGGATTTATTAATTCAAGGTAATTCCGTGAACAAAGATATGTTTAATATTTATCTATTCTTCTATTCCTCTTTTTTAAAGAATAATGAATTTTGGAAAAATCAAATATTATCTTGCTTTCCTTCCATACATACCAGGACGACGAAACCAAACACTAGGTACAATGTTTACTACTGATTGCATTCCATTGGCATAAAAACTGATATATTATAGTAATGGTAAACAATTAAAAAAACTAAAAATACGCTTTTATGATAATATCAACTAAAAAGTAGAAAAGTATTCTATTTCATTCTTTCATACATGCAGGGTAAGATAAGGATGTATGTCGATCTCTTTCTACTGAAAAACGGAGTTACTAACTGACAAACATACAAGTGAAGCTAATATAAAGCGTGTAAAAATAGCATTTAAATAAAAGATTAGAATAACGTAAGAACACAACCAGTCGTACATAATGACAGTTAAAGCTTGGGAGTCTAACAAGAAAAGTTGTTAAACCCAGCATGTGGTTTATCTAATTAGCTACACTTTCTTAGTAGTATCTGGGTAGCTAGTAATACTAGTAAGAATCCTATATACCCGTGAACGCCTGACGCAAAATAAATTTAGACTCATATAAGAAAGAGAATTAAACAATGGAAGAAAAATAAAAGCGTAGTACAACCACAAGGTTTGTCGAATAATCTTATATATACAATTCTCGTGTCACAGTGTTAGTTACCGCACTCCTCAGAAACAGCTTTAACAATTTTCACCAAATTTTATATGCATATTCAGTAGGTCTGAGAATCGGCTACTATCTATTTTTCATACCCCTAAGTGATAACGATTGTTCACCCTTAACATTTATTTATTTATATGGAAACACAACGTATGCCGGGTCAGCTAGAAGAATTAATAAAATTGAGGCTAAAACAATGATTTATGAAATATCTTTAAATGATAGAAAAAGTTATAGCAAGTTATATCATTTTTCAAGGAAATTGTCTGTGGTCGTTATTAAATATCTGCTAATTATGGTTTTGAGTAAATAACCCATTTCCAATTGGAATTTGTAATCTAATATCATTACTTTTCTACGTGTGTAGACATTTTTTTCTTTATTTTAAAATGGATTCAGTGCGTTGAAAGTAGGCGTTTTACAATTTCCTTAATAGGTACCTTTTTTAACGAAGCTGCTCTATTTCCATAGTAAGTATGTATTTGTTGCAAAATCGGGTGAGAAGTTGTAAAGTAAGCCGAAATTGACGACTAAAACTGAAATTTAGATTTCTTTTCGTAGCAAATTAATTATGTATGAGATCCGAATTCATAATGTTTCAGAATTTCTAAACAATAAAACATCTAATGATGAAGTGCAACAAGAATTCTATTATATGAAGATCTGTAGATTATAAAAAATAAACAAAAATAAGAATCTCCCGCTTAAATCTTAAGCCATCAAATTATGTCAAGGGGTTGTTAACAGATTTCATTATAAATACATACTCATTCGGCAACAAGAATTCCATCAGCCTCCTTTTTACCGCTCGGCAATTTTCGGAACGCGCGATCATCATTTGAATTGGAGTCGGTCGCGCGGGAAAAACTCCAAGATGGCGGTCAAGCGGCCGATGCAAATTGCGCGCGGAAAAAGCTCCGGTGCCGTAAAAACTCAAAGGAACTCATAGTATTTCATCGACGTCGCCAGTTATTGAGCGGAGTGTGTGTTTTTGTGCAGATTCCCGCGTTCGCGGCCTGGCTGCTTTTTGTTCCCCGCTCGGAGTCTGAGAAGCGCGTCTCCGCAACTCTCGTCGCTAGCAAAAAGCGAACGAGCCCGCCATAACGCGGGCTAACCGACGCAAAAACGTTGCGACATACGGATAGAATTAATGCGGCGACTCTTTAATTTTCTTCAAGAAAGCGCGGGAGGAAATGGTGTAATGAGTGTTGCCAGACGCAAAAACTATCTGTATAATGACGTTGCTCATTTATCCAGTTTTATATCTCTGTTCTTGTACGATGCGGCAAAAACGCGGAATTTTAAAAGTGAATGCCTACCACACGCAATTAGCGGTTACTTGTTACTTTAATTACAACGTTTACAATGTCAGATTTACATCATATAAAAACGTTTTGAGTACCTATGTTAAGATTGAAGGAAAACGGTATTTAATATGTTTGAATTAGTCCTAGAAAATTCTAGCATTCGATGTTTTTGTACAATTTTAAGTCGGTAACCTAGTAAATAAGCAATAATTATGAGCCAATTATTATTTATCTGATGGGCAGCTGCTCATAACCACGTAGTGATTTATGTGAGTTGATATAATTATATAATATTAATAATAATTAAAAAAAAAAATCTCTAACACTAGCCAGTAGTTAATAGTTGATCCACCTTACTAAAAATACTTAAATGTTCATAAATAAATACTATAAACCAAGTGCCTCACTTAAAAGTTACTTGACACATTGTGCAAACAAAATATATAGATTTTTCTGTCTTCAAAAACTTCAAATTGTACAGAAAGAAAGTACTGTCTACTCTATGAAAGAAGTACGTCTCTCGCAGCTAGATTTACGGTATCAAGCATTTGCATTATGTTTCTATTGGCTTCAAATACTTTTATTGTGTGATAATTGAAGCAGCCTAGTGGTTGAAAATTGGCCTATCTATCGAGGGTCCTAGGTTCATTTTCTAGATTTTGAAAAGTTATGTGCTTATTATAAATTATTTATCACTTAAGGAATGACTTATCACAATGAGAAAACCTGCAAACCTGAAAGATTTATAACATACATGAAATAGAAACTAGAGTCCGCCATCTAAATAGGATTAGGTTTACTGGCTCCATCTGGTTTTTCATCGGGGAAACAAATAATAGTTTTGTTTTGGGCCTGATAGATGTCACTGCTAGCGTAAGGTTAAAGTGTACAGCGCCATCTGTTTTCATATTAAAAAATAAAAAAGTTTAAATAAAATTCTGCTAGATGGCACAGTATTGACATACCCAGACAACTAATTTAATATAATTGTAAAGAGTTTTATATAAGTTTTATGTTTTATTATGCTATAATAAGATAAATGATTTATTATTTTTGTATTGCTTCATGATTAGTACGATCATCCGAAAATAGACCAAATCAGCTATCATGGCAACATCGACAAGCCTTCAAATTTGAATTTTGTTTGAACGATTGAATTGTAACGTCCGTTAGCCAAACACTCAATCACTGAGTAAATTATTGCTATTTTTGTAATTATTGACGAGTTTTTACAAGATTTTGTGTTAAAAACAGTACAATTATCGTGGACAATTATTTTGTGATTTATTTTATGTGTGTTGTGCCGACATGGCTTCTGAAAAAGGATGCAGGAAGGACAAGAATCAAAACATCCAAGTTTTCGTGCGGCTGAGGTAACCGTTTGCTTTCAGATTACGAAATCACAAGCAATAAACGTAATTTAACACACAACATGAAGATATTTAATCTATTTTCTATTATATTTAAACATAATTCTTTCTAAGTTTAAGGTATTTCTTTACAAACTTGATAAATTTGTCGTGGCGTTGTAGATTTGTTGTTGGTCATATCTAGTGCACCAAAAATGTAGTAATGATGTAAACCTCTTAGAAGTAACGTATTACGAATTAAAATATTAAGTATAAATTATTCAATTAATAAACTTAAATAGATTACATTTAATTCAAACTATTATCTGAAATGTATCCTTGTTCAATTATACAATGAGTAGTCACATGAATAGGTATTTTAATAGACTATTTGTGACACCAATAACCTTCTAAAAGTATTCCTAATAGGAGTTCAACATTTTGTACTGAATGTACTACCTAACATTGTGATACACCTTTATGTATTAGAAATAATGATTGCTTCTTTGTACTATGTAGTTTATATAAATTGTTTATAATTTCGACTTTGTGACTCCTAAACTTAAGTATTATTTAGTCACAGAGATTCAACTTTAACACACACCTTATGAGTCATAGCCATTTATCTGCTGTAGGGCTGTTGTGCTAATCTACTTAAAGTCTTTCACAACTTTTATAAGTGTTGATTGATAGGAGTGTAGAAGTGTAGGAGTGTAAAGTTTGATCGCCTTAAATTTAGAATTTGAAAGGGTGGTGGTTATATTTGCCCAGCTCTATATAACACACACACTACAGTTTTATGTACCATAAAACTGTATTTCAAGGCTTGAAGGACCATAAATCTGTAGTGTGTGTGTACAGTTTTGAGGGGTGAGGTAAAGTCATTAAAAATAACCAAACCCAACAAGTGCAGTTTAAACACTAAATTTTATTAAGTAAGATGCTTATTCTAAATAATGAGTAGGTATGTGTGCGCAATACATATGTACGTACATACATGCAGTAAGAAATGCGCCATCAGCAATCCCACCATGTACGATGTGATAGCTCGTACAGTTGGTTTATCGTCTATGAGCTGCAGTAACCACTTACCATCAGGTGGACTACACTCATCTGCAACCTCAATCTTATAAAAAAAAATGTTTCCAAAATGCTCACACAAATAACTATGATGTGTATTCGAAAAAAACCTTTTTTTAATTGCTGTATAAAATATTTTGTTTAATCATATAAAATTATGCAAACTTATTTTTCCTGCATTTCATATTGTGGTCTGTGCAATATGATTCATGTCCAGATAACATGTGGCTGACTTGGTTATATAGCCAATTGCTTACAGAAAATGCTCTCTGTGTTCTATGTGAAATCTATCATTACTGCCGCAGATTTATGCCTTAAGGTTTAGTTCAGTAAACACCAGCATTACATGATTATGAACTCAATAAAACGAAACATAACTCGGACACATAACACACTCTTTAAATTGGTTTTAGCAAGTTTTGTACAAAGTTTTACAAGCAAATAAAAATGTATACCGAAGGAAGTAATAAAGAAGGCTATTGCAAATTTAATAAGGGAATAACTTCATAGAACAAGTAATAAGTTATATATTTCTGTAATTACTTAAGTAAATTGTGTATATTTGTAACCAATTACTGTTATAAATTAACTTTATTTTGTATTTAAATAATAATAATTAATACTTTAACTTTATAATAATTTTGTATATCAGTGATGACAAATGTATACAATTATATTGTTAAAATATGTTTCTTAAGCATTTCAAAAATAAATTAGATTTGATTTGGTTTGAAAAAAGTAAGATAATCTTAAATTTTTAATGTATACATGACACATCCTAAGTCAAGGCAAATAAAAAGTATATAATTATTAATAGTAAATCTTAGATTATAAATATATTCCAGACCGCTAAACCAACGCGAGCGCGACATAAAGTCCCTGGGCGTGGTGGAAGTGGTGAACGGTCGCGAGGTGGTAGTCCGCCAGTCGCAGCAGACCTCGCACACCAAGAGGTTTACCTTCGACAGGGCTTTCCACCCAACTGCTAAGCAGGTAAGGGCTATTTAAAATATCAAAAATCATTTTTTTTCATTCACAATTAATAGGTCCCTTACAGAGCACTTTTTGTATGTGATGTGTGTTATTGTGATGTGCATTTTTAAAAATGTGAGTTCATTGTGTAGCATTGTGTGCTTATCATTTTTTGAAAAGATTTTTCTATAACAACTCTACATTAAGATGCCCTGTACTACGTACAAAAATAAATTTATGGTTAAGATTTATTTTTCTTGTTTATTTCCTGTTCTGGATTTTAAATGTAGGTTTCTTTACAATATTTCCCTCACCGTCAAAAAATCATTAATGTCATATATGCATGACTCTAAAAATATAGAGTCACTGAGATCCATTAGCAGTGATAGCCTAGTGGTTAAGAAACTCGGCCTCTCGATCGAGGGGTCCGAGGTTCTACGTCGAGGTCCGAGGTCGAGGTTACCTCTAATTTTTCGAAGTTATGTGCGTATTAGAAATTAATTATCACTTGCTAAACGGTGAAGGAAAATATCGTGAGGAAACCTGCATACCTGAGAGATTTATAAAAAAAAAAAAATCTTAAAGGTATGTGAAGTCTACCAATACGCACTTGGCCAGCGCGGTGGACTATGGCCTAATCCTTCTCATTCTGCGAGGAGACCCGTGCCCAGCAGTGGGACAGTAATGGGTTGATGATGATGAGATCCCTTACCTACATCATTTGACCATTGTGAATAATTTAATTTTCCTAATATTTCTATTATTATTTTATTATAATTTTGTAATATGTCAGATCTATGAGATTTTTTATGACTTCTTTTTCTTTCTTTAATCACCCTGCATACATGATTCTAGGTGGAAGTATACGATTTTTTTCTTTCTCTAATCTCCCTTCGTACCTTCCAGGTGGAAGTGTACCAAGAGGTGGTGAGTCCTCTGATTGAGGAGGTTCTCAATGGTTACAACTGTACGGTGTTTGCGTACGGGCAGACTGGCACCGGGAAGACCCACACTATGGTGGGGGAGAGCTCCTCTAGTGAGACTACTTGGCAAAATGTGAGTTATTTTATTTTTTGAAAATAAGAGATAATTGTGAAGTTTTCTTGATATTATGCAGCTAATACAGGAGTTGTAATTCCATGTTTAAGCAAGTAGGTAACAAATAATGATAACATTGATTAGAATCATCAATTGATTACATTGATTGACGATTGATCTACTAGTGTCTGACTACTCTTCAGAGGAGTCAATTCAATGTAATTTAAATTGATGAGGTAGTTACCTCAGTTACATCACTTACATCAGTTGATGTCCATGAGTAGCAGCTCATCAAGTAGTATGTTTGTTCAGTCACTACTTTAATTTAAAAAAAAACCCATATATTACTACTTTTGATTCGTCAACACCTACACATTCTAGTAATTGTCAATAACAATTACTGACCCGCATGTTCACATTTAGATAATTGTGTAAATTTCTTAATAATTACATGTGTATTAAAAAAATAAGACATTTAATATGTGGTTTTTAAATCCTCTCCTTTTATTCTCAGGATCCTCTAGCGGGCATTATACCAAGAGCCCTAAGCCAGCTCTTCGATGAGCTCCGCATATCAAACACTGAGTACACGGTGCGCGTGTCCTACCTCGAACTTTATAACGAGGAGCTGTTTGACCTGCTCTCCTCCTCGGAGGACAACTCTAAGCTGAGGATCTATGAAGATGTCACCCGCAAGGGGTCGAATATTGTCAACGGGCTGGAGGAGATTACTGTATGTATTGTTTATTGTTGTACATTTTATGATATACTTTTATGAGAGCAATATGTAATTATAATAAATTGTATTAGTTGTTATTTTGCAGAATTCATTGCTATAAACTTATGATAAAATTTGCAATAATCCGTTACCAATATGTATGATATTATATATTTTAAACTGTATGGTTTAAAGTATATAACTATGCAAAATATATATTTCATACACTTAAATTTAAAAAGTAATTGATTAACAGGAGAACAATTAAATTGTTTTTTCTTATAATTGTGTAGAAATTATTGATTAAGTATGAGCATGGAAAATAAGATTGTGCTATGTTTATAAATGCAAATATAATAATTTCATATATTTATTTTCAGGTATACAACAAAACGGAGGTATACAAAATTATGGCGCAGGGACAAGAAAGGAAAAGAGTGGCGTCTACTCTTATGAATGCACAATCCAGGTACTAAGCGAAAAATTATAATTCATAGATTTATAATATAAAATTTAAAAACATAGAATTGTATTTTGTAGCTCCCGCGTCTATCGCAAAAATAGGAAAAGCTTTCCCCTTCCCTATTCTTTAGTAAAATTAAAGTAGAGCCAATTACATTTTGCAAAAAAAAAATCTATAATAATTAGTACAAATTTCTGACGTAACCACCGACCCCTTTCCGACCTCTTGGTATTAACCTAATATTTATGGGTCTCTAGTTTCCCAAATTTGAGTTTTTTTAATTAACTTGTAACCAACTAAGTACCTAACTTACTAACCTATTTCCTTCCCAGTCGCTCCCACACAGTCTTCACGATCGTGGTCCACATGAAGGAGAACAGTCCTGAAGGCGAGGAGTTGGTTAAGATCGGCAAACTGAACCTGGTGGACCTGGCCGGCTCGGAGAACATCAGCAAGGCGGGCTCCGACAACCCGGCCAAGCGCGAGCGGGCTCGCGAGTGCGTGAACATCAACCAATCTCTGCTGACTCTGGGTAGAGTCATCACGGCGTTGGTGGAACGACACCCTCACATACCCTACAGGTAACGTTTTGGCCGTTTCTGTTGAGTCACATTTAAAGAACCACTTTAATTGACCTCTTGTCTATATGAAGATGTCTTACTAAGGAGGTTAATCTATGACCAAAAAAAATTGTTGAAACAAATTTCTAATTTTGAGTACTGCTTATCTTGTACTGGTGGTAGTAACCATAACACGCGAACATTTAAATTTCCATGTAAACCAAGAATAGATGTGATAGTGGTGCCAGCGGTATGGTTAGATAATAAGAATATGTGTATGATGGTTTTAAATTTATTTAATGAGAAGCAGAGTTTCTTAAGCACTAGGCTATCACTAATTACGTACTGCATATTTTCTATTTCAATATAATAACAAGAAATTGCATGATAAATTTACCAAAAAAATTTATGTTTGTATTTTCACAGGGAGTCAAAACTCACTCGCATCCTCCAAGAGTCTCTCGGTGGTCGCACCAAGACCTCCATCATAGCGACCATATCTCCCGGCCATAAAGACCTGGAAGAAACCATGAGCACCCTGGAGTACGCCAACCGCGCCAAAAATATACAAAACAAGCCTGAAGTGAACCAGAAGATGACCAAGAAGGCTATCCTGAAGGAATATGCAGAGGAGATTGACAGGCTTAAGCGCGACTTGCAGGCTGCTAGGGATAAGAATGGTTAGTAATTTTAAATAAGTATAGTCCGCGTAAAACTGCTAGTCCGCTCTGAATATAGAAATGAATCGCATTGCCATAGCAAATTGTATGATTACACCTGCCCGCAACAACTTCAGAGCGGACTAGCAGTTTGGCGAGGACGATACTTGAGCGAAAGAAGTTCTTGCTATTTATATATTTGCTTAAATGTAGTGTTAGTTACATGGGATTTCTGTAATTCCTAAACTGCTATGTGTAATGACAAAAAAGCACTATATATTTCAAAGAGTGGCACATTGTAAGTTTGTATATTGTAAATTAGGTATGTTAGCAACAGTACCCCCTTTCTATAAGTCTATTTCCTAAATATTTGATACTTTTCTTTTTAAATCATGCCAATTTTATCAATCAACCATAAGGCCGTTTGTCCACCGCCACCGTCAAAGAGGCGATACCGAGAACGAGATTATTCGGGCAGAGTTTGACGGTAGTGTAAGGATAAGTTCCAACGTATGAACTTATTAAAACTTATTAAAATCGGCCCAAAATAATCTCGTTCTCGGTGTCGGCACGGTGACGGTAGAGGTAGACAAACGGAAAAAGGGTCCCAGGCTCGATCCCCGGCCACAAAGGCGGTGTCTTGGTTTTTGTGTATTTATCTTTTTGTGTGTACATGGCACACACGATACAATGAATCCTAGTGTGGAGTTGTGAGTCTAGAAAGTGTTTATACTGGTCTGACAGGTAGAAGATTCCAGATTGGATCTCTGCATAGACAGACATCTAAATGATAAATTTAGGTTTCCTTTCTGAATTCGCGTATTTGTGTATTAGTCTTTGGGTGTATCCATGACAATTACGATACAAGAAAAATCCTTATAATTATGTAGCTTATATGTAGCCTATAAGTATAGGAAGTTGTATATCTCCTAATGTTAAAATTACGCCTAATACACATTATTCCACAGGTGTCTACCTCGCCAACGAAACTTTCACCGAGATGACCTTAAAACAAGAGGAGCAACGCAAGGAAATACAAGAGTTGCTACTCAAGAAGCGAGCTATGGAGGAGGAGCGAGATCGCATGGAGGCTGTGTTCGGCGAGCTCAACAGACAGCTCCAACAGCGGGATGAGCAGCTCAACAGCACGGTGAACAAGCTCAGCTCGACGGAGACTAAGCTGGCTAATACGAGCAATGTGAGGGGTATTTTATTATTAAAGTTCAAGTTCAATATAGGAGTAGCAGACGAGCATGTAGTCCACCTGATGGTAAGTAGCTACTGCCGCTCGTGGACATCTGTAATTAACCCCAGATAGGATTTGATATTCCTGCCTGAGGTCAGTTACAGATGCGCCGCTACCCCTGAGGACTAAGCTGGGACGCCTCGGAAAAGTCTGTCTCCCTTACCACACCCTTCAAACCGGAACACAGTAGCATTTAACACTGCCGTTATGAGGCAGAAATAGGCGTGGTGGTGGTGCCGCCGGAGTCGAACCACAGAGCGTTCTACCACCTTCAAAAGAATCAATGGTAATCGCCCAAAAAAGTATTTACTATAAAAGTGCGACGTAACTGAGCTATCTTCATCGGTTACCATGTCTCCAGATGTTAAAAACAACTCAACTGCACTACGAGGAGACACGCTACCTGGTCTCCAAGCAACAGGAGACAGAGCAGCAGCTGGCAGCACAAGCGAAGGAACTCCTAGCTGCCGCCGACGCGGCCGCCACCGCCGCTAGTAAGCTACACGACTCTGTGGATAAGCGCAAGTGAGTCTACATACCTTTTATATGTATAATCAATATCTGTACATCGTATCCATCTGCTCATTGGATCCGTTAAAGTCCCTATTTGTCACTAAGAAAGCATTCTATTTAATTCTTAGTGAATAGTTAAAATAATGCCCTAAATCTTTTTCAATTTGAGATGACAAAACTACTACTAACCCAATTTAGGACTGCAAAAACAAAAGTACGGAAAGCAGACGAATATGCTGTGCACTTAATCGTAAAGGTCTACCCCATACCCATGTAGATCTGAAATAAACCTCAAATAAAGATTAAAGTCTTGTTTGACATCTAACGGACGTAATATCCCTGGGGACTATGATGGAACGCCTTACATAAGTATGTTCCTCTTACTACACCCTTCGAACCAAAAATAAAGCTTACCCCCTACTGTTAGAAGGCAAAAAATAGCTGTTGCGGTCATTATTCCTCAGTCAAATCACGAATGGTTCTACCACCTTAAAAACTGTAAGGGAACGTACCCATACTACGTGGCCTATTTTTTAATATTTTTCGACCCCTCCTACCCCCTCCTGTGACCACCCGTAGTATATGGTAAGACCCCCCACCCCTCCTCAAATTGTTACGTAGTATTAGAGATGGTTGTACTAGGTAAATTTGGGACTAGGTATGCGTGATCCAGAAACCTGTTCCACCTAGTCTCATTAGTACCATTTGGTGTGGAGTAGGTACTTATTCTTGGACTAGGAAGCTAGTTCGTTTATGCCCTTAAATGTGTCATGAAATGGCGCGACAAACAAAAAAAAAAAAAGGTTCCACCTAGTCCGGTAAAATACCTAGTCTCTGAACCTGTTCCTGACTTGCTTGCTTGCGAGATTTCTCTCGATTAATTTGACTACGTGACAAAAATCTAAGCCCCCCAAGCTCCTGTGATTTAGCGTAACATTTTAAAGACTTCCCTCCCCCCCCCCCCCCCTAAATGGGTCACATAGTATGGGTACGTTCCCTAACTCAGCCTCAACTACAAAAAATCTAATTAGTAATGTAAACACCAGGTGTGGTGGCATTATGGCCATAATTAGATTTGGTTAGATTGGTGGTGAATACAGTTCAACTCTACAACTGTTAAACTATTACATGAATCTGTTTCCAGGAGTATAGAGTCAACGAACTTAGAGATAACGAAGACCTACAGAGACATTGCGGCCCAGCATCGCGACAACATCACCACCGGCCTCGATAACTATGTGAGCGCTCTCACTAGTTCCATCGGTGGCATACAGACTGCACTCGGTGAGTTGATATCATCATCAACCCATTACTGTACCACTGCTGGGCACGGGTCTCCTCTCATAATGAGAAGGACTAGGCCATAGTCCACCGCGCTGGCCAATTGCGTATTGGTAAACTTCACATACATTTGAGATTTTTTTTTTATAAATCTCTCAGGTATGCAGGTTTGCTCACGATGTTTTCCTTCACCGTTTAGCAAGTGATAATTAATTTAAAATATGCACATAACTTTGAAAAATCAAAGATGCGTGCCTGGAATTTGAACCTCGGACCAAAGAAAGGCCGAGTTTCTTAGCCACTAGGCTATCACTGCTGATATATAAGAGTTGATATGTAGAATTTAAGTTTTGATGAGAATTTCAAAAAAAATCATTATATAAAAATTTTGAGCATATTAATTGCTTGTTTCTCGTATTTTGTAATTTTTTTAACAATTATATTTGAACTGAATACAATTTAATGATCTTAAAACAATTAAATTTAATCCAACAGCATCCTTGCTTAGCAATTAAATTGAAACATTAAAGCTGACCTTTTCGGTCAGAAGTTTTTGTCTGCAATTTTCTATCTGTGTTTCTTGTATATTTTTTGCCGAATAAATTATTTTCTTTCTTTCTTCTTAAATAGGGGATTTAAAAAACCGATTAAAATCACTACCACTATTTGACTTATGCTGCGCTTGAATTTAGACTTTAGTAAATAGAGCATTTTTAGTATTTGATATCATCACTGGAAAGGCTAAATCTAACACGAAAAGTAGCCCCTTTGCGTATAAAATTTTTAGGCTCTTCAGTGACGATAGTTATTCAATTCATTTCTTTTTTTTTTCAGAAAGTTTCACAGTGAACAGTACTCAGAGTTACGCTGAAAACAAACAGATACTTGACCAGTTAGCGCAAGCGGCAATGGATATGATGAACAAGGTAAACATACATCCTTAATTAATTTGTTATAGTTCGCGTAAAACTGCTAGTCTGCTCTGAATATAGAAATGACTCGCATCGCCATAGCAAATTTACTTAATTTACACTTACACACACTTAATTTGCTTTTAACGTGAAGTTTGTAGCTATTGTAGCTTGTAGCATTTAAGTAGGTGGATTACTCAGGTGAGAAGCAGTCTTTGGCAGTGTCTAACAAATATCAAAATAATTATGACAAAATAAGTGTTTTATAAACACATACTATCAAGAGGTGTTTTATAAATTTATCAATTTTTAGTAATGGTCAAATTTGTCTTTAGTAGGTGAAAGAGTGGATAGATTGACTATTAATAATGAAAGTTATTATAATAGTACTAATAATAGAGAATGAGAGTAATCAAGTTAATATTAAAATCAAGTTTCGAACCTGTCAGTTGTTACAGTCCGCGTAAAACTGTTAGTCCGCTCTGAATATAGAAATGAATCGCGTCGCCATAGCAAATTGTATGACTACATCTGCTCGCAACAACTTCAAAGCGGACTAGCAGTTTGGCGCAGACTATACTTATAATTTTAAAGTGTCTATTAGAAGAGTAATAGATTAGTTTTTTAATAAAATAAATTTTACCCATCCCAGATGTCAGCACTAAAGGCCGAAGCGTACAAGAACATCTCGTCGCAAGCACAACAACAACAATCTGACATACACACAACAATGCAATCGCGCAGCAACAGTATAGAGGAGGCACTAAACAAGTTCTCCGGTTGTGTTGTTTCGTGCTTACAACGGAGCGGGGATATTGATGTGTGCGCTGATTTGGCCAGCTTTTTGGATCAATGGGTGAGTGGCAAATATGGCAAAGTTTTGAGCAAAATTTATATAATGGACAAGTGCAAACGAATAAGCGAATACATATGTAGATAACTTCTTTGCTTGTCTGTTGTTCATGACGAATAGATATTTTGACACGAATCAAAGGATTACATGTTTATATTCCTGTTCTACTTGAATATTCGTCAAAGTTTGGCAAGTTACTCGGTGGATTGATCATGAGTATCTAAATGTTGAATTAGAGTTGAAGATTTACTGGCAGGTATAGATTATATTCAGTCAAACTAAAT
Organism: Epargyreus clarus clarus; assembly: GCA_014595695.2. Lineage (NCBI taxonomy): Eukaryota > Metazoa > Arthropoda > Insecta > Lepidoptera > Hesperiidae > Epargyreus > Epargyreus clarus. Next base: position 12,022,932 of record JACTTY020000001.1, read on the forward strand.
TCATGATTTATTGAACCTAATTTTTGGTATATTTTGGTTGCAATTATTCATTTGAAATACAGTTGATTTCTATATAGTTATATAACTTAAATGTCATACGACAGAAGATATCTTATTTAGAAATAGACGAAAAGGATAGAATTTTTTCGAATATTATAATTATTATCAACAGTAATAAGTTTATTCAATATAGTTATTGGAAAAAATGCTTTCCTTAACTTCATTCTTCTTCATTTTTCTGATTATATCGTCCTATACATATATTTATGACATGTAGGTCTGTTTATATGTAGACAATATAAGTATTCTAATATAATAATGTGTTATTTACATTTCAGCGTACCACAGTATCATCGAAGCTGTGTAGTCTCCGCGCGGCACACGAGGCGTTCCGACAGCGCATGCAGGGAGGAATAGCACAACACGCTCTGACGGCGCAAAGGCAGTGTGACGTCAGACGCGGCCACTATGCTCAGCACTGTGCTGATGTTAGAGAGAAGATTGATGTGAGTATCATACTTATGAACGACACTTGTAAAGTATTACGACCTACGTAGCGGAGCGGTCACCATACCGGTCTGAAGCGCAAAGGGTCCCGGGTTTGATTCCCGGTCAAACAGATATCTAAATGATGAATTTAGATTTCTGGTTTTTTTTTTATAATAAAGTAGTAGCAGACGAGCATGCAGTCCACCTGATGGTAAGTGGCTACTGCCGCCCAAGGACATCTGTCATCAACCCCAGATAGGATAGATATTCCTACCTGAGGTCGGCCACAGGTGCGCCGCTACTCCTGAGGACTAAGCTGAAACGCCTCGGAAAAGTCGTCTCCCTTACCACACCCTTCAAACCGGAACACAGCAGCGCCTAACACTGCTGTTATAAGGTAGAAATGGGTGTGGAGGTGGTGCCGCCGGAGTCGAACCACAAAGGGTTCTACCACCTTCAAAACGACAGCTATGGTATGAGTGTTTGTGTATTTGTCTCTGTGTGTGTCTATAGCACCCACAATACAAGGAATCCTAGTGGGAGGCAGTGTGTGTAGGAAGCGATTTTTTATCTTTATTGTCCTGACTAAGGCCATGAATGCATTTGCGAAGCTCTAGAATTAGTGATAGCTATTTTCTACTCGACAAAGTTTTGTTTTAATAATAAACAATAAATCCTATTAATGACATTTGCAAATTGACTCATACACATTATATGAAAACAGTAGGTCTAAATTTCATTTTTTTGCCCTCAGTATGGAAACACTCTTTTTTTTCTCATATCATTTCATGTCATGTGAACTATTTTATTGATTTCAAATAACTTCTTACAGTCAATAATCGCCGACAAAGAAGACACAGACAGGCGCCTCGCGCAGCAAATAGAAGAAGTAGAAGCAGAAAGAACAGAAACAGAGAGAAGATTAGAAGAATGGATCGCAGAAGAAAGGAGGATACTAGAAGAACGCATAGAACGACACGTGACCACCGAACGGAGACTTCTAGAAGATAAGCTTAGAAGACGATTAGAGAACATAGAAGCACAGAGAGTATTGTTCGAAGAGAGAACGAATAAGCAGTTGGAGTGGTTGAACTCTTTGTTGAGAGAGAATGAGAATAGCACAGAAGTAGCGGCGGAAGACTTGAAACAGAATATAAAAGAGGCAGAGGATAATCTACAGGATGTTAATACGTTTGTGGTGGAGTGTGAAAGAGGTAGGCAATATTATTAACAATTATTTATTTGTAACTACAATATAGTTTAAATTAAAATAATACTTCGTGGCTCGTATGCGGCAACACGTTAAGCCGACCATTTTTTTTTTGGTCAAATCAAATGGTTTATTTGTTAATAGATATAGGTACAATAAGGTGGTTTACATATTAATGACAGTTCCATTATATCTAGTCATATTATTATGACATACAAATATTCAATAATATGCTTATACAAAAGATTACAGAATAGAATTGAATTTAAACATAATATAAGTCAGTCCATATAGTCCAGGTCTTATAATAGTTTAATTATATAGTAATGGCAGATGATCAATGATCATGCAGTCCACCCGATGGTATGTGGTTACTGACACCCCTGGACATTTGTAATCAACCCCAGATAGGATAAGATTCCTATCACAGGTCGACCACAGATGCACCGCTACCCTCGAGGACTAAGCTGGAACGTTTCGAAAAAGTATGCATCCCTTACCACACCCTTCAAACCAGAACACAGCAGCGCTTACCACTGCTGTTATTATAAAATAGGCGGTGCCGTCGGAGTCGAACAATTTAAACCGTATTTATGATTGACTTAGGCTGTATTTGGGTACCATAGGCAGCAAAAACGATTTAAAAACAGATGGACTGCCCATTTTTAGGTTCTAGTTATATATTAATATATTATTGTGATGTTTTCAGGTAGCAACGCAATTACTAGTGACGTGGAAGCGCTCAGTGAGAACGCGCTCAAAGTAGTAGAAAATGTTAAGACACATCTCTTGAATGAACTTCAGCAGAGTCAGCGTTATGTGCAAGTGAGTGGTTTATAACACATCACAACTGTATAAATAATAATTTTATAGTTATTCTATAATTTAACACTTAGTGAGGAAAATCAATATCTTTTTACTACAATAAACGTAAAAAAGGCATTTGAAAACACCGTTTTATAAAGTTATAGAAATCTTTACATATTTTTGACTTTCTAATTCACTTTTATGTATACTATAAACTAATATTATAAAGAGGAAAGCTTTGTTTGTTTCTTTGATTGTGATAAATAGGCTCAAAAACTACTGGACCGATTCTAAAAATTCTTTCACCATTCGAAAGCTACATTATCCACGAGTAATATAGGCTATATTTTATATGAAATATATTTGATAAATAGATTTTGAACCGGTACAATTTTTTGCCGGGTCAGCTAGTGGCTTATATAGCAAGAGAGCTGTTAAAAAAACTTTTTTGAGTTTCGAATCCCACTCCATTTAAAATAGCTGTTATTTGTAATAAATAAATTTAAAATGTCTAATCTATATATATTAATATTGCAGTCTATATTTCACAGGAGGAGAGTCAAAAACTAATAATGACAAACGACGAGTCAATGAAACAAGTGACGGACAGCACGGACAGAATTATCGGCGCCATCGTACAGAACTGCCAGAGGACTGTGGACATCGTTGTGAATCATGTTAACGTAAGTTTTTTTTTAATATAATATAGTAGTAGCAGACGAGCATGCAGCCCACCTGATGGTAAGTGGCTACTGCCGCCCATGGACATCTGTAATCAACCCCAGATAGGATTAGATATTCCCACCTGAGGTCGGCCACAGATGCGCAGCTACCCCTGAGGACTAAGCTGGAACGCCTAGGAAAAGTCTGTCTCCCTTACCACACCCTTCAAACCGGAACACAGCAGCGCCCCACACCGCTGCTATTAGGTAGAAATAGGTGTGGCGGTGGTGCCGCCGGAGTCGAACCACAAAGGGTTCTACCACGTTCAAAAAAAATATTTACCAAAATTATGTAAGTATCAATATTTACCAAATAAGTAGAAAAACTAAATATATAAATATTTCAATATACATAATATAATATAATATTAAAAACCATTATAATAATATTCGACTGGGGAGGTTGAGTGCGCGCCAAACTGCTAATCCGCTCTGAACATAGAAACGAGTCGCGTCGTAAATACTAGGTATCAAGGAATACGGGACGAAGACAGCGCGGGACTCCCCTCCGCTGCTCTCGACCGCGGGGACATCGCTCTTACTGTGTCCTTACGTCACGGATGTATGCTAACTGAATGTATGCAACAACTTCAGAGCGGACTGGAAGTTTGGCGTAGTGCCATCGCCACACATATTCTTTGATGGAGACCTGATTTGAGGTCAGGCGACATTATAGAATAATATTGGAAGTAATTCGATAATGAATGTTATTATAATTAATTTGTTAATGACATAATTTTGTTATATCTACCTGAATATTTGTTAAAGGCAAAATAAGAGGATATTGGGAATTCTTTAAACTTTTGTTCGTTACTTAGCGAATAAAGTTTATGATTATGATGATTATGACCATCTAGTTACTCCAGAGAGTAACAGTACATCTGTAGCCAACCAGGCTTTACCTGATCTTATCTAGAGTTGATGACAAGTCTCTATGGGTGGCAGTTGTCACTTACAATGGCCTACATATTTGTTAGCTACTACAAAATAATAATATTTTATTTACAGGAGACCAGCACATCATCAATCCATCAGCTATCATCCCTATCATCCACGACATCTGCCCTGGCGGCATCAGCTGCCTCCCACCAAAACACCCAGACCCAGAGCCTGGGCGCGGTACAGCGGGACTTGGAGCAGCTGTACGCCGGAGTGCGGCAGGAGGTGGGGCGCCTCGCTGAGATCGAGGGGCAGTGCTTGAATAAGGAGTATGCTGTGTATTCTCCTTCTGGTGAGTTTTTATCATCAATCTTTTAGTGTGCAACTGCACAGGCATAAGCTTTCTCTTAGAACGGACTAAATTACTGTCCTACTGGACATGGGTCCTCTCGGATTAAATAGGGACCTCATTTCTGTCACAAGGCTGGGGACAAATCTTTTCTCAGAGTAAAACAGGACACCATTATTGTCCCACTCTTGGGCATGGGTCTTCTCTCAGAGAAAGAAGAGTAGTTCACTGCATTGGCCAAATTCGTAGTTAATAGACTGAATTAGAAGGCTTAACACAACCATGAGAACTTTTATGTAGTCATTATTAATTTTGCAAAATTTTTGAATTGGTTGTATCCAACTTCTGACCTGACGCTACTCAAATTTACTCTGTACTTTTTATTATTTAGTAGCCTCGTTCTTGTTTATATAAAATCATTAAATTTTCTACGTGGTAATTCGGATCACTGAGCTAATACTAGTATATATTTTTTATATTTTTTTATTTCAGGTCAAACCCCAGTGCGGTGTTCGTACCGCTACCCGCGGGTGCTGGCCGCCACCTCGCCACACGAGCGGGTCCTGGCTCGCTACCGGGCGCTGAGACAGAACAGTTCTGATGATGTGAGTATTTTAATAAAATGTATGTACACAAAATATGGACACTGGACACGTTTTCAAAATAACTGTTTTAATGTTTTTGTTCAGATTTGTGCTAAATAATATTTTATTAGTGGAGTTTTAGTCAAATAAAATATATTTTTATTGCAAACTACAACTTATAAATATATAAGTCTTTATTTTATATTGAATTATAATTAAAAATCTCAACATAGAAAACTCACCTACAACCTTCTCGTGTCACAATGTTAGTTACCGTACTCCTCCGAAACGGCTTTACTGATTTAACAAATTTTATATGCATATTCAGTAGGTCTGAGAATCGGCTACTATCTATTTTTCATACACCTAAGTGATAAGGGTTGTTCACCCTTAACATTTTTTCATTTATATGGCAACACAATGTTTGCCAGTTCAGCTAGTAATAATAGAAATTTATCACATATCCAGTACTGTTTCTAATCTTAACGAAAATAATCATAAAAATGGTTCTACTAAAAATTTTTGATCGTAATATTAATGTTCTTTAAAATCTCCCCAGGACTGCATAGTAGTGGAGGCGGAAGGAGAGTCCCGAGCTAGTGATACAGACTCCTCAGCATCAGACGACTCCGCTGTGGCCTTCGCAGCTCCATCACCACCCAGCGGTCCTACCACCCTGGACAAGATGCCCATAACCAAGTGTACGTCCGAGACCGATATATATGTAAGACGGGTGAGTTTAAGCATATATTTCTAATCAATTTTCTACAATTGATATTAAAAATCCAACAAAGTTCCTTATAATCAAGTACAAGAAAGGCTAAGCTGTTCGTAGCTGAGTATTTCCTTTTGAACATTATTTAGCTGTTAGAATCAAAAAAAATTGTTAGATGATAGTAATTAGTAGGGTTACCATACTTTATTTGAAATACTCATAAAATGTAAAACCTTAATTGGCTGTTAGTAGATTAAGCATGAAAATTGTACAATACTTTAAGAGCTGTGGATTTTGTTAATAAATAAAATAAAAAAATAAAATAAAATACTGTTCAAATCAGTAATGGGATTGAAGTGACAAGGGAGAATGGAATCCACCTAATGGTTATAATTACTGCCGCCCAGGAACATCTGTAACCTATCACCGATGTTAGTGGAAGGGTGTTGATACTGACTAAGTTTGGCATTAAACCCTTTCTACCAAAAGGAAAACCTAAAAAAAGTGCTAGATATAGATGTAACCTTCCCGGTCGAAGTGCATTTTCAGTTGAGGTCACATTCCGATTCGGTAGTAGTATGAGACCGGTCTGACGCGCAAAGGGTCCCGGGTTCGATCCCCGGCCAGACAGATATCTGAATGATGAATTTAGATTTCTGTTTCTGGGTCTGGGTGTTTGTGTATTTGTCTATGTGTGTGTCCATGGCACCCACGACACTGGGAATCCTAGTGTGGGGCTGTGAGTGTAGAAAGCGTTTATTCATTTATTATTATTTATTTATTATTATGAGAAAAAATATTGTCACTGACAATTTGTAAACACCTCCACAAGCTTATGCAAAATAAATATATTTATATTTAATTTCATGTCAGATCCTTTTATTATTAAAATATGATAATTGTGCCTTCGTAAGCAAACCAAAAAAGATTCTACCATCTTCAAACCACCTTTTACGATTCCAGCGTCAACAGGAGCAGTCTGGCAAGGAGAACGCCAACCGTTCCATGTCGTTCAAGAAGCCGTCAAAACTCCCGGCACCGGCGTCACACAAAAAACCACTCATAGAAAGAAATGACAACTGACCCAAACCAAAATGGGTTATAAGTAATTTTTAATTTTACTAGAATTGTTAGTGTCAATTTTTTTGACTTACGGGGACCTCTAGGCCTATAAGCCTAAGGCCTACATGAAATAACAACTTGATTCAGTTTCGAATAATATATTTCGGAACACAGGATTTTAAATTTACTCAATAACGCCTGTTAGTTATTTTGATAGGCGAAATATGTCAAATTTGGTAGGCAATGATTGGATAGATTGGTTATTACTAATGGCATAAATCTGTTAAACAATTATTAAGACTATATTCATGAAAAAATGTCAGAAAAAAACATTATGTTATGTCAGGCTTAGATACTCGCAGAGTGCACACGAATATGTGTGTAAATAACCTAGTCGTTTGTATTCGGTACTCGCGACGATGCTCGTCCATTCTCCACGAATGTAAATTTTTAGGATGAATCTATGTTGAACTATTTTGCCCGCGGCTTCGCCCGCGTTTAAAAGAAAATAATATGACGTACTTAACATACATAAAACTGAAAATTCGTACATTCGTTAAATTTGTAACTTTGCTTGATCAAATGCGTTAACGATTCAATCCTTAGTAATATTGATTAAAATAATCGAATTGTTGGTCCAAAAGATCGATTCTCCGATTAATCGATCTTAGATCGCCATCCCTAGTTCCCGTGGGATTTCTGGGATAAAAACTATCCTAGGACATAGGATATTCTCGGGTTTCAGACTATCTTTGTACAAAATTTCATTAAAATCGGTTCAGTGGTACAAGCGTGAAGAAGAGACAAACAGACAGACAGACAGAATTACTTTCGGATTTATAATATTAGTAAGGTTTATACAAAATATCAACTTTAGTTCCCAAATAGTAAATTTTGGAGCAACATAACTAATTTTTGACTTTAGTCTGCTAACTATTAAAAATGTATATACACATGTGAACTGTCAGCATTCGTATCCCTCCCTCGTTGCTGTAATATAAGTCTTTATCTATTATATTCTGTTACCCACCAAAAAGCTTTTTATTTATCAGAAATACACATCGACATTTTCCAATTCAAGTTATCTAATTTTTTTTTCAAAATATCCTTTTATTTCTTTATCGTATTTTTTACAAAAATTGATCACACGAAATATTCATAAGTATTGAAGATTGGTATGTTTCACCCACAGATTAGTAAAGATTACTCACTCCTCTCCGTGCTAAAATGTCCCTAAAATATTTGAAATAATTATTTATTTATTATGTAAATTACGCAGTATTAGTTATTTATTCGTAATTTTTCTCTAAAAATGTTTTTATTTGTCAAGAATTAAAAAAAAAGAAATTACTAATAAGCCGTTTGTGGTTTCATTCAATTTCAAGGCGGCGAAGTATCTTTACTAATCTATGGTTTCACCAAATAACATTTTGTACACCATTATAGTTCTCCGTTTGTAGCACTTTTAGTTCGGACGGTTTAAAACACAAATCATTTTTTTATAAGTTGCAAAAAAATAATTATAATTTATTTCCAAAACGCACACTACTTCGAAATAGAAGCACCTAAATATAGTTTTTAAAAGTATTATAAGAAAAATAGATATAATTAATTGGATAAAAAGATGCATGTTTTAAATTAACTTTATAAGGCGGTTTATACATTTGTTTACATTGTATAGTAAATAGTAGTTTTACAATACCGTGTGCAAACCGCCTATATTATAATTATTATTATTCGTATTATTGGTCTAACAGTAAGGCATGTATGGTATGAGTCAACTAATTTCTTTGTTTTAATATATAATATCGTAATTCTGGTGACGTATGCTGTGAAAACTAAAAAAACCGCCCGGGGAAGTTTAATTCGCTGCCCTTATGAGAAATTAGTCGGCGAAAATAAAGGTATAAAAACTTAATAATCTCTGAAACGTGGAAAGGGCCACATCTTGCAATTTGTCGGCGAAAAAGGGTCGTTCTAAACAAATTTTGCCGACCCTGAAGACTGCCCGTCGGTGCACAAAGCGCTTTTTAAAACTCCCTATATAAAATACGTATATACGAAACATTTGACTTTCCGCCCAGGCACGCTACGTCTCCTACATTGCTACATTGGACAACTAAGCAATTTTAACAACGTAGAGTCCGCGCCAAACTGCTAGTCTGCTCCGATTAAAGAAACGAGTCACGTCGCCATAGTAAATTGTAGATATTACCGGGACGAAGACAGCGTACCGGCACCCCCCTGCTCTCGTCCACGGGCACATAGCGTAGTTAGTGTGCACTTATTGTTTCTATGGAATATATGTTTGTATAGTCTGATTCATAATTATAGTCTGATTCATAATTAGGTGTCCAAAATGTAAACAAAGGTGTTGACCTATCAATAAAATACGTTAGAAATGGTAGTTTCTTATTTTTGTCGATATTAAAGTAATACAACAATAATAAAATAATAGTCTAAATAAATTAAGATTAATTCACATTTTCTAATATTTACATCACCTCAATTTCGTCCCATACAGTAATAATAATAAAAACAAAGTTTATGGTAGAAAATTAAAATGTGGTAATGGTAACACAATCGGAATCCAAGACATTTCTTGTGCTGTCATTTTTAAGTTTCGTAACTGATATTATTCATTTTCGTGATTGTGATCGAATTCGAATGTTTTCTCGTTTACATAACGCGTTTGTTAAATTATGTATATTTGTTAAATTTTCGTTTTTTGTTGAGTTTGTTAAAGTTTTTGTTTCGTGTTAATTTTGACAGTGACATTTCTTTGTTTACATTTTGGACACCTAATTATGAATCAGACTATAGGTGTCCAAAATGTAAACAAACAAATGTCACTGTCAAAATTAACAAGAAACAAAAACTTTAACAAACTCAACGAAAAACGAAAACTTTACAATTATTCACAATTTAACAAACGCGCTATGAGAACGATAATACATTCGAGTTCGATTACAATCACGAAAATGAATAACATCAGCTACGAAACTTAAAAATGACGGCACAAGAAATGTTCTGGTTCCGATTGTGTTACCATTATCACATTTTAATTTTCTACCATAAACCTTGTTTTTATTATTATTACTGTGTGGAACGAAATTGAGGTATGTAATATAAATATTAGAAAATGTGAATTGATTTTAATTTTTTTAGATTATTATTTTATTATTGTTGTATTAATTTAATATTGTCAAAAATAAGAAACTACCTCTTGAATTTTCTTGATAGGTCAACACCTTTGTTTACATTATGAACACCTAATTATGAATCAGACTATAGTTGTGTTCAACCGTATTCATTCTCTGACTACATCTGCGCGCAACAACTTCAGAGCGACTAGAAGTTTGGCGTGGACTTCACAAACAAACACTATGTTAATTATTACTCTTTAAACTATATCTTCAGAATGTAATGTGTTTTATCATGGCCTTACATTAATTTTATAATATATAAACATTTTTTTGTAAAATAAGACTTCTATTTTTCAATACCGTATGTAATCTTTTGATATATTTTGTATGCTATTAGTATAATTAGATTGTATGCACTGTGTTGTGTGCGCGAATATTTAATACAATTAATAATATCAATAATTGTAATAAACATATCTAAGAAAATTTTGTTGTTTTATTTATACTTTTTACGTATTTCACGTCTGACTTTTTTGGGCTATACTTAATTGTATTAGAGATTGACAGAACAATAAATCATTGTATGAAACAAATTATGTGGTTATTTCTGTCTTGTGGTTTCTAATTTTAATAAAAAAAATTAAAAGAATGCATGTACCTATCATACACAAGAAGTTTTTAACGTAAAAATATATTATTCAAAACTTGCAAAATTTGCCAGCATTCTTTTTAATGAACAACCGCTCCTATTTTTCTCTAACGCTCCAAAACGCCCTTTCTGAATTTAAGTAGAGCCCACAAAACTAAAAATTCTCTTTTTAAAATTAATATTTAATATTGAACTAATCCTTGAAATCGCTTTACCGAATTTGAGTACCTTATGACGTAAAGGTAGAGATTGTGTTTGGAGGTATTTAAAAACGCAGGCAATGTCGGGACCGGAAGTCGTGAAATAGTTATAATTTAAACTGCCAATTGGACCCAGTGAGTTATGACTCACATATGTTAAGTATGTTTTCACTTCGCTGACTAAGACGGATTCTTATAATGAAATGTTCGGCGTGAACAAGAACTTTACTTTCTTTATATTACACAACTAACTGGGGAAGACCTCTCTGAGAACATATCCTAATTTTTATAATATAAGAGTAGCAGACGAGCATGCAGTTCGCCTGATAGTAAGTGGCTAGTGCCGTCCATGGACATCTGTAATGCACCCCAGATGGGATTAGATATTCCTACCTGAGGTCGACCACAGATGGGCCGCTACCCTTGAGGACTAAGCTGGAACGCCTCGGAAATTTATGCCTCCCTTACCACACCCTTCAAACCAGAACACAGCAGCGCTTAACACTTGTTATGAGGCAGAAACAGGTGTGGCGGTGGTGCTGCTGGAGTCGAACCACAAAAGGTTCTACCACCTTCAAAATCTATAAATAGTCTCCAAGTTCCGTGAATAATTAATGATCTACTTCGAATACAATATTTTCGACTTTGACTTTGAATATCTTTGGGCAGTAACCACTTCCCATCAAGTGAACTGCATACTCGTTTTCCATTTCAATGCAAAAACGAAAAATGCTACCTTTAATAGCAATATACAGATGGAAGAAATCGATATCTACGATTTTACATGAACCGAAATCTAAATATATATATATAACTCAAAGGTGACTGACTGACATAGTGATCTATCATCACAGCTCAAACCACTGGACGGGTCGGGCTGGAATTTGGCATGCAGGTAGGTGTTATGACGTAGGCATTCGTTAAGAAAGGATTTTGATCAATTCTACCCTCAAGGGGATAAAAATATCACTTCGTAATGCGAGCGAAGCCGCGGGCAAAAGCTCGTTTTAAAATATAAGTACAACATTGTAAAAACTGGTCAGTGCTCAATACCTATACGAAAACTGGTTGGATATTTTTAAAAAGAACAATACTAAGCGGAGGTCGAAAGCAATATTTGTTTCATGAATATGTAAACAGAGTAACTGTAAACCAATCGAAGCCCTTCCTCGCCAAAAATCCGTCCACATCCATGATGCACCACTCCAAGCGATTTACGAAACATGAGTGATCTGCCGCTAATAGTTTTAAAGCGAGTAACTGATTTAAGTGAATATCAGTGCTAGCCTAGTGGTTAAGAAACTCAGCCTGTCGATCGAGGGATCCGAGGTTCAAGTCCCAGGCACGCACCTCTGATTTTTCGTTATGTGCGTTTTAGAAATTAATTTTATCACTTGCTAAACGGTGAAGGAAAACATCGTGAGGAAACCTGCATTCTTGTAAGATTTATAAAAAAAATCTCCAAGGTATGTGAAATCTACCAATACGCACTTGGCCAGCGCGGTAGACTATGGCCTAATCCTTCTCATTCTGAGAGGAGACCCGTGCCCAGCAGTGGGACAATAATGGGTTGATGATGATGAGCTGATTTAAGTAATAATGAGAAGGTAGAACCCTCAGTGTTTCGACTCCGGCGGCATCTCCGCTAGACCTATATCTGATGATCTGAGAACAATGAAGTGCTGATATGTTCTGGTTTGAAGGGTGTGGTATGGGAGACATACTTTTCCAAGGCGTCCAGCTTAGTCCTCAGTGGTGCATCTGTAGCCGACCTCACGTGGAAATTAAAACTTATCTGGAGTTGATTACAGATGTCCATAGACCACTTACCATCAGATGGACTGCATGCTCGTCTGCTACTAGTATTAATTATTAAAATAAAAATGTCATCTGTCTATTATTAACAATTAATAATAATATGATTTGATATTATGATCAGAACACAGCGCATAATGCGATTAACTAAAGAAGTATGCAGCTGCCTATATCGAACCACTCATAGTTCTACTTACCTTCTTATTATTACTTAAATCAGTTACTCGCTTAATACCAGATAACATCGCTATGCATCTGTCGTTGACAAGTCCTTAAATAACGTAATCCCAAAACTGGATGCGCTCGATTTTGTTTTTGATATCTGGACACGCGGCCAGACCTCCCGAGAGTCATTTATAATCGAAGTGCGTGTGCCCGGCCACGAGACAAAGAATAAAACTTAAAGGTATTTTTAGAATGGAACGGTAAAACTTCAAAAGTAATTTAAATTCTATTAAAAGTAAGCTAGGTAGGATTTTTAACACAAAGGCTTTGATAAGTAGGTAGGTACCTATATAGTCCATTGAAATGTTACAATTTAAGGACCGATTGCGTCCTCTAACAAATGCATTATTGCATTTGTTAGAGGACGCAATTTTATTTTTGGGACATGTGTGGGGGTCATTAGAAGCTTAACTTAAGCTTAGCTTAAGAATGTAGGGCAAAAAGTTATATAAACATATTTATAGGTAAAACAATGTACTACAAATTATGACTTTACATTTTTTTTTTTGTAAGACGCATAGTTTCCGAGATATCGCAAAAAAGGTGTTTTCCAAGATGGCGGCCGGGCGACAAGGGTGGCGACCCCACAAACTTAAAATAAAATTGTGTCCTCTAATAAATGCAAAGCTCATGTAACATTTCACTAATAATAGACTGATACTTCACCACTTCGAAATTAAATGAATCCACAAAAGGTTGGTTGGTATCGTTGGTTTATATCACTTATTTTTTGAATCCTTGACAAATAAAAAACAATCTTAGAGAAAATAAACATAATAAATTTGGGAGCCCGGTAGTGTTCGCATAAATAAGTATTTCAAACATTTTAGGGACATTTTAGAACGACGATGTGGCAAAACTTTATTTACGCACAAATTTCAATTCCCAAAACTGGCTACACTTTCTTGTTAGGAGTAATCAATCTTTGTATTTTACTCATCAAAGGACAAAGGTATATATTAAAAAATAAATAACAGCAAGTATTTATCACACTATTCGTAGATGTGCGATTTTCCGACTGAAATATTTGGGATAAACTTTCGAAAAGCGCGTACCGCCGATCGACCTAAAATTTGGTAGACTAACATATTTTGACCTTATGATCACGAATATCATAACGAAAATTGGCGCAAACGCCATTATTTGTTCTGAATACACCCAATATTTGTTCTGAAAACCTATCATGGAAGCATCGCTATTCATGAAGACTAAGTCTGAACAACTCGCATAATTCCTCTGCTCTACTACCCCCTTCAAACTAGAACTCTAGATACTACATACTACAATGCTAAAATGTGTAACTATTTCCATTATTACTAAATTAATGTAACAAAATTGCGTGCAGTTTTATGATAAACGAGCTTTTGCCCGCGGCTTCGCTCGCGTTACGAAGTTATATTTTCATCCCCTATTTTATCCCCTTGGGGGTAGAATTGATCAAAATCCTTTCTTAGCGGATGCCTACGTCATAACATCTACCTGCATGCCAAATTTCGGCCCGATCCGTCCAGTGGTTTGGGCTGTGCGTTGATAGATCACTATGTCAGTCAGTCACCTTTGAGTTATATATATTTAGATGTTTACTACTACTTATGAAAACAAAAAGAAATGTCGAACGACGTAAAATAATCACCTTTTCTCTGACAACATCCTTCCTATTGAAACCTCTGAACATCGTGTAATCTCTGGAGCGGCGAGCTCAGGTCAGCCTGCCTGGCACCGTTACCACGGCGGGGTGCCTTCCATGTTGCTTTGTGATGACCGCTGAAAGCCAGTCTAATGCACTCCATAAATAAGTAAAGGATTTCATTCAAGCAAATTATAAGTACCTACAATATAAATATTAGAAAATGCTCCTGCTGTTATTTTAGTTTACTTACTTGGCTTTACTTAGCTCGTGAAATTTGGCAATTCACGTGCAAGCAAAACATCTTTAGGAAACGTATATGCCTGAGAGCTCCCTTAATTGTACAATAAAAAGTCTCAAGTCAACTTACCCGTATTTATCCAAGATCGTAGAATATGACAAACCTTGCCCATTCATAGTAGGGACGCTACATAAACTTCAAGTAAGTACTTCAAGTAAGTAAGGCTGTGGGCAGTAATTCATTCGAATAATTAAAAGGTCTACCACCTTCTCTTGTAACTTCAATATCAACTTTTTGTAAATCTACTCCGGTGGCATGGTTGCCACACTTATTTCTGCATTATGCACACAGCACAATGTAAGGCTGCTGTGTTTTGATTTGACGTGTGTATTAATGAGGGAGACACGTAAGGCATTCCAGCTTAACCCTCAGGGGTAGCACCGTACCTACCTGTGGCTGACGCGGACTAATCTAGGACTATTTAGAGTTGATTATAAAAGTCTATGAACTGCAATTTCCACTTTTCGTTGTGCGATCTTCATTATTTATTCTTATAATATTAAAAAGTTTGAAGATAATAAAAATTACGAATTATTCTTAACAGAGTTTAAACATGATACACAAACACCGTTACCTCCAATTCGCTAACTCGTAGGCATATAGACATTACGGTTAACGACAGTCCAACTGCTGCCACCGCCCGGACCTGTTTACACCAAACTTGATCATCTTGTGTTAGATTACATTCGATACGCTGATAAAATCATGTTACGGAGTTGGGACATCATTTTATTGGTCTGTGTTTGCATGTGGTATTTAGTAAGTTGTTATTCACGCAGAAACGACATATAAATTAACTGTTAAAAGATTTTAAACTAAAACTAAACCTTATTTTCAGGGAATTTAGTCTACGTGGGTTACTTCATAGAGTGCATTGTCTTTGCGCGTAACTCCCATCAAAATCGGTTTAGTTCACATAACAGTAGTACAGATAGTCAAAAATCAAGATTGTATTGTGTGTATTGTGGTCTGTTAGCTTTGATTTTAAGGTAAATTGGGTACAAAACAATAACATATCTGTGGTAAAAACAATGAATATTTTCTGAATAAATGTAGTTTACGAAGATATTCCATAAATTTTATCTTATAAATCTATCTTCGGCTAAATTCGCCAAAATCGGCTCAATTTACACATTGAAATGTTACAAAACCTCCAACAAAGGTATTTTAAAACTAAAAGCAATCAGTTTTATAAATAAGTCATTCACATTTCCCAGATTCATTTCACAGTCATCTATTGGGTACTCCTTTACATTCCTGTACATAGTCTAGCGTGCCATACCTCTATATATATATTTACACAACCAGCCTCTAAGCAACTTGTTCAAAGGTTAGAACCTGAGTAAGGCACTAGGGCAGATTGTGACACGAATGGTTTCATTCACCGGAGGAAGGCGTAATGAACTGTTGTTTAGGACCCATCGCGCGCTGTTTGCCGTTAAACGGCCAACGGACATAGAAAAGCTTGCCACTACATGTGGTGTTTTGTGCCTACTACTGAGGAATTTGGGTGAGGAATATCTGATTAATAAGACGAATTGATTTTAAATAGAAATTTATAGTTCCTAAGAATTTAACAAAGCATATAAATTAAGCCACAATTCTTAGTTAAGTTGGAGATATAGAGGGTACTTTTTTGAGTTCAAAAAGTTAGTTAATCTTAAAGATCTTCTAATGAATTCAGTACAACAAAATAATACTTCATAACGCCTAATTTAATTTAGGGTACTATATTAGTTGCCCCGATATAAAAGCGAAATGATATGAACTTATGTAATTTTTAAGGAACTGGAGTTCTAGAAAAGCCAGTATTTTACACTTAATTTATTTTTGGTACCTGAATGATAAATTCAAAAGAAACCAAGCCTCTTTTGGCATACTCTGAATTATTAGATTGTGAGTCACTAAACTCTTTCATGAAGGCATCAACACCACAAACGGCACCTCTGCACCCAACCTACTCAACAAATCTGCGCTCACGCACCGCACCTTTCTTCTTTCACCAGTTAGTGAGCTCCCACGCGACCTGGCGAGCGGACGGCGCGCCATGCGCAGAGCCTTACAGTGCGAGTGCTGACCAGTGCGCCATGACAGTGACCCTCGCCCTCATCCTCCTCCTGGCTTCGGCCCGCGGACAAGAGGACTCTTTCGCCAGCTCCTTCCTATCAGGTCAGACTTAGATGTAAAAAGGTTGAAACAACCTTCGGAATTCGAAACCGCTACCTAGATATAGGTTGACGCGTATGACCACAAATTAGCACGTTTTGTAAACATCTCATTCAAAAGATAGATAGAATATCGCTATCTCTAGTTTAAAACTAATTTTGGTAGAGTATCACTATCCATCGTTAGCTCTACCAATCTATATCCGGTTTCAATAAGCAACATTCGTCCTGAAACGTTGCATCCTGTTGTATTTTAGGAAAATCTTTAGGTAAAATACCTTCTAATTTTGTTTAGAGTTTCACAATTATCGAGATTAATTCGAATACATCTGATTGGACTTACAAATGCAAGAATACCATCTAGAATATGTTTGGTTGCGTGCATCCGTTCGCTATATTTTCTTTTCTAATTTATAATTTTCTTTTCTCTAAATCCGAGTATATAGATATGTACTATCTATATCTACTCTTGTTTCAAATAGATAAAAAACTTAACTTGGTTGTTCTATAAATATACAAATGAATTATTGATTAGTCTACAAGTGATAACTATTGGAAAAAGAAATACAGATGGTTAGAATTGAAAATTATGTGAAATGCGCTTTATTTACCAAAACCTCCAATTAGCTATTTACCATAATTATTATCTATAGAAATACATAATAATATGTAAAACAAGATACATTACTACAATAAAAAGTAAGTTCTGAAATTAAAAGGAGTATCTATAAACTAATCTAATTAAACCTGTCCTCTTTGGCTTCAACTTCAACTTCAAGAAATTTTAACCATTACATCCGCTTATCCGCCTAAAAGTAAACTCCAAAACTTAAAAGTAATTAGTTAATTAGTCCGTAAATAATTAAATAAACTACATCAAGTTAAGCGTTATGTAGGTCCAGACGAGATGATATCTGATCTGTGGTTTACCAGACCGTTTGTATTTTTACTTTCTAAACACTAGCACAATATGTGTAATAATCTGCACGGTGTTTAGAAAGCATAGATACTTGTTTCAGCTTCAAGACTTGACAAGACTGCTCTTAAACTTGCTTTTAACTATGACTATAAAAATAAAAACGTTAACAAAAAATATAATACGCAAGTCTGAAAAAATATTTCTTAATTCTCAATATTATTTTATAAATGTTAAAATAAATGTTATTAACAGAAAACAGTTCTTTTTAATAATGATGCAAAACTGATAGCGTTTAATTTAGTATTTTAGTTAATAGTGCTTAAGTAGGGAGACCCTCAGTGGTATTCAGAACTTTCAGATTTAAATAACTGCCAAATTCATTATAATATGTAGTAAGTTGCTTGGATCTAATTTATTTCTTTGTACATTTTGTTTATTAACGCAAATTTATATACTACTTAGCAAGACTACTACTAGACTATTACTAGATTACTAATGTAAAATACACAACAAAATGAATAATTGACTATCCAAAGCTTCATTGAGTCAAAGACAACTTATTGATATAAATTAAATCACAATATCTATTGAAACGCCAGAATATTACCTATATTATCTAAACTATTGGATTTTTTTTGTGTATCCAAGATCATTATTTAAGTATCATTTCGTCACCTATAAAATGTATGTATGTTTTAAAAATTCGTAATTATTGATTTCGTCTAATTTATTTCGTGGACTATGAAAAAGTGAAGTTTAAAAAGTGAGAGTAGCAAATTAAAATATCATATAATAGTTCTGAATGATTGTGCATCTGAAATACCTGTTTATTTTTATTTTTTTCACTTTTGGACATAATATTTACTTTTATGGATTCTATAGTTCTTGCCATAAAAATAAACTTAGGGAGAGGTTTCCATTATCATTTCACGACCAAATTATTGATGTACAATATCTTAGTAATTTTATTAATTTAATTAAGGCAATTGTAAATAGTTTATAATTCTATGAATTTGATGATACATTTAATTCGTGGTCACGTCATGAGTGATACAGTTTAGTTACTAGTAAATAGAATTACATAAAACATATTTTTATTACGTAATTACACATCAATTGCTAACATTATTTGTGTGTTATTTAGTAATATTTAATAATCGTTTTCGTTGTAAATGGCCTTATCTAAACACACCTACCAAATAACAACCTTATTTAGCATGACGGCCGAAGAAGATGATGGCAATCCCCTGTGTTTGGAGTCTGACGGCGCCACCATTAAACCATTTTCTACTTAAAACAACAGTGTCAAACGTTGCTCTGGTCTGCTTTGAAGAGTGAAGAGTGAGAGAGTGAAGTGAAGAGATAAACTTAAACGACACACATACATTAGTAAAGATTACTCACTCCTAACAAGAAAATGTACCCAGTTTTGAGAATTGAAATAGTTGCGTAAAAAAGTTTTGCCACGTCTCCGTGCTAAAATGTCCCTAAAATATTTGAAATTATTATTATAAATTGTTTATTTATCATGTAAATTACGCAGTATTAGTTATTTATTCGTAAATTTTCTCTAAAAATGTTTTTATTTGTCAAGAATTCAAAAAAAGAACTAACTATAATAAGCCATTTGCGGCTTCATTCAATTTCAAGGCGGCGAAGTATCTTTACTAATCTATGACGACACATTACAACTTAGTTCTCGAATAACAACGCATCTATGACGAACCTCAAATAAGATTTCAATCCTATCTGTAGTTTATTACAGTTGAGCTACGATTAAAGTTTACCATCGAATGGACTGTAATACTATAATACATACTCATTTTGTTATTTCAATTAAAATGACGATTCTTACCCATTTTTTGGACAAAATGAGCTAACGAAGACAATTTAAATTTCTACACACCTATTCTTTTATAATTTATAAATATCCTAGACCTCCTAAATAAATACTTGACATAGTTACCATTATTCCAGTAACCTAGATCTTGCTTATAAACGTAAGAATGAACCGTGGATCTAATCAGACAATCGAGCCATAGGAAGTTAGTATATGGGGCGGGGTAACGGTGCGCGCGCCGTTAAATATGCGCCTGCGCAGCCAACGATACGGTTTATGTGATAATCGATGCCAGATTGACGTTGCACTGTGATTTATGTTACGTTTGTGATTTATCTATACTCTGCCTACCTTTATGATCTACCTTTAAACGTGTATATAAACCAGAATGCTTAAAGATTTAAATTGACAGAAGAAAATTCGTATATAAAATCAAATGATGAGTAGTTTTAACTCTATAAGAAAATTAAATGTGAATAATTATGTTATAAAAAAACATAAGACTTTGTGTTTTCTACTAACATTACAGAATTCATAGTCATACTTCATTAAACAGTTGATCTAGAGTAGAATATTTTTAGGTTAGGTTAGGAATATTGTTCGGTTAAAATTGGGCGTTCTCACTTTTGAAAGTGGTAGAACCATTCGATTCCGGCGGCACCACCGCCACACGTATTTCTACTTTATAACAGCAGCATAGCACTGCTTTGTTCTGGTTTGGAGGGTGTGGTAAATACACATACTTCGCCGAGGCATTTCAACTTAGTTCTTAGATGTAGTAACACATCTATAGCTGACTTGCGGTAAGACTACTCGTACCTGCGGTTAATTAAAGATGTCATACTACTGTTATCGTCGTTAATAAGAAGCTTGGATATTAACGATATCACATTTTTATAACGTTACATTAAAGTAATATATGACTCATTGGATACTACAGTTTAAAAACAGATGCGGGTAGGTGAAGTGGGGACGACACCTTGGCGGCGCTCGAATTAACAGAGAGCGACATTCTGGTCGGAGACTTCAGCAAGAACAGTCGAATAACGGACATACTTGTGTAGTTATAATACTTCTAATCACTAGTGTGAACTTACTTACGTATAGTTATTATATCGTTACTCTGTACCTTTTATGTGACAATATTATTACACGACTTCAAGACCTTCAAGATGACTATCATTAATACTACGACAACAGCGGCAGTAGCCACTTACCATCAGGTGGATTTATCCTCTGCTACTTCTATATATTATAAAAAACAAACTTAAATAACACTATACATATTTCATGTTGATTAATTAAGTGCATACTAGTATGATGATACGGTAATTTCTCATAATCGAAACATCCAAGTAAAATACAATTCGATTAAAATTTTAAACACACTATCACTTATTTTAGTACTCCTGGAATATATTTCCGTATTAACTTATTGTTACATTCAACATATCCATAACTTTCTAAAATGACGTTTTAAATTACATAAAAAAATACTCGAATTTTCAGATATTAGGGTAGAGTACGCGTTGATGTCTTTTGTATAGTGAGTTTGTCCACAAGACGTCGACTGCGTTATGTGCTGTAAAAAGTTAAAACGATAATACAAGTAGTATTTATTTTCTATCTAAATCTACTGAAATCTACTGATAAGAGAAGAAGTGTAGCTTGTGTCACTCCTATAATTTAAAATGTTTGGGCTGAAGGACTTGAATGAAACATAAATACAACAAATCTATATTTTGTCGGTTGTATTCAAACCGATTTCGATGGACCTTATATTTGACATTAAAGGACTTTAATGCCTGTCGCATTGACTAATTTCAGCTCCAAAAATATCTATTCTTGCTACGTGAAATTTAGAAACACGTGCGTGAGTAATCTAGTAGAAGAGATCTACTTCCAACATATTAGAAAAAAATTATAATAACTAAATACTAGATACTTTAAAATATAGAATTTGTCAACCCCACAATTTAGACGAATCCAACAATACCTTGTATGTTAAAAAGTTAAAATGCATTCAGTCATTTGGGCTGCAGATCCTACCAAAGAAAAAGACAAACCAATAAATACCAACATACGCTCCAAAACCTTACCCTACGGGTAAAAAACAAACACTTCGCCTCAACAAATAGTACCAAACATCGTTTAAGATTACCGAATGTCTATCACTGCGCGTAATCTCAGCGCCGGTGCAGCGGGGATGCGGGGGTGGGGGGTGGGGTTGGGGTGCTGGCGGGGCGGGGGAGGGCCAGAGAAAGTCCTGCAGACCGGCCGACGCCGCGTGGTCCCATTGAAGCGTTGTGTTCACGTTTCGAGCCATTCGCCGCTTTTTATAACTACTTTATCGATGTTTATTATTTATGTGTGATACGTTGAAATGGCTCTGATGCTTCTTCGCCAATGACCTTCTCCAACGAAACATCTTCCAAACGGTGGTGGCTGATTGAAGATTAAAAGGAGGAGATGGATTATTGGAATCCATTTTGAATAAGTGGCATATTAATTTAAATTGGTTATTTATTTATCATTTTCTCTTAATTAATTTTTTTTTAGGGCGAGGCCTTGGAAATCTTTTACATACTGTATTGAGAATTAAAAAGGGATTTTTGTAAATTTATTTTTAATAATGTAAAATAGATACTATTCCGTTGTGAAAAAGTTGTTTCTATGTCAAATATTGCCCTCAGTGCAAGTGCAGTCAAATAAAAAGAAATCTTATATAATAAGTGTATGTCACTTATATAAGTGTTGTACACTTGTTGTATGTCACTTATATAAGTTTTCATTAATGACTACTTAAATAACTTTATTAAAAGGGCTCAAAGTCACTTCGTAGACTGGAGTGTGTCGAAGTTTTTTGCGTTGGTGAAACCAATTTGTACGAATGTACATGAACTGAAAGTGAATTAATTGTAACAATTTTTAACGCATCCATCCAGTCTTCTATTATAAATCCTTTAGCGTTCCAATTCTGGCCCTGGGTATCTCAAATGAGAAGGTTTTGGTCGCCTGCGAATTGGTAAGCTTCACACACCTTTGAAATTTTTTTTATGTAGACGTCGCATATAGGTTTTCAATGATGAGTGGTTTCACCGCTTTGAAACCATTTAATAAGCAACTTATTTAGAAAAACAAAACTATTTGTCTTAAATTTAAAACTAATACCCACAGAATAAAAGTCCGAAGTACTCATCGAAGTAAATAAGTCTTGTGCAAAATTTAAGCTGTACAGTTCTGACCTGTTTTAGTCTGTACTTAGTCTGTCAGTCAGTAAAAGATTTATTGAATTTGTACGTTTGGGAAAACAGTTCAGTGTATGTTTAGCTGAGGACACATGATTCACGCGCTATTATACTCGTATAATTAATTTGTTTTAGATTTAAAACAACGCCATCTACTCTAAAATAATTACATACAGCAGCACAAGTGCCCATTTTAAAGTAGACAAACAAAGTTAGTTTAGTCAGCCGCAGCCTGCGTAGGACCCGCTCTACTCGTTTCCAGTTAAGTGAGTTTGCGCAGTTACTTTCATTGACGGGGACTTATCTTAAACTAGCTTCCCACGATTTCGTACTTATAGATATCAGTTAATATCGACTTAATTTAGCCTGTTTATCTATAACTTAACCCGTTGAGTTTATTGTAATGGTAAAAAACTTACTGTAAAATCAATTTAAGTAGTTAACTTGTTCAGTTTTTATGATTATTTAGTTAGGTTGTTGAATTAATTTAATAGGGAATTTAGTTGAAATTGTAAAGTTAATTAAGTTGTCAGTAAATATAGATATATTGTAATTTTATATACTAAAATAGTGACCTAACTTGAAATGTAAATTACTGTTAATAGTTTCTTGAATATTTAAGACAAATAAAAATATATTTAAATATGTAACTCTGTCTACATTCATAGTTTCTAAGTAGGATTTTCTGTCGTGGGTGTCAATAATACATACACACACAGAAGAGAACAGAAACACCCAGAATCATACATATAATAATATATCTCTATTCATGATGTCTAACTTCTTGATCACGAGGTACACAATTAGTTTGATGATACTACATTTTTTTATAAAGTATAAAATGTTTGATATAACCACAATAATACTAGGGTTGCCAATTTGTTTCCGTAAACATTTAATTTACTCGTATTTTTACACGATGGCAGAAATAAATGTTTTACTTACGTCAGTACTATAACAAATATAGAGATTTTTTCTTAAACATGAAGTACATGTTCCCTCTAACACATACATAGACGATAACATAAATATTCAACCCTCTGAGTATCAGGTGACTATTCTTCTACTCACTTCATTAAAAATGTTTTACATATAAAACAAAGTGTTATCATATACAGAGTTTTATTGCTGACAAATATTTTTAATGACTGACAGAAAAATATTATAAATGTATATTTTTTTGTCTCAAAAAGTGTTGTTGTGGCAACCCTATGTATCAGCATACGACATCTAGCGGTCGTTGACCCGCGAGAAAGCCCGTCGCAAATACCGAGCGATAACAACCGCTAATTGTGACCACTGCTCTACCAATACGCATAGATTAGTAAAGATTACTCACTCCTAACTAGAAAATGTGCCCAGTTTTGACAATTGAAATACTTGCGTAAAAAAGTTTTGCCACGTCTCCGTCCTAAAATATCCCTAAAATATTTTAAATAATTATTTATTTATTATGTAAATTCATGTAAATTACGCAGTATTCGTTATTTATTCGTAAATTTTCTCTAAAAATGTTTTTATTTGTCAAGAATTCAAAAAAAGAACTTACAATAATAAGCCGTTTGTGGCTTCATTCAATTTCAAGGCGGCGAAGTATCTTTACTAATCTATGCCAATACGATACAACATTTGCAATATGGAACTATGAAAAGATAATTAGATAATTAGAAAAAAATATTTATAAGATAATTAGGGAAAGACTAAACAGCCCAGTACCTTTATCTGTTTCGTTTATTACTTTAACATTTTTGGCGTTACCAAAAACATTTGAAATTGTGCCCATTCTTAATGATTCATCATTGTAATTAATAATTCTTTTAAATTGATTAATATTTTCCTAACTAAGTTTGTAATATGATTACAATCAACCAAATGAAACAAGTCTTAAATAATCAAGTTAACCTTCATTACTTTTGTGATTTTTATCATCCTTGACGTTGACGATGATTCAATAAAGAATTGGGACATATTTTTTTTTTGAATTGGTGTCTATTTATTTTATTACTAGGTCAGCAAAATAATTGTCCTGTCTTTAGGTTTTATTGGATTTATTATACCAATTAGCATTTTATAACAATTTATTTCGACTTTCGATATTTTAGCCTACAGGATGATTAATAGAGACTGCTATAAAGTCTTAAATAAATAATTAAAAATTAATTCAAACGGAATATGTCGCAGATGTTCTTTATAATTTATTGCTAAATGATTCGCGAATCAATCTTCATCATCAACATTTACATTATCTCATTTAATATAAAATTTATGATCGTTTGTCCATTAATATTTCTTACGTTTTTGTCGTAAAACTTTAAAAGTATGTTAAGTTATAATGATCCACGACCATAATCATTTTTGAAAATCTGAGGATTTTTTAATGATAGCATTAGATAGATATTTTTCGATTTTCAATAGCTACCAAACAAATAGAAGAGAACAGAAAAAAAAACAAAATAGATTATTATAAAAGTGCAGTCCATTATTATTATGACAACAAAAAAATCGACTAAAATAATTAACTGACAAGTACTATTAGTATGGATCTAAGTACCTAATGAAACTAAATATATTAAAAAATAAATTACCTATATAAACACCTTATTTCATGCAGTTACAAATATCTTGTTATTAGTTTCAATTGAGTTTCATACAACTTTTTATTTTACATTTTCATATGAGTTATTTAATTTATTTACATTTTATTCAGACAGTCCATATTTTCTTAGCATCTAAATTAAACTTAAAACCTATCTTAGTAATATTTTACACTGTACGATAATTTTGATAGCGTATAATTGCGTGAAAGAGAAAGATCGTAAATAAATACAGACTCTCACTCGGAAGCTGTATACTTGCAACATCCAATAAACTATTGATTGTTGTAATATTAGTCAGAAAAGTTACATAAACTATAATGCACTTTGGTAAACTTTTGCTTGAAATATAACCGCGGGCTTAGCGCAAGCTCCTAAAATCTAACATTATTATTTTACTCGATGAAATTTAGCTACAAGGGCTTGCAAACCTACACAAATTAAGCCAAATGCTCTATCCACACGTTTAAATTTTTGACTATTTGTTGTTGTTAATTTTGTATCGGTGTCAGAATTTTTGGATGTCATTTTAGTGTTTTTTTATTCATATTATGATTTTTGCTTTTGACCACAATTTTGTATCAATTACCACACACACACATACATCATTTATTTTATTTTAAGTAATAGTTTTCGGTTTATTTACCTTCTTAAAATTTCGTATAATATGTTCGTGGTACTTACAATACCAAGAAACTCTTTCCCAATAATATTGTAGAAGTATTAAAAGGTATAGTGCTTAGTATTTTTTTCTATAATCTAAATACGATTGTTGTCATAATTTTCTCATACTGTTTCACTTATTAGTAATTTGTCAATTACCTACGTTAAAATTACATAAGTATGCTGTTTTAATTATCGCTACAATTAACTAACAATTAAGTCGCAATGAAGCAACTTCAATGAAATTATACAGTTATTTGAGAAATTCATTGTTTTATATGTGACTATTTAATTGAAATAACAAATGAACAATGAACATGCAGTTATCAACACCTGATAAGAAGATTCCTTCGTAAGGTTGGCAATCATCAGAGGTAGCTTACCTCTGATGATTAACCTCGGAAGTATGTTTCCCTATAAAATTTACTACTAGGTTCCCTTTTTTATAATAATATAGTATCAGACGAGCATGCAGTCCACCTGATGGTAAGTGGCTACTGCCGCCCATGGACATCTGTAATCAACCTCAGATAGATCAGATAGTTCTACCCGAGGTCGATCAATGCGCCTAAAATTAAATCTCGTGTAGTCCGCGCCAAACTGCTAGTCCGCTCTGAAGTTGTTGCTCGCAGGTGTAGTCATACAATTTGCTATGGCGACGCGATTCATTTCTATATTCAGAGCGGACTAGCAGTTTTACGCGGACTATAAGTACGTATTAGCGTAGTAGAGTAGATCGGTGAGTGTCAATAGTATGTCGTATGTACTTTCGTTTTCGGCCACGGCGGCCGGCGATTTCTCCGGCCCGCGTTAGGTCATCGGGTAACGGTTGTGCGGCCGCGGTGCAAGCCATAAGCGGCAGCGGGGACGGTAGCGGGGCAAATATACAAACAAAAATTATAAAAAACGTGTATTTAAAGCACGATTTATTACTTAATGACTGCAGTCATTTTAGTATTATATTTTCATGCTAAGGGGGTTGTATATACTTATGTAGATAGAAATGATTTATCTTTAATTTATTTAGTTCCTAAAATAACGAAATAATTTTGTGGATTGAAATTAGAAACGAAAAAAGAAATATTAAAAATAAAAGTGTGTACATATATCTATGCACTTTGTATAATAATAGTATATGTTTTGATAAGATATTTATTTATTTGGCTTTTATTTTACATTTGTGGAGAGTTAAAGTAATGTAATTTAATATATTATATATATTATTACATTATGTTAAATACTTACTTTCACTTGTACCATACACTAACGAACGAATATTGAACCTACTACCAGACGCGGGCAGTTACGCTACTTAACCGTACCACTAGGACACAATGATGTGGAAGAACGTAGAATATTAGTATAGTTCATTTAACTTATTGTTATTTATACTTTTATTTATTGTTATTTTTAAGCTACACTAACGCATTAGGATTTTTTTCCTGTAATGTTAGATGTAAGTTGTGAATAAATAAATAAATAAATAAAAAAAATAAATAAATAAAACTTAGTTTTTCGGTACTTTAGGAAGGCAGGTAGTGTAGTTAGTACTCATCTGATGATAGTTAGTGTCATGTATTGAGATACGTTTTTATAGGTACAAGGTTGAAGAGGTAGCTTCGACAAGGGTGGTACCACCGCAATACCTAGGTCATTCTCGAGTGAAGTAGTTTTTATTATATCGTTAGAAATATATACTAACACTAGCTGACCCGGCAAACGTTATGTTGGCATATAAATAAAAAAAAAGTTAAGGGTGAACAACCCTTATCACTTAGGGTATGAAAAATAGATAGTAGCCGATTCTCAGATCTACTGAAAATGCATATGAAATTTGGTGAAAATCGGTAAAGCCGTTTCAGAGGAATACGGTAACTAACATTGTGACACGAGAATTGCATAAATGTATATATAAGATTTTAGTCCACCACCTTAGTGCTCAGAAGTGTATCGTATCTGTGATCGGTTTCAGGTTGAACCTGTTATATATTTGGAGTTGTGGTGGCAACGAACATTTACTTCAATCTTATAAACATCAGTATAAGACAGGTCACAAGGTAGCTTCTGAAATGTATGGGAATCTAACACGGTAGCAATGTTTACTAGAACCACTTTGATAGTGATATGACTTTCGAACTAGTGGCGTAGCGTGGGTTGAAGCCGTCCAGAGTGGAAGTAATTTGCAACCCCATGAAAAAGGTTGACCAAAAAAATGGCGAGAGTTAAGTTAACATTGAAAGGTTTATGAGAAGGTGCAAAAAAGCTGTCAGTTGTAAAGTGCTGCTGTTAAGGGGTCTTCTTCATTCGAACCACCATTCACTTTTGAGTAAAACCAACGTTTACCAACTTTTTAGAGTTTTACCGTCTTTAACGTAAATACGATCTATATACCTTAGCATATAGAAAATCTATAACTTAACTAAACCATATATGTACTCGTATATTAATTATTAGATACAAAACATAATGCAATAAAATATGTCACACGCCATCTGAAACCAATAAATCTCGCCGCCGCCTGCATCATGCGCCGGCTTTTTCCTTTCATTTGGCGGTGGCGTGGCGGTGGCAACGGTGCCGCCTGGACTAACGGCACTCACGCCGGGAATGCTGTTTAGCCACTCCGGGACCTTAGGTAACAGGTACCTCATGAAGACAAAATATAAATGGCAATTATTATAAAAAAAAGAAAATAAAACAATGTGAGCCGTCACGGGACGCCTGGCAGATGTGAAACATCGACATTATTTTGTAAAAGTAATATGCAGAAAATAACATATTGTGATAGGAACTAAATATGTCATAATGATAAAATAAAATATTACGATTTTTGCGCATGGCGACGCGTCGCCACACCGTACACACTACTGCATATAGACTGTATATATATACCATCGTATAGCGTCGCCACGGCATGCGTCGCCACGCCAGAAATCGGTTTTACGTGCGGCTATAGATGTTTCACATCAACAAAAATCTGTCTGTTTAAAATATGGATTAGGGTTAGACTCAAATTTAGACGAATCTAATTGCTTCTCATATGTTAACGTTCGTCAAGCGGTTTGGGCGGTAATGCATGCTAAAGAATGAGATTTATATAGATACGTTCGAAAAACATTACCTTCCATAGTCGGGTAAAAATAATATAATCTATACTCCTATACAATGATATTTAGTATAAAATGTCATGTGATAGATACAACGATATTTTATTCTATACTAGTGGTAGCTGAAGATTATTTTCATAAGCCGTAGAATGAGGAAGGCTTAAGGCTATAATCATAGATTAGTAAAGATACTTCGCCGCCTTGACATTGAATGAAGCCACAAATGGCTTATTATCGTAAGTTCTTTTTTTGAATTCTTGACATATAAAAACATTTTTAGAGAAAATTTACGAATAAATAACTAATACTGCGTAATTTACATGAATTTACATAATAAATAAATAATTATTTCAAATACTTTAGGTATATTTTAGCACGGAGACGTGGCAAAACTTTTTTACGCAACTATTTCAATTCTCAAAACTGGGTACATTTTCTAGTTAGGAGTGAGTAATCTTTACTAATCTATGGACATAATTTGCAAAAATCGCAAATAGGGAACTAGAGATGCATCTTGACCTCTTTGTAGTATGCGCTATAACATACGCGGGAGTTCAATGAAAATGTTTTTTACGTAGGGAGAGTGGGGTGTGTAGAAAAAGTAATAGTGAGGTTTTATACAGTTCTTTGGAAATAGTCTTTAAATCATCGTTTTTAAAAATGTGTTTCCTATTTGTTGTTTATCATATTTCGTTTCATGTTGAAAAATTACAATTATTTTGAGAATTCATCATCATTCTCTAATATATAAGTTACATATAAGTTACATAAAACACACTAGTCAATCTGTGATAAACTAGAGGGAATCTAAACCTTTTTCATTCTGAGAGGAGACACGTGCCCAGCAGTAGGACAATAATGAATCGTCGACGTCAAAAACATACTACTACTACTACTAGTGTTTATTCTACTAGCACTACCTAGCTACTAACTGGATCAAAATAATATCTAAATATTAAAATGAATGGCTGTTTCACAAGCACCAGACAATTCAAAGGATTTGAAGTGGCCTCAACTGTGGGCCACAATGACCCGGCAAGGTCGCCGTCGTAACGGCACTAGAACCAAGGAATGTGGTTCGACTGGTTTAGGATTCAGGACAATGGATAACAGGAATCATTATATTACTGATATGGATAACACGATGTGTTTTTACGAAATAACGATATTAGGAATACTAAAATAGAATAACGTTTATAATAGTCCGAAAAACTTTGAGTGTGGTTTTCCGGATAAGCTACGAGTATGTTATATTGTCTATGGTAAATTATTGTTAGCTTCGTGAGCAATATTCCCGGGTAAAGAGGTTTTAGTTTTAATAAAATTATGACCTAAAATCATAGATTAGTAAAGATTACTCACTCCTAACAAGAAAATGTACCCAGTTTTGAGAATTGAAACAGTTGCGTAAAAAAAATTTGCCACGTCTCCGTCCTAAAATGTCCCTAAAATATTTGAAATTATTATTATAAATTATTTAATTATCATGAAAATTACACAGTATTAGTTATTTATTCGTAAATTTTCTCTAAAAATGTTTTTATTTGTTAAGAATTCAAAAAAAGAACTTACTAAAATAAGCCATTTGCGACTTCATTCAATTTCAAGGCGGCGAAGTATCTTTACTAATCTATGCCTAAAATTTGGAACTTGTTTGTCAATAGAATGAATATTTTTAGGAATATTACTAGATTTGTAATAATACCTACGTTAAAAAAATGATAATAATTGTTTAAAATTAAGAATAGCTTTGACAACCTAGCAATATTATAATATTTATGATCACTATGCAATAGAAAAAATGTCGGGCTATAATCATAAGTCATAACACTGCTGTTTTAACACACAAAAAAGGAAATAGGTGCAGCGAAACTTCTGCAGCTGAACTACCTAAATGTCATTAAACCATTTAACCGCTTTATGATCTAGACAAGCCAAACCGAACTAAATAAAGCCTTATCGATACGAATTATCACATTTCTAGCGCTTTACGCTGGGAAAGTCTAGTTGAAATCTATTTTTTCCAAGAATCGGTTCTCTAAACTGCCTATATGCGGTAGTGGCGCCACGGAGCGGCGGCGGCACGTTAAGTAAACTGGTTTAGTCTGTTTGGACTTGGGTTCCGTACATAGTGCCATATGTGGGTGGTGTGACACAGTGCCGTTATGCCTGTCCTGTGGTTGGTTCCCAATCAGATTTTTATGGATCTAGTTGTTTTTATTCATAGAAAACATTAGGTATATGTCATAGAATCATAGAAAA
The DNA here is from genome assembly GCA_014595695.2 of Epargyreus clarus clarus. Classification (NCBI taxonomy): domain Eukaryota; kingdom Metazoa; phylum Arthropoda; class Insecta; order Lepidoptera; family Hesperiidae; genus Epargyreus; species Epargyreus clarus. The sequence goes on from JACTTY020000001.1 coordinate 12,054,510, forward strand.
CACAATATGTATATATCCGCTAAGAAATCCTGTAGGTTTTTTCTCTAAGCATTTCCAAAATATAACATAGTCTTTCACTCTGTCTCTACAATAATAGTAATATATTTAAATTACCTGTCTCCAAAGTTACTCGAAAAATGCATGTGTTACGACAATTTACATGAAAATGTACAAAATAACAATTTTCTTAAAAAAAAATTGTCTGAAAATTTCACTGAAAATGTCACTCAAAAATTGCAAATTTCGATATTTGACGGACAAAAGATAGATTATTTATTAACAAAGTAAGTGAGTAATGACTCCGGAACCCTAGCGTGCCACTAGCGCATGCAAAGCGTGCCGGGCGGACGCCGGCTGCACGAGAATGAGAAATAACTAATTGGGAAGTAAAAGTGCGCATTCCGGGACGTTCTCTGTCGAAAATAAGTCGAAAGTTTTGTGTAATTTGGTCTGTTTTAGTTCTGTCTATGCAGGACTGATCTGGAACGCTCGCTAGAGCTGTAATACACGTAAATAAGTCAATAACTAATTGCATAGTAAAAGTGCACTATCCGGGACGTTTTCTGTCGAAAACACATCGAAAGTCTTATGTAATAGAGTTCTGTCTACGTAGGACTAATCTGGAACGCTCGCTAGAGCTCGCTGTTAATACATTAAAATAGGTCAGAACTCAGGGTGCGTACTTTGTAGAAATTAATAATAAAGTAATTAATTAATTGAGTTATAGTTGGTATTACAAGGTGGAGGTGATGAAAACTTTTTCTATCGATTAAGAATCATGAAAAGAACTGACTAAAACATGTCAACGAACACATAAAAAACAGAAATAAAGGAAAAACACACTCGGATTTGTCTTAAGTTACATACTCTACTTTGGTACGGTTATGCCCGTTATTGATCATTCTTTCTGTAAGTACATTATTATAAAAAATATAAAAAAAATGTAAAAAAATCCAGGATTTCGAATTCAACATTCAAAATTCGATCTTGGTGGGCACAAATTTAATGGATTGAATACTTCTAACGGACATTAGTAAGCGTAGTAGACGATAACCTAAACACCTTACTTTCTACGAAGAAACACGTGCCCAGCAGGGGGACCTTTAAGATTTGAAAAAAACAATTGCGCCTATTAACCAAATTAAGATGTTACTATTACTTCATACAAAATAACTATTCCTTTTTTTTAAAGACAACCAGTATTTAATTAAGTATTAAATAATCCTAACTTAAAAATTAAAAAGATGTAATACAATTAAAAAAAAACAAACTCGAGGAAGCGTACCCAAAATACTAGGTAGCAGTAGTACCTTATATTCAAAATCGACGTAACTTTACGCCTTTCCCCAAAAATAATTCTCCTGGTTGATAATTTCCAGGTCTCCTCGACACCCTGGACACGCAGGTGGACGCAAAGAACTGCCCCGGGGTGTGTATGCACGCGCTGGCCTCCCTCATCTGCTCCAACGTGCTGGACGAGGTGGAGTGTCCCAATCCTTCCATGAAGTGCTGTGTCGACGAGCCTCTTGGTAAGCAGTATTATGGATAATTGGACCATTGACCAAAAACTAGAGGTATTTAAAGTCTTTGCAATATGATTGATAGTGGCGCCACCATCAGGAGCGGCCCTAGGGCAATGTGAGTGGTGCGAACATTTTTTGAAGGTGGTAAAAACCTTTGCGGTTCAACTCCGGCAGCACCACCGCCACACCTATTTCTGACTAATAACAGCAGTGTTAGGCGCTGCTGTGTTCCGTTTTGAAGGGTGTGGTAAGGGAGGCATACTTTTTCGAGGCGTTCCAACTTGGTCCTCAGGGGTAGCGGCGCATCTGTGGCCGACCTCAGGTAGGATATTTAAACCTATCTGGGGTTGATTACAGATGTCCATGGGCGGCAGTAGCTACTTACCATCAGGTGGACTGCATGCTCGTCTGCTACTCCTATATTATAAAAAAAGTAATTTACCTTTAACAAATATACGCCCGTATCACAATACTGAAGTGAATATAAATCTTTTGTTCAACAGTGATCTTACCACAATTGGGAAGGCAATTTAAAAGTTATAATTAAGTTTGTTATATATGAAAGATATTCAGCATATTCTGCCTAATTTTAAATAAAATTATTTAAATCGTTTTGCAAAAAAAGTCCGTCAGTCCGTCTGATGGTAAGTGACTGTTGCCGCCCTCTGTAATCAACCCAAGGTAGTTAGATATTCCTACATGAGGTCGGCCACAGGAATACGCTGGAAGGCCTCGGAAAAGTAGGTCTCCCTTACCACACCCTTCAAACTAGAATACAGCAACGCTTAACACTGCTGTTATGAGGTAGAAATAGGTGTGGCGTTGCTGCCGCCGGAGTCGAACCACAAACCTTTAAAATTCTTCCCTACCATTATTTATACACCCTTTGTTGCACCTCCCAGGTAACGACACAGCGGTGACCACCCGACGGCCGTTCACCACCCGCTACACGACCACCGAGTCCGAGGAGGAGGAGACCACCACCCGCGCGCCGCACGACCGATACAAAGACAGTGGTAATTATTAGGTACATCATTACGTATTAGGATTAACTAAGTACTAATACGAAAAAATATGAGCTGAATTCAGGTTTGATAAAAAGGATAGTATACTAGATGAAAGCGAGATGAAACGAGCATAGGTAATAGGTATAGTCCGCGCCAAACTGCTAGTACGCTCTGAACTTGTTGCGAGCAGATGTCATAAAACTAACGCGTGACGCGATTCATTTCTATATTCAGAGCGGACTAGCAGGTTTACGCGATCTATTTACTTTAAACAATGTCGAGTGTAGTCGAGTTTTATGGGTTACCGCTAATGGCTAAATTTTAAGCTATGTGTCATTGTAAATTTTAAGTCATGTGTGTTACTTTAATATTGTACTCCGTTAAAATATATACCTACATGAACTGACTGACGACCCGCGCGACGGAGTGGTCACCATACCCGACTGACGCGCAGAGGGTCCCTGGTTCGATCCCCGGCCAGACAGATTTTTAAATTATGAATTTAGGTTTGTGTTTGTGTATATGTCTCTGTGTGTCCATGGCACCTACGATACAGGGAATCGTAGTGTCGGGCTGTGAGTGTGGAAAGCGTTTTTTTTAGAACTTGTCCATTCAAAATTACTGAAATACAGTGACTACCTCTTCCAATCAATCTTTATTCTAACAACAGACAAGTACATTTTCGCTGCAACTCCATTCAAAACACAAGACCTAGCTACTCCAATCCCTTATTCCAGGTAACATCGCATGTCCCGGCGTGTGCGTGGAAGCCCGCCTGACGCAGTACTGCGAGGCGTACCTCACGTCCCAGGACCTGTGCATCTCTGGCAGGCTGTGCTGCGTCTCCAAGGACGGGTATGGGGACCGACCGCCGCCTGACCTCGTCGTGCCGAATGAGAAGAAGCATTCTACAAAGCGGCCTACTACTGCAGTAAGTTTTTATTGGATATAATAACAGCATGCATTAGAAATTATGTCACTAGAATCTAAAGTTTATGTTACTTGTAGTTTAAATTATTCGGTAATTCTACATGAAAATAATGATATTCTTCGCCGCGCTGATCAATCGAGTCGATCTTTTGTAAAATTTTATAGTTAGCATGCATGCAAATTGCAATTTACGAGTACCTGATGATATGAAACGATTACCGTCCATAGACTTTTACAAATAACTAACTAGCAATAAGATGAGACTAAATTTTAACGCCTCGTGTAATCGTGTCATCACATCGGAAACACTAAAAGATCTTCCACAATTAATTAGCCGTTACGTTTATTACCTATTTCTTAAGCTTGATCAGACAGAAAGACCTCACTGTGTAATAACACTGGTAAAACCCATTTCCAGCTAACAACCACACCACCTCCGAAGTACAAGCCAGGCCGCAAATGTCGCGGCGACTGCATCAACGGTCTGTTTGCACTACTCTGCGACCACATCGATGAGGATGCTGTCTGCCCTTCAGAAGGCACCTGCTGCTTGACAGAGTCCAAGAACACGGAGACCACGACGCGACGGCCTACGACTTCACCAAGACCTACTGCGCCGGTAAGTGATTTTACGAAACTGGAATGCAGACGAACATGCAGTCCAAAAATACATAACATAACTGCAATGAGCATATGTAACTGTTAAATAGGATCCTACTTCTGATTTGGATAAGAACCTACACCTGGACAAGAAGGCACTTTAAATTTGATAAGTATTTTTATTGTATATAGAACTTCGTTAGAATTTCTTGAATTTCTCCTTCTAGGGCCTAAACGAAGAACTTCAATGCACCTAATTCCAGACCCCTAGGGTCTTTACCACACTTAAGTAGACTAGAATACGGTGGCGCTTAAGGTTTCCCTAACCATATATAGCATGTTCAAAAAAATATCGCATTTGCTGCATTATCTGCGTATTACTTACCGATTATACCCCGTTTCTTCCATATGGCCGTTCTACTTCATGGCAATAACACTGCGAGACCATCACCACCATATGCTAACCACTTATGTCACTATCACTACATTTACTACTATGACTATAAGAATACTATTTATTATCAATTTAAGTAAGTATTAAAATATCCCCAACCCTAATAGCAATACTATTTGTCTCGTTAACGAACCACCACGTCCGCTCGGGCCGACGTTCGCACACAGACTGACTCAGTCGGCACTCACCTTATGACAGTAGTGACGTATGCGCTCGAGACACATACCCACCTACCCACATATTTCTCTTATCTTCTACTGACAGTTTTTTTAAATATAGAAATATGGAAAGTGGATAGGTTTAGATTCCTACCTGATGTCGGCCACAAGTGCGTTGCCTGAAGACTAAGCTGAAATGTCTCGAAAAAGTAAGATTACCTTACCCGACCTTTTAAACCAGAACAAAGCAGCGCTTGACGTTGCTATTATTGGGCAAAAACACGTGTGGCAGTGGTGTCGCCGGAGTCGAACCATAGAGGATTCCAGCACCATTAAGTACAAAAAAATAGTAGTCAATTATGTTGTAACTGTAATTAAAGATTTGGTTTAATTATTTCGTTGTGTTTCCAGCCTCCACTCCCGAGATGTCCAGGATATTGTATGCTGAACATCATGGCGGCGTTCTGCGAGAGACCAGCGGTACTCCTCGCCAATACCAACTGCAAGCTTAGCGGCTCCATCTGTTGTGACAACACAAGGTACCACAAAAATACTTAAAGAAAATTTTAGGAAGTAGTTTTCTCCTGGAAATTCCTGTGTTTTGTGCCAGTCCAAATTTTTTTCTGGTGTTATAAATATTACTGTTATATTATAAGGACTTACTGAAAGCCATCCCGGAATTGAATACAATGTACATTTCAATTCAACTGGGAAGTGATTAAATTTAACTGTCAAGATTTGACCTTCACATACTTACACAAACTAACAAAACAACTCAAATAAAAGCGTCTTTTGAAGCTTCATATCAAAGTTATTTGAATTTCCTTTCTCAGGAAAATACTGCAACAGTAAATCAAAAGGATATCTCTCAAAGCCTGTATAACGTTTTTCTTTATTTCCCCAGAGTGCCCCCGCGCACAACGACGCGCGCGACGACCACGACGACGACGACGACGACGACGCCCGCGCCGGCCGACCCGCGCCCCGACTGCCCCGGCTCCTGCATCGTCTCGCTCTTGTCCTTCACGTGCTTCCGTATGTTGCATAATTCATTGATACTCACATTGATAAACACTTCTTCTACGCCTACTACCTTCTAACTCTACACACATTTTCTTCAAAATGTTCCTTTTACTTTAATTTGTCACATAACATTACTTCCCAGAATTTAATCCTTATAAGCGACACTATCAGATAGTGGAATAATATAGAGGGTGTAATTTTTTTCAAAATTAACTCGTTCGATTCCCGGCTAAGGAAAAAGATATTTTAAAAAACGAATGATGCAGTTATAGTTTTTATCAAAATCGACCTCGTAACTCTTTTCAGCATTTTTTGCTAATCCTTATAGTTTCAGATTTGGCCCTGAAGGCCTATTAGAAAAAATCACCCTGTATACTCATAAGCGATATAATCCGATATAATCCGAAACCCGAATATAATCCGAAACCCTCTATAAGTTAAACCGGTATGGTGAGCGCTCCGTCACACACTTTGTCTATTTCTTTGAGAAGTTTTGAAATATTCATAAAATGTGAACAGAAGTAATCTTAAAATGTGGCGGAGCCTATCAGAAAGAATCTGCCCACTCATCCATTTCTTGCATGAAGCAATTTTGTACTTCACTGGTCCCTAAATTTGCAGATACCTATTGCCGGGTGACTTACATATGAAAAGTTATTCCTCACCACTTCTTGTTCTACATGGAGTTAATTAAAGATATTCATAATTGACAGAGACTTACCACCAGGTGAACATAAACATTTGCAACATCAAAGGAGTCAATGAATTTTATTTTCAATGAAATTGTGTTATCGAAAGCCGACGACACACTGCAACTGATCATGTACCTTTTTTTTTGTTAACGATACCATAGCACTATTCTGGTTCCGGAACTAAAGGGACAAACTGATCATCTACCTAGTACCTACATCTTAACCTCTGGTCCCCAGGCAACGCGGAGATGACAGACGTGTTCAAGTGCAAGAAGGCGGGCACCCAGTGCTGCGCGCCCAAGTCGAAGGTGTTAGAAGCGGTGGCGCCGCGCAACGACAGCTTCCCGCTCGCGACGCCCGCCTACACCGCCTACACGCCGCACGCCGCGCACACCGCGCTCGCGCTCACCACGCCCGCGCGTGAGTACATCAACCTATTATAGAACACGCCAAACTTCTAGTCCGCTCTGAAGTTATTGCGCGCAGTTGTAGTCAGAGAGGGTCCCGCACTGTCTTCGTCCCGCTGATATCTACAATTTGCTATTGCGACGCGACTCACATATATAGGGTGTCCCGTAAGTACCACGACAAACTTGGGGAGAACATAGATGAGGGTCTGACCTCTCTGGGAAAAAAAATTACCTTAGTAAAAGTGTCACCGTTTTTGCACTATCAATTCTTTTAGATTTTTTGAGAAATTCAGCCCTCTTCATCTTCTTTCGTTAACTGCGTGTACAAATTTGGTGATGCGGTGTTTATTTTTTCTGTTAAATACTATCAGATAGTTGGTCTATCATATTGAAATGTAAATTGGTTAAAAGATGTAAAGGAACCATGAAAAAAATAGGGATATTTTTAGATTTTAATTTTTTTACTATTTTTCCCTCAACTTTGACTCGTCGCGGTGAAAAAAAAATGTACTGGACTATAAGTGTACGTTGCGCCAAAAAATATGTCCAGTTAATAGAGAAGAAGATAAGGTAATTTTTTTCCCTGAGAGGTCAGACCCTCACCTATGTTCTCTTCAAGTTTGTCGTGGTACTTACGGGACACCCTGTATATATTCAGAGCAGACTAAAAGTTTGGTGCTAACTCTACTTTTGTTGTCAAATACAGAAGTAAAATTAGTACGATTTCCTTCAAATTAGAAACTCGTTTCTTCATAACATTTAAGAAGCACTTTCTTTTATTTGCAGCGCCCTACGAGCCAAACTACGGTTCTACGCTGAGAGCCCCGGAGAAGTACAACAAATATGTATGTGGAGTTAAAGGTAAGACAGATTGTTCTTAATAGACATAATACTTGTTTCAGGAATATTCATATAACTCAATAAAAGTCTCCACCATAATTGCTAGTGCTTTATTCACTATTAAACGTAGGATGCAATTACCATCAAATCAAGCTCTTTTTAAGAAACTGCTAAATAATTGCCGGGTATCCCGGTAGACTCTAGCGGCTTAATTTGGGCGGAAGGGCCGGTACGCCCCGGGCCTGGGGGGCCTCCAAACACAGTTGTTAAAAAAAGGAGGTCACCGAATCACAGGTGATGATTTACGGATGTCCATAGGCGGCAGTAGCCGCCTACCATCAGGCGGATTGCGTGCACGTCTGCTATGTTATTAAAATAGGGGTAATCAGGGTTAAATTGTATGTCGTACTGTGCAGGTGCAGCCGGGCGCGGCGCCCGCGTGATGGGCGGCGAGGACGGCGAGCGCGGCGAGTGGTGCTGGCAGACGGCGCTCATCAACTCGCTCAACCAGTACCTGTGCGGCGCCGCGCTCGTCGGCACGCAGTGGGTGCTCACCGCGGCGCACTGCGTCACCAAGTGCGTACCAATCACATCTTTGATCGACTGCAGTTAAAGGTTCTAAGCCAACATCAGGAATACTCATCGCATCACCAAGTGCGTAATCATGGCGTCTAGGGTCGATTCCAGGTAAAGGTTCTAATTATAATCCAACGTTTAGATAATAAAAATCCGCCAAGAAACTTGCGAACAATGTGGAGTATGTAAACGCCACACACGAAAACGCTTATTCAGTTGATTCGCGATGAAAAAAAACTTTGCTCCGCGAAAAATGGATGAGCAGCAATTACGGAGCTCTACTGTCTACCAAAGGATAAAAACTTATATGACGCATGGCACTAAATCCTTAAGGAAAAAAACGAATCTATGATCGACCTCTACCTGCTAGTACCAAGACAGCAATAACCACTTGCCAACAGATGGACTGCTTATATGCTATAATGTTTTATTTAATTACGTAAGTAAATAGTACACCCAGGATTCTCTTCAAATAACCATGTAATACAAACATCTGTATTTCGCTGTAAAATTTAAAATGTACATCCATCCTCTCTCACCTAATTCCGAAACTTTCGATTTGATTACGATGTGTGAAAAATACTGAAAACTATTTGATTAACTTAAATAAATTAAAATAAATCCATGATTGAGTACTTAAAATCTTTCTTCTAAACATTCAGCACTTGCATGACATATAACGTTGTATAAACCCATTTGAACTGCATTTAATTCATTATATTTAACCATCAGTATCGTCCGTTCGGGCGACGCAATCTACGTACGTGTGGGCGACCACGACCTGACGCGCAAGTACGGCTCGCCCGGCGCACAGACCCTGCGTGTGGCCACCACGTACATCCACCACAACCACAACAGCCAGACACTGGACAACGACATCGCGCTGCTCAAGCTGCATGGCAAGGCGGAGCTCAAGGAAGGTTGGTTACTTGCTGGTTACAATATATCATAACGTGAATTTAGATGTTACTTACCAGCTACTTTTTATGACGCTACTTTTTATGATATCATACTGTCAAGAAAGAGCTACAAGTCCCGTTCAGATTAGTTAATTCAAAGTCATTATTTTTATAAGTTAAGCCCTCTAAAAATATAGTCAAAATTGTAAAGCGCATCGCGAGAATAATTCCCAAAGGTGTGTGAAATCTAAGAATCCGCACTTGACCAACTCGGTGCACATTCTATCACAGGGCAAGTCCAAAACATCAGAAAGGACAATAGCTCTACACAACCATTGTACTACTTAGTAAACTAAATGCAGAAAGGAAAACAAAATGTGATTAATTTACTTTAAATGATATTTGCAGGTGTTTGCCTGGTGTGTTTGCCGGCGAGAGGTGTCAGCCACGCAGCTGGCAAGAGATGCACGGTTACCGGCTATGGATACATGGGAGAAAGTGAGTATTTTGTTAATAGAATTATTACATATGTAGATATTTATTTGTGTCACCGCAGTATCGGCATAAAATATCATCGTTCTCACGTCCCGTTCACGTTTTAGAAGAAAATTAAAGATTTTAGAACATGGGTAACAACGTCTTCCTGCAAACTTATTCATCTACCAACTTTCTAGGAAAAACCAGTCAAGGACTTCTTAGAACTGTTGAATGTCTACGAAAATACATAGCTGTAAACATACTGTGGCGACTTCCTGCTACTCGTCAAGCCAGGGCGCTACACGTATTCTGATTTACGTTATCGAAGTTTTCTCAACATCTTGCATATATACACGCTCCGAACTGAGACTGTCGGAACACGGACGCTATCCGGGCAAGATCACCTAACTCGGCGGATAACCTCCCTTTGCCAATATTATAAGTGTTATTATTACTCTCCCAGCTGGACCCATCCCACTGCGGGTTCGCGAAGCCGAGCTGCCGATCGTGAGCGACGCGGAGTGCATCCGCAAGGTGAACGCCGTCACCGAGAAGATCTTCATCCTGCCCGCCAGCTCATTCTGCGCAGGTGGCGAGGAGGGCAACGACGCTTGTCAGGTAACGATCACTTATATGCAATCTGTCAGCAAGATCTTTCGAGGAGTGCTCTCATTGTTTTTTTTTAAATGGTGTACAGCATTTGGTGGTCAGTGGGCGCATCCGCCCATGGACATCAGTAAGACTCTCATATGGAAAACAATAATCACTAGTGAAGACTAAGATGATCGCCTCATTCGAAAGTGGTACAACTCACCAAGGCTACTCCTATTTCTGCCTAACAGTTGCGTTAAAGCCATTCATTAAAGTTTTGAATGCGCTTGCGGTTCTTCTTATTCTCATTCGTAGCAACGTATTTTGGCCGAGCTCAAATAAGAAAAAAATCCTAATCTGAGATTGATTACAAATGTCCATGGGCCGTTGCGACCACTTTAAGTAGATTGAATGCTAGTTTAATTATTCTATACTATAAAAAAATGATGGTAACATGCACTAGAACGTAATAAATTGGTGATTGAATTATAATGTTATTTCAACTGACATTTCAGGGAGACGGCGGAGGACCTCTGGTGTGCCAAGATGATGGGTTCTACGAGCTGGTAGGGCTGGTGTCCTGGGGCTTTGGATGCGGACGAAAAGACGTCCCGGGCGTCTACGTCAAGGTGTCTTCCTTCATCGGCTGGATCAACCAGATCATATCCGTCAATAATCTATAGCATCGTATTGATAAAACTGCATAATGTCTTGAAATTGTGTAAATCTGTTAGCTATACCAGTGTCTGAATTTTAGCCATTTTTAATGAAACTTTCAGTTTTTGTCTTGATAAAAATATTTTTTTAAACTCCGGTGATGCTAGTTGTGCTAATTTGTGTTGTCATACTTTAATTTTTGATACGTAATTATTTTTTTATGAATTTTATGGTAATACTGAAATCTAATACTATTGGCAACATTGAAAGTTATTGAATCTTAAGTCGGCCATTTTTTAATAATACAGTCAAATAAATATCATTATCATTTAATTATAACTATTCAGATTTTAATTATTATAGTTATCAACTTATTGTGTTCATTAATTATTTTGTCAAGTTTTGAAAATTATTGGCATTATAGACATTGATTTTAAACAGTCAATATATTTATTATCTGTATGTTTCACAGATAACCAGTATTTTAAAAACGCATTTATTGTTAATTTCTCTTATTTCGTTTTAAGAGGAAAAATGTAAATAAATTTTTGCTTCTAGTTTAGAATAGATAAGTAATTTATTTTAGTTTTAGTTATTATTATTGATGGCATTTAATCCACCTCCCACCATCTATTTTCTACGTCTTTGTTTCACAAAAAAATAAAAAAATATTTGACCTAATTATAAATTAATTGAAGCCGCTGTTTGTTTTGTTCTAAAAACAAAATACTTACATTTAAAAATATAGTCATGCATCTTTGAATAAATTATATCAGTAAAAATCATAAATTAAAAGCCCGATATTCTGGATTATACTTGTATTGTATCGAGTTAGGAAAATCCATTTATTCCTTGATAAGGAATTTTCCTTATTATTTTCCATATTTAAATTATTTATTTTAATCATATTTTAATAGTAAAGTTTAAGGTTGTATTTACATCCTCTGGCGTAGCAATAGGTTGTATAAACTATACTTGAACAAAGACCGATATAATAACCGATATAATTTGTAATACTTTTGAAAGTGAAAATCATAGATTAGTACGGTGAAAATTAAAGATTATTTACTGCAAGACTAGGTCTTATATAACCCATTTTGAAGTTATCGCAAAATTTCCTGTTATCCTATCCCATATTGTTACGCCACAACTATGGTTATAATAATTAATTATTAAAGTCTTTTAGTATTAAGACTTGAAGTTGCAAATTATTTTGTATTATTTATTGTTTTATTCGAAATTATTTATACAACCGCAAGTCTTAGAATATCCGAAAATTCAATGCAAGAAGATGTCATCCATTGATTCATGTTTCTAATAAAAATAGAATTATTAGCATTATAGAAACCGAAAATCTAAATTGGTACTATTGAAACTGAAATATATATGTAAGCAGCTTAGTTTTAGCATGAAAACCAAACAATTACTATTATATATAATATTGTATGACTTATAGTATTAGTTATTTATTCTTCAATAAAGCCTATGGTGTTAACTCAGTCCAGGCCATAGTATATCGAAATAAAATATATTTAAGATTATTTTCAAAGCGTGTAAATAGTCTTAGCTGAGCAGACTGGTCGACTTTCCTGCCACATTGCCCACAATGTCCCAATGCTGGACTAATCAATTTTCGGAAAAAGATCAATAATCGCAAGTCGAAGTCACCAGTCTGCACGTAGCCTAAGTATTTATATTAGTGTAAAATGTACTTGTCTGACTGCTATTAAATGAGAATAAAAAATAAGGTTTTTAATTATTACCTTACACACTATCACCTCTAAAATATAAAATTAAGCATGTATAATATTTCACGTTTCAAGAGTAATTACTTGGATAATGGTAGAACATGGGTAGAACTAAGAATTATTTTTCCTCCTACCTCTGAGTTTTCGTATAATATCCCTCTTATATCCTTCAAATCAGAATACATTAGTGCTTAACAACACCTTCCGAAGCTGTAGTAGATTTTTGACGTTGAAAAAAGTCTACGAATCAATTTTGAATTTGAATTAAATTGAAGATATATTGAATAGTAACAAAATTAATAAAAAAACTGATTTAAAACCTAGCCTAATAGATATATAAAATAATCCTGAACTTCGATATATAAATAAAAAATGAAAGAACTATTTTAGAAAAACAACCCAATTTATTCTCTAACAATTTTTATCACATCATACAATATTTACACTTTGTCAAATGTCTTTAATACAAACTTAACAAGTAGAAAACCTCTTACACTTAAAATAACATAAAGTACTTTACGAAAGATATTTTATAAGCATAGGCTAAGGTTAATTTAAGTAAGTCGGGTAAAAATATGATTGAAATTGTACGCAATTTTTTTTATAAAGTAGAATACCAGCATATTGTCTACGTAATCATATAGTCGGCGCCAAAGTGCTAGTCCGCTCTGAATATAGAAACGGGTCGCATCGAGTAGCCAATTTGACCCCCATTTCACGCTAGAAGGAGGCGGAGAATACGTTTGGCGATAGTAACTCGCCTCTTGAACTATACTATTTCCACCACAGACCTCTCTTAAAAAAATAAATACATGTCTGTGATTTCCACCAACTTTTGATACATTGGTGACAATACGTGACGAAAATGATGTATAGTCCACTTAAAACTGCTAGTCCGTTCTGAATATAGAAATGAACCGCGTCGCCATAGCAAATTGTATAACTACACCTGCCCGCAACAACTTCATAGCGGACTAGTAGGTTTGGCGCGGACTATACCTATGTCATTACAATTTCAATCATGCGTTATTACCCCAACTAACCTTACATGTGGCGGGAAATTACTTTATTAGTACTGCAGTATGGTAATCAACCGGCGACAAGCAGTGCAGACAATTTGTTGCTATTTCTTACTAAGAAACAAAATATAGAATAGTCACAAAATAAAATGATAGTATTCCAAGTTTTTATAAACCAGTCAAGTGCGAGTCGATCGCGCGAAAGGGTTCAGATCGATTTTTATAATTTTGCAGTATTTATCCTAGAATCAAATTCCTAACACTTACATGTTTCTAGGGTACCCCAAAAATGAAAAAAAATACACTTCTTGTATCGGAAAGTCCCTTTTTTGGATTACTTTTTCTGTTAACTATCTCTTTCTGTTGTCTATCATGGTACCAAACCTGATTTTGTTTAAAGAATCAGATGATATTTTCCTTTTCAATAATAGGGTTCCCAATCTATACTGAATCCTAAAAAAAGATAATATATAAATGATATTTACATAACTCCTATCTAAATTCATCATTTAGATATTTGTCCTGACCGAGGATAGAACCCAGGAACCCTACACATACACATGACTGGTCATGATATGGCCAAATGCTTACAAAAAAGAAATATACCAAACAATTTTTTTTTAGTATAATTTTTTAGTTTCAACATAATTCAAGAACCAAACTTAGTATTTTTTTAGATATCTAGTTTTATATCTATATTCACATATTTATAATACACTTACATAATACTCTTATAGCATTTAGGTTAAAGCAACAAAGAAAATGTAATGAAGCATAGCAATTTTCATACAATTTTTTATTTGATATTGAGCTGACACAATTATGCAAACATTTGAACAAATGGGCAAACAACTGTTCACAAATGTGGTGCAAATAAATGCACCTGCTCAGACTAAAGAGAGAGAGTGTTTTTCGAACAAAGAAGCATAGCTAATTGTATGACTTTCATGATACACACAAATTACAAAAATGCAAATTTTTGTTAAGTGAGTAAATTATGTGTATTGCTGATTAATTTAAATTTTATGTATTTTTACCCTTTTCCATAAATAAATTTGATTGCTGGATTTGTAACTATAACTAAAATGTAAACTTCAAAGATATTTTCATAAAAAAACTAGTTGTTTTAAGCAATTTTTAACCGGCTTCAAAAAAGGAGGTTCCTCAATTTGACCATATATATGTTTTTTATGTTTGTTCAGGGATAACTTCGTCATTTATGGAACTTTGATGTTTTTTTTTGGAAGACCAGAGAAATCGAGGGGAACTTTCAAAAATCGTAGCGTTTGCGTATTGGACACGCTGTTTATGCCGTTATCCAACGAAATATATTGAGCGCCGACTTCAGAACTATGAACAAAACCAACATTTATTTCAATTATCTTTTACTTTGTAGTGACATAGAAGTCGGTTATATTTTTTGTAAAAAAAATAAATCTGCTAGTATTTTCCTTTTGGTCTGTAATTAATGATTGTATAACATATACCTAACAACTAAGGGGTATGATAGATGATGCTTCAGTTTTGAAAACATCGAGTAGGTCTCCCCTATATAATACTTACTTTAAATATTGTCACTTGTATGTGTATTTTTTTTTGAGTTAAATATTAAAGTCAGAAACAAGCTGTTAAACCCCACTTGATATAAGTGGTCTCTGTCACATATGGACATGTGTGATTTAACTAACTTCCAAAAGAACAAATACTTGAAGCCCATCACAAACACTTTGCCACTCATGAGAACCAAAATGGTCGACTCATAACCAATGAGCTAAATATATTGGAAAGGCTAAAAAAACGCACAGGGGCTATTTTGTGTGCGTGTGAAAGTCAGCCAACATCAACATCCTTTCACCAAAATGCAAGGACTGTTACACCCTAGAAGTAGTACCACCTTTCAGTTATAACCATTAGAAAAAAATTGAGTTATAGACAAGACTGATCAGATTTATCTTTTATACCCCTCAAGTAAGCAGTAACATTGCCATTGATACACTACAACACTAGTTTAAATCACTTTATAAAATGCTACTATTACACAACTAACCTAATTGCAATTTTTTTAGTTCTCTCCACTCAGCTCAAGGTCATCACGAGTCCACACACAAAAATACAGAAACACTTAACGAATGTCAAATCACGTGCACTTCACTGTTCGTTGTCATTCAAACTCCATGAGGGCGCCTTTAAGCATATATTCCTCTAGTTGTTTGTCCAACGCAAGTTGAGACGTGGCCATGTATTCGTCTAATTGGGCGTCGAGCTCTTCCTTAGTGGGCACGGTCTTAACTTGCTGGTTGCGGTTGCCCTGGTTGCCGGTTTGGTTGCGGTTGCCTTGGTTACCGGTTTGCTGGTTGCCTGTTTGCTGGTTCCCTGTCTGCTGGTTGTTATTTTGTTGGTTGTTTGCACGTCCTGGATAAGAAACAAACTATGTAGGGTTTTCGTTTATGCATTTTGTTTTACATTGTTTCATGTATTTGTAAATTTTATTCCCCCAGATAGAAATTTGAACTTATCTATGTATGCTACAAAGAAAAAATTTTTTATTTTTATTTTCTTCATATATGTCTAAATTCAAATTTGAAGTGCATATGTTACCCAACAGAGTATTAGTCTTTATGTCCTTTATTGCAATTTACCAAGCTCAATGTAATCTAATTTAAAAATAAATATAGTTTAAAAACTAAAACCACACTACAATCGCACAAGGAAAATCGTTAAGCCTGATTCCTGACATTCCTCATGAGGAGAATGGTATGAAATTATTAAAATCATGTATTCATTTGTTCATTAGTCATTTGTTTTTGATAATTGTTCAAAATTTTAAATTAATTGGACCGTTCAAAGTGGGTAAAAATCGAGTTCAAAGATTCCATTACATACATACATACATAGATACAACCCAAGCAAATAAAAGCGTGTTAATTATCTTAACATTGTGTTCACTTGCTGTCTCGCACTAAGGCATGTGAAATCCATCCATCATTTAAGCCTTCTGATCGTGGGTTCGAACCTGGAACCTTCTCCATATAACCAGAACTAACCTCTCCCCCTGCCTCTCCCGCGCACTGCTCCCCTCTGCGGCCGCTGCAGCCGCCCGCCCTGCGGCCGCCCCGCCCTCAGCCACCCCACTTGCTGCTGACGACCTCGCCCTCTGTCCAACACATAAAAAACAATTACACTATTTGTTATTAACTAAACTACAGAAATAATAAACAAACATGCATACAGCTATCCACGGATGTCTGTGATCAATACCATATATAATTGGAGCCGTCCTAGCAGTCAGGCAAGCATAAAATATCTTTCCTTTTGACCAAAGCATGTTATTATGACAAAATAATAGGCAGTGACCCAGGGCTCAAGCGCTCTACGTCCTGACAGCCTCATTCACCACCACACTCGCCCAAGGAAAATTCATAAACATACACCTTTGAAATGTTCATTTAGGGTAGGTAATTATGTTTCTCTACATCATTAAAACTATTAAAGGGACGACCCGCGTGGCGGAGCGGTCACCATGACGGTCTGACGCGCAGAGGGTCCCGGGTTCGATCCCCGGCCAGATTTCTAAATGATGAATTTAGATTTCTGTTTCTGGGTCTGGGTGTTTGTGTATTTGTCTCTGTGTCCATAGTACCCACGATACAGGGAATCCTAGTGTAGGGCTGTGAGTGAAGAAAGAAAGCGTATTTACTTCAAACATTAACTAAAGTGTTCTCAAAAATAATTACCTCATCCTCCCTCTGAGTGGTCCAATGCGCCCGCCACGTCTAACAAAACCACCGCGGCCATGCCAGGACGCCTGAGATAGGTTACTGACAGAACCTGCTCTGCTGCAATAAGAAATTTTAATAAGTACAAGAAAAATTTAACATAAATAAAATCAATGCGGATGATTTAATGATATTCAGTATAGTCCACGTGAAGCTAGTCCACTCTGAATATATAAAATTAATCAAGCCGCCATATTAAATTGAATGACTACACCTGCTCGCAACAACTTCAGAGCGGACTAGCAGTTTACCGAGAACTGCTAGTCCACTAAAGCATTGTTAAAGGTGTTGAATTGTCTCCCCGGTTGTTACCCCAATGTATAGGTGTGATTAATAGACAAAGTACTGTGCACAATAGTTTATTACTTATTACAAACACTTTACCGACACGATTAATTACACTGGTCTATACGTTACGCGGGCGAGGAGACAACTGCTGCGCGTGAGGCGATATGCCTACGTCAGCAGTGTGTCCCTACAAAGGGTTGAAAAACGACAAATAGTCACAAATCAGAATACAGTAGCTCTTAATACTTTTGTTATTAAGCAGAAATAGCTGTGGTGTTGCCTTGGAAGTCAAACCAGAAAGGTTTCTACGCCCTTCATCATTCATAGATTGCATATCTACAAAGTATTACACCAAGTCATAGATAAGTATCAAGTCAATACAGCCATTATTTGGCTTAAACGGCTGACAATTCTGTCAGTCATTTAATGGCTGTCATGGTGTAATTTACGAGGAACAGCCGACATGCGCAGTTAAGTAGTGCAAAAACACGAAATTGATGAAAGTGTGGAAAAATATCATTTAATTCTTAAATGATATAAAAAAAAATATTTTAACATTTTTCAAACACTAAAATAGACTAAAATAGAGACAGTCACAATTCCAATTGTCAAAACTGGTTACATTTGGTTGTTAGGAGTGAGTAATCTTTACTAGTACAATCTTTAGAAGTACATAGATTCAGTCACCAACCTTAAATTCCCATTGGATTGTCGCCACGGGATCCTATTCCTAAACTGTCCGAGGCTCCCGAAGCTGTTGGAGCGCTGTAATCCAGGCAAGTTGCCGTCACTGCCAAACCGCCGGAGTCCTGGCATGCCAAGCCGCTGTTTCACTGGTTGTTGCTAAAACATTGGACCAACACTCATAATCTCTCTGGTACTAATTATATGTGTTAATTATGTTTTATCTCTACCTCACACTTTACTAATTATAATGTCTTTGTTAAGTATGTTTATTGTACATAATGAGATAAAATAGTGATAATTTAGTGGACCTGTAAGTAACTCGGCATCTCAAATGCAACGTCCAAGGTTTGTACCTAGTTTATACATGTCTGATCTTACTAAATTATTTGAGTATACAAAATTAATTATTACAGGCCTAAATGGTAAAGGAAAACATTTTGAGGAAAGTGACACATCTGAGTTTTTGAAATCTCAAGCGTGTGCAGCCAATCTGCACTGCATCAGAGCATTGGACTGTAAGATAGATAATAGGATAGTCTAAGCCGTTAATAAAGGTTATGAATAATAAAAAGTGGAAATCAGGAACTGAAGAACCTATTTAACCTATTTGTAGTAATCAGTTGTATACACAGGTTAAAAAAGGGCTAAATGGATTTTTTTAAAGAAGGACAAAGGCAGTAAAAGGCAGGAAATGGGCTGTGTTATGGGAACTTTTTTTAATACCGGGTTAGACCACTAGCTATCCAATAATTGATTAATGCAAAACATGTAGGTACCTCACACAATGTATGTTTTGCACTTACCCGTGGTGTCAGTTGAAACATGCGCAGAGTTTGATTAGACGGATTCCACTTTCGAATACCAACATTCTGGTAATTGGCCACTGGTCTCCGACGGACCTTCGCTACCCGCGCAATATGTTCTGCTGTCATTATAGCAAACCGTTCGCTCAGTGTAATACCTGTGCTTTGCAAACCGTGCACTTTTTCGATCACCATTTCGCCGGGTATCATTTTGTACACAACCACTAAAAATTAATCTCACAAACCGATAAACCTATATCGTTACAGCGTAAATATTGTTTCTCACAACAACTAACACAAATTATTCCACCGAATTCACCGGAAAGATTCGACGAATTCACAATTGACAAAACCGATCACAAAAATACGAATGACGCTTCGCGCTCTCACAAACTGTGAGAAAAAGTGAAACTAACCACAGATGTCGTATCCTAAGTCTATGCCACAGATATATAAAGAATCATAACGATGTCTTATAGCACGAACTAAAATGGGTAATGACAAAGTCAGACTTTGCAATCATAATAGAAATGGAGATTTGAGTTAATTTCTTGTTATTTTTTTTTCTCGCTACTTTATGGTCCTGAAATTACATCTGAACTATTTTATTTTATTTATTTCCTATTATATTGATTAAAACTTTAATCAAAAATCGTAAATTATGCGAGCGAAATACAAATTTGCACAACGCTTTGCCATTGGTCGACGGAAACATAAGGTCACGTAGCGTGTTACGATGTTTATCGGCGTTGATATTCATACTGTTTGAGAGAAAAATTGTTTTTATTTATATTCCTGCAGTGTTTATATTTTTTACTACGTTAAAACGAAGTGATAAGTAATTTAAAATAATAAAATAAAAATGTGCATGTTCCCTATTGTCAAATGGGTTCCTAAAAATCTACTAATACCTAAAATATCGATGTTAAACATATTTCAAAATCGATCTTCATCAGTCATTTTTAAATCTTTTACAATGTAGAGGCGATATTTTTGTGGATCTTTTCGTATTGTCATCACATAAAATCTTGTTCTTTATTTTCCAGTCGCTTTCATTATTTTTACATTAAGTTACTCACTGAATCAAATAATACAGTAACTTATATAGCACGGAACAATAAACGGATTTTTTTATTTTCCGTGGAGTTACTATCCTGTATAGGTTATATTTTTGTATAGGTTACGACATCGATATACTACTAATACTATAATATACTCTTTACTTTACATTGATTTTATTGTACAAAATTAAAGTTTTTCAATAAACGACCGAACGTATGTTCTGGCAACCCTGGAAAGTATCCTAATTAACAAATATAAAACATATCATATTATAATACACAGTAACTATTTGCTAATTTCATATAACTGATTTTATTATTATTATTTTCTTTTATTAAATTTTATAATTTTAAAAATAAATATTTAAAAGTATATTATTATAATCATAATATTTCAATGTCAATGTCAAAAAGCCGAAACGTGATACTGACATTGGTGACAACGACTTACGACATTGACAAATTGACAATGACATGTTTTGGTGTGCAGTAATGTAATTTTCCGTGTAGTATGAGTGTATAATGATTTCATCATATTTATGTATGAATGGATGAAATTACAGTGTGGTTTCAGAAACCCCGATTCAGCTGGATCAGTTTCTTGTATGTGCTAAGTGCGCGCATGTATTTTCAGTTGTGCAAAATTTGATTTTCGAACGCGGTTAAAACACTAACTTCGCGATGCTCGCTTGCCATATAAATAGGGTTGATTTGAGCGGGAGGATCATTTCGATCCAACCAACGATGTCGGAGGTTGCTAACGGCTCCCCAGTCGACGGAGATTACTTGGTAGATATGGACGCATGTTATGAAACATTTGACAAAGATGGGTAAGTTTATTCCAAACTTTTACTTTTCTTAAAAAAAAAAAATACTGAGGTCTTCAGATCAATTTTCGGGGAAGTTTTTTAAAAATAAGTTTTGAATTTATTCCTCAAAACATTATTTTTTGGTCCTATTTAATTATTTATGCCACTAAAAAAAAATCTTTTATAGATTATAAAATATTTTGATCGTTTCAAAATTCCAAGTAATAATATTCTATCCTATTAAAGAAAATATAATATCCTTCTAAGTAATTTAAATGCTGTATTTAATTCCATAGTAATATAAGCAATCTAATTTATAAAAATATGCATTATATTCTTATAAGTATTTATAATTATTTTAAATTACATGTAAGATTTATATCTGGTTTTTCTTTCATCACAGTAACTTAGGTATGATTTCAAAATCAAAGGTCCTTGGATTTGAATCTAGTCCTCTAAACTGAAAGGGCATCTAACATTTTAGTATTTAATTGTCAATTGAGATATACTTTCTAAGATAATCATGTTAAAAAAGCAGTTTTTTTTTTATTTTATTTATTGGATAATCAATGGCGAAGTCTCTTAAATTTCAGTAGTGGTAATGGATCTGTAACCGCATTCAATTACATCTATTGTTCCACTTCAGAACTCCATAATGAAAGTACAATAAAGTTAGGCTGAAAGGAAAAAAGCCAAGGCCGTAAAACGCCATTTAAAAAAAATCAGAACTCCATATGAAGTGGGTTACAGCTGTCCATGGGCAGCAGTATACACTTGCCATCAGAGTTAGTATTGTTTGCTATTTAAATAGCATATTTTTTAAATAGTGTAATGTAATTTTTAATAGTGGGATAGTAAAGTCATACTTAGACTAAAATATCAAATAGAAAGTTTTAAGTTTTCAATTACAATTTTGTATTTCATATATTTAACATATCTAATCATGTTTTTTTTAATTATACAGGTAAATAAATTTAACTTTTTGCAGTCTCTAACTTGATAACTACTTGACAATTACTTCATATATTATGTTTATCGTTTTTTTATACAAATTAATGATAATATACTTAATTAAAATAAATTCCATTAGTTACCTTATATTATCATATTCTATAGAACAGAATTAGCTAAATGCTAAATGCCATTGCAGCATAAGGATGTCCAGTAAAGTAAAGTTTATGTTGAAAAATAATTTGAGCAGTAACATATACAAAAATATTTGAGCAGCAACCATAGATTAGAAAAGGTTACTCACTCCTAACAAGAAAATGTAACCAGTTTTGACAATTTAAATTGTCACTGTCATCTATTTTCGTGTTTGAAAAATATAAAAAAAATGTAGTTTTTAGATCATTTACGAATGAAACGATATTTCTCCGCACTTTTTCTTCGATTTCGTGTATTTGCACACTTAACTGCGCATGTCGGCATTGTTCCCCGTAAATTACACCATGACAGCTATTAAATGGCTGACAGAATTGTCAGCGGTTTTAGCCATTTTATGGATTCCTTCAATTACAAGGCGGTGAGATATCTATACTTATCTATGTAGGTACCATAGGCCCGCGTGTGGAAAGGTTTTTTGACGGCAGGCGGCGGGAACACGGCGCGTTCAGACGCAGCGGGCGCCCGCTCGCATAATCTACACTAATATTACAAAGAGGAAAACTTTGTTTGTTTGGTTGTAATGAATAGGCTCAAAAACTACTGGACCGATTTTAAAAATCTTTCACCATTCGAAAGCTACATTATCCACGAGTAACATAGGCTATATTTTATCTGAAATATATTTGATAAATAGATTTTGAGGCGGTACAAAGTTTGCCGGGTCAGCTAGTGCTTGATAAAATTAGTTCCACGCCACCACTGTATACCGTTGCAGGCGACGAACCCCCGACTGCTAAGCTGTCCGGAGCGGACCCAGCTCCGTGCACACGCCGCAGTTCTTATATCGTTTTAATTTGATCGTGGCAAGACAGAAAAATTCGGTGTCGTTTTGTCTTTCTAACCAATAGTCGATCCAGAGTATAATAAAGTTGGCCTCCCCTTCCATAGAGATTTGAGGTCTGTTCTGCTAGATTCTAGATTTTATACATATCTTATGAGCCTAGCAGACTAGTTTCTTTTAGAATCGGCAATTCATGGCATTCTCCGCATATTTTTTTATCGACTAGCAGCGTTCGAAAGCGGTAT
The DNA here is from genome assembly GCA_014595695.2 of Epargyreus clarus clarus. Lineage (NCBI taxonomy): Eukaryota > Metazoa > Arthropoda > Insecta > Lepidoptera > Hesperiidae > Epargyreus > Epargyreus clarus. The sequence goes on from JACTTY020000001.1 coordinate 12,077,731, forward strand.
TGAAAACGTGTATTTTAGCATCGCACGTCCAAAAGTATATGGTAGTGTCGTATATGGGGTGGAGCGTTTGAATCGCTGCATTTAGCTAAGAAGCTGCAAAATCATCGATCGCTGATGGTAAAAGTAGCATGTCTGCTGGGGCCCACATGGTGACCTGTGTGGTTGAGCGTGGACATCATACCGGTATAACACGTACTTAGTTCTGGGTTCGATCCCCTGCCATACTTGTGTTTTAAGTCTGAGTGTTATTCGACTATTCGTGGCTATATTCATCTTTATTTGTATGTATGTATGTATGTATGTATGTATGTATGTATGTATGTATGTATGTATGTATGTATGTATGTATATATGTATGTATGTATGTAAAAGCAATTCTACAAGCTGACGTCATTTCTAGGGATGGGAAGTTGAACTTCGACGAGTTCCGGCTGATCTGCAAAGCGTTGTTCCGGAACGACAAGGGCCACATCTACCCGCTGCCCGAGGACCGGGCACGCCACGTGTTCCAGGTGTTCGATAAGAATGGCGACGGGTATATCGATAAGGAGGAGTTCACCTTTTGCTGGAATCATTGGATCAAAGTGGTAAGTGGTAATCTTCGTCGTCAATTCATTTCTGTACAGCTAGGCATGAGTCTCTTAAATTGGAAGGTGGTTAGGCCATAGTCCACCGCGCTGGCCAAGTGCGTATTGGTAGACCTTTAAGATTTTTTTGTATATGTTATAGGCAAACTCCGAAGCTCCGGCGCTCCTAGGTTGGACTGGTCAATCCTCAGGTCAGACTGAATGACTTAGTCAAAGCCCAAACAAATATAAACTTTCGGCCTTTGACTAAACAATTTTCGTCAAACCTGGGAGAGACTAATTTGGTCAGGCAAACGTCAAAACACAATTTTATTAAATCGGGGTTTGACGAGTCAAACTCCGATATAGGTATGAAGTGTCTTATCTTCGTATATTTGGAAGCATTTTATCATTTAAGCAGCTTTCAAGTCTTAAGAACCGCTTAACTCTGCCAGTTCTGACACCTGATTGGTCAGCTTACGTGATTTTCACTTTTATATTTGAGATGCTTTGAGAGAATGCCGTGTGGCATTAGGCCCACTTTTTGTACGATGTGCAATAAAGTATAAAATAAATAAATAAATGCTTTGGAATATACGGAGGTTAGTTTGTAAGATTAGGTATAAAAAAATAACATTTTTAAAATTTTGATGTTTATTGTTTTAATAATTAAAAAAAACCTAACCTAACCTAACCTAACCTAACCTCACTCATCTTCAATTTTCGGAACACCGCGAGAGACATTATGAACCTGTTTAAACATGTTCAGATCAACGTTTGACCGAGTTTTGCAGTCGCTTCTAGGATTGACTAGGCCAAAACCGAAACAGAATAATTTACTTTCGACGTTTGACTGTAAAGTTAGGAGCTCCTGGGTTTGACTAAAAATACTTCAGGCAAAGGGCGAAATTGAAATGTATCTCGGGGATTGCCTGATGGCTTTGGCCAAACCTAGGATAAACCAGTCCTTCCGCGAAGAGACTGTGTATCGGACTTTGACTATAACATATATAAATCTCTCAGGTATGCAGGTTTCCTCCCGATCTTTTCCTTCACCGTTTAAGAAAGTTATAATTAATTTTATAATACGCACATAATTTTTGAAAAATTATGTACCTGGGATTTGAACTTCGGACCCCTCGGTCTGGAGGCCGAATTTCTTAACCACTAGTCTATCACTGCTGCGAGGAGTTTTACCACCATGAAAATAGTTGGTAACACAAACGTATGTTGCAGATAGTGCGCCCGGTGAGCGCCTTCCTGATAGTGGACGTGCAGAACGACTTCATCTCCGGCACCCTCAACATCAGCAAGTGCAACGCACAGCAGGACGGCAGTGAGGTGAGTCACAGAAGAATAACAGCAATACTTGTAATGTTTAGCTAACTTCATGGTGTCAATTGTTATCTGTGATTTGAAAAAAAACCGTATGGTTTTCCATATATGCCACAAAATAACTATTTTTCTACATTAGGTTGCTAGACTTTGGCGTAGATTGTATCCCATGTTACAAAATAATTTAATTAACGTTAAGAAAAAAATATCGGTTCAAAATATTTATACTGCTGCACAACCATTTTATAATAAACAGCACCTGAGTATCTGAAATAGCTGGGTCAGCAAATTCTTTTCATTTGGGTTTAAATTGCGTAAAAGAATATATAAAATCCGCGGCCGACCTCCGATAGGAATTTAATCTTATCTGGGGTTGATTACAGCTGTCATCACGGGCGTCAGTAGCAGAACCATAGAGGGTTCTGCCACCTTATTGCTTAGGTACCGTCAGGTGGACTGCATGCTCGTCTGCTCCTATATTATAAAATCAACCCCAGCACGCACAACCGTATTGCGTATGGATCTGAGACCAAACCTACCCCTTACTTGCGTTATGCAAATATTTCGCTAAACGGCCACAGATCACGAAATATTGAGTAATATAATGCTCTGTACGATTTAATGGCCGCCGATCCGAAGGCGATGTGTGGCTAAATTTAGATTTCAGCCTTTTTATGAATTTTAAGTAGCGAAGGAAAACATAGTAAGGAAACTTTTATTGAAGGTGGTAGAACCCTTTGTGGTTCGACTCCGGCGGCACCACCGCCACACCTATTTCTGCCTAACAACAGCAGTGTTAGGCGCTGCTGTGTTCCGTTTTGAAGGGTGTGGTAAGGGAGACAGACTTTTGCGAGGCGTTCCAGCTTAGTCCTCAGGGATAGGGGCGCATTTGTGGCCGACCTCAGGTAGGAATGTCTAATCCTATCTGGGGTTGAATACAGATGTCCATGGGCGGCAGTAGCCACTTACCATCAGGTGGACTGCATGCTCGTCTGCTACTTCTATATTATAAAAAAAAACTTAAAACTTGCTAGTTCTGAAAAAATCGTTCTCAAAGGTCCCTTAACAAGTAATAAATAAAAAGACAAGTAGACATATGTATGTACTTACATACTCCTAAAATATATAATAACTCTCAGTAGGATAAAAAGCAGTAATAGCCGAATGGTATGATTGTATAATTTCGTTCTTTCACGCTTACGGTCCAGAGTTTAAATCCTTTCATATATCACTCTTATATATAAAATTCTCGTGTCACAATGTTAGTTACCGTACTCCTCCGAAACAGCTTTACCGATTTTCACCAAATTTTATATGCATATTCAGTAGGTCTGAGAATCGGCTACTATCTATTTTTTTATACCCCTAAGTGACAAGGGTTCTTCACCCTTAATAGTTTTACAGTATACAGTACAGTATTAGGATTTAATTCATCACATGCCATAACGTTGATGGGAAACGTCTTAAGCTAACTTGCATGTCAGTTCTCCAAAAAGTTCTCAAACTATCTTAAGTTTACCAATACGCTTTTGGCCAACATGGACTATGGACTATACGCATTTCATTCTAAGAGAAAACGGAAACATACAATTTAAAATGGACTACGCTTATAGAAATCGTGTGTTTCATCCGACTTCAGCTCAGAAACCGAAAAGAATCACACATGTATCTACATGCGAAAACATGTAGAATACAACTCCTCTTAGTCTGAAATTGCACAACAAATTGAAAATAGGATACGCTCATAGTCAATATAATGAGGACGTATTTTCATTACACTTCAGTGAAGAAACACAATCACACACACACACACACACACAACATACACACATGCAGAGGACATACATACACGCACAAAACATACACTCACACACATACGGTTCCATATACATTGTGCATGTACATACGTAGGGTGTTTGTGTGTGTGCACACTAACGCCCTACGTAGGTACACACATCTAACAATGGGTCTCGCATGTCGCTAATCAAAGGGCAACATTGTTTGATCGATTCATACTTGCCAAGATATGGTTTATCTACCACTAGGTGTGCTCACTAGGGTTTTCTAAGGAGAGTTTTTTTTTATAAACCAGTAGCACATGTACTTGCAGTTTGCCTGATGATAAATGACCACTCGGCCATTGATGTGGGATTAGGTTATATGAACAGGCTACCAGAAGCAGATTACAGATGCGCTGCCATTCATTAGGACTATCTCAGTCGGCATCCACACCCAGCCCCCGAAAACCAGTATTGCTCCACTCTACATAGCGACCCGTCCTACATATAATATCGTAACTGCAAAATGACAACTTTATAGGAGAGCGTTTTAAAGTTTGGAATATGCCAAAAATGCGAATAAAATCTGCATTTCTGCAGGTATCTCTACGAAATTTGGTATATATATTTTATTTTATACGCTTTATAACGTTAGTTGTGTCGATAAACGCATCAAAATAAGGCAATTTATGCAATAAAAACGAAAAGGTACTTTTATGGATTACGATATTATACGTAGGAGGGTCGATATAGTGATTATTGGTTCAATCGTATTACTTCTGCCAGCTTTTTTGGTTGAAGAAGTTTAATGGATATGTCATCATTGACTAGTTGCTGCCCCACAACTTGGCATAGTTTTCCCAAAATTAGAAACCTAGGCGACGTTTCCTTCTCCGTTAATGCAAGTGTTTATTAATTTCTAATACGCCAACAACTTAATCCGCATTGGAGCAACGTGGTGGTGTGTGCTCCAAAGCTTATGAGGTACCCTACTTATGGGGTAGACCATTGCCCAACAGTGAGACATCAGATATTTATAAACATACCAATCCGCTATAGGTAACTGAATTGAATTTATTTTTAACCGACTACAAGAGAGAGGAAGTTCCAAATTCTGCTGCATGTATTTTGTCCTAGAAAATTGATAAAAAATAGTAATGTATACGAGTATGTAGTAATGGATAAGTAATTGAAGAAGGAAAATAAATAATAATTGTTGTAATATGTACCTAACGTAATATTACAATTCTGGCTAACGCTAGTAGTGTAGAGTGCTTCCCCGTAGTGATGTGACGGTTTTATCGATTATTTCTTGATTATTTTTATTTTAACCGACTTCGTAATCGTACAAATAAGAATAGCAGCCTTCTGGTAGGTGATCTAAGTTGGTTATCGCACCTGCCTTCACCTTCTATGACCTCCTGCTGGGTACGGGTCTCGCTATAAGTGGGTTAGGTTAGGTTCGGTTAGGCTGGACCGTACTTCACCATGCTGCTTCAATGCGGATTGATGTAGGGGTAAGGATATTTGGCCAGTGGTCAAAAACGCTTCGCAATCTCAGAGAGATGTTGGAACGCCTCGCATCAATATATCACTATTGCTGCATCCTTCAAACCGGAATACAGCAGCGCTTAACACTATTGTTATAAGACAGAAATATATCGATATCGATACAATGTTGATTGTGCATACAACACTATTACCACGTAACATGCGTCATTCTTTAGTCATACTAGCTACCTCCCTGTAGGTATGTATTATGCAGTCACGTTGATCTAATGATATTTCAGTGGATACGCATATTATGCACACAATACTATTTACCTATACCTAAACCGACAATGGCAATTGATTCTCAATTACTGTATTCAGAACATCGACCTTTATGTGAATTGGATGGTCAGTTACGTAAATAGTAAGTAATTGGCATGCCTTTTATGGGAGCCAAAACTAGCAGTCATAGCCTAGTATACAAACTCGGCCTGTCATTCGGATCTCACATATTCTATTTCTACCTCACTCCCTCACCTATTTCTACCTAATAACAGCAGTGTTACGCGCTGATGTGTTTCGTTTTGAAGGACGCGGTAAGGGAGACAGACTTTTCCGAGGCTTTCCAGCTTAGTCCTCAGGGGTAGCGTCGCATCTGTGCCCGACCTCGGGTAGGAATATCTGATCCTATCTGGGGTTGATTACAGATGTCCATGTGCGGCAGTAGCCACTTACCATCAGGTGGACTGTATGCTCGTCTGCTACTCCTATATTATAAAAAAAAATATGCTCCCCTGCTTTTTAAAAATTATGTCCTTGTTAATAATAATTATCACTTGCTATAATGAAAGAAAAAATCGTCAGGAAGCCTATACACATAAGAATACTTTTAAAAAATCTTAAAGGTATGTGAACTCTACCAATTCGTACTTGGCTAGCGCCATAGACTATGTCCTAAATCATTCTCAATCCGAGAACAGACCCATGCCCAGTGGTACAGTTATGGGTTGCCGATGGTACAATACTAAACTGTATAATTTTAGGAAATTGTAAGTTACCATAAGTCATAGACGTATCGAACTCCTTTAGTTTGTCATTTATCATTGCTTCCCAGACTTCAATCCTTATGAGCGATTCTATCCGAGGGTGGAATAAAATAAGTGTTTTTTTTTTTCAAAATAAACTTATTCGATTCCCGGCTAGGGAAATAGATATTTAGAAAATTTAATGATGCAATTTTAGTTTTTATCGAAATTGGCGTCGTAACTCCTGTCACCATTTTTCGTTATTTCTTGTACTTTCGGATTTGCCCCTGAAGGCCCATTCGAAAAATTAACCCCGTGTAACCAAAAAAAGAAATACTATTTCAAAAGGTAATAAAAATCCTAGATACAAACATATCGTGTTAAAGTTGATAGGTAGTTTATTTAAAAAACCGAAGCTTGTCTCTGTACAGTCGCTAAACGAAGTCACGGTCGTGTAGTTAATCATGGGCAAGTAACGCAAAGCGTCTATCATGCCCTATTTACTGACTAAGTATTGGCTCCGAAACCTTGAAATAAGCCCAATGTCTCACTGAGGTATCTTTTTTTTTTTTTATAATACAAGAGTAGCAGACGAGCATGCAGTCCACCTGATGGTAAGTGGCTACTGCCGCCCATGGACATCTGTAATCAACCCCAGATAGGATTAGATATTTCTACCTGAGGTCGGCCACAGATGCGCCGCTACCCCTGAGGACTAAGCTGGAACACCTCGGAAAAGTCTGTCTCCTTTACCACACCCTTCAAACCGGAACACAGCAGCGCTTAACACTGCTGTTATTAGGTAGAAATAGGTGTGGCGGTGGTGCCGCCTGAGTCGAACCACAAAGGGTTCTACCACCATTAGAAGATTATCTAACCACAAAGGGTTCTACCACCATTAGATAGATTATCTCAAGAATACTCAAAAGATTAGGTGGTAGAACTACCACACCTATTTTTTAAAAGGTACGGTTCGCATCCCTTCATATCCCTATGATAATTAATTGCTAATAATCCGCGCCGAACTGCTAGTCCGCTCTGAATATAGAAATGAGTCGCGTCGCCATAGCAAATTGTATGACTACACCTGCTTGCAACAACTTCAGAGCGGACTAGCAGTTTGGCGCGGATTATACGCACATAATTATGAAAAAGTGCGTGCCTGGGATTTGTATCTCGGACCTCCGGAGAGTTTCAACCGTTAGTCTATCACTGCATTTACCATTAAAGCACAGATAGGTAATTTTCAAAGAGGTATTTACGCGAATATGTTGCAATTCTTCTCACACTAAACCACGTGCAATTTCGTTAAATCGTGACGTAACGTCGTATTATAGTTATTCTATTTTAAGAAAGAGCTTTTGACACATTGAAGGTGATAGAACCCCATTATGAAACCCATTATGGTTTGACTTTTTGAAGGTTTTGGTTTTGAAGGTGGTTCGACTCCGGCGGCACCACTACCACACCTTTTTCTGCCTCATAACAGCAGTGTTAAGCGCTGCTGTGTTCTGGTTTGCAGGGCCACACCCTAAGGGAGACATACTTTTCCGAGACGTTCCAGCTTAGACCTCAGGGGTAGCGGCGCATCTGTGGCCGATCTCAGGTAGGAATATCTAATCCTATCTGGGGTTGATTACAGATGTCCATGAGCGGCAGTAGCCACTTACCAACAGGTGGACTGCATGCTTCTTTGCTACTTTTGTTTTTGTTTTAAAAAAAATATCGCTTATTCGCTCACGATCAAACAGCTTCCGTTAATCTAAAAGCACGAAAGTAGGATTCCTCATTCTTTCCGAATAAGACACATTACGGCATTGCATGATCGCGAAGTTCACCTGCAACGGATACCGCAGACACCGGTGGAAGCTCACGGAACTGCTTGTACCTTTGGAAATGGTCCAAGTTCTTATTGATTAGTTAAGAACAGAGTATGGTTGTGCTAACTTAAATTGGATTCGATTTCGAACAGCATGCAGTTCTCTTGATTGTAAGTGGTTACTACCGCCCATGATCATTTGCAACTAAATTCATAATAAAACAGGGGTTCGATCTGAAACTGATGACAAATGTGTTGCCACGCCTGAGGCCTAAGATGGTACGTTCAAATGTAGGTGTACCGACATCACAGCACACCTTCCCACCGAAATGGAAGAATGCTTGACGGTGGATGTAGATGTGGCGGTGGGTCCTCCCCAGTTGAACTGTACGCGTTCTACTTTTCATTTCAATCATATTGTTTAAAAAGAACTTTTATTTATTTAAAGTTCGTAAAAGTATCGGTATCGATATCGTAACGGTTACAAGTAGACATGCGATCCTATTTGGTGTCAGTTTAAAATTTTCGAACCAAATCATTTTTTTAAATTGAAAATAGGTTCTTTACAAAGTACTTTTTGAATGTCAATACAACTACCACCACTTCACAAGGTGTTTCGTTATGAAGAAGAAGTTTTCAGACAGTAGCTCTGTTTTGGTACCTCGTTATTATCATACTATTACCATTATAATCAGTATTATGCAATGTTACGGGATGAATATATTGCTTTATAGTTTGCAAGTAAAACCCACTATACAGCAAAAAAAACCCACTATAAATTAAAAATAAATAAATACATTATAATCAGTGGAACTATAAAGTTAAACTATAAGTATAATCGATTGCAAATATCACATTTCAACACACATGGCACAATCATAATTTTCACAAAATAAGTTTATGTAAAACGCCGTTTCCTAATTTATCAGTATGAAAACTATGAAAGCATGATAGAGACTATTTGATGAGGTTATAAAACTTTTATAGACTGATATTTTATTATAAGCACTTGTGATATTTTATATTTGTAGAATTTTCAGTCACGTTGTGTTGTGTGTTGGTTTAATGCAATTTTTTGAAAAATGTCGCCTTGACTCATGAAATTATATATTTTTTTCGCTTTTTTTCACAAAACTGGTGATGAATAATTTAAGTGTGAAATCGTCATTTGTCGTCATCGAAAACTTGTATAAAATTAAGACTGATAAAAAGTAATCGAAAAAACACAATAATTATTCTGCTATGGCAGTAAGGAAAACTAGAAATTCTAACATATTCAGCTATCGATGTGTAATTGCAAACGTTACAATGTAACATATAACAATATACGAGTAAGTACCTGCACTCTTATATGAACAAGTGTACATGTACAGTAATCGAAAACTTCATTTTTTTTGCTTAAGATGCACTTTGCAAATATAACTATGTCCGCAACTTTGTACTCATATGCTATAGACAGTCTTTAGCTTGATAAGCCTAACTAAAGTAACATAACTAAGTAACTAACTTTTCTTTAAAATAATAATAATTCTTTATTTTTTCATCTTCTTCTTTTCTTTAATATTTAAGTAGCATTATAGTAAAATGTATTATTTTTATCTACATAAGTGTCGTATAATTATTTTGTAAAAAATATTTGATGTGAAAATAATTTTAAAAATGCATGAACTTAAAATTTCAAGGTGTGTAACCTTTGTATTTCAAACCAAACAAATCCTATATATACCTTATTAATTAATTACCAATTTTACTATTTTAATTTAAAGTACTATGCATTAACTGTAACCTATTGTACTTAATCTGTTAGCTATTGTATACAGTTACATAATTCCGACACTATGACCTATGCAACCTACGAGTTCTTGTAAACGTTTACGTAACTTCAAAACCACTTCAATCAACTTCAATCAACTTCAAAACAAAAGCGAAGTGAACAAACATCCTTCAAACACTTCAACGTCGTTCGAAATTCAAAAGTGATTAGAACTTAATTACCACAAATGAGATTACGTGACAGCTTCAAATGAATTTTTGCCACAATCGACGTTAAGTTAACATTACTGCTTCACGCTTTGGCTTACGAGTTATTGGGACTTGGCGTGCCAAGCGCCAAGTTCAGGATGATCGTTTTTCGCAGTTGTCAACTTGAAAACCACTGCTGAATGTCTATTAAACAACCGTAATGATGCCTGATGATTAAATGTTAGCGAATTATTAACTACAGCTGTCACATAATAAATGTCTAATATTTTTACTTTGGTGCGACGCAAGAAATCTATTAACTACACCAGTTTACACAGAGAATGTGTTATAGTTAGTTTGTTTTGTCGATTAAAAAACATATATACTTACATAGTACCTCCTCTTTTTAAAGTCAGTATAGAATTTAGAACATTATAATAGATATGCATTATAATAAAGGTATTTTTATGAAAATCTTTAAATACCGTAGTATCGCACCTCATTTTTCTATTAATTTGATAAAAAATCATGATCAAAACAATTTGCGAGTAATATTTATTTATCATACCTCATTGAATAGTTACATGTAAGTTTACACGTGGTTGGGGTCAGGGCCGGATTTAAGGGAGGGCAACCGGGGCGGCAGCCCCGGGGACTCCACAAAAGAGGGACCCGCACAATAGAGACGTCGGATTTTTTTTTTATTCCGACTAGTAAACACTAGTAAAAAAATATATCTTTTCCTTTGATATTTTTTTCGCTGTTTTACCTTTATCTACAGTACTTTGTACAAACATGAATACTAGAAAAATCTACCTGCGTTTCGCAATAAAATATTTATTGAAAAACTCAACTGAAAAAATTGATCATTTTATTCGGAAAATAAATTGGGCCCAGAGGGCCTCCACTCCTTTGTTGCCCCAAGGCCTCTAGACCTCTAAATCCGGCCTTGGTTGGGGTCAAAAGAAGGAAGATAGTAATTTAGTATTACCATAAAACCAGAGATAATATACCTAAGCTAAATTTACATTGCATGCCAAACTATATGTTTTGTATCATTTCCGACCATCAAAACTACAAATTTTCGCTGTATTCGACACTGAAATAGTAACTCATTATTTTTTTAAATAAAAAAAGCTACATATTTTGCAGAACGAAAAGAATTCAATCATACTAGCTCAATTGCAATAATAACGTTACCGAGACCCGCCGTGCCAGGCGCAAAGTTGAAGTGTTTGATAACACATTTCCGATTTTTAATAGACTTTGGCTTTCTTAGACTTTGATTTGTAGATTTACTGCGGTTATGGTGTATAGTTTAAAAATAACATTCACACCCACTCGTATTGGCTGGCACTGCAGTAATTTGATTTAGACTCGTGCCAGGCGCCGCGAACTTCCTCTAGGTCATTGATGGGAAATTTCCAATTTTTATTCGTGATTAGATTGCTTTTGGCATTTTCTTAAATTAACCTATAAGGCGGTTGGAAGCGGCTAAAAATAATCTGGCACTGTTATCAGTTTCTGCCGTCGCAATTTTAACTAATGTGCATATTTAAATAATTATCTTCTGATGTGTTCTACTTTTCGAAATTGTTTGTAAGACGTCTACTGTTCTTGTCTATATTATAAAGATCTTTGTTTCGTTGTAAAATATCTAGATATTTTTATTATTATTGCTGGCTTATTAGTTGTGTAATAGATCTAGTAATCTATCCTCGTGTTAGATGTGATTCAAATGCAGATTTAAGCAAATGATTAGACCTATTCACAACGTTGAAATAAATATGAGGTGCCAAATAACTGCAGAAAATTAAAAAATCTTTATGCAGCAGTCAGTTTTTTTCTGACATAAAGTACTGTTCGTGCAGCAACCCTTACTAATTATGATAACTTGACAATAACACCTACTTGTGGCGGTTAATTAGATGGAGACATGACGTGCCAAGTTACATAACAACTGATGTTAACCATAGGTACATAACGACTGTTCACTTTTTTATACATTTGAGGATTCATGTTTTATGTTTGAGCAAAAACTTTGTTGATGTTCAAAGTGTAATTAGTGCATCAGTGAGTAAATTATTTGTTAAAATTAAAATTCTTTGACTCTATAATTTTTATATCATCATTTATCTTAAATTATGAGTCAGGTTAATCACATAGAGGTGGTCACTTATTAGATAAGTGGCTATAGACATACTGACCACTGATCAGTGTTCTATCTAAATCTATTAAGATCTATGCAGTCCATCTGTAACTGGTCCGTGAAGCCCATAAACATCTATAATCAAATCCTAAATGAATCAAATCCTATATGGATGGTTTGGACATCTAACTATCCGTTCTTAGACCTTCAAATCAGAACATCGCAACCTTTAATTGTACAGACTCGTTGATGGTTCCTCAGGAATTTGATCATAAAGAGTACCACCACTTTAACAATATATTTTTTTATTTACTCTGGTGATTACTTTCAAACTTTAAAAGTGTATAATTTATTGCTTCTCACCTCAAAGTCGACCTAGTTAAACCAGCGGAGAAACTCAATCAAAGCTTACGTACCAATCAGGGGTGTAAATCAGTGTGCGCTATCAAACGCCTTGCGATCGGGCGGCGCCTGGCACGCCGGGCACGATAAGGGCATAATTACTACTGCAGTGGGTGCCAGTTCCCAACTATTGAGAGCCTATTGGCACCTCTTCAAACTTTAACGGTTAAAGTTGAGTATGAGTGAAGTTAATTTTAGATAATATGCTGTTGAAAATTTTGAAGATGTTTTTATTTGTGTTCTGTATGCTTCATTTTCGTTTATTGTTTCCGTTAGAAGGGGATAACGAATACCTACGCAGTCCGTCTGTTGATGCATGCCCAATGCCCACTACGCTTTCACAGGTGTCCCATTTTATAGAATAATTTCTGCAGTTTTTCAATCAGGAGTCAATTCAATCAGGAGTTATCAAGAGCCTCTTGGTACCCCATCAAACTTTAACAGTTTGAGTGGGTTTAAATTTGAAAAATATGCCGTTGAAAATTATGAAGATTTTTTTTGGATTCTGCATTTCTTTTGTTGCGTGTACTTCAACTGGTAGTCTACAAGATAGAAATTAGAAACGAATACGCAATCTATCTCATGTCGTATATCCACCTAAAAATTACTGCTTAACGTTATAGTTCCGTCTGAGGCAGAGCACAGATTTCGTACATAATTTCTTAGCACATATCAACGCTCACAGGATGTGCTATTCTATAGAAAACTGTTCATAGGTAGTTGTTATAGAAAAGTTTTCTGCAGTTTTTCGGAAAATTGAAACACAAGACCCCAGCAGACACCTTCATTGAGATTTTGAATAACTTAAAAATTTATAATGGGTTTTAGTTAGCTAAAGCATCTGTTCATACTACCTACAAGTTTTCAAGGACCATTCTAAAAGAAAAATAACTAAGTTTTACGTACTAAGTATATACAAATATTAGCTGTATTAATGTAACACCAGTTAAGTATATATGAAATACAATGAATGGCCATTTTAAATGTTTATACTATTCCCCACGTGTAGCCTAATTAAAATTATATGTATTTTTACTTAAGCATACTTGGAATCGCATATCTGCGTAAAATTTACTCTGTATTCGCATGAAAGCCCCATCAGCAACGGTTCAGCAGCCTTTGGGCGTCGGCGCTCATATTAGATAAGCATCAACTTCTTAAATTTATAATAGGCAACCTTATTTTTAACTAGTTTTTGCCCGTGGCTTCGCCCGCGTTTAAAAGAAAATAATATGACATACTAACATACATAAAACTGAAAATTCGTACCTTCATTAATATTACAGTGGCGCCATCTGGCGAAAATTGGTCGTACCAACTCTTGAAACCTTCGTGGGCTCATAGACAACAACTTTGCTAAAGATCATCGCTTCATGAAATGCATAGTTTACGATTCAATCCTTACTAATATCGATTAAATAATCGATTTTTTTGGTCCAAAAGATCGATTCTCCGATTAGTCGATCTTGGATCGCCATCCCTAGTTCCCGTGGGATTTCCGGGATAAAAACTATCCTATGTCCTTTCTCGGGTCTCAGACTATCTTTCTACAAAATTTCATTAAAATCGGTTTAGTGGTTTAGGCGTCAAGAAGAGACAAACAGACAGACAGACAGAGTTACTTTCGGATTTATAATATTAGAAAGGAAGTAGGGATTATGATTTTTTTTAAGTTTTTTAATTCTTATTAAAATCGTTTCATCGGAATATTAGAAGCCTCACGTCACACGGACAGACAAACTATTGTCAAAACCATTTCAATTATACCCTGTTCGTAGGGGTTAAAAAGACAATTTATCACCACCTTTTTACTTTGAATAGTATTCTGTAAACAGCGATCAATTTAATCGAAAGACGAACACACATTGTTAATGAAATGCCAGATCTAATTTCCATAATGCATTTTCAATTTCAATGTTAATGTAACGGTAACAATTGACTTCGTAGTATAACTACGGCCTACGACCCCTGACGCATGACTGGACAATAATTTTTTTTTTTTTTTTTTTTATTATATTAGAGTAGCAGACGAGCATGCAGTCCACCTGATGTTAAGTGGCTACTACCGCTCATGGACATCTGTAATCAACCCGAGATAGGATTAGATATTCCTACCTGAGGTCGGCCACAGATGCACCGCTACCCCTGAGGACTAAGCTGGAACGCCTCGGAAAAGTCTGTCTCCCTTACCACACCCTTCAAACCGGAACACAGCAGCGCCTAACACTGCTGTTATTAGGTAGAAATAGGTGTGGCGGTGGTGCCGCCGGAGTCGAACCACAAAGGGTTCTACCACCTTGGAAGTACCCTGCGTAGTTTGACACAAGAATGTGTATTCGTATATGTAAAAAAAATAAATTAAAAAAATATTTTCAAGGGTATGTGAAGTCTATCAATTCGCATTTGACCAGCGCGGTGGACTATGGCCTAATCCTTCTCATTCTGAGAGGAGACCCGTGCCCAGTAGTGGGACAGTAATGGGTTGATAATGATGATGTAAGCATGTTCTTAAGAAACTTTTTTAGGCGAGCCTTGAGAAGGGGCTTTAATTAATTTAATGTCTATTTAATATGGATGTAATAGGAACAGCATTTTTTTATAATTTCACTTCTTGCGTGGTGTACACATTCATACTTGCCCTTTTTTTCTCTGAAACGTAATTTGATCGAGAGTATTATTAGTTATGATTATAGAAACTCTAGTTGAAACAGTATTTCAAATTGGAATATTCAACAGATTTGTTTTTTTTTTATTATTGCTCTATGATAAAAATAACTTCGCTCAATCAAAATAAATACAATTACGTATGGTGGAGAGTTTTTATATTATTAACCTATGGCAAAACTAGGTTCGCTAAATCAAATATAGCTATATATAACGAACATACATTGTATACACGCGTTCCAGTTTAGTTCCCAATAGCAATAAATTGTGGTAAAGTAACGTAATAAATCAGGTATTGTAGCAATGGTAAACACAATAGCTCATCGATGTATTGACAGGTCATTTTATGTACGGTGACGGATCGGTAGCTCGACCTTGCTGTCCTGACTGTATGTTGTCATTGAAGGGTTATTGTTCAGACTATGAATGCCTGTATAGGTACCCACCCAGTTTTTATATAATAGAAGTAGCAAATGATTAGTGTTCACATGATACGTGGCTACTGCCGATGAAAATCTTTTTTCAACTCTATATCGAACGGTGGTTCTATGTGATGTGATTAATTCATTATCACTCCTGGAGGCTATAACGGTCTTTTGATATGCAGATAAGTAAGCCCCGAAAGTGCATTCTTCCGAAACGCAAAAACTGCTTCATACTCATAATAAGCGTGGAGGTGGTAAATACCCGGTTGAACCATACTGGCTACCTTGAAATCCTAATTCTTCGTTAATCTGAAGTTTATTATAATATACGCGGCAGCAGCTAAGGCTATCAACAAGTGGCAAGGTTAAGGCTTTGAGGTTTCATTTCGGCGGCATAACCGCCACACTTTCTTTGTACCTACTAACAGCAGTGTTCAGCGCTGATGTCTTCCGATTGAAGGATAAGCAATGCTTTTGTGACCGACCTCAGATAGGAATTTCATCTTATCTGGGGTTGATAACTAAGGTCCATTTCCGGCAGTACCCACTTACCATCTGATGGTCAGCATGATCATTTGTGTAATTTTTGTAAAAACGAGTAGCCTAAGGATTCCTGTTCCCCCTCCAGGTGGTGGAGCCGATCAACCGTCTGCTGGAGACGGTGGCGTTCGACTGCGTGTTCTACTCGCTGGACTGGCACCCGCCGGACCACGTCTCTTTCATCGACAACGTGCACATGCGCGAACTGCATCCCTCCAGCCCGGTAAGCGGTTGTTGTTATTTGTAGACATTCCTGTTAAAAATTGCATTTATGCATGTACTAGAAGTTATTGTTAAATCTTTTTTATCTTTCGTCAAAATGTTTTCATACTGAATACGCTTAATTTGGATTTTTAATGCTCCGTAATTTAAAAAGACGGGTTTTCAAAAGTACACCACAAAAGCAAAGTAATCAAAACAATGTTAAACAACACTTATTTAACGTATTTGATTTAAAACTTAGTACTCAGGGGTAGGGGCGCATCTGTGGCCGACCTGGGGTTGATTACATATGTCCATGGGCGGCAGTAGCCACTTACCATCAGGTGGACTCCAATAGCGACATGTTCCAGGTGTCAGCGGACAAAGCCCAGGCGTACGACACGGTGATCTTCGCGGGCCCGCCGCCCATGAAGCAGCGGCTGTGGCCGTGCCACTGCGTACAGGACACCTGGGGCGCGGAGCTGCACAAGGATCTTAAGGTATGTAGGGAACATCGAGGTATGGATGATCGAGGATGGAGTCTTGGGTACGCAAGTGGTGCACATCAAGCAGATGAGAGTCTAAAGGTACGCTGTGGTTCCAAAACCAGCCTCATGTTATACAGGTGGTATAGTACAACTAGGTACAAGGATGTCAAGGTATTCAAGAGGTACTCTAAAACCAGGAAGGTACCTTAGGTACGAAACGGATACACTTCAACCAGACAAGTACCTCAAGATATTCTGGTGGTATATCTCAACCAGACATTAATACCTTACCCTTATAAAAGGACTTGTGAAGTGCAACGGTAGAATTCGTATTGTGTCTAAGACCTGGAGAGGTGAGGTGCAAATATAAATGACGTTGGTCACACCAATGTGGTTCAACTTCGAATATACAATAGGTGTACCTATTTCTGTATTATCATACTGAACCGCGGTACCCTTCTAATTAAACAGTAGATGCATTTTATTAACTTAAAATTAAAATAACCTCAAAGCCTTGGTCTGCTGTAAGACAGTAAACACCGAAGACAGTGATATTGGTGATACATTTCCAGGTGGTGGAAGGTGCGGTGAAGGTGTACAAGGGCACAAACCCCGAGGTGGACTCGTACTCGGTGTTCTGGGACAACAAGAAGCTGACGGACACCAGCCTCAGCTCGCAGCTGCGCAGCCGCGGTGCTACGGACATCTACATCTGCGGACTGGCTTATGATGTCTGCGTGGGTGAGTAGCTGGGGGGGGGTAGGAAAAGGCTGCGTGGGTCCGTAGCTGGGGAGTGATGGTGTTGGTAGTGGGGGGGATCAGTGGCTGTGGGGGAGGACGGCTGCGTGGATTGGTGATTGGGGTGAGGGTGTTTGTAGCGGTCATTAGCTGTGGGGGAAAGCTGCCTGGGTTGATAACTATGGGGGACGTCAGCATAAGAAGCTAACCCAAGCAGTGGATAGGAAGTACTCGTAAATACCTAGAGAGATGGTATGGGACGGTTGGGACATTTGCAATCAAAGATTATTTGCAATATAAGATTATAGATAGAGACTCCCACTTGAAACTGGCCATAAATGCGTTGCTCCTCCTAAAGACTCGTCGATCGTTTCGTATAAATGTATCTTTCTAACCCTTTAAATCATCTTTTATAATTTATTTTTAATTTTTGAAATTTAGAGAAAGTGTAAATTTTTGAAGCAAACTCAAAGGATTCCTTCAAAAACCTACCTAGAATGTAAAATGATGGTATCGGTGGCCACCCACAGGCGCGACGATCGCGGACGCGCTGGCCATCGGCTACCGCGCGGTGCTGGTGGAGGACGCCAGCCGCGGCGTCGACCTCGCAGACATCCAGCGCACCAAGACCACCATCCTCAACAACAACGGCGTCATCGTCTGCTCGGACGAGGTAGGGGAGGAGGGGATGGGGAAATAATCGATTATTGATAGTAAACCCAGACACCATCCACAACAACAACGATGTCATCGTCTGCTCTGTTGAGGTAGTGGGGGAGGATGGGGGTGGGGGTAATTATCGATTTTTGATAGTCAACCAAGACCACCATCCTCAACAACAACGGCGTCATCGTCTGCTCTGATGAGGTAGGGGAGGAGGATGGGGGTGGGGGTAATTATCGATTTTTGATAGTCAACCAAGACCACCATCGTCAACAACAACGGCGTCATCGTCTGCTCTGATGAGGTGGGGGGGATATATAAAATTCTCGTGTCACAATGTTAGTAACCGTACTCCTCCGAAACGGCTTTACATATTTTCACCAAATTTTATATGCATATTCAGTACGTCTGAGGATCGGCTACTATCTATTCATACCCTTAAGTGATAAGGGTTGTTCACCCTTAACATTTTTTATATTTATATGGTAACACAACGTTTGCCGGGTCAGCTAGTATATTATAAAATGTGTGTATCAGGTGATGGCGATGGTAGAGGGTCGCGACCGTCGGCCGGAGCTGGGCTACAAGCTGGCCATGGAGCTCAAGAACGCCATGGAGGACCAGCCCTGAACCCTCGACCTTCAGGAGCACCCACCGTGTATATGTATAGGTCAGTCCACACGTACTTACAAGGGAACGTACCCTTACTACGTGAGCAGTGATTTTTCGTTTTTAACCCCTCCCTGTACTTCCTAAGACCGCCCCCCTCCCAACTCGAGTTCTAATTAAGAATTATGGTTTAAAACTTTTATCGAACAGAAAGTTAAAATAAATATACTTTCGCTCACCCAGAAACTTAATTTACTAAAGTAGAAGCATTATTTTCTTTTATTCTGAGTTGTTTGTCAAAAACTACATGAAGAAAGCCTAACATTGGTATTTTTAAAGATAAACTCCAAAAAGGGTCATTTTGTTTGGGTACATTCCCTAAGCTGCTAATACATAGGAAAATTAGCAGACTAAATCATTACTAATATTATATAATATAATTATATATAATAATTAATCTAATAATGTATTTATTTAGGTGGGTCATATCTGGGAAGCGACGTTTGTAACTAATAATTTATTAACACAAATTAAATTCATAATGATATACAGGGTGAATTTTTCAAACGGGCCTTCAGGGCCAAATCCGAAACTATAAGCATTAGCGAAAAATGCTGAAAGGAGTTACGAGGCCGATTTTGATATAAACTAAAACTGCATCATTACTTTTTTAAAATACCTTTTTCCCTAGCCGGGAATCGAACGAGTTCATTTTGAAAAAAAGGACCCTCTATATTATTCCACTATCTGATAGTGTTGCTTATAAGGATCAAAATCTGGGAAGTAATGATAAATGACAAACTAAAGGAAAAGCCTAAATTTTAAGAAAATACATATTTTTTCATATTAATTTGGCAGTTAAGTTCCCGCCATTCATCAATCTAAACATTTCGCGTATTAACATTTTTTTGGCTCAATGTTTCAAATCATTCGAAACGGACGTTTTGTTCTCCAAGAATTTATATTTTTATGTCTGACTTAGTTAAGGTTATTTTAGGACCATTAAAATAGATTTAACTTGCTATGGGCGGAGTACGTTTAATACAGATGTAAAGTTGACAATTTGCGAGAATGACTTTTTCGAGTCAAATCAGAGTGATTAGAGAGATAACAAAGAGTTATAGAAAATCATATTTAACGTTGAAACGAAGTTGTTTTACTATTTAATCAGTTATCTATTTTTATTAAAAAATACATCCTAAAAACGGCGGTAACTTATTTGCCAAACTATTACTTTCTCATACTAAGCCGTATGTCATGGTCATAACATCGAATAATTAGTTGATTAACCAACAAATTCTTTAATGGTATGACTTATGTATGTTTCTAAAAAATATACATAAATCATTTGTTATGTATAATCCTTAAGAATTAGTATGCCAATGTATGGAAAAATATGTATTTTCTTCAAAATTTTGTCTTTTCCTTTAATTTGTCACATAACATTACTTCCCAGAATTTGATCCTTATAAGTGACACTTTCAGATAGTGGAATAATATAGAGTGTAATTGTTTTCAAAATGAACTCGTTCGATTCCCGGCTAAGGAAAAAAATATTTTAAGAAACGAATGATGCAGTTTTAGTTTTTTATCAAAATCGGCCTCGTAACTCCTTTCAGCATTTTTCGCTAATTCTTATAGTTTCGGATTTAGCCCTGAAAGCCCGTTTGAAAAATTCGCCCTGTATATTAGCAAATAAAATATAGGTGCTCTATATATTAAATACATATCTTAAAACATATCAAAGTTGCTTACGTTTATGGTATTCTATTGCTACGTGTGGACCGACCATAATATATGTAGTAGGGTACCCATAGGCCGGAAAATACCGCTTCAAAACCATATGTCATAAATATTTTTTTCCTTCTCTCGAATAATTGAATTGAATCACAAACTTACATAACAATTATACTAAAAATAGTTTTAATTAACTACATAGTATTAGAATTAGCCATTCCATTTGCGACTTTGACGTAAACGAAATAGTAATTTGTTACAATAAAGAGTGAAGTACTAAATGGCTGATATTTGCCTCTCGCTTTTTCTCTATAATGTGCGAGCGAGACATACATAAGTCTTTATACTGCATTCTGTATTATAACATAATACACGCATATTATACTATATTATAACTGAAATAGAAGTATAATATTAGCCATAAAATCATACCTAGCAGAGTAGTTAAGTTCGCCTGTAAAATGGACAAGTATCAACTAACTGATAGCTGAATAGGTGGTGTTATTCTTGAAAGTAAAGTTATATTCGAAATATTGCCGTAAGATGGCGCTAAATGTAAAAACCAAAGAGTATACAAATATTACTAAAAAAGTATGAATGAAATAAAAATGGATAGTTTTAGTATAGGTTTAGGATCTATTAGATAGTTTAGTTAATACGCACGCCTACGTAGGAAAATTCCGATTTAAAATAGACTTGGTCATTTTGTGATTCAACTCAATATTCATACATATGTAATCTCTATTTCCATGATGATAAAACATGACAATTTGTCACAAAAGTTCATACAAATTGTGTATTGTATGTATGTTCCTCAAAGATCGTTTTTATGACAATTTCTTTTTATAATAAGAACCAGTGATTTTTCTTTTAATTTATTTATTTTTAACGGATAATCTTACTTAATATCAAGATAAGAAATGTTTTATCTTTCCTTTCTGAAATGTTTCTTTAATTGTAATTATTTATTTATGTGTAACTTTAATTCCTATATTGTACTTATTTTTAGTAAAAATCCTTTTTTAACAACCAATGATAATAAAAAGCAGTAATTATTTATCAAAAATATAATTATGCACATGTAATACTATTTTAAACGATTTAACCATACTTGATTGTTTAAAAATAATGTTATTTTATTTTAATTATTAATTTATTGACACAATAGTTATTTATTTTTAAATCAATGTCAATCAAATATTAGCGCATCCTATTAAAAAATGACAACTAGAATAGATTTAAGTGGTAGTGAATAAAGCTTTGATAATATTGAGCTAAAAGTCCTCTAAAAATACTAGATAGGCATATATTTTGAACAAACATTACCCGATTTAACATAAGGCTGAGTTCTCACCGAGCGGCCGCGCGCCGGCTGGAAACCGTTCCGTAAGTTCTTAGCTTAAGGCGGGAATCTAAAGTGAAAGGGGTGTATTTATTTATTTAACAAATATTATTAGCATAGAATAACCTATAGTACAAAAATACATTCGACTTATAAATGTTATAAAAGGTATGTGGATTTGAAAAATATTTATTGTGATGATTCCTATATTGTTCCTGAATTAGATCTTTGAAAACTTTAGTTTTTAGTTTATCATTTATTATATAAATATTTAAATTTCTTAATGGAAAATTGATAAACAATATTTTTGTAAAAATATAATATTTAATTTTGACTCAGGCCAGTGATTGTTTATTATAAATTTATAATATGTATTTTATAAGTTCACATTTTTAATTGAGGTGTTATAAATTTTATATTATGTCCTCGAACATACATGCATATACAGGGTGTATGACAATGTTTATCTTGATAAAAAATAAAGAATTTAATCATTATACAGTAAATAAGAAATTAGATCCGATTTTAACATCCACACCCTGTATATTCTAATATGTTTATTTATTTAAATTTATGCTGTTTGATTATGCAATTAATTTAATAAATTATTTATTTTGACCAATCATGAATACTGTAAAATCATGACATTTGCCGTTTTTATTAGTGTTGTGTTCAAATCAGAAGTATTATTAGGATTATTGTTTTTGCTGTTTCGTTTTGTTGTTTTTTTTGGCGTTCCACTTGATGTCAGTTATGACCGTGTTCATCCTAATTAGAAGCATAGTCTATCATGCAGAAAGATCTGCGTTCAACATATAGCAGACGTTAAAAAATTTAATTCAGATCTGTTCAGCTTCAGTGTTTTTTTGTACTAAGGTTTGTTTGTTTAATGATACATGACAAGTGTTATGTATGTGTTACCCCTACAATTCTGACGAATCTAACGATAGTTCATGTATTAATTCGTCAAAGCACTGCACTCGGGTGTACTTCTCGATCATTTCTTTATCAAGTGGAACAAAGTATAATTTAAAAAATTAAACACTTGTGATTGAAAAGATCTTATGGAATATAATGTACTTATAGATATAGTACTTACAAGTACTTGCACTGACATTAGAGCACTAGACATTAGACATTCCCAGTGGATAGTAACAATGTAATTTATTCTAAATTAGCGATATAATTATGTAGTGGATGCCTTGAATGTTAAAACAAACGGATTCCTATTTCACAAGCTTTTATTTAGTTTCACCTGTCCCGGTGTTTGTAATGTAATCTTGCAAGCTAACTGCACTTCCCAGTGTCCGATTGAGCTGAAATTTGGCATGTGTCTTTATTATGTATTAAGTATTTACTGTTTATTTTCACGATTACACACTATTATTGAAAAAAAAATATATTATGATTATTATTTGTTTAATTATTGAAAAATGCTAACACCGCCATCTATCAGCGGGGCGCAGTTCCATGACAGTGTAACGTTATGCCTTACATTATTATTCCATTTTTCAATTAATTTTGAAGGTTTTAAAGTACAAAATATGAAGAATATTCAAGGCATCCAAATTAGTTATAATTGAAGTTGCCTTCTAGATGTGATAGCGAGCGATGTTCCTTATTTATGGTGATTAACAAATAAATTATGATTCAACAAGTTAATTGTTTTTTATTTATTTTCCTTTCCTTCAATTAAGAACTCCACTTACAAAGCCTGTTCTAAAAAAGGATTTCAATGTGAGCGCTTCTTAAATATGTGTTCACATAAGAACCCTTGTTTTACAGGTTTACCCCATTTAGTATCTCAATAAAATATAATTACAAATATAAATTAATTTGTTCATTCAGTCATTCATTTGCAATCAGGCCTAAAGTTGTTTTCAAAAAGCGTTTTTTCCAAATGACTCACCAATAGAGCAGATAAGGTTTGAATATATCGGTCAATTGACTCAACATATAAAAATAAATTTAAAATATAAAAAATAACTAAACTATACAAATTAAGGCAGGTTGTGTTTAAGTAAGCAAAATCAAAATAATATCAAATAATCACTTTATTAAAACCAAAAGTAACATATTGACAAAATAATAACACAAACCAAATATATTTACCAATACAAACAAACAAATTAAATGTGATATGTTCAAAAATTAGGAACTACAAAGCATTCAGATACTCTTAAAATATTAAGAAAAAGAATTGAGAGAGATAAGGCATTCCAGCTTAGTCCACCACAGGTGGGAATCTGGTCTTGTCTAGGGTTGATTACAGATGTCCATGGGCGGCAGTAGCCACTTACCATCAGGTGGACTGTATGTTCATCTACTACCCCTATACTGAAATAAAATCTTGCACGAATTTAATGGAGTCTGCTAGAACCAGGGTGGCCTAACTGCATTTTAATGATTTTTGACCTATCTGTATTTTCGTAATTTAAAAATGTTTTATAGTCCGCCTAAAACTGCTAATCCGCTCTGAATATAGAAGTGAATCGCGTCGCCATAGTAAATTGTATGACTACAGCTCCTCGCAACAACTTCAGAGCGGAGCACTTTTCTCCATATTATAAATAGTTTTTTTTTGATGTGAAACATCTATAGCCGCACGTAAAACCGATTTCTGGCGTGGCGACGCATGCCACGCTATACGATGGTATATACAGGGTGAATCTCCATAAAGTGCACATATTGAAACAGGTAAAATTAAACCGCATTTTGTCGACAAAAAAAATAAAAAAATAATAGAAAAATAGGAAACTTTATACTTAAGTTAGAGGCGTGGTTTTTTTAGTGTTTGAAAGCTAATACGACGTAGAATTGCATTAAATAATAATAAAAAAATAAAATGCCTAGATTATTTTGAGGAAATTTATTACTGAAAATTTTACCTAAAAAAAGTGCTTTTTTGCACTAATCTGACATTTTTTTCCTGGGAAGATGATTTTTTTTGTTTTTTTTTTTCATGGATCAGTACGGCCTATCATTGGCAATCATTGTTATTTTTGTTTGAACCTGATAACCCTCTTAGTTTAAAAGTTATAGCGATTTATTTACTTCAGGTGCACAATTCACAAAAAAAAATTCAAAAGGTCGTAAAACCCAAAAAAAAATTTTTTTAATTTTTTTTATATTTTTTTTGTCGACAAAATGCGGTTTAATTTTACCTGTTTCAATATGTGCACTTTATGGAGATTCACCCTGTATATACAGTCTATATGCAGTAGTGTGTACGGTGTGGCGACGCGTCGCCATGCGCAAAAATCGTAATATTTTATTTTATCATTATGACATATTTAGTTCCTATCACAACATGTTCTTTTCTGCATATTACTTTTACAAAATAATGTCGATGTTTCACATCTGCCGGGCGTCTCGTGACGGCTCACATTGTTTTTTTTTTTTTGCAGTTAGGCTTCTCTCGTTCTAACACCCTCAATTCTAGATATATTGCCTTAAATTTGCGATAGTAGATCTCAGTGAAATCGGTACACCTATTGAGTACGATTTATTCTTCATAAATTAAATATAAAGTTTAACCTTTTTCTTGTTAAACCTTTCCCTTTAGTCTTCTGATTACAAGTACTAAAACTAAGCCGACGGTAAATCTCGAGTAAAATTTCATATATTACAATGTTAATACTGAGTGTATTATGAAATAGTCAAGATGAACAATCAGTTTTGAGCAAGAAAATATAGCCAAAGAACAGAACCAATGTACAGAAATAAGCATAAAACTCGAAATTAACAAAAATAAAATGAAATATCAATACACAATAATTACGATATTAAATATCACATTAATATCGCGTAATGAACTTTTAAAGCTAACGAATCGAATAAATAGTAAATACTTTACAATCCAGCATTTTTAAAAACTCAATATAAATCGTATGTAGATTTCAAATCAAAACAAATGAAACATAATTATAATATTTAGAATTCCGGAGACGAATATTTAAGTAATTCCATGAAAGACAAATAGCCATTTATGAAGAAAATTATTATGAATAGTTTTACCGTTACTGTTCCTACTACCTACTATATTCAGTTCAAATATATTTGAATAACGTTTTTGCTGATTTTGCAAATATAAAAGTAACGAATACTTTAATATATAAAAAAAAAATTTAAGGAATATGTAAAAAAATATTCTAAAATATTTAAGATGGCCTGTTCCTGTGCTAAGTCTCTATATTTAAGAAATAAGATTAAAAAATCATCAAATAAAATTAAAACAACGTGGAATATTATTAATAGTGAAACTAATAAGAATTTGACATATCAGCAAGACTATACTTTAAAAATAAATAATATTGATGTAAAAGGGGATCTAGAGGTGGCATCAGAGTTTGAGAATTTCTTTACTAACATGCCTATTTTAACAACTAAAACTCTGAAATCATCTCCTATTTCCGCTGAAAACATGCTTAAACAAAGTGTAAATGAATGTAACACAGGATTTGAATTTTCAGTTGTTAATGCGAATGATATCATTAATGCCTTCAATAGTCTTGATTCTAAGAAAACTGCAGATCTATGGGGGCTCTCCGTTAAAGCCGTTTCTTCCATTATCGGCCTTATTGCACCGCACTTGGCTTCTGTGTTCAATGCTTGTGTTACTTGTGGTGTTTTTCCTGACCTTATGAAACAAAGTAGAGTGATTCCCTTATTTAAATCGGGATGTAATACTGATCCAACCAATTTTCGGCCAATTTCTATTCTACCAACATTAAGTAAAATTTTTGAAAAAGTTGTTTTAAATGAACTGCTGAAGTATTTTAATAAAAACAAAATACTTCATGACAACCAATTTGGTTTTAGAAGGAATCGCTCTACTGTAGATGCAGGGATTGAATTGTTAAAACATATTTATGAGGCCTGGGATGATTCGCGTGATGCCCTTGGTGTGTTTTGTGATTTATCTAAGGCCTTTGATTGTGTCCACCATGAGACACTGGTCAGGAAATTACACCACTACGGAATCAGGAACAAGGCTCTCAACCTTTTGACTTCTTACTTAAATAATAGAATTCAGAAGGTTGATGTAAATGGTACAAAATCGCCCGGTGCTTCTGTTACAATGGGCGTGCCGCAGGGTTCAATACTCGGTCCATTTCTGTTTTTAATTTATATAAATGACTTGCCCTACTATGTAGGGAATAATCACGAGATTGTATTGTTTGCTGATGACACTTCACTTTTATTTAAGATTAAAAGACAATTAAATAATTATGACGAAGTAAATAATGCTCTCTCGAAAGTTATCCATTGGTTCAACATAAATAATCTTCTTCTTAATGAGAAGAAAACTAAATGTATCAAGTTCTCGTTACCCAACGTGAAGCATGTTGAAACCAATGTGTTATTAAATGGAACGGTTTTGGATCCCGTGGAGTCAACTGTTTTCCTAGGTGTTACTATTGACGCCAAATTGCAATGGGGCTGCCACATAGATAAATTGTCGGGTAGACTCAGTTCGGCGGCATATGCTGTTAAAAAAATTAGACTTCTAACAGATGTAGAAACAGCTAGAATAGTTTATTTTAGTTACTTTCATAGCATTATGACTTATGGTATATTGCTATGGGGGTGCTCGTCACACCTAAATGATATATTTATATTGCAAAAGAGAGCTATACGAGCTATCTACAGCCTGCCTCCAAGAGCTTCATTAAAAGAACTATTTAAAGAAATAAATATTCTAACTGTTATATCCCAATACATATATGAAAACCTAATTTATGTAAGGAAAAATATTGATAAATTTGTAAAACGGTGTGACACGCATAATGTAAATACAAGGAACAAACTTAACCTTTCTACACATGTTACTCGTCTCCACAAAATAAGTAATTCTTTTGTGGGTCAATGTATACGTTTTTATAATAAACTGCCCATCAAAATCAGAAATTTGTCAATTAATAAATTTAAAGTTATTATCAAAAGCACACTTAGTCGTAAAGCTTATTATAAAATTTCTGATTATATTAATGATAAAACAGCTTGGGACTGATCAATAACATAATTATTAGTTAATTAAGAAAATGTCAAAGTGTAGCGTATCTTGCTGAACAAACTTCTTTTTTTTTAGATAAATGTAAAGCAAGATACTGGAGCTAATGCTTTATTAATTATATGTAAAAATAATGGCATTTAAAAAAAAATTAAAAAGAGAATAATTATTTTTAAAATTAAAAAAGACAAACCCACTGAGTTTCTTACCGGATCTTCTCAGTAGAGGTCGCGTTCCGATCCGGTAGTAGTTTAAGAAAATATTGTAACTGACAATTTGTAAGTGCCGCCGTTGGCCTATACAAAATAAACATATTTCATTTCATTTCATTTCATTTCATTTCATTTCATTTCATTTCATTTCATTTCAATAACTAAGGGTTTCCCGACCCAAGTTCCTGCACCAATAGCGACAAAATCATGACTTTTTTAAATTTAACAACACTAATATTTTAATTTGATATCCTATCTTAGTTACTTCAGACCCGTACCTACACCTCTATATTATTATGTGCTTTATATTTTAATTATCAGCTACCAGAATCTTATTCCGTTTCCTAAGTCTAAAGAAACACACTTTGTCATGCTTCTATAAAAAAAACCCTTGCCATCCTTAATATAACAAAGATTTTAATCCCAAATGACACTAAAAATTCCAATATTACTAAAATTCTAATACTGCCGCCTCTCCTGACAAATGGGTCAGCAAAAGTAATCATAATTGATTACTCTTCCACCCCTCCCCTATCATTACGTTTCAATATATAAACTAATTTAATTTCAATTTCTTACATGGACAGCTTTACTTGATTTCAACTTTATAAAACTTTATCTAATAATACACATTTAAAAAGTTTCTATCACGTTTAAGAGACAGAACCCTGTGACAGACGCACAGACATTCAATTTTTACTCTTAGAGTTGACCCTAAAAAGCAAAGTGGGATGAAAAAGGTCTTTAAAAAAGTGCTTACTAAAAGATTGAACAATCCTTAACTAACAATTGCATTAGCTCCCCCTACGTAACATTTCAACATGAAACTTACGCCGGCCCATACGTTATACTAGAGAAGACTTCCTGCCCCAGCTTATGAGCGATGAAGTCAAGAATCGTGAAGACGAGTTCCCTGCGGCTGGCCGTGCAAGCCATGAGGATGTCGAAGGCTCGCGCGTAGTCCACAGGGTCGAGGCGTCGCAGGTAATTGAAAACTATGAAGAACAGCTCTTTCAGCTTCTCCTTGACAGACTCCCAGATCTCACGGAGGGATACCACTGCTGTAATAGGAATAGAGGGATCAAAATCCCAAGGTTCAATTAATAGGGCTGCAATTTCAAAAGGTTTTTAAAAGTGGTAGAACCCTATTGTGGTTCGAATCTGGAAGCGCCACCGCCACAATTTTTTCTGACTAATAACAGCATTGTTAAGCGCTGCTGTGTTCCGCTTTGAAGGATGTGGCCAGTGAAACATGCCGGGATATTTCAACTCAGTCCCTTGAGGACAGGTAACAATGTATCTTTGACCAACCTCAGATAGGCATTTATTCTGATCCGAGGTTGATTACAGATGTTCATAAGCGGCAGTAGCCCACTTACCATAAGGTGGAACTCAAATTTGAATTCAAAAAATATGATGACATTAGTTCAGTTGGCGTCATCGTCAATCGTTGAGTTATGAGCTTTCGAAATCGGCTTAGGAAATCAGGGATCTAGTTCCCGTCGCTCATCTATGGAACCGCTCTTTCGACTTAGTTCGTTCGCAAACAAGATAAGACTAGTTCGTGGATACAACGCCGAGAAGAAAAATTATTACGCCGAAAGAAACACTTTGAACTCACATTTATTCTTTATTTTATAATCATAATCATTACTTTATAATGAAACCACCCAAACGTTCCACTGAGCACGTGGAGCGCGTGCGCATCTGTCGAAGGCTACGATCGAACTGCCAGTGAATTACACTAGCCGGCCCCCTCCACTGCTCGGTGTTACGTCATCATGTCATAATGCTTCGATATTCGTTAAGAAAGGGTAGTGATAGAGAATCACATCTGTGACTAGCAATATCACAACGATTTCTAAGACATCCCATCATGTAAATAGATGTACACCGACGACAAATAGCTTATTACAAACAATCATAATAGCTGAGAAGATTACAAATACTTTGAAACCACAGACATTTCAACTCTATTCCATTATCTTATATAATGAATGGATAGAATTTCTCCCGTCCAAAGACACGGTAACTCACTGGCAGCTCCCAAGCCCGCGGCGCCGCCGAGCCCGGCGCCCAGCGCGGCGCCCGCGCGGCCGCCCGCGTAGCCGCCCAGCAGCCCGCCCGCCACCGCGCACATCCCCGTCAGGAATACTTTCTCCGAGTCCCATAGGATTCGAATTTCAAATGCGTCCGCTGTAATAATAAATTATGAGATATTTTTTACTAAAGAAAGAAAAAGAAAATAATATGACACACTAACATACATAAAACTGAATCGTATCTTCATTGGAACGGCAGTGGCACCATCTGGCAAAAATTGGTCGTACTAACTCTGAAACGTTCGTGGGCTCATGGACAACAACTTTGCTAAAGATCAACACTTGATCAAATGCATAGTTTACGATTCAATCCTTACTAATATCGATTAAAATAATCGACTTTTTGGTCCAAAAGATCGATTTTCCGATTAATCGATCTTAGATCGCCATCCCTAGTTCCCGTGGGATTTCCGGGATAAAAACTATCATATGTCCTTTCTCGGGTCTCAGACTATCTTTTTACAAAATTTCATTAAAATCGGTTCAGTGGTTTAGGCATGAAGAAGAGACAAACAGACAGTCAGACAGAGTTACTTTCGGATTTATAATATTAGTAAGGATAAGGATAAGTAGCAAATGAGCATGCAGCCCACCCATGACAAGGAACCCTTTGTGGTTCGACTCCAGCGGCACCACCGCCACACCTATTTCTGCCTAATAACAGCAATGTTAGGCGCTGCTGTGTTCCGTTTTGAAGGTGTGGTAAGGGAAACATACTTAACCGAGGTGTTCCAGCTTAGTCCTCAGGGGTAGCGGCGCATCTGTGGCCGACCTCAGGTAGAAATATCTAATCCTATCTGGGGTTGATTACAGATATCCATGGTCGGCAGTAGCCACTTACCATCAGGTAAACTGCATGCTCGTCTGCTACTCCTATATTATAAAAAAAAGGTGGTAGAACCTTCTGTAATTCGACTCCACCTGTATCAGCGCCACGCCTATTTCTGGCTAATAACAGCAGTGCTAAGCAATACTATGTTCTAGTTTTAAGGATGCAGTGAGAGAGACATACTTTTCCTAGACATTCTAGCTTAGTCGTTAGGAGTAATAGTTTTTCTGTGGCCTACTTCAGTTAGGAAACTTATCTTATCTGGCGTTACTGATATCCATGGAAGGACAGTGGAAGATTACCATCAGATGGGCTGCATGAACTTCTGCTTCTCCTATATTTAAAAAAAAAACTTGACGTCAAACACTGATGTGTTATGTGTGTGACAATTTATTGTAAACCACATTTTTATTCAAAATTTTAGCTTAATTAAATTAACAGTTAAAGATTTGACCCTCACATACATATAAACTAAGAAGACAAGTAGGTCATATTCAAATTCAATTTTTTTCAAATTTAAATCGTGTTTATTCAAAATTGATTAATACATAATACTTTTTGAAAGTCAACAAACTACCATAAATCAGATGAATCCTTTTAAAAGCTCCATTTAATAAACATACAGCATTTATTTCATTCCATAAACAATCTTTTATTTTACTATAAAACTTTATAAAATACCAAGGCAAGCCACAAGTGTAAACAAGTACAAGTGAACTTAAGTGAAAGGTAGCATTTTATTGATACAAGCACGATAAGTAATATAATTATCACTGAGAATAAGTTTAAATGCCATAAGTAATTGCATTTCCTTTACCACACCCTAAAATCTGAATAGGCAGTGCTCAATGCTGTTATATGGCAAAAAAAGGGTAAATCCATGAAGAATTCTACTACCTTCTGTATTAATGTTAGGACAATGAAGTTTTATTTTATAATATGAGAGTAGCAGACAAGCATGCATTCCACCTAATAGTAAGTGGCTTTTCCCACCCATGGACATCTGAAAACAACTCCAGATAGGATTAGATATTCCTATCCGAGGTTGACAACAGATGCGTTGAGACTCCTAAGGACTAAGCTGAAATGCCTCAAAAAAGTATGTGTCCATTATCACACCCTTCAAACCAGAACAGCAGCGCTTAACACTACTGTCAATTGGCAGATATAAGTGTTAATATATGATAAGACTTGTACACTATTTGTGGTCAATTTTTTTTTTCTTTTTATAATATAGGAGTAGCAGACGAGCATACAGTCCACCTAATGGTAAGTGGCTACTGCCGCCCATGGACATCTGTAATCAACCCCAGATAGGATTAGATATTCCTTTCTGAGGTCGGCCACAGATGCGCCGCTACCCCTGAGGACTAAGCTGGAACGCCTCGGAAAAGTCTGTCTCCCTTACCACACCCTTCAAACCGGAACACAGCAGCGCCTAACACTGCTGTTATTAGGTAGAAATAGGTGTGGTGGTGGTGCCACCGGAGTCGAACCACAAAGGGTTCTACCACCTTCAATTATTATATAATAATGGTGACAGGGACCTGTTAACATTAAATACCTGAAGAAAATGTTAGTAAAACTCATTGTTGTTCAAATGGGTTGTGTCAGTCGCCTATATTTTTGTAATAATAAAGTTCTATAATAACTTATGTACTAATAGCATTTGTGCTTGTGCTGGTTATAATTTGGTAAGGATTTCTCAACTTAGTATAGTCCGCGCCAAACTGATAGTCCGCTCTGAAGTTGTTGCGAGCAGGTATGGTATACAATTTTCTACAGCAATAGGATTCATTTCCATATTCAGAGCGGACTAGCAGTTTTACACGGACTATACCCAGGGTTAAATCATATATGATGCATTGCAAGGACTTTTCTTCCGTTTAAAATTGACTACATATATCCATTACATATTAGGCAGGCTGCATTGATTTCTATAGGCACTTAAAATGCAATAAAGTTATCAAATTTATATCGTAAAAATGTAATTTCCTACTTACCTAAGTTAAGAATGATACGTTCAATCCAATTACGATCGAAGTTGATTGTGTTTTGCATTCGATATGATTCTACTTGCATAGACATTTTTATATTTTATTTCACAAAGCAAATTATGGAAAATTATTATTAATTATTATTAATGGAAATTATTTAATGTCAACGTGATAACCTTAAACTACGACTTAAATATTTTGGGCAATATTCCAATACTATGAAATGATACGATTTATATTTATCATTAAAATTACCAACACAACCCGATTGACAAAATATTATTTAAAAATTTGACAATAGTAACATACTGTCAAGTTGACGTAAAGCAACGTTCCACTTCACAAAAAAGGGTAATGTATTATTGTTATTCTATGGGTTAACGCTTTTATTTTGTTATTAGCTTGGGTTGTACGTTTGTATGTATGTATGTACGTAACAGTAACGGAATCTTTGAGCCCGATTTCTATCCACTTTGAACGTTCAGTTTAATTCAAAATTTTGAAGAATTATCAAAAACCGATGACAATACACGATTTTAATAATTTTGTACCATTGTCCTTATCAACATCCTCAGGATTAACGATTTTCGAGGCGAGATTTTTCAAGCACCTTCAGCAAAGTTAATCGCAAGTTTAGATTGCAAATAATTATTGCTTTTTAGTTTCAATAGGCGTGATTGTTATAGCGTGATTTTTAGTTTAGAAAATAATAATAATAACTCAAATGTTCTGAACACATCATATACATACAAGCGTGTTTTTTAGTTTTTTGAACTATAATTTTATTATTTTTATTATATTATCCCATATTAGATCTGTTGTATAAGTGAACAGTGATAAAAAAATCGAAACTATAGTAAAATTCTTTGAAAGGTGAATACCTTGAATAAGTAGCTTAGGAACTTGAAGTTAATGATTATTTGTTTATTAATAGTTTATCTTTGAATTAAAGGCTAGAAACAAGGCGAAACATTCAGCGAAGAAATTTCAACAATATTATGATTAACTGTTAGGTATACCAAAATTAAACAAGTTTTGCAGGTAAAGGGAATAAAAACGTCCTTTTTATTTTTATTTCCAATAATGAACCAGCATCATCAATACCAAACACTTAGAAATAAAACATTCACATTTACGTACTTAGATACTAACATTAATAAAATACAAGCCTATTTATTTATCGTCATACTGTCTATATAATTCAATCAAAACTATAATAATATCAACATACTCAAATAAAAATATTACAATTAATTGTCAATAATAATTTTTTTAAATCTATTTAATCTTATGGCGCGGTAAGGCTAGAAAGTATCTTTTTCCCCAGTACATCTGCGGTGACCTGCATAATGACCATAGCCAGCTCTGTGCTCACACTGTTGTGCTGCGTAAGGAACTTAGCTGCCTTTTTGTAGTCATCCAAACCGAGGCCAGCTAAATAATCGTAGACGATATCCAGCAGTTCAGACAATTTCTTCTTGATATCGTCCCATATGTCCCTCATTGAAATAACTGGAACATTTTAAATAATTTTATTAATCTTACTTGCATAACACTGATGGACGACGAAGATTTTTATGAAGGAAGATCAGTTATTCAGTGCTCAGCAATCGCGAAATGATGCAGTAATGAGGGTAGATAAGACAATTTTTATGCAGATAATTTTACTTGATATTAAATTGTCTATATTATTATGATCATTTTATTTTAAGCGTTGGTATTAAAGAAGTAATATACAATTTAATGTAAGCTTAAAGCATTCATCAAGTATACACAGCGCATGAGAACGTACTATTGAAGAATTTTGCTTCCACGTTAGTACATTAAATGAATACGATAAATAATTCATAACTTGTTTTAAGCATTTCTAAACTGTAGTAAATAAGTACTGGTTAAACTCACCAACGATGCCCAAGCCGCAAACACCGCCAACTGCGCCTCCGACAGCCGCGCCGATTTTACCTCCATAATGTTTTCCAATCAAACTCCCTGCTAAAGTTAATCCCGTGGTCACCAGCAAGGCATTCTTTGCCCTTCCATCACTTAAGACCACGCGAAAGTCGAATCGGTCGCTGATTGAGAGTATAACATTTTCCAGAGAGGTTGGGTCGAAGGGCAAAGCGACCGAGTTAGCTCGTTGCAAGCACATATCATAATCGCAGGTCGGACAATCGTCATCGGAATCGTAAGTTGCCGAATCGAAGCTCATTTTGGATTTGATAAAATGAAATCGCACGGAAATATTATGAATACTGGATGGAAAAATCAGAGTAAACGACTTGGTTGAAACGCGGTTACAAAATAATATTTTGTATACCACCCGCTATTAATTTTGTAATTCTGCGTTCCGTTCCATTATTTTAAATACATTTTTATTTTACATAATAACACTTTTATTTTAAATTTTCTATCTACATACTGAAACTTCTATCTACATAATGAAAAGATAACTTTAAGCCGGGTATCCACTATGTTCGCGAACCTCTACGATCCACGCTCCTGCAACTGTTCCACATAGTAGATACGTTCGCGCTCCTGGAGCGTACAACAGTTGCCGATTATTATTTTTTAATTGATAAATACACATTTCAGAGATTTCTTTGCCTATATACCATCTTTCCGGGAGCCTACGAGGTTTAAAAGGTAAAATACGAGATTTGTGTGTTCACATACGAGAAAAAAATATATAGTTGGCTTGGCAACCCTGACAGTTCTGACTGACAGTAGGCCAAAGAGTAAAATAATCAGTAATTCAGTAGGCAATCGTGAAGACAATTCAAAAATCAGTAAATCGAGACCCGAGTTAAATATTGCTTTTGTTAATTTTAGTGTGTTTTGAAATGTGCCAGAGAAATATATTTTCGAGATCGTTTATTCGCATCGCAGAGGAAGTACAATTGCAGGCTGAACAGGAATGGATAGTGGAAGCTTTGAGAAGAATAAAACAACAGCGCAATTGTTTGCAGGTAATATTACTTCTTTGGTAACCGGTCTCAGTTAAATGGAAACTGTTTTACTTATAAAAAGTTCGTAAGAATGTTTTTTAAAATAAGCGATATTGTGGTAGCGTAGTGGTTAGAAATTCGGCTCATTCGGGGGGTCCAGGGTTCGTTTGAAATAGTAGGCACTTCTGGCTTTATAATGAGTCATGAGTGCATATTAAATATTCATTTTCACTTGTTTAAACTGAAGAAAAATATCAATGGTTTAGAGTAGATTCCTCTTGCTCTTGACAGATTCACCCATGCCTAGCACGGGAACAGTAATGGGTTGACGAGAGAAACCCACATATGTTCTATACTTTTCTGTTCCAATGAACGTTTCCTTTTCTTGCCAGCCTTCTTAGCATATACATTAAATTTTCAAATAATTTTACACACTATATAAAATGTTTCAGATTGAAAGATTGCAACTGGAGAGCTTGAAAGCCAAGTTAAAGGAGCCGGAATCTGCCCCCAACAAAGAGGCCAAA
Source organism: Epargyreus clarus clarus (assembly GCA_014595695.2). NCBI lineage: Eukaryota > Metazoa > Arthropoda > Insecta > Lepidoptera > Hesperiidae > Epargyreus > Epargyreus clarus. Next base: position 12,114,290 of record JACTTY020000001.1, read on the forward strand.
GCACCGGATTACAACAATCATGTATCAGCCGTTGATATGATGAACCCCACCCTCGGCAATAAGAGACCTAATGATGATTTTGAAGGCATGGAGGATGACACCACATGCAACGATGAGGAGTTAAATCTTATGGTTCATCATCCTCTGATGGGTATGTATTCATGACATTTATTCTAATCGTTCTTATATATAAAATTCTTGTGTCACAATGTTAGTTACCATACTTCTCTGAAACGACTGTACTGATTTTCACCAAATTTTATATGCATATTCAGTAGGTCTGAGAATCAGCTACTATCTATTTTTCATACCTCTAAGTGATAAGGGTTGTCCACCATTAACATTTTTTTATTTATATGGCAACACAACGTTTGCTGGGTCAGTTAGTATTATAAAAAAAGTCTTGTACATTTATGGATTTTCAATTTTCAGGTTTCAATTTTCAAGAGAAAGTTGATGCGGTCTTTAATTATGGTTATGAGGAGGATGAGGATGATGAAGAAGATGATGATGACGGTGACAATGTGATGATTGACATCAACATGTTGATGAATGGAAATATGTAAACTGTTTATCTGTTGTAGCAAAGATATGAGCCGAAATTGAACTTTCTTTAAAAAATGTATGAGAAACTTTCGCGCATATTCCTTAGTATACAGGGTGAATTTTTAAAACGGGCCTTCAGGGCCAAATCCGAAACTATAAGGATTAGCGAAAAATGCTGAAAGGAGTTACGAGGCCGATTTTGATAAAAACTAAAACTGCATCATTAGTTTTTTAAAATATTTTTTTCCTTAGCCGGGAATCGAACGAGTTCATTTTGAAAAAAATTACACCTCTATATTATTCCACTATCTGATAGTGTCGCTTATAAGGATCAAATTCTGGGAAGTAATGTTATGTGACAAATTAAAGGAAAAGGAAAATTTTGAAGAAAATACGTATTTTTCCATACATTGGCATACTAATCCTTAAGGATTATACATAACAAATGATTTATGTATAATTCATTAGAAACAGACATAAGTCATACCATTGAAGAATTTGTTGGTTAATCAACTAATTATTCGATGTTATGACTATGATATACGGCTTAGTATGAGAAAGTAATAGTTTGGCAAATAAGTTACCGCCGTTTTTAGGATTGATTTTTTTAAGGAAATTAGATAACTGATTAAATAGTAAATTCTTATTGTTTGTTGATTACAACTTCATTTCAACGTTAAATATGATTTTCTATATCTCTTTTTTTAGTAATCACTTGGATTTGACTCTAAAAGGTAATTCTCGCGAATTGTCAACTTTACATCTGTATTAAACGATACTCCGCCCATAGCAAGTAAATCTATTTTAATGGTCTTAAAAATAACCTTAGCTAAGTCTGACATAAAAATATAAATTATTGTAAAACAAAACGTCCATTTCGAATGATTAGAAACATTGAGCCAAAAAAAATGATAATACACGAAATGTTTAAATTGATGAATGGCGGGAACTTAACTGCCAAATTAATATGAAAAAATATGTATTTTCTTAAAATTGAGGCTTTTCTTTTAGTTTGTCATTTATCATTACTTCCCAGATTTTGATCCTTATAAGCAACACTATCAGATAGTGGAATAATATAGAGGGTGCATTTTTTTTTCAAAATTGACTCGTTCGATTCCCGGCTAGGGAAAAAGTTATTTTAAAAAAGTAATGATGCAGTTTTAGTTTTTATCAAAATCGGCCTCGTAACTCCTTTCAGCATTTTTCGCTAATCCTTATAGTTTCCGATTTGGCCCTGAAGGCCCGTTTTAAAAATTCACCCTGTATATTCATATTCCTATGTAATCACACAAAGCTTATCTAAACCATAATTATAGTTTAAAAACTAAAAACCATGCTAAAATTGCACAAGGAAAATCGTTAAATCCTGATTCCTGATGAGGAGAAAGGGATAAAATTAAAATCATGTATTATCATGTCTTCTATTTGCTGACGACTTGAAACTGGTTCGTGAAGTGAATAACCTGACGGACCAAGCTGGGCTACAGCGCGACATTAATCGAGTAGTTGAGTGGAGCCACGTAAACAAGTTGTATTTTAATGTAGACAAATGTTTCGTGCTATCGTTCAGCCGAGCTCGTACCCCACTCCAATATTCATACCACATGGGCGGCGAGCAGCTCCAGCGCGTAAAGGTGGTAGAACCCTTTGTGGTTCGACTCCGGCGGCACCACCGCCACACCTATTTCTACCTAATAACAGCAGTGTTAAGCGCTGCTGTGTTCCGGTTTGAAGGGTGTGGTAAGGGAGACAGACTTTTCCGAGGCGTTCCAGCTTAGTCCTCAGGGGTAGCGGCGCATCTGTGGCCGACCTCAGGTAGGAATATCTAATCCTATCTGGGGTTGATTACAGATGTCCATGAGCGGCAGTAGCCACATCAGGTGGACTGCATGCTCGTCTGCTATTCTTATATTATAAAAAAAAAAAAAAAAAAAAAAGAAGATCAAAGATCTTGGTGTACATTTTACGGCAGACCTTAACTTTCGAGATCATATAGCCGAAGTATGCAAAAAATCATACCGAAATCTGGGCTTCATATTAAGGCAGGCAAATAGTTTTACGAATATTAGTGCCTTGCGTGCCTTATATGAAGCTCTGGTGAAGAGTCATTTGGAGTGTAACTCGGTTATATGGTCTCCGAATGAGGCTAAGTACAAGACAATGTTGGAACGTATCCAAAATAAATTTGCCCGGTTTCTCTTCTTAAAGTTACACGGTGTTTATCCCGGCTATCCTTTATTGTATCCTACGTTGTTCGTTCTCGGCATGGTAGGATTCAATAAACTGGAAGTGAGGAGAGAAATCTCGCTCACAAAGTACATATTCCAAGTACTGCGGGGTGAACTTGACAACACAGTTATATTGAAAGAACTGAAGTTGTGTGTGCCGGATAGAAGTGTGGAGCGCCGGCGACGTCCGCGTCTTCTGGCGTTGCCACACGCACGCACCAACCTGATGCGCGACGCACCCTTAACACGAGCATTGCGCACACTTAACACTATAGCAGACCATATCGACTTGTTCTGTTGCACACTTGGAGAGTTCACGAGGGTAGCCTTCCATGTAATTGAAAATTATTAATTAGTTTACTTGTATATATTATGTATATTGTATATTTTATGTAATTTGGACGTCAATTATTGTTATTTTTAAGCTACACTAACGCATTAGGATTTTTTTCCTGTAATGTTAGATGTAAGTTGTGAATAAATAAATAAATAAATAAATAAATAAATAAATCATTGGTTCATGATAATTGTTAAAAATTTTAAATTAATGGGACCAGTCAATATGGGTAAAAATCGAGTTTTAACATTCCGTTACATAAATTGATTTTTCAAAGTAAATACGGCAGTTCTCCTATTATAAAATGAAATAATTAAACACCTGAGGTAAAACACCTGCATCTTAAAATATGAAAACAAGTGCACGTGCGCCGGTCCCTTTAATAAGGGTCGCACCGGCGACATCGGGGCTCTGCATCTGAATGTGTGCCAAATTAGACCAGCTTGGCGACTGGCTTCCCTCAAAGGAGCTGACGCCCCTAATCACAAGGTATCCCCGTGTGATCGGTTGTGTCTCCCCTGTGCCCCTCATTAACCTAAACCGAGGCCTGTACCTCACAGGAGGTGCCCTTAGGTCAGCCGCAAACCCCATATGATAAGAGGTGGATGGTCAGGACTCCGGCAGTTGCTGGATCCGCAACCTTCTCTCCCTCTAGCGAAGGTAGACGGTCTAGGGAACCGCCAACGGCGACCAAAGCCATCCCTTCCTTCCAGCCCATAGTCTTCTTGTCTCGGCTGAGCCTAAGGCTCACCTCCAAAACCCGGTGAAGCTGTACAGGTCGGGCCAACAGTAATTACACAAATAAAAAAAAAAAGACATCGGGGCATTACTGCTCGAGCCATGGAACAGTGCAAACCTCCTGCTCGAAGAATATACGATGCTCAATAATTGTCATGTGGCTTTCTTTTGAAGGTTTGAAAATGAGTCATTCAGCAACATAACAATAATTGTGACGTCAGCGGTGCGTAGGTTTCAACAATAATTCTGTACCTATGTACTCTGAAATACATAATCTTATTGTGACTATGTTGTTTTATTGTTTATTGTCTCTGGGTCCTAAATAATTAGCAAAGTGCAATTCGATCTCAGACATGGAGGGTTCATACCACCAAATTTTCATTTTTTTATTATTTATTATCATAGCAGCCATAGAAGTATAAGTATTGTGAAAATCTTCATCCGTCTACCTATTTTGGTTCTATAGATAAAGCGAAAAAAGGTGAAACATAGCAGTTTCTTGTATTGCAACCCCAATTTATTTTCAAGGTTTCTTCTTATAGTTTGTTATACATATTCTGAAAAAATTCAAATGTCTATTTATCACGGGTCGAGAGATAGAGCCCTCTAACAGACCAACACACTGGAGGCTTAGTAATGGGGTTCCCTTTTTACCCTTTTGGTACACAACCCTAAAAAGTATTTATTTCACACACCAATGCATTAAATAATCCTTGAATAATTAATTGACATACAATAGGAGGTACAAAATGAAACAAAGAAAAAGTTATATTAACAAAGAATTTAATAAAGTTTTCTTAATTAGATTTACACATTAGTAGTCAATTTAAGTATGCTATGTACAAGTGTATCATACACTATTAAGAAAACTAATTATCACTTGCGATTGAAACAAACATGAAGTGCTGATGGCACAAGTACGTGGTACTCTGGGGTTCGCCAGGCTGTCTTAGAGTCCAGGGTTCTATTCTGTGATCATTGAACCCACCGATAAAATCAAACCTCATATTAAATAGTTGACTTCTAAGGTGTCTTATTCTATTACACTAATATCGTAAGTGCCCCAGAAGGCTCATACAAATTAATTTTCCTTAAGACAGCCTGGTGTTTATTCTCACTTAGGGGAATGGAACAGAAAATTCGACTTAGGCGTTGTTTTACATCCAAATAAATCTTTAATAAGCTCCTAAACAGTATTTGTTGAGTGACAGCAGAAAAACATCTTTCAATGCTTAAAAAATAGTGAACCTTTCTATATTTTAATTTCAAGTTTCTCAAACTCGCATTAACTATTTAATAAAATCTTGACATGGTTAAAACCAGCCAATGTATAACTTTTACGGAAACATCAGGCGGAATTGCGTACAGAGGCTCGTCAAATAAAAGAACCATTTTTAAAGATAAGAATTTTTATATAAGATTCACTATTTTAAAAATAACTTGCTTATTTAGCTAGTTCATCTAAATCAATATGTACGTTTCCCAATTTTATCTTTAGTAACTTAAAAACTATATTCATATTCCTATGTAATCACACAAAGCTTATCTAAACCATAATTATAGTTTAAAAACTAAAAACCATGCTAAAATTGCACAAGGAAAATCGTTAAATCCTGATTCCTGATGAGGAGAAAGGGATAAAATTAAAATCATGTATTATCATGTCTTCTATTTGCTGACGACTTGAAACTGGTTCGTGAAGTGAATAACCTGACGGACCAAGCTGGGCTACAGCGCGACATTAATCGAGTAGTTGAGTGGAGCCACGTAAACAAGTTGTATTTTAATGTAGACAAATGTTTCGTGCTATCGTTCAGCCGAGCTCGTACCCCACTCCAATATTCATACCACATGGGCGGCGAGCAGCTCCAGCGCGTAAAGAAGATCAAAGATCTTGGTGTACATTTTACGGCAGACCTTAACTTTCGAGATCATATAGCCGAAGTATGCAAAAAATCATACCGAAATCTGGGCTTCATATTAAGGCAGGCAAATAGTTTTACGAATATTAGTGCCTTGCGTGCCTTATATGAAGCTCTGGTGAAGAGTCATTTGGAGTGTAACTCGGTTATATGGTCTCCGAATGAGGCTAAGTACAAGACAATGTTGGAACGTATCCAAAATAAATTTGCCCGGTTTCTCTTCTTAAAGTTACACGGTGTTTATCCCGGCTATCCTTTATTGTATCCTACGTTGTTCGTTCTCGGCATGGTAGGATTCAATAAACTGGAAGTGAGGAGAGAAATCTCGCTCACAAAGTACATATTCCAAGTACTGCGGGGTGAACTTGACAACACAGTTATATTGAAAGAACTGAAGTTGTGTGTGCCGGATAGAAGTGTGGAGCGCCGGCGACGTCCGCGTCTTCTGGCGTTGCCACACGCACGCACCAACCTGATGCGCGACGCACCCTTAACACGAGCATTGCGCACACTTAACACTATAGCAGACCATATCGACTTGTTCTGTTGCACACTTGGAGAGTTCACGAGGGTAGCCTTCCATGTAATTGAAAATTATTAATCAGTTTACTTGTATATATTATGTATATTGTATATTTTATGTAATTTGGACGTCAATTATTGTTATTTTTAAGCTACACTAACGCATTAGGATTTTTTTCCTGTAATGTTAGATGTAAGTTGTGAATAAATAAATAAATAAATAAATAAATAAATAAATCATTGGTTCATGATAATTGTTAAAAATTTTAAATTAATGGGACCAGTCAATATGGGTAAAAATCGAGTTTTAACATTCCGTTACATAAATTGATTTTTCAAAGTAAATACGGCAGTTCTCCTATTATAAAATGAAATAATTAAACACCTGAGGTAAAACACCTGCATCTTAAAATATGAAAACAAGTGCACGTGCGCCGGTCCCTTTAATAAGGGTCGCACCGGCGACATCGGGGCTCTGCATCTGAATGTGTGCCAAATTAGACCAGCTTGGCGACTGGCTTCCCTCAAAGGAGCTGACGCCCCTAATCACAAGGTATCCCCGTGTGATCGGTTGTGTCTCCCCTGTGCCCCTCATTAACCTAAACCGAGGCCTGTACCTCACAGGAGGTGCCCTTAGGTCAGCCGCAAACCCCATATGATAAGAGGTGGATGGTCAGGACTCCGGCAGTTGCTGGATCCGCAACCTTCTCTCCCTCTAGCGAAGGTAGACGGTCTAGGGAACCGCCAACGGCGACCAAAGCCATCCCTTCCTTCCAGCCCATAGTCTTCTTGTCTCGGCTGAGCCTAAGGCTCACCTCCAAAACCCGGTGAAGCTGTACAGGTCGGGCCAACAGTAATTACACAAATAAAAAAAAAAAGACATCGGGGCATTACTGCTCGAGCCATGGAACAGTGCAAACCTCCTGCTCGAAGAATATACGATGCTCAATAATTGTCATGTGGCTTTCTTTTGAAGGTTTGAAAATGAGTCATTCAGCAACATAACAATAATTGTGACGTCAGCGGTGCGTAGGTTTCAACAATAATTCTGTACCTATGTACTCTGAAATACATAATCTTATTGTGACTATGTTGTTTTATTGTTTATTGTCTCTGGGTCCTAAATAATTAGCAAAGTGCAATTCGATCTCAGACATGGAGGGTTCATACCACCAAATTTTCATTTTTTTATTATTTATTATCATAGCAGCCATAGAAGTATAAGTATTGTGAAAATCTTCATCCGTCTACCTATTTTGGTTCTATAGATAAAGCGAAAAAAGGTGAAACATAGCAGTTTCTTGTATTGCAACCCCAATTTATTTTCAAGGTTTCTTCTTATAGTTTGTTATACATATTCTGAAAAAATTCAAATGTCTATTTATCACGGGTCGAGAGATAGAGCCCTCTAACAGACCAACACACTGGAGGCTTAGTAATGGGGTTCCCTTTTTACCCGACTGCCAAGGAAGGGTTATGTTTTTCGCGCGTATCTTGTATGTTTGTCTTTCTTTATTTGATCCGATCTAACAAACGGCTGGATGAATTTCAACAGTTAAAGTGTCATTATATTTGTCTCAATGACCCGAGTGTCCTTAGATAGGTGTTAGTAAAAAAAAATCAAAATGGCGGATTTTTGGCGCGAAATAGTAACACATTTAAAAAAAAAAAGTTAACCGAACCTATCGAGTAGGGTATCAAATGGAAGGAAATTAAACGGAGATTATAAAAACATATTCGTATATATATAAAACAGTAAGGTGACTGACTGACTGACTAACTAAATGACTTTTTCATTTTTCAGAAATCAACGTACAGCCTAAACCAAGGACCTTACAGTTCTGAAATTTTGCACACAGGTTCTCTATATAGCTTGAATAAGTACTAAGAAAGGCCTTTTGGAAATTCTACCCTTAAGAGGGTAAAATAGGGGAAAACAGTTTTTTTGAAATCCTTTAATTTTGAAGCAACTACTATAAAATTTTGTATTTGGCTTGCTGGATAGGAACAAGGACGCACTTATTTATCCCCCTCCCGAAAATCAACCCCGTAGAGGGTAAAATAAGGGTTAAAAGTTCATTTGAACAATCGTCAATTTTGAAGCAAACACTATGACAAGTTGTATCAGGCTTGTTGGATAAAAATAATGAAATGTTACCTCTAACGAGGTAAAATAATGACTGAAACTTTGATTTACTGAAGTTATATATTTTATAGACCGTAAATGGTGAATTTTTTCGCGAAATAGTAACACATTTAAAAAAGTTAACCAAATCTATCGAGTAGGGTGTCAAAATAAAGGAAATTAAGAGGAGATTACACATACATTATATAATATATTTTATATATAAAATTCTCGTGTTAGTTACCGTACTCCTCCGAAACGGCTTCACCGATTTTCACCAATTTTATATACATATTCAGTAGGTCTGAGAATCGGCCACTATCTATTTTTTTACACCTAAGTGATAAGGGTTGTTGATCCTTAACATTTTTTTATTTATATGACAACTTTATACTCGTATATACACATCGAGATGACTGTCTGACTAAATGAGTGAGTTGCTGTGCCAGAGATCAACGCAAAGGGAAACCGCTGAACTTAAGCGTGCTGGAATTTTACACATAGGTTCCTTATATAGCGTAAATGAACACTACGAGGATAAAATAGGATAATATTGTTTGAACATCTTTTGTTTTTGAAGCAGACACCTACTATGAAACTTTGTATTTGGCTTTCTGGATAAAAATAATGAAATGCCTATTTCACTGCTTTTGGAAATTCTACTTCAGCCTTTTTGGTGCAGTCGGGTTTTTGATTTTTTAAATTAATTACTTGTTACCCTTTTGGTACACAACCCTAAAAAGTATTTATTTCACACACCAATGCATTAAATAATCCTTGAATAATTAATTGACATACAATAGGAGGTACAAAATGAAACAAAGAAAAAGTTATATTAACAAAGAATTTAATAAAGTTTTCTTAATTAGATTTACACATTAGTAGTCAATTTAAGTATGCTATGTACAAGTGTATCATACACTATTAAGAAAACTAATTATCACTTGCGATTGAAACAAACATGAAGTGCTGATGGCACAAGTACGTGGTACTCTGGGGTTCGCCAGGCTGTCTTAAGAGTCCAGGGTTCTATTCTGTGATCTTTGAAGCCACCGATTAAATCAAACCTCATATTAAATAGTTGACTTCTAAGTTGTCTTATTCTATAACACTAATATCGTAAGTGCCCCAGAAGGCTCATACAAATTAATTTTCCTTAAGACAGCCTGGTGTTTATTCCCACTTAGGGGAATGGAACAGAAAATTCGACTTAGGCGTTGTTTTACATCCAAATAAATCTTTAATAAGCTCCTAAACAGTATTTGTTGAGTGACAGCAGAAAAACATCTTTCAATGCTTAAAAAATAGTGAACCTTTCTATATTTTAATTTCAAGTTTCTCAAACTCGCAATAATTATTTAATAAAATCTTGACATGGTTAAAACCAGCCAATGTATAACTTTTACGGAAACATCAGGCGGAATTGCGTACAGAGGCTCGTCAAATAAAAGAACCATTTTTAAAGATAAGAATTATTATATAAGATTCACTATTTTAAAAATAACTTGCTTATTTAGCTAGTTCATATAAATCAATATGTACGTTTCCCAATTTTATCTTTAGTAACTTAAAAACTAATTACAAATACTTTTGGATAGCATTATCAACGTTTTTCCACTGTCACCGTAAGTGATCTTAAATTGTAATATATAATGCCACATACACCTAAATTTGAATATATGACATATAATTTTCTTTTTACTGCCAATGTATAGTACAAATACATTTAGATATTTTTTTTAAATAAATACAATAACCAACTTTCTCGGCGCAGTTTCTACACAAATATTAACCGTCTCGCTCAGTCTTACTCCGACAAAAACCCGCATATGCACAATCATAAAACTTATGCTAAAACACAAAAAAATAAATTAATAAATTACAACATTTCATCGCGTTGAGCGAAAGCGTTTTTTTAGCCGCATCCGGGCTCATTAACTTTATATACCACTTGAAAATATAATACATTAATTAAATTTAAAGGTACGTTAAATTTTAAGAGCTATTTTAATAGCGTGAGTGGTAAGGGACACGAGGTACATGAATGTTTTCAACCGTTTACGATCGAGGTTGAAACTATAATGGAATATACATTAAGGGCACTTTCATATCAGACGATTTAACACCCGCCCTGGTGGGGCAGCAGTTCGACTGTAATCGCGTCCGATTTGAAGTCGCCCGACATTACCGCCTACCCACACGGCACCGATAAGTAAAATTCGTCGCAGTTCCATAGTTACACAAACATTTATAATATTTAAGTATTTGAGACGTATCATACATAACTATTATCGTATTATACAATACAGTACCATTAGCTTGCAATGGTCGAGACACCTAACTAACGTTCATCACGAAGCTTATTATATTATACAATGTTTAAACAAGGACGAATGGGACCAGAAAGTATGTATGGAAACAAATGTTAAACAAATGGAAGACATTTCTATAGAAAATATACCCATCCTGTGTCTGCATTGAATATATTGGAATCAATAGTTGAATTATCTTTTAAGTCTCCAAGTGAATCAATGGCGCCCATGTACTTTTAGCAACATTGAGATTAGAATATTATTTCTTTTGAAGTTGATTTTGATATATTTATATATTTTGATGATAAAAAAAACATCGACCAGACTACATAAAGATAATAATACTATTGTATTCCCGAAACAAAACTATTTTCCTTGATACAATGCTAATGAGATTAACTAAATTAACCTATAGAGACACAGAAATTTGAAATGAAAGAAATTCGATTTGATAAGGAGGGTCTAAGGGACAGTTTTATGAAGAGAGAAACGTTTCATTAACCTTATGTAGATAATATTTCATTGTTGACTATAACATCGAAGAACCATCGAAGTGTAGTGCGCTTCGTCCAAACACCATGTCACATTTATATGAAACACTTAAATTTTCACTCAAAATCTATACACCCATATTAAGATAGAATTATTACGTGCTTATAAATTTAAACATCATTCGAGTATATAATTGTATGTAACATTTTTATACATTAACAGTAATACATAATAGTGATCGACCGAAGTGTCGTATTCGGCCAATATAAGAATTTCGGCCGAAACATACGTTCGTGAACTTTCGGGTTGCGTTCGGGTGTAGTCGGGCCTTTAGACAAGCAGGCGTTTCTTGTCTACTTGACCTTCAATACACTGATTTTTTTATATAATGAATCAAAAATATAAATAGTAGAGGTGACTTGCCCACATGCTTCTATGATTCTGTAAACCTCCGAATTTCAGAGAATTTAGTAAATTTTCATGAATTTTAAAAAGTTCGTTTTCGGCCAAAAATAGAAATCGAAGGATCAGTTTCATTTACGGAAAAAGCAGCTTCGGTCGGTCACTAATAAATAATAAAGCATACACATATTAAGCGCAGAAGGAATTCGGAGACCTTAGGAGTACAAATAAGACATTACACCAACTTATACACTATGTTATAGATATGACAACGATTATAATGTAGAACACATCGAAGTTACTGTAGCGTTAGAGGTCGCCTAGGCGTGGGACTGGAGCCCAGCAGTGGGACATTGATCAGTACAAACTAACACATATATTGCTCTTACAGCACATTATATTTCGGAATATACTGAACCGCTCATAAAATGCGTTGAACGAACACCTATAAATATTATTAAGTAGTGAATGAGTATTCAATCTTAGTACCCACCGAAGCTAGTGTATCGTGACTAACATCAATTAATATACATTTTATTATAGTTCGATTGGTTCAATTACAAATACTGCAATATTTATTCGCTCCCCACTAATATCTCCCATTATATCAGATCCTACGATCTGATTATCAGTTAATATGTGAGACAAGAGTAATCTTAAGAAAGATTTAAAATAAAACAAATCATTCATTGATTTCTGTAACAAAGATAATACGGATATACAATACGGAAATATATCTGAGAAATTACGAAGTAACCACGAATACCAGACATTGACAAATCATGCTATATTGGTCCAAACACATACAAATGCTTCATCTACATTTTTGAAATTTAAATTAACAGTGAAAAAATTGCAAAGTTAAATTTATGTAAACTACAGACGTACAAATAGAGTTACCACGAATAATAGTTTTGCCAAATACAAAATATCCCGCCATTTTTTCAGTCGAATACCGATTATTAAGTGGCCGAATATTTGGACTTCAGCAGATTTGGTATTTGGCCGAATATTATAAAAATTCTGTATTCGGCCGAATACCAAATACCACTACCTACATATACACAAGTGGTGTAATGTCTTACTCATATCCCGTGGGGGTAGCGGCCGCGAGGTACCAGTGGGGGTCGTTGGCCAGGTACACCACGGTCAGCACCACCGTCACAGTCGTGAAGTACAACATGTAAGCCCCGTAGCGACTCATCTTGTTTTTACGCTTGCTCGCTTTACTCTCCGAGGATCTTTTGCTACCAGATCGCTGTGGTTGGCTCTTCAGGGCTCTGGCCGCTTGCTTCCGGTCCGCTGCAGTGATCGGCTCCGAGTGGTGGCGCTTTTTGTCCTTGCTGTCGGTACGACGGTGGCACTTAGAGTCCCTAGCACACGTGAGCGGCTCCGAATGATGGTGCTTCGAACCCTTGGGGCTGGTGGTACCGTGATGACACTTAGACTCCTTACAGTGGACTGGCTCTATTTGATGGTGGCACTTAGACTCCTTTGAGCAGGTGGTAGTATGATGATGATCCTTAGAATCCTTAGTGTGCACCGGCTTTATGTGATGATGGCATTTCAAATTCTTAGCGTGTACTGGCTCTACATGATGAGGACACTTGGAATCCTTACTGTGCCCTGGCTCTGTTTGATGATGACACTTGGATTCCTTAGCGTGCACCGGCTCTGTTTGATGAAGGCATTTGAAATCCTTAGCTTGTACTGGCTCAATTTGATGATGACACTTGGATTCCTTAGTGTGTACTGGCTTTATTTGATGTTGACATTTGGAATCTTTTGAGTGTACTGGCTCAATTTGATGAATGCATTTTGGGTCTTTTGTTTGTACTGGCTCAATTTGATGAATGCATTTAGAGTTGTTAATATACACTGGTTCAATTTCCTTAGTGTGTACTGCTTCTAATTGTTTGATGCAATTTGAGTCTTTTGGGCTGGTGGCAACATGATGAGGCTTAGAGTCCCCAGTGTGTATTGGCTCTACTTTATGAATACACTTGGAGTCCATACTGTGTACTGGCTCTATTTGACGAATACACTTCGAATCCTTAGTGTGTACTGGCTTTGCTTGATGAATGCACTCAAAGTCCGTACTCTGTACCGGCTGTAACTGAACACACTCGGAGTCCCCACTGTGTACTGACTCTAACCGATGATTCCAATTGGAGTACCCTCTGTGTATAAGCTCTAACTGATTAATACACTTGTAGATTTCACTGTGTACTGCCTGTAACTTACTGCGCTTATAATCCCCACTGTGTACCGGCTCCACTGGCTCTACTTGACGATTGTACTCATAGTTTTCACTAATTGGCTCTACTTGTTGATTGCACTCGTTATCACTGTGAACTGTGTGTATCGGAGCGCCCGTGTGTCCGCGGTCCCCGGGGGGCGCGCCGGCGCGCTAGTCGCATCACGAGCGCGCCGCCGACGTGTAGAACAGAATGTACGCGGCGCTCGACTTCACCTCGCTCGCTGATATCTCCGTCACCACGTGATCGTCGTATTTGTACCACCTGGGGGTATGGATATGAGAACAATTAGGTTGGGTTACATGTAACTTTAAAGTTCAATTTAATTTAATTTACTAATGGTTAACAAGACCGCATAATTAGCACTTAACGTAAAACCAGTCTATTCGAACGGTTAGTTTTTTTTATAATATGGTAGTAGCAGACGAACATGCAGTTAACCTAATGGGAAGGGGCTTCTGCCGCCCATGGACATCTGTAATCAACCCCAGATAGGATTAGATATTTTTACCTAAGATCAGCCACAGATGCGCCGCTACCCCTGAGGACTAAGCTGGAATAGCTCAGAAAAATGTCTCCCTTCCCCATACCCTTTAAATAAAACCTCCCAGCTCTTAAAACTACTGTTATAAGACAGTAATATAGGTGTGTCGGTGGTGCCACCAAAGTCGAACCACAAATTTTTCGACCAATTTCAAAAAGTTTTGAAAATACTCACTTTCCATACATAATGCTCTTGCAATACGCGGTGTAATGGCCGCCCTCCATAGACCCGTAATGATTCGACACTGCATACAGATTGTATATGGGGTTGCCAGTGCAGTGTAGCGAGAACTGCCTCATATCCAAGTCTTCTAGGGGGAAGTCTATATACGTCTGCTTTTTTCTGTAAGCATTACACATGTACTCCTTGGGGTCGACGTAAAATCTTTTGAAATGGATCACCAGGACTGGGGGAAGCCGGGATATGTCCAGTTTTTTTACGGCGTCCCGTTTCTCCTTGCAGTTGGGACAGTTCCAGCCGGGGACCGTTTCGCCGTTCAAGTACAGCTTAAGGCAGTCCTGGAATCATAGGAAATGCAGGTGTAAGTGAAATTATCATTTATCCTATGTATGTATATACATTGTCTGTACAAAACGTACGAAGTGTGTATGCACGCCGGAGCGTACAAGGTACTCGTGCACGCCGAAGCGTACAAAGTACTCGTGCACGCCGGAGCGTACAAGGTACTCGTGCACGCCGAAGCGTACAAAGTACTCGTGCACGCCGGAGCGTACAAAGTACTCGTGCACGCCGGAGCGTACAAAGTACTCGTGCACGCCGGAGCGTACAAAGTACTCGTGCACGCCGGAGCGTACAAGGTACTCGTGCACGCCGGAGCGTACAAAGTACTTGTGCACGCCGGAGCGTACGGAGTGTGTGTGTATGCACGCCGGAGCGTACAAAGTACTCGTGCACGCCGGAGCGTACGGAGTGTGTGTGTATGCACGCCGGAGCGTACAAAGTACTCGTGCACGCCGGAGCGAACGGAGTGTGTGTGTATGCACGCCGGAGCGTACAAGGTACTCGTGCACGCCGGAGCGTACAAAGTACTCGTGCACGCCGGAGCGTAAGGAGTGTGTGTGTATGCACGCCGGAGCGTACAAGGTACTCGTGCACGCCGGAGCGTACAAAGTACTCGTGCACGCCGGAGCGTACGGAGTGTGTGTGTATGCACGCCGGAGCGTACAAGGTACTCGTGCACGCCGAAGCGTACAAAGTACTCGTGCACGCCGGAGCGTACAAAGTACTCGTGCACGCCGGAGCGTACAAAGTACTCGTGCACGCCGGAGCGTACGGAGTGTGTGTGTATGCACGCCGGAGCGTACAAAGTACTCGTGCACGCCGGAGCGTACGGAGTACTCGTGCACGCCGGAGCGTACGGAGTGTGTGTGTATGCACGCCGGAGCGTACAAGGTACTCGTGCACGCCGGAGCGTACAAAGTACTCGTGCACGCCGGAGCGTACGGAGTACTCGTGCACGCCGGAGCGTACGGAGTGTGTGTGTATGCACGCCGGAGCGTACAAGGTACTCGTGCACGCCGGAGCGTACAAAGTACTCGTGCACGCCGGAGCGTACGGAGTGTGTGTGTATGCACGCCGGAGCGTACAAAGTACTCGTGCACGCCGGAGCGTACGGAGTGTGTGTGTATGCACGCCGGAGCGTACGGAGTGTGTGTGTATGCACGCCGGAGCGTACAAAGTACTCGTGCACGCCGGAGCGTACGGAGTGTGTGTGTATGCACGCCGGAGCGTACAAAGTACTCGTGCACGCCGGAGCGTACGGAGTGTGTGTGTATGCACGCCGGAGCGTACAAGGTACTCGTGCACGCCGGAGCGTACAAAGTACTCGTGCACGCCGGAGCGTACGGAGTGTGTGTGTATGCACGCCGGAGCGTACAAGTACTCGTGCACGCCGAAGCGTACAAAGTACTCGTGCACGCCGGAGCGTACAAGGTACTCGTGCACGCCGAAGCGTACGGAGTGTGTGTGTATGCACGCCGGAGCGTACAAGGTACTCGTGCACGCCGGAGCGTACAAAGTACTCGTGCACGCCGGAGCGTACGGAGTGTGTGTGTATGCACGCCGGAGCGTACAAGGTACTCGTGCACGCCGGAGCGTACAAAGTACTCGTGCACGCCGGAGCGTACGGAGTGTGTATGCACGCCGGAGCGTACAAGGTACTCGTGCACGCCGAAGCGTACAAAGTACTCGTGCACGCCGGAGCGTACAAAGTACTTGTGCACGCCGGAGCGTACGGAGTGTGTGTGTATGCACGCCGGAGCGTACAAAGTACTCGTGCACGCCGGAGCGCACGGAGTGTGTGTGTATGCACGCCGGAGCGTACAAAGTACTCGTGCACGCCGGAGCGTACGGAGTGTGTGTGTATGCACGCCGGAGCGTACAAAGTACTCGTGCACGCCGGAGCGCACGGAGTGTGTGTGTATGCACGCCGGAGCGTACAAGGTACTCGTGCACGCCGGAGCGTACGGAGTGTGTGTATGCACGCCGGAGCGTACAAGGTACTCGTGCACGCCGAAGCGTACAAAGTACTCGTGCACGCCGGAGCGTACGGAGTGTGTGTATGCACGCCGGAGCGTAACAAGGTACTCGTGCACGCCGAAGCGTACAAAGTACTCGTGCACGCCGGAGCGTACAAAGTACTTGTGCACGCCGGAGCGTACGGAGTGTGTGTGTATGCACGCCGGAGCGTACAAAGTACTCGTGCACGCCGGAGCGTACAAAGTACTCGTGCACGCCGGAGCGTACAAAGTACTCGTGCACGCCGGAGCGTACAAAGTACTCGTGCACGCCGGAGCGTACGGAGTGTGTGTGTATGCACGCCGGAGCGTACAAGGTACTCGTGCACGCCGAAGCGTACAAAGTACTCGTGCACGCCGGAGCGTACAAGGTACTCGTGCACGCCGAAGCGTACAAAGTACTCGTGCACGCCGGAGCGTACAAGGTACTCGTGCACGCCGAAGCGTACAAAGTACTCGTGCACGCCGGAGCGTACAAAGTACTCGTGCACGCCGGATCGTACAAAGTACTCGTGCACGCCGAAGCGTACAAAGTACTCGTGCACGCCGGAGCGTTACAAAGTACTCGTGCACGCCGGATCGTACAAAGTACTCGTGCACGCTGGAGCGTACAAAGTACTCGTGCACGCCGGAGCGTACGGAGTGTGTGTGTATGCACGCCGGAGCGTACAAAGTACTCGTGCACGCCGGAGCGTACGGAGTGTGTGTGTATGCACGCCGGAGCGTACAAGGTACTCGTGCACGCCGAAGCGTACAAAGTACTCGTGCACGCCGGAGCGTACAAGGTACTCGTGCACGCCGAAGCGTACAAAGTACTCGTGCACGCCGGAGCGTACGGAGTGTGTGTGTATGCACGCCGGAGCGTACAAAGTACTCGTGCACGCCGGAGCGTACGGAGTGTGTGTGTATGCACGCCGGAGCGTACAAGGTACTCGTGCACGCCGAAGCGTACAAAGTACTCGTGCACGCCGGAGCGTACAAAGTACTTGTGCACGCCGGAGCGTACCGAGTGTGTGTGTATGCACGCCGGAGCGTACAAAGTACTCGTGCACGCCGGAGCGTACGGAGTGTGTGTGTATGCACGCCGGAGCGTACGGAGTGTGTGTATGCACGCCGGAGCGTACAAAGTACTCGTGCACGCCGGAGCGTACGGAGTGTGTGTATGCACGCCGGAGCGTACAAGGTACTCGTGCACGCCGAGCGTACAAAGTACTCGTGCACGCCGGAGCGTACAAAGTACTTGTGCACGCCGGAGCGTACGGAGTGTGTGTGTATGCACGCCGGAGCGTACAAAGTACTCGTGCACGCCGGAGCGTACGGAGTGTGTGTATGCACGCCGGAGCGTACAAGGTACTCGTGCACGCCGGAGCGTACGGAGTGTGTGTATGCACGCCGGAGCGTACAAAGTACTCGTGCACGCCGGAGCGTACGGAGCTGTGTGTATGCACGCCGGAGCGTACAAAGTACTCGTGCACGCCGGAGCGTACGGCGTTGTGGTATGCACGCCGGAGCGTACAAAGGACTCGTTGCACGCCGGAGCGTACGGAGTGTGTGTATGCACGCCGGAGCGTACAAGGTACTCGTTGCACGTCGAAGCGTACAAAGTACTCGTGCACGCCGAAGCGTACAAAGTACTCGTGCACGCCGGAGCGTACAAAGTACTTGTGCACGCCGGAGCGTACGGAGTGTGGTGTATGCACGCCGGAGCTACAAAGTTACTCGTGCACGCCGGAGCGTACGGAAGTGTGTGTGTATGCACGCCGGAGCGTACAAAGTACTCGTGCACGCCGGAGCGTACAAAGTAGTACTCGTGCACGCCGGCGCGTACGGAGTGTGTGTTATGCACGCCGGAGCGTACGGAAGTGTGGTGTATGCACGCCGGAGCGTACAAAGTACTCGTGCAGCCGGAGCGTACGGAGTGTGTGTATGCACGCCGGAGCGTACAAAGTACTCGTGCACGCCGGAGCGTACGGAGTGTGTGTATGCACGCCGGAGCGTACAAAGTACTCGTGCACGCCGGAGCGTACGGAGTGTGTGTATGCACGCCGGAGCGTTACAGGTACTCGTGCACGCCGAAGCGTACAAAGTACTCGTGCACGCCGGAGCGTACAAAGTACTTGTGCACGCCGGAGCGTACGGAGTGTGTGTGTATGCACGCCGGAGCGTACAAAGTACTCGTGCACGCCGGAGCGTACAAAGTACTCGTGCACGCCGGAGCGTACAAAGTACTCGTGCACGCCGGAGCGTACAAAGTACTCGTGCACGCTGGAGCGTACAAAGTACTCGTGCACGCCGGAGCGTACGGAGTGTGTGTGTATGCACGCCGGAGCGTACAAAGTACTCGTGCACGCCGGAGCGTACGGAGTGTGTGTGTATGCACGCCGGAGCGTACAAGGTACTCGTTGCACGCCGAAGCGTACAAAGTACTCGTGCACGCCGGAGCGTACAAGGTACTCGTGCACGCCGAAGCGTACAAAGTACTCGTGCACGCCGGAGCGTACAAGGGTACTCGTGCACGCCGAAGCGTACAAAGTACTCGTGCACGCCGGAGCGTACAAAGTACTCGTGCACGCCGGATCGTACAAAGTACTCGTGCACGCTGGAGCGTACAAAGTACTCGTGCACGCCGGAGCGTACGGAGTGTGTGTGTATGCACGCCGGAGCGTACAAAAGTACTCGTGCACGCCGAAGCGTACAAAGTACTCGTGCACGCCGGAGCGTACAAGGTACTCGTGCACGCCGAAGCGTACGGAGTGTGTGTGTATGCACGCCGGAGCGTACAAGGTACTCGTGCACGCCGGAGCGTACAATAGTACTCGTGCACGCCGGAGCGTACAAAGTACTCGTGCACGCCGAAGCGTACAAAGTACTCGTGCACGCCGGAGCGTACAAGGTACTCGTGCACGCCGAAGCGTACAAAGTACTCGTGCACGCCGGAGCGTACAAAGTACTCGTGCACGCCGGATCGTACAAAGTACTCGTGCACGCTGGAGCGTACAAAGTACTCGTGCACGCCGGAGCGTACGGAGTGTGTGTGTATGCACGCCGGAGCGTACAAGGTACTCGTGCACGCCGGAGCGTACAAAGTACTCGTGCACGCCGGAGCGTACAAAGTACTCGTGCACGCCGAAGCGTACGGAGTGTGTGTGTATGCACGCCGGAGCGTACAAGGTACTCGTGCACGCCGGAGCGTACAAAGTACTCGTGCACGCCGGAGCGTACGGAGTGTGTGTGTATGCACGCCGGAGCGTACAAGGTACTCGTGCACGCCGGAGCGTACAAAGTACTCGTGCACGCCGGAGCGTACGGAGTGTGTATGCACGCCGGAGCGTACAAGGTACTCGTGCACGCCGAAGCGTACAAAGTACTCGTGCACGCTGGAGCGTACAAAGTACTCGTGCACGCCGGAGCGTACGGAGTGTGTGTGTATGCACGCCGGAGCGTACAAAGTACTCGTGCACGCCGAAGCGTACAAAGTACTCGTGCACGCCGGAGCGTACCAGGTACTCGTGCACGCCGAAGCGTACGGAGTGTGTGTGTATGCACGCCGAAGCGTACAAAGTACTCGTGCACGCCGGAGCGTACAAGGTACTCGTGCACGCCGAAGCGTACAAAGTACTCGTGCACGCCGGAGCGTACAAGGTACTCGTGCACGCCGAAGCGTACAAAGTACTCGTGCACGCCGGAGCGTACAAAGTACTCGTGCACGCCGGATCGTACAAAGTACTCGTGCACGCTGGAGCGTACAAAGTACTCGTGCACGCCGGAGCGTACGGAGTGTGTGTGTATGCACGCCGGAGCGTACAAAGTACTCGTGCACGCCGAAGCGTACAAAGTACTCGTGTACGCCGGAGCGTACAAGGTACTCGTGCACGCCGAAGCGTACGGAGTGTGTGTGTATGCACGCCGGAGCGTACAAGGTACTCGTGCACGCCGGAGCGTACAAAGTACTCGTGCACGCCGGAGCGTACAAAGTACTCGTGCACGCCGAAGCGTACAAAGTACTCGTGCACGCCGGAGCGTACAAGGTACTCGTGCACGCCGAAGCGTACAAAGTACTCGTGCACGCCGGAGCGTACAAAGTACTCGTGCACGCCGGATCGTACAAAGTACTCGTGCACGCTGGAGCGTACAAAGTACTCGTGCACGCCGGAGCGTACGGAGTGTGTGTGTATGCACGCCGGAGCGTACAAGGTACTCGTGCACGCCGGAGCGTACAAAGTACTCGTGCACGCCGGAGCGTACAAAGTACTCGTGCACGCCGAAGCGTACGGAGTGTGTGTGTATGCACGCCGGAGCGTACAAGGTACTCGTGCACGCCGGAGCGTACAAAGTACTCGTGCACGCCGGAGCGTACGGAGTGTGTGTGTATGCACGCCGGAGCGTACAAGGTACTCGTGCACGCCGGAGCGTACAAAGTACTCGTGCACGCCGGAGCGTACGGAGTGTGTATGCACGCCGGAGCGTACAAGGTACTCGTGCACGCCGAAGCGTACAAAGTACTCGTGCACGCTGGAGCGTACAAAGTACTCGTGCACGCCGGAGCGTACGGAGTGTGTGTGTATGCACGCCGGAGCGTACAAAGTACTCGTGCACGCCGAAGCGTACAAAGTACTCGTGCACGCCGGAGCGTACAAGGTACTCGTGCACGCCGAAGCGTACGGAGTGTGTGTGTATGCACGCCGGAGCGTACAAGGTACTCGTGCACGCCGGAGCGTACAAAGTACTCGTGCACGCCGGAGCGTACAAAGTACTCGTGCACGCCGAAGCGTACAAAGTACTCGTGCACGCCGGAGCGTACAAGGTACTCGTGCACGCCGAAGCGTACAAAGTACTCGTGCACGCCGGAGCGTACAAAGTACTCGTGCACGCCGGATCGTACAAAGTACTCGTGCACGCTGGAGCGTACAAAGTACTCGTGCACGCCGGAGGCGTACGGAGTGTGTGTGTATGCACGCCGGAGCGTACAAGGTACTCGTGCACGCCGGAGCGTACAAAGTACTCGTGCACGCCGGAGCGTACAAAGTACTCGTGCACGCCGAAGCGTACGGAGTGTGTGTGTATGCACGCCGGAGCGTACAAGGTACTCGTGCACGCCGGAGCGTACAAAGTACTCGTGCACGCCGGAGCGTACGGAGTGTGTGTGTATGCACGCCGGAGCGTACAAGGTACTCGTGCACGCCGGAGCGTACAAAGTACTCGTGCACGCCGGAGCGTACGGAGTGTGTATGCACGCCGGAGCGTACAAGGTACTCGTGCACGCCGAAGCGTACAAAGTACTCGTGCACGCCGGAGCGTACAAAGTACTTGTGCACGCCGGAGCGTACGGAGTGTGTGTGTATGCACGCCGGAGCGTACAAAGTACTCGTGCACGCCGGAGCGCACGGAGTGTGTGTGTATGCACGCCGGAGCGTACAAAGTACTCGTGCACGCCGGAGCGTACGGAGTGTGTGTGTATGCACGCCGGAGCGTACAAAGTACTCGTGCACGCCGGAGCGCACGGAGTGTGTGTGTATGCACGCCGGAAGCGTACAAAGTACTCGTGCACGCCGGAGCGTACGGAGTGTGTGTGTATGCACGCCGGAGCGTACAAAGTACTCGTGCACGCCGGAGCGTACGGAGTGTGTGTATGCACGCCGGAGCGTACAAAGTACTCGTGCACGCCGGAGCGTACGGAGTGTGTGTATGCACGCCGGAGCGTACAAGGTACTCGTGCACGCCGAAGCGTACAAAGTACTCGTGCACGCCGGAGCGTACGGAGTGTGTGTATGCACGCCGGAGCGTACAAGGTACTCGTGCACGCCGAAGCGTACAAAGTACTCGTGCACGCCGGAGCGTACAAAGTACTTGTGCACGCCGGAGCGTACGGAGTGTGTGTGTATGCACGCCGGAGCGTACAAAGTACTCGTGCACGCCGGAGCGTACGGAGTGTGTGTGTATGCACGCCGGAGCGTACAAAGTACTCGTGCACGCCGGAGCGTACAAAGTACTCGTGCACGCCGGAGCGTACAAAGTACTCGTGCACGCCGGAGCGTACAAAGTACTCGTGCACGCCGGAGCGTACGGAGTGTGTGTGTATGCACGCCGGAGCGTACAAGGTACTCGTGCACGCCGAAGCGTACAAAGTACTCGTGCACGCCGGAGCGTACAAAGTACTCGTGCACGCCGGAGCGCACGGAGTGTGTGTGTATGCACGCCGGAGCGTACAAAGTACTCGTGCACGCCGGAGCGTACGGAGTGTGTGTGTATGCACGCCGGAGCGTACAAAGTACTCGTGCACGCCGGAGCGTACGGAGTGTGTGTATGCACGCCGGAGCGTACAAAGTACTCGTGCACGCCGGAGCGTACGGAGTGTGTGTGTATGCACGCCGGAGCGTACAAGGTACTCGTGCACGCCGAAGCGTACAAAGTACTCGTGCAAGCCGGAGCGTACGGAGTGTGTGTATGCACGCCGGAGCGTACAAGGTACTCGTGCACGCCGAAGCGTACAAAGTACTCGTGCACGCCGGAGCGTACAAAGTACTTGTGCACGCCGGAGCGTACGGAGTGTGTGTGTATGCACGCCGGAGCGTACAAAGTACTCGTGCACGCCGGAGCGTACGGAGTGTGTGTGTATGCACGCCGGAGCGTACAAAGTACTCGTGCACGCCGGAGCGTACAAAGTACTCGTGCACGCCGGAGCGTACAAAGTACTCGTGCACGCCGGAGCGTACAAAGTACTCGTGCACGCCGGAGCGTACGGAGTGTGTGTGTATGCACGCCGGAGCGTACAAGGTACTCGTGCACGCCGAAGCGTACAAAGTACTCGTGCACGCCGGAGCGTACAAGGTACTCGTGCACGCCGAAGCGTACAAAGTACTCGTGCACGCCGGAGCGTACAAGGTACTCGTGCACGCCGAAGCGTACAAAGTACTCGTGCACGCCGGAGCGTACAAAGTACTCGTGCACGCCGGATCGTACAAAGTACTCGTGCACGCCGAAGCGTACAAAGTACTCGTGCACGCCGGAGCGTACAAAGTACTCGTGCACGCCGGATCGTACAAAGTACTCGTGCACGCTGGAGCGTACAAAGTACTCGTGCACGCCGGAGCGTACGGAGTGTGTGTGTATGCACGCCGGAGCGTACAAAGTACTCGTGCACGCCGGAGCGTACGGAGTGTGTGTGTATGCACGCCGGAGCGTACAAGGTACTCGTGCACGCCGAAGCGTACAAAGTACTCGTGCACGCCGGAGCGTACAAGGTACTCGTGCACGCCGAAGCGTACAAAGTACTCGTGCACGCCGGAGCGTACGGAGTGTGTGTGTATGCACGCCGGAGCGTACAAAGTACTCGTGCACGCCGGAGCGTACGGAGTGTGTGTGTATGCACGCCGGAGCGTACAAGGTACTCGTGCACGCCGAAGCGTACAAAGTACTCGTGCACGCCGGAGCGTACAAAGTACTTGTGCACGCCGGAGCGTACGGAGTGTGTGTGTATGCACGCCGGAGCGTACAAAGTACTCGTGCACGCCGGAGCGTACGGAGTGTGTGTATGCACGCCGGAGCGTACAAGGTACTCGTGCACGCCGAAGCGTACAAAGTACTCGTGCACGCCGGAGCGTACAAAGTACTTGTGCACGCCGGAGCGTACGGAGTGTGTGTGTATGCACGCCGGAGCGTACAAAGTACTCGTGCACGCCGGAGCGTACGGAGTGTGTGTATGCACGCCGGAGCGTACAAGGTACTCGTGCACGCCGGAGCGTACGGAGTGTGTGTATGCACGCCGGAGCGTACAAAGTACTCGTGCACGCCGGAGCGTACGGAGTGTGTGTATGCACGCCGGAGCGTACAAAGTACTCGTGCACGCCGGAGCGTACGGAGTGTGTGTATGCACGCCGGAGCGTACAAAGTACTCGTGCACGCCGGAGCGTACGGAGTGTGTGTATGCACGCCGGAGCGTACAAGGTACTCGTGCACGCCGAAGCGTACAAAGTACTCGTGCACGCCGGAGCGTACAAAGTACTTGTGCACGCCGGAGCGTACGGAGTGTGTGTGTATGCACGCCGGAGCGTACAAAGTACTCGTGCACGCCGGAGCGTACGGAGTGTGTGTGTATGCACGCCGGAGCGTACAAAGTACTCGTGCACGCCGGAGCGTACAAAGTACTCGTGCACGCCGGAGCGTACAAAGTACAAAGTGCTGTATATGTGCTTAGTGTGCGGTGTGTGTGTGCGCACGGTGTGTGTGTGTGTGTGTGTCTGTGTGTGTGTGTGCGCGTGTGTGCGTGCGCGTGTGTACGTACGGCGAGCGTGCAGCGCGCGGCGTGCGGCGGCAGCTCGAGCGACAGGTTGGAGAAGGAGTCGTAGGTGGCGGAGAGCGCGGCGCACGTGGCGCAGCGCACCGTGGACCGGATCTGGCCGTAGAACAGCCGCAGCACGAGGCTCTCCTTGCACCGCGTGTACTCCGCCCACGCGCGCTCGCTCGCGCACAGGCCCTCCTGCGCACACGTTACACGTCAAATTAGTAAAGAAAGATTCGCTTTCGATTCTCACAGCGCTACATTATAATTCTCTGTGTCTTGGTGCCATGAACTCACAAAGAAGAATACACAAACACACAGATCCAGAAATGATATATAAATTCATTCAAATGTTTGTCTAGCCAAGAATCGAATACAAGAATCTTTACGTGTCAGACGTGGATGGTAATCTTTATAAAAAGAAAAGACACCAATGCTCACAAATAATTAACTGAAATGGAAAGTATATTTTTAATGTAGGAGTAGCAGATGAGCATGCAGTCGATGGTAAGTCACTACTACCGCCATTGGACATCTGTAATCAACCGCAGTCAAGATTCCCACCAGACCAACGATATCCTCCGTAGCCAATGTAAGGGCACATTAACTGCGCTATGTACCCGTGGGCGAGAGCGGCCAATTTGCTGTTGCGACGCGACTCGTTTCTATATTCAGACCGGACTAGAAGTTTGGCGCGGAGTGTACCTTGTGGGGTGGTTTAATGGAGAACTGCAGGTCGAGATGCAGCCAGTCCATGAGGATGGTGAGGAACTCGTGCGAGTCCTGCTGCTCGCTGCCGCGGAACGCGCGCTGGTGCTTGCCCACCTCGTTCTGTAACACACGTACATAAGAACCTAACAACTGATCGAGATTTGAGACGAAAGACATATGTATTGAAAGTACTACACACGTGGTACAATGGCGGGAGAGTGGTGAGGATGGCGGGAGAGTGGTGAGGATGGTGGAAGGTTGGTGAGGATGGTGGGAGTGTGGCGATGGTGGTGGTGATGATGGTGGTAATGGTGCTGGTAGTGATGATGGTGTGTGGTGGTGGTGGTGATGGATGTGGTGGTAGTGGTGATGGTGGTGGTGATGATGGTGGTGTGTGGTGTTGGTGCCTCACCCGCAGGTCCTTGGTGGCGATGAACCGGTACTGTCCGGACCAGAGCGCGCGCACCACCGCCGCCAGCTCCTCCGCGATCGCGCCGCGTGTGCTGTGCGTCCTGTACCCAATGGGGAAATTTATTTTACTATCGCATTATAAAAACACAGTGGCTACCAAAACACACTAAGTAATATGCAATCGACGATCTTCCAGTCCACCTGACCGTAAGTGATTACTGCCGCCTATGACATGTAATCAACCCCAGATAGGATTAGATATTCCTACCTGAGGTCGACCACAGATACGCCGCTGTGTAGAGGCCTAAGCTGGAATGCCTCGGAAAAATATGACTACTACACTACTTCTTGTATAAGTAATTAACGCGTGGTGGATTGTATTACTCTCTCTTAGGGTTGAAGGTTTCGATTCTAGGCACTTTTTTATAATATAGGAGTGACAGACGAGCACGTAGTCCACCTGATGGGAAGTGCCTACTGCCGTCCATGGATGTCTCAACCCCAGATAAGATTAGATTACTACCTGAAGTCGCCCACAAATGCGCCGCTATCCCTGAGGATTAAGCTGGTATGCGTCGGAAAAGTATGTCTCCCTTACCACACCACCACTTCAAACCAGAACACTGCAATTCTCAGGTAGTCATGTGGCGATGTTGACAACAGAATCGAACAGCAAAGAGTCCTACCGTCTTCAAATAAATGTACATTATGTTTATGTTAAATAAATAAAATAAATAAACAAACCTGTTGACATGTTCCTGATATGTTCCATTGCAGAAGTAGGATACGAGGAATGCGGTGTTGTTCAGACACTGGATGATCGAGTTCATGTAGCACGTGTTCCCCAAGTTCTTGAGGCCGGTCAGCCCGCGCCCCTGGAACACCGAGGCGAGCTGCATGAGACACGCGACTCCGTTAGGTGTTCCCGTTTGTTAGTGTGTGATGTGATGGTGATGTTATGTTAGGTTAGGCGTAACATTTGGTCAAATGTTTGACGATTGACTTATAGAAGTTATACTTCTTTAGTTCCATCATAAGAACAGTTATATTTCTTTAAGTGCATCATGGGAAAATAAGTGTAGGTCAGTTCAATCTACATTCCTTTTTATTCTTGACTAGCTGACCCGGCAAACTTTCTACTGCCTCAAAATCTATTTATCAAAAATATTTCATATAAAATATAGGCTATAATACTCGTGGATAATGTAGCTTTCGAATGGAGAAAGAATTTTTGAAATCGGTCCAGTAGTTTCTGAGCCTATTCATTACAATCAAACAAAGTTTTCCTCTTTATAATATTAGTTTAAATTTGTATTGTTACGAGAAAATCTAAGAAATTCGATTCTTTACGTAGACAAAACAAAACGCATTTAAAAAATGTACAGTCGAGACGAACAGTTTCATCAAGTGTTCTTCTTTATTTACAAATATTTTATATTTTTTTCTTTTTTATAAAAATAATGACTAGACTGGTGTTACGGGTAGTGTTAAAAGTAGGTTATCATATACAATAGCATACATTATTTTTTAGTCTCAACCAATCCGCATTGGTGCAGTGTCGTGGGGTACAAACGTTGCCTAGTCGTGGCGTGAGGTCCATGCCCATTAGTGGTACATAAAATGAGTTGAAATTATTTACAACCTTTTCTCATTATCCCACAATAATCCACGGAAATTCTTCGACGGATTCGAAAATTCTGGACAGTGGACGGCAGGCCTGCCACTGTTCAGAATTTTCCAAACTGCTCATGTAACATATTCTCTTTAGCCCACATCTGGACAAAAGTCCATCCAAATTACCGACACTGATCCCGATTTTTTGGCTTTATGCTGGAGGACATAAAAGGCAATCTTTTATTTATTATCAAGCGAATACTAAACCTAATCCATATGTATTGATATTTTCAAGGGATTCTAATAAATCGTAAACCTAATCCATAATGATATCGTAGATAAGATTCTAATATAAATTATGTTAAATAGATCAATACTCACTCGACGAAAGAGCCAGACGAACTGGCTGTGCTTGAGGCGGACCTTGACTTTGAGCACCATGTTAGCTGCGTGCCGCGAGATGCATCGCCACTCCAACGAGAGCTCCTTTTGTACGAAACTACTTAGCACTTCCACTTCACTACACTTGAGTATTTAGTCGATTTACAAAATTTGCCCCCGCAAAATGTTCACTCAGGCTCCTTGGAAGTTATTTTTTCGTTTTCGATTTTTCTATTTCGAATTACTTTCCTATTCGTGATTTCCCGTTTGGTTGGAAGTTTATATCTCTTTTTCGTTTTCGATTTTTATAACTATTTCGAGTTATTTTCCTTTTACGTGGTTTCTTGTTAAAGATTTTAGTTTATTTATTTATGGCTCTATTTTGTATTCCGTTTTTCGATAAGTCTATTGAAACAATTGTAAACAGTTATTTTTTTAAGTAGATTTTTAGCACACACAAACTTATTAAAAGCTTTTTTCTTCATTTAACTTCTATATATCAAAGAAAAATATTCTTCAGTCGCACCTTTTCTCATGAAAGCTATATCTTCAAGGGGACATCGTAAACTCGAAGGACAAGGTCAGTAGTAAGCTTCATTGCTGTTTACTGTCTCCGCATCATAAACAAAGTGGATAAAACACTCACTTCGTTTTATGGCACTGACATCTCATTTTCAAAATTAGGAAACTTTTATCTCTTTCTCATTCTCAATTTGTTTTATTCTTTTATTTTTTGTAATTTAAAAGTAAAACATGCTAGATTTAGTGTATTTTGACAGCGGGAATACCAGAACTAAAAGTACTATTAAGTACAGTATGAATAGAGTTGAAATCACCGTTGGTAACATTTGTTTTTGCGACTGTACTTTGAGTTTTAAATATTTTTGTTCATAATATTACTTCTTCGCACTGTATTTTAAACGTGTCACTACACTAAATATTTTTTCTTTTTAAACACATTAATGTAGTTTAATTTTATTTGCACTCATAAATTTCCAGCATTTATATCTTCACAATCATTAGAAATCTCCACTGTTGTTAATATTTTTAATTATCAGGCACTCGATAGTAAGAAAAAGTGGCGTTTTGTTGGAATTAAAAGGTGTTCTGAACGTTGAAAAATATATATTTTGTTTAAATATTGGTGCGCGTTGCAAACGTGGAGCGTTGGGTGTATTTGTGACGGGACTAACGCACGTGGCCGCCGACGGGGGTGTTTAAACATCCCCACCCCCACTCGTTAGTGGGGGTGGTGGGTGAACACGGTGAGTATTCTTTTATGATATTTTTATTGGATTAGTTTTCTTTTTTGGATGATTTTTTCACTTACTTACCGATAACATAATTGTTGAAATTAACTAATTAAAATACTATACTGAAGTTTGAAATTGTTAGTTAATATACAGTTTTTAAACATTTGACGGAAAAATATCCTTTTACTTAGAAAATAATTATGTGGCCTTCTCCACTTGGTCGGCTCAGGGCCTTCAGATCTCCATATTTCTCCTTGCGTAATACTCATGCTAGTGCAAGATATTTCGCCCTTTTCAAACACAAATAGAGTAAATGACCAAATGAGCTCATTTTTTCTAATAATTCCATAATTTTCCAAAAGAACGGTCACCACATTTCCCGCGTTATAAAAGCGCGGCAATCATTACCGCTAAGCGTTTTGATTGATCGCGCTCGCACACCGCACACCTTGTTACCATCATGTTTACATTTATATGCAGTGTAATAACGAACTATTAGCATCCTTACTTAGTGTCACTATTGGCACTAAAGTGCTTTCTAATAGATGCTGAACGACCTTTTCTATAGTCATATTATGCTGGTATAGTCCGCGCCAAGCTGCTAGTCCGCTCTGTTGTTGCGAGCAGGTGTAGTCATACAATTTGCTACGGCGACGCGATTCATTTCTATATTCAGAGCGGACTAGCAATTTTACGCGGGCTATACCTGCATTTGATACATTTTAATATCATATTGAAAAACATGAAGTTGGCTAGTAGATCTTTTGAAAATTGTGCAATTAACCTCATGGCGTTGATTAAAATCTGTCGGTTTTTGTCAAATCATCATCATTTTTTCCAAACGCCGCATAATATAAATATAAGTTCAAAAAATGTTCCGTAATTATCTAAAAGAATGGTGACCACATTTCCCGCGTTATAAAAGCGCGGCCATCGTTACCGCTAAGCGTTTGATTGATCGCGTTCGCACACCGCGCACCTTGTTACCATCATGTTTACACTTATATGCGATGTAATAACTATTTGCATGCTCACTTAGCGACACTATTTTGCCATTATAGTGTTTTCTGATCAATCAATATACAAAATATGAATAGAAGCAAGTGTATTCTGTATTTGCTCACTCACATTTCGTTGCACACGTTTAGAGCAAGAGAGACGCATTATAACATGAATATCTTTGGAAGAATTACCTCTTCAACAATTATATTATCCTGGTGCCTAAACTTGGTACATTTTATTATCATATTGAAAAAACATGAAGTTGACTAGTAAAAATTTTGCAAAATTTGCAACCAACTTCACGGTGTTGATTGAAATCTGTCGGTTTTTGTAAAAAACAAAACACTATTTTCTTTAAACGCCCAATAAGAAGTATAGCTTCAAAAATTATTCCGTAATTTTCCAAAAGAACGGTCACCATATTTGCCATCGTTACCGCTAAGCGTTTTGATTGATCGCGCTCGCACCTTGTTACCATCATGTTTACATTTATATGCGATGTAATAACGAACTATTGGCATGCTCACTTATTGTCGCTATTCTGCCACTATAGTTTTCTAATCGATGTTTACTCAAGTTCTGTATTAACAGGTGTAGAAGAAATATTGTTACTTTGATTCGTATTGCCTAAAATAATAATAGTAGGGAGTGGGGTAGCGTTTTATGCTATTGAAGTAGCGAATCAGCATGCAGTCCACCTGGTGGTAAGTGGTCACTGTCGATCTGTAACCAACTTAATATAGAACCGGGGCTCTATATGAAGCCAACCAGAAATGCCGTTGAAAGACTCGTTGAGGACTTAAATGTTCGCTTCACATGTAAGCCAGCGAGCATCCAAACCATTCCACCGAATTGCTTTGAGCTAGAAATCGGTGTATCGTTGGTACCTCCTAGAATTATATCGTTTCGAAAACCATGTAAAAAATATGAATTGTAAAAATCTGAAGGTGGTAGAGCCCTTTGTGGTTCGACTCCGGCGGCACCACCGCCACACCTATTTCTGCCTTATAACAGTAGTGTTAGGCGCTGCTGTGTTCCGGTTTGAAGGGTGTGGTAAGGGAGACAGACTTTTGCGAGGCGTTCCAGCTTAGTCCTCAGGGGTAACGGCGCATCTGTGGCCGACCTTAGGAATATCTAATCCTATCTGGGATTGATTACAGACGTCCATTGGCGGCAGTAGCCACTTACCATCAGGTGGACTGCATGCTCGTATAGCATACGAGCATGCAGTCAAAAAAGGCAGGCAGTGCAAAAAAAATGCAAAATTCTTTATGGACGCAGATTTTTTCCCCAACAACGGTGGGTATCGTTTTTCGAGCGTATGTCTGGATGTTTTTTTGTCTCGTTCTTTAATACAGCACAAACGGCTTGACATATTCTAACGTATGTGGTATCGTTGGATTCGTATAAATTATAAGAATGACATGCGCTACATTTTAAACCAGTTTGGTTCATTATTTTTATATTAATGATATTCATATGGTGACTGTGTTTCGTAATTTAAGAATCAGTCTAACACCGTAATACTTGCAACTGTCAGTCTTTATTCAGCTTCAATCAGATGATACATCTCATTATGTAAGGTTTACATAGTAAGCCCTACTATGTCATTACCATATGGTTGGATGCTTGCAGAATTAAACGCAATCATCAGCCTTGAATTGCGGATTCATTGAGCCTCTGTGATATAAAGACAATTTGCTTTGTAATAAAATAAAGTTTTAAGATGGTCCACAGAAGTAGCAATGCATCACCATTTAGGACTACTGTCCTTTTGAGGGTTCATTATGGCCTGTGACTACTAACATCAAATCGGCTCGATTGTTATTTAAACTAATTAAAAGAATATGGATTTCTCAAAGGCATAAGGTGTAATGATGATGATCACAGAATAGGAACCATGTCTTAGTAAAAGGGAAACTGCGATTCAAATTGAAGTGGATATCAAAAGGTTTCAATGTAGTATCCAGGCGTAGAATGGCGACAATTTCACAAGAGTAAATCTTCAGGAGCAAACGTGATAAAAGGCTAATAAACAGGCGGAACCAAATTAATTCTTTTTTGGAAATCGTATTACAGAAATATGAACAATAAAGGGGTGCGGTAAGGAACTACAGCCTAAAGTGTTTTCAAGATGACGAACTGACATCCTAATGAAACGTACTGAACAGTGTTAATAGATCCATTCTATCATCCATCTCTTCATCCATGCGTATAATTTCAAACACTCATTACACCATAACATAGGGTGTTTAACAGCACCCGTGCAAAAATCGATCCCACTTGTTTCGCATAACCCAGCGTTTAACGTACGCAACACCTTGAACCCTTGGCGAGCCACCGCGGCCCTGACCTTTCCACCCTATAAATAACAACTCGGACCGCCGGATGCTAACCATGTAATTATTCGCAGGAAGCCCGCAGTAAAACATATAGCGATGGAGCGCGATAGTTCACGGGTAGCGCCCAAGAAGTGCTTTAATAACATTTTAGTCGGCTACGGTATGCCATAATGACACAAAACTTTTGGACTAGTTGAATTTCTGAGGGGAAAATAAGCTTGTAATGTTCTGCTTGGATTTAACAACTTCGGTAACCCGTGAACTTTCAAATGTCTATGACCGAGATAAGTTAAACATTAACTCAAAACTAGGGAATGAACAATGTTATAAGATGGCGGCTATAAATTTTAAATCTGGAGGTGTTTTAATCAGAATATAATCCGGTTAATAAATCAGGCGATATTTTATAAACATTTTGTAAAGAAATAAAAATACATATTTTAGCGATAATTTCACGCCACGATAAGCATTTCGCATGAAGTGTCCGCACGTATTTTTCTCTGAAAATCTAGAGCTTCAGCGTGTAAAATTTAAATAGAAAGTACACGTGATCGAGTGCACAAATAAGGTTTAGTTATCCACAAAATTTTGGTAACCTTTAAAGTCCTAACATGCCCTATCTTTTGTGTGGAAATCTTTGCGATTATTTGTTACTGATACTCAGCTTTTTTTTTACATCGTATTCCTTTCTCTAACAATAAATATATTTTAATAAAAACAAACATTAAACGAAAAATTCACGCGCTCGGACTTCTCACAATTAGATAGATCCACTGTTTTCAACCTAAAAACAGCGGTGTTAAGCGCTGCTGTGTTCAGCTTTGAAGGGTGTTATAAGGCAGACGCAGACACAGGAGGCGTTTGAAATTACTCCTTAGGAGTATCACGTATCTTTGGCCGATCTCTAGTAGTACTTTAATCTTATCATGGTAAGGGAAACGTACTGACCCGGGGCCTTCCAATTTTGTTCCTAGGGAAGGACTTTCATTTTATCAGCGGTCGATTGCACATGTCTATGAGCGGCAGTTGCCACATACCAACAGATGGACTGCATGTCCCTTCGCTACTTATATTATAAACCCTCAATCAAGTTCGACTGCGCCTATCAGCACGTGCGAAACCACCGAAGCGCACGACCGCCGCGGGTCAAGGCGCTGAAGCCGTACGCTAAGCCGGCACGCGCAACTCAACGAATGGGCAACGCTGGCCATGACGCGCCAGTCAATGTAAATCGGACAGTTTGATTGGATCATGGTTGTATATTGTTTGGTTTGGTGTTTTGAAAGGTTTGTGGTTCGACTTCTATGGTACCACTGTCACACTTATTAAAACAAATGGAGTGTTAAATGTTCATATGTTCTGGTTTCTTTGCCCTTCTGTCTGGGATTGAGTAGAGATGCATGCGCGATAGAGACAACTTAAAAACAGATAGATGCTCAAATGCAATTAAAAAAACTAAAGAAGTTTGACTTCTTATGTTCATACACATAATAAATATTGCACGTTTATTTGCTATTTAAAAAAAAAGATGTTAATCTTCTTATGTGCATTAAAACAATCAAGATATCAAGCGTATTTGCTATCTCAACAAAAACAAAGAAGTATAACTTCCTATATTCATACATACGAGTAAAAACTGTTCATTTATTTTTCATCTCAAAAAAATCTAAAGAAGTTTAACTTCTTACGTGCAAACATACATTAATCCAGACTGCCTTAATAAAACCTGATAAAACACCCGCTATTTTAATCCGTGGCATAATATCCACAGCATTGTATAAACAGAATTTTCTTTCTCGCGAAAACGGCCTTTGTCGGTTCGAGTGGTAAAAGAGCTGACTGGTCACTTGCGGTACTCAGGGTGAGTGCCACCCCCGCGAGGTGCCACCCCTCGGCGAGGGGTGCGACCTTGATTCTCTAGCTTTAAACTGAGAATACTAGTTTAAGATGAAAGAGTCGTTTAGTTAATTTTGTTTTGCGATTTTTAACACTAGTTTAAAATTATGTTTTGTGGATAATTTTGATGTTTTGGAGTTTGTGGATACAAATAAAATCAAATGACCATAACAAGAGATTTTAATTCCATTTATAAGGGACTTTAACCCAAAAAGGGTAAATGGGCTTTTTTTATCCCAAAAATATCTAGGGTATTTTCGTGAGAACTGAAGGCGGCATGAATGTGAAAAATCAAATGAAAAATAGATTTTAAACACTATACATATAAGTCAAAGCAGCTACGGAGTCGCTGCTAACCCTGAAGATCTGTCTTATAATTTTGAGCAGAACAATTTTACCGAAAACTAAGACGGAATCCCTCATTTTTATCAAATTCAAAACGTGACAATTTCAACCACGATACATTATCCATTCGCCCAATGGTAAATGTAAATTAATCACTTCAATAGAAACATTTATTCTATTAACATGCACGCTCGCCCGAGGGTATAATTGGGCAATCCGATTACCACCAGACTACCACTAATCCCCCACTCGTGTCTCCGTTCGTGTCGGGACACGTGCCCGGTAAGATTTACACTAGATATAATTACACATGTCGTCAAGTGACGGGTGACAACTGCTTTACATATAGCGGTGAAGTGAATGAATTTTGCTTTAAAGAAATTAAGGTCTTTGTGGGTTTCCAAAAAGGGACTGCAAGTTAAAGCACGTGAGGCGATCAGTAGTACAAAATCAAAGGGATGTTTAAGACAAGCTTGAGGGAGTTTGCTTATAAGGTTTAATAAAATTGTTGATTATATTTAAAAAAATTAGCTTTACTACATAGTAGAAAATATATGAATTGACCTTTTGTAAATGGCACATAGTACCACAAAAAAATTATTATCATATCGCGAACAAAAATCAGTCAATGAATACAAAAATCCAGATATTTTTTCGTTAGAAATCTTTTGAAATCTGTCATTGCAATTAGGCAATGGCAAATCCCTTTTTTTTTGTCTAAATGGCTATGTAGCTAGGCAATATTACAATAGAAATCACATTCGCGACGCCACGTGACCGCGGCTTTGTAGTGACGTAGGTGTGTGTATTTATTTTAATTACACTTCTACTGAGTACTTAACAGCTCACGAGGCTAGGCACGGATAACATACAAAAAATACATTACTGAAGTTATACTACTTTAGTAACTTTAAAGGAAAAAAGTGGTAAACCGGGTTTAAGGAAAAAGTATATTATAAGGATAACCCAGTAGAATCATTAGAATTACAATAAATGATTTGTAAACAATACATATTTATATGTTACATTTTACGAAAAATAATTAGTGCATGCAAATATTAGTATTAAAATAATGAAAGTATACTGTGTTAGTCATTAAAATTAATTAATAATAATAATTGTTGAAAAAATATTTACCTTTTATCTTAAAACTACTTTCTAACTGTATCTTAATAAAATCCTATAAAATTTACTGACAAATCAGGACTTAAATCGATCTACAATAAAATTTTGCACAAGTGCTTTATACAGGGTGCGGCGTGGGAACTTCCTTATTATAGAGAAATAAAAAATCTAAAGTTTTAATCCTTTATTTGATAATATAGAGGTACATTGAATTTAAGTTCAATTACTCCTTGATATCTTGAAGACCGGCGATGTTATCAAAACATTAGAAGCGTGGAAATTGGTTTCTTCTTTAATTTTCCATACCAGCAAGAATTGTTCTTCAGCTAACCCAGACTCTTTGAAGATATGATTGATATATCAAAGATTGAAGATATCTTCATATACTTTTTGGTTAAATGAGATCTACCATTAGGCAAGGTGATGCTTAGGGCTCAAGTCAGAGTTCAAAACTTGTATACAGGTGAGCTGTTTGAAAAACATCGATAGCGTGATTCAGAATACATGTAACGCCATCTCTTGCCGAAATGCAAACAGTCGCTGCAATATAATCGCAGGATTCTACCCGGCGTGCTGGCCACTCAAGATGACTTTTTTTGAAAAATACAAAACAAATCGTATATAAATTGTAAGCTGCGCCTTTTCGAATGCTGAGGGCATCTGGGAAGACTATTGATTGGTGCGTATTGTCCGATTCAAGTAATCCCACGCCGAAGCCTGTATAACGTACACGAGTACTAAGAATAATTTAAAATTCATCTCAGAAATATCATCACATCATATCTTTTGATTTCCACACTTAAACAGTGAAGTTATTATTTTTTATGATAAACCTAGTGATAAGGCAGACGGGCTACTTGATGGAAAGTAATCACCGTCGCCTATGGATATTTGCAACATCAGGGGAACAAAAACATCGCAACTTTAAAGGAGAGCTGTTTGTTCACTTAAGACATAACTTCTGTCCTATTCTATTACCGTCCCACTGCCGGGCTGACTCCGAACAAGATGGGTTTAAACCATAGTCCATCGCGTTGGTCCAAGTGACCAGTTTTTAAAACTATTTTTTTAGAACTCTTTCTTAATATAGTTATGTGCAATCCACTAAAATTTCAGGATAAAAAGGAATGTAGATTATTTTCAATGATTGTTTTTTGTAATTTGTTGTGTTATGAATGGTTGTTTGTGTTAGTGTATGATAACTGTACTTACCTGGATATTATTCAATTTTTTTCTCGCGTTGTGTTAGAAGTTTACATTATATGGTGTCAATTTTTACCAGGGGATCATATGATAACCTTTGTCGTACGCTCGTTATTAATAATCACTATCCAATGTTTTGTCTAAAGACTGAAACTTGTCAATACTTAACTAGTCTTCGTACACTTTCACATATCGACACCTTAATTCACAAATCAGCCAACTCCACTTTTTGTCAAAATGTTTTTTTTTTTATTTATTTTGATTTCGTTCAACGCCATTTACTATCAAAATAAATAAAAAAAAACATTTTGACAAAAAGTGGACCTGCCTGATTTGCGAATTAAGGTATGGATATGTATTTTTTTAACTTTTTTAACATGTATGTACGACATATACAGGTCTATTTAGTTAATCAGTGTTGGGGTAGTATTGTTTATATTGTTATTCGGAGTTAATGAACCTTAAAATGTAGTTGTCTCTTAGGATTGTAGGCTAGTCGGTATTAGTGTAGTTTGGTTGTGTATATTGTAATGTTGGAACACCTTAAAAGTCTATATTAAAAATTGATGTTATAAGTATATAGACTAAGTAGTTAGTCTTAGCACACTTCAGTAGTATGCACAGTTAGTAGCAATCGCTATCGTAGCACTGGCCCACTTTAACAATGTATAGGCCGCGCCAAACTGTTAGTCCGCTCCGAATATAGCATTGGAAGACAGCGCGGTACCCCCCCCCCCCCCCCTTCGCTGCCCGCTTTCGCCCGTGGGCACATGGTTGCGTTAGCGTGCCCTTACGTTACGGAGTATACGCTAACTAAACCTGCGCGCTACAAGTTGCGGACTAGAAGTTTGGCGCGGGCTATACCCAGCTAGCAGCAGCTGAGACTCACCACATCACCCCAGACGGGTTGAAAGTCCCGCTGTAAGTCACCGGCAGGCGGCTTGCCAGGCTTGGCGCTGCGGTCGAACCACGGCAGCGGCGGGGAGTCCTCGTCCGACGACACCTGCGAGAACATAGGATAAGTGTTAAATGCAGTAGAAAAGGCACAGCCTAGTGGTTAAAAAAACTCGGCCTCTCGATCGCGGGGCCCGAGGTTCAAATCCCAGGCACGCTCTGATTTTCCAGAGTTATGTGCGTGTTAGAAATTAATTATCACTTGCTTAACGGTGAAGGAAAACATCGTGACGAAACCTGCATACCTTAGAGATTTATAAAAAAAAAAACCTCAAAGGCATGTGAACTCTAGCAATACGCACTTGGTCAGCGCGGCGGACTATGGCCTAGTCCTTCTCATTCTGAGAGGAGACCCGTGCCCAGCAGTGGGACAGTAATGGGTCGTTGATGATGATACGATATGGGTGAGTTACGTGTAAGAGACAGCCCTTCACATTAAGGCTGCATCGCGCAGCCCTACACCGTGCTCGCGCTGCATCGTGTGTTCGCGGATGTTCTGAGTAGTTGTTTCTAGCTAATAACTTTTTTATTTAAAAAAATACCGTAATATTTCGTAGCACGTTGGATAGCTAGTGAAATAGGGCTATTATTTTAATCATTTGTACAATACATTCCATACATCTTTTTTATCCAAATTCACCCTGAAGTGGAAATAATAAGGGTGTTTTTATTGAACTCTAGCAAATTGACCTCCATAACGTAAAGTTTAAGGGTACTACTACAGCGTATTGTCATTTTAAGGAAGTGTTGCGATGTTAGGTATAAGATTATGCACAAAAATAGGATCAAAATGGGACATTCACTTAGGAGCATTTTACTTTTTGCCTGAAATCGGTACTTAGAAATAAAAACACAAAAACTTGAATATCTCAAAAACAAATCACTATCGGCTAGGGTACTTAATGACAAAACCTATTGCAAATGAGCTCTACTTTTACCCCTCCAAGGGAATGTATCGAATTATCAGTAACCCTGTATATATTTTTGATACAACATTTGTGTAAAAGGAGAATGCCCATTCTTGGTACTGATTTTTCTCATGCGTCAAAATGAAACTAATATTAAAATTATTTCTTGATTTTTTTACATAATTTGTCGATCAGAATAGTTTCTTTGAACAGGGGATTCCATTTAAGATAAAATAAGACGAAATGTTGATTGTTGTTCTTAAAAATTAAAATGGCGGAATTTTATAGTCGGAATTCAATAAGATCTATTAGTGTTTTGACTAATGATTTTTCTCATGCATCAAAATGAAAGTAATATTAAAATTATTTTTTGATTTTTTTACATTGTTTGTCGATCAGAATAGTTTCTTTGAACAAGGGGGTTCCATTTAAGATAAAATAAGACGAAATGTTGATTCTTGTTCTTAAAAATTAAAATGGCGGTATTTTATACTCGGAATTAATTATTTTAGGTTTTTAGGATTATTTTAGGTTTTTTTACCTACTACCTTTAAAAGTAAATGGGATATGTTAATCGAACTACATTTTAGGTACCTACTATCAGTTAAAACCGACCATCAATCTATCGTCGGATATTTTCGATTTTAAGGTTATGTAACATTTCGGTAAATAACTTCAGAACCCGGGTGCTGATCTAAAAAATAATTATTGGTGGTAGTATTTGGTTAATTATACATCGTCCACAACAAGTTTCAATTTGATGCAACTCTGGACGGCGGTCCATACTTTCATGGGCATTGTCCTTTAAATAAAATTATTAATTCTTTCGTGAAATAGACTTTTCGATTCTTTCCTCGACGCCCAACTCCCATAACCGTTGTCAATGACATTTTATACTAGACACGTTATACGCCCGCTAACTTAAGAGAAATCTTGAGCGAAACTGCTTTGATAGCACACATGCACGTTTTTTATTTTACTTACCTTTACTACATAGACAAATGTTCTATAAGGGACAGAGCTATTAGAACAATGTGATAAAAAAAGACAACTAGTGTTTGACCTTGCGTTTCAAGTCTACGCAAACGTAAATATTGACCATGGAATATAGTGACCAATGATTACTTCAGTCAAAACGGGACATCGATTTTTTTAAGTCAAATACTTTTTACTTGAAAAAATATAGTTAAATACTAAAAAACACGCTTTTATGATAAAATTAACTAAAAAGTAGATAATAATTTTCAATGTAATAAATAGTATAATTGTGGAAAAAATGTGGGGCGCTTTTTACAAAACTGGTAAATGGAGCACCCCATGTTTTTTTTTCATAATTATACTATATACTGTTACTTAATTGACAATGGCAACGGTTCATTTCGGAGACAACGGCACGAAGCATCGGAAAAAGGGACTGTCCCGTTAAAACGGGACGTATGGTAGCTATCCCATTGATCCGCATGCTTGTCAAAGACAATGAAATAATGGAACAGAAGGTAAAAAATGTCCAAAACTGTCGATAATAGTTTTAGTACGTCGTTTACGTAGAAATGTTATAGTACAGTTTAACTAAATAAATAATTATTAAATAAAAATATAATTTGAAAGAATGTATCTATACAGATGTATCGACTGGTTTAAAATATATGATTTAAAAATAGTTTATATTTATTATCATAGATTAGTAAATATTACTCACTCCTAACAAGAAAATGTACCCAGTTTTGAGAATTGAAATAGTTCTGTAAAAAAGTTTTGCCACGTCTCCGTGCTAAAATGTCTCTAAAATATTTGAAATAATTATTTATTTATTATGTAAATTACGCAGTATTAGTTATTTATTCGTATATTTTCTCTAAAAATGTTTTTATTTGTCAAGAATTCAAAAAAAGAACTTACTATTAAGCCGTTTGTGGCTTATTTCAATTTCAAGGCGGCGAAGTATCTTTACTAATCTATGTTTATTATTATCAGTTTTATTTTACACACGACCATTAATTGCAAAGTTGTGTAAATTTTATAAATGTACTAGCTGACCCAGCAAACATTGTGTTGCCATATAAATAAAAAAAATGTTAAGGGTGAACAACCCTTATCACTTAAGAGATATGAAAAATAGATAGTAGCTAATTCTCAGACTTACTGAATATGCATATAAATTTTGGTGAAAATCAGTAAAGCCGTTTCGCAGGAGTAGGTACAGTAACTAACATTGTGACATGAGAATTTTATATATAAGATTCTAATTTTACCGTGGTCTTTTTGAGGATTAATTTCTGGCT
The DNA here is from genome assembly GCA_014595695.2 of Epargyreus clarus clarus. Taxonomy (NCBI): domain Eukaryota; kingdom Metazoa; phylum Arthropoda; class Insecta; order Lepidoptera; family Hesperiidae; genus Epargyreus; species Epargyreus clarus. The sequence goes on from JACTTY020000001.1 coordinate 12,155,961, forward strand.
ATACAAAGATTATTTATTAAATTATGTTTAGGTTAAGGAAGAAATACGACCTTAATGATTGAAATATTTATTCAATTAAAGAAATTTTAAAATACCGTATACTATCCTATATAAATTTTATGGTAATATTTTTATTATTTACCACAGGTATCGAAGGAAATTTAAAGATTAGGATACAGAATTTCCCATATATCGATTTTATTTTATTAAAATAAACCATAAAATGTTATATTTTGACTAAAAACACACTAATATAAAAATTAAGCAGTGGGATCTTAAACTATAACATACGACATATGAACATCGTCAGATTCAATAAAATGTCACTTCTGTTCTGTTGATCTATGACCATGCATTTTGCGTCTTTATCACTTTCATTGACAAAAACATACTTTGTCTCTTTCTGGTTACTCACGTAATCATGGCGGATCGAACACGAAAAATAAACGAAATTTAATAATTTCTCTTCATTTACGTGTGATAGGTGATTCCATGAAGTTTGTTTCTTTTTCGAGCATAATTTTTGCATTTACGCATTGCACAAGAAGGCATTTTGAGGCTTTAAATTCAAAATAATGACGTTCAACGTGTTCCGTGACATTCGTGTGTATTACTACGCCGCGCGAGAGCGACTGGACTTGGCTGAAGTCGTTTTACACCACTTGCCGTATTTTGTATGTTTCAAGTTTTGCCCGCTTGTGGCGGATCTTTATATTTATAGATCAATGACCGTTGTTAAAACATGGCACGGATAGAGAAAATGTGGGCGTGTACTTATAGATGTATATGTGTAAAAAGTTTTACTTCTCTCATGTAATTATGAATAATAAAAACAGTAAAGTATTTGTAAACGCTACTATAGGATGAAATAAAAAAAATATACTAGGTAAAATAAAGGACGGTATTCGAAATAGTTATATTTATTTATAACAGGAAATAAAAAATGTACAAAAGTAGTAAATAGTATGATAGTAATGATTGTTATTGTTTAAAATTACAATGAATATGTTGCGGACACACAAAGTTGTGTTGCAATCTACATGTAAGTATGTGAGTGTTCAGACAAAATCGATATGTTACCTTAACATTTTGATAAACAAAATAAGAGAAAATTCGTAATCTGTTCAGTAGTATCACTCATTTTCCTCAACTTAAGAAACTTGATCGTCTCTAAAATTAGAAAAATAATAATAATCGAAAATGTTTGAGTAATTACTGGTAATATAATCATTAATGCAAACACTTTTATAAAAAGGTACAGCAAGATTTTATTGTAAATCCTTATAACCCTTATAGAATAATTTTGTAAAACTTTGTAATCCTTATAGAACAATTTGTTGTTTATAAAAAAAAATACTTTCACTTTCAATTGTATTAAATTTCAAGTATATTATAGTAAACAGTGGTTAACGGTGTTGGTTTACAGCTACCTACTTTGTTAATTATATCTTTATGTATAATTTTTTTTTTTTTGCCATTCGGTTTGAAATTATCTTGTGTGTTTTTTTGTGCCCTTTCAGCATAAATCCCTATTAACCCTTAGCTATAGGCCCTTTTACCTTTAAGCACGCGATATCTCGCTGTGTAACTGTTTGTTAACCTAAATAAATTAAAAAACATATATATATACATAATACAAACCTTGGCGATATTGGGTGATGATTGTGAGCGATTGAGCCCAGTGGCCCCGGGACTGTCGGTGGGCGACACCATATACACATCGCCTTCTTCCTCCTGCAAACGTTGGCATGATTAGAGATGTTTTATTGGTTATTAGTTTATTATGTAGTTATCAAGACTGAATGCAGTTGTATTGTTAAGCAACTTTTTTTATAATAAAAATATGTTTTTTGATTTTGTTTTTAATTCTTGTATTAAATCGGATGTCTATTTGGTAGGTCGTAGTTAACTAGGTCTTTAAAGATTTATGTTTAATACTACTCTCGTTTGTATGTATCGTCTTGTAAAGTATGTTATGGTATGTTTGTTTTTAAAATTCCTTTTTAATTTTTTCCAAGTTTTTAAAGGAACTTAACTTTGCTGAATAATAATAAATTATAACCAATTATTATGATGGAAATGTGCTTTATATTAAAATTATGATGCTTGTAGAAGTGTTCATTATTCTTTGTCGCAATACAGTGAAGTTGAATTCTTCTACTTTAACTCGGTCAGTACTATTACTGTGGTTAACCTTATCTCTAGTTTTAGTTTTCTCACCTTGTTTTGGTTGGTACGATCACTGTGTCCACCGACACATTTTGTCTCTGGCCTATGTTATACCTAATGAAGTTCAATTTTTTATCAACTTGTCCTGCTCGGTACTTTCACTGTAGCTGTGGATGGCTTTGTTCCAACCAGAGAAACTCAGTTAAACTTCGTTTCGAGGAGAAGTTACCCCATCCCCCACCCGCTCACGTTGTCCCGGTGCGGCTTCATCTTGTCCCGGCTCTCGCCGAGCTTCCGCTTCCGTTCGAGCTCCATGATCTCTCTGACTACACCTGCGCGCAACAACTTCAGAGCGGACTAGAAGTTTGGCGCGGACTATACCGGCTCACCTTGTCCCGGTGCGGCTTCTTCTTGTCGCGGGCCTCGGCGAGCTTCCTCTTGCGCTCGAGCTCCATGAGCTCCCGCTGGCGGTCGAGCTGCTGCTTCTGCGCCATCACGGCGTCGATGCCGCGCGCTCGGCCGCCACCTGGCGCTCTGCTGTACACACCCAACACCCCCTCACCTTGTCCCGGTGCGGCTTCTTCTTGTCGCGGGCCTCGGCGAGCTTCCTCTTGCGCTCGAGCTCCATGAGCTCCCGCTGGCGGTCGAGCTGCTGCTTCTGCGCCATCACGGCGTCGATGCCGCGCGCTCGGCCGCCACCTGGCGCTCTGCTGTACACACCCAACACCCCCTCACCTTGTCCCGGTGCGGCTTCTTCTTGTCGCGGGCCTCGGCGAGCTTCCTCTTGCGCTCGAGCTCCATGAGCTCCCGCTGGCGGTCGAGCTGCTGCTTCTGCGCCATCACGGCGTCGATGCCGCGCGCTCGGCCGCCACCTGGCGCTCTGCTGTACACACCCAACACCCCCTCACCTTGTCCCGGTGCGGCTTCTTCTTGTCGCGGGCCTCGGCGAGCTTCCTCTTGCGCTCGAGCTCCATGAGCTCCCGCTGGCGGTCGAGCTGCTGCTTCTGCGCCATCACGGCGTCGATGCCGCGCGCTCGGCCGCCACCTGGCGCTCTGCTGTACACACCCAACACCCCCTCACCTTGTCCCGGTGCGGCTTCTTCTTGTCGCGGGCCTCGGCGAGCTTCCTCTTGCGCTCGAGCTCCATGAGCTCCCGCTGGCGGTCGAGCTGCTGCTTCTGCGCCATCACGGCGTCGATGCGCGCGCGCTTGGCCGCCACCTCGCGAGCTGCGGCTTGCCGCTGACGCTCGGCACGATCCGCTGTACACACACACACTTCGTTTAGTAATAATCAGAGAAAGAAAAGCTGTACACTTGGTTTTATAATATAGAAAGAAAAAAGAAAAAAATAACAGATTTCACACTGGGAGTGCTGGCAAAAGCGAAAACTTTCGAAACTTAACCTGAGTAATAAAATATAATAAAAAATGAAACAGACATTTCGAATTTTGCAGTTTGCTTTGCCGTCTTACGAATTTTCGATCAGGCCACGTGTCCTAACGCAAGTTTACTCTAATGAAGTTTTCACTTCAAAAAATAAATTTCTTCCTCGACAATGATGCCTAAATATTATAGAAAGAATTTTGAACGAAAAAAGATTTCTTTTTTTCGAAGTTCCTGTACCTTTTTTGCATTAGCCCATTAACTTCAATTTATTTTTTAATATTAGTTAATTTTTAATTTAATTAGTATCATATTTTTATTAGTATTATATAGATTATTTAGTATTGTATGTTATTATGTTTATCATTTTCATTGAAGTTTATTACTTCAATTTCTTTTTAAACTGACTTCATAATAAATCCTTAGATAGTTAACTAAACATTCACAGATGTTACTGACAAAACAAACGCGTAAACTTATTTTCTTGGAATTAAACATGTTAGGTCTACACCATCACAAGATTCGCTTTAAAAAATTATCAATCCTAGAAATTCAAATTTTCCTTACCTCCAAGAGCTACCAAAAGGTTTATAAACGTTTCCATAGAAAAATAATATAAAATATAGTGCTAAAAAAAGAGTGCTAAAAAAAGGTGGCACTCTTCCAGCTGCTCTCGGGGCTCCGGACCCCTCGCTCCTGTGCACACACGACCAGCTTACCGGCGTCGGGTCCGGGCGCCTGCTCCTTGACGATGGCGTCGGCCAGCCGCTCCGCCTCCTCGCGCTCGCGGCGCTGGTACTCGTCCAGCTGCTCGCGGAGGCTCTGGTTCTCTTGCTCCTGTTATATGTAGAATAATATATTTCAGTGATTAATTTTAACTTTAGTTCTATCGAGTCTGTAACAAAAGTTTGTAAGTGTTTTATTATAATATAGTATTTAGTATTGTTTCATATTTTAGCCACTAGCCCCGGTCACAATGATTCTTGTGAACTCAATCTACAACTAGGTATTTCAAGAAATTTAGATTTCTATTTTTTATTTGGGTACTTCTTGTATCTTTGTTATTCCTAACCATGTCAATCTTAATGACGTTTTTTAAGAATTTAGCAAAGTAAACTAGTGTAGTTGTTGGAGCTAGTGTAGTGTGGGCTCACCATGTCGTACTGCTTGTTCTCGAGCTGCATGAGCTGCGAGATGATCTCCTGCTCGCGCAGCTGGAACACGGCGCGCAGCTCCGCGCGCTGCTCCGCCGAGCGCTGCGCCTGCAGCTTCTCCCAGTCCTGCGCACACAACACGTTACATATGTACCACGAGAGACCTCGCCAAACTTCTAGTCCGCTCACGAGTCGCGTCACCATAGCACATTGTATGACTACACTTCCTCGCAACAACTTCAGAGCGGACTAGCAGTTTGGTGCGGACTGTATGCGCGTACACACTCGGCGCGCAGGGCATCCGTACATTACCTTACTCGTTAGGCGGGAGGGTGGGGGTCGACGTAGTGACATGGGGCGAAGAGGAGCCTTCAATATCGTAACGTCACGTTTGTAAATAATTATATAATTATATTACGTGTAAATATAATAATTTCGGAATTGCTGTTCTAATTTAATAATTTCCAGAAGTAAAATTGCAATATATGTAACGTTACACTAGAGACAACAGGTCTCAAAATGTGAAACTGATGACCAACTGTGAAAAAGGACGAGGCAAGGGTAAAAAATCAATAAATTCGTGTGACATAATTGTTTAGAGCCCAGTTCATCCAGCATCGGTCCAACTGCAATTGCAGAGCTACTGACCTGCTCAGCCTCGATCCGCTGCATCTCCAGCGTGAGCGAGGTGTCCGCGATGCGCTTCTGCTCGTCCAGTATCATCGCCATGTTGCGGGCTCGCTCCTCGTACAGTTGAACCGCCGCCACCTAACACAGATACTGACTAATGAACAAAAAATCCAAGAATCTTTGAAATTATACCTCTTTTGGCGCATTTGAAAAAATGTTAGTTAAGGTGGCACGGAATAGCGCATTGATGTAACACATGATTTTTTTTATTTTTATTGTAATATAGGAGTAGCAGATGAGCATACAGTCCATCTGACCATCTGTCTAAACGACCAGTAAACAAAAGGAATTACTATAAATAAGATGGTAGATCCTTTTGTGGTTCGACTCCGGCGGCACCACTGCCACACCTATTTCTGCCCAATAACAGCCGTGTTAGGCGCTGCTGTGTTCCGTTTTGAAGGGTGTGGTAAGGGAGACATAGTTTTTCGAAGCGTTCCAGCTTAGTCCTCAGGGGTAGCGGCGCATCTGTGGCCGACCTCGGGTAGAAATATCTAATCCTATCTGGGGTTGATTACAGATGTCCATGGGCGGCAGTAGCCACTTACCATCACGTGGACTGTATGCTCGTCTGCTACTCCTATATTATAAAAAAAAAATCAGAGCGGACTAGCAGTTACTTACCTTGCTGGTTCTGTCCACGACGGGCTCGCCGGGCTTCGGCCGCGACGGCGGGGGCGGGCTCACCTCAGACCAGTTCGGGTACTCTATCTCACCTGCAAGAATAATATTGTGTTATTCCTAAATTATAATAGGTTCTCTCAATTTTTATCATGTTATTCCTAAATTATAATGGGAGACCGTGCTCAACGCTGGGGTAAAAAAGACACTCTCTACACGAATAGTCCTATCTAGGATTCCGTGTCGTCGGTGCCATAGACACATATATAGACAAACACTCATAACCAGAAACATCTAACAATCACAAAACAAATCTAAATACATCATTTAGATATGTGTTTGGCCAGGGATCGTACCTGGGACACTCTACGCGACAGACCGGTATGGTGACCGTTGACTTGTCATGATGATTTTTTTGAAGGTGGTAGAACCATTTATGGTTCGATTCTGAAGGCACTACTACTAAATATATTTCTGCCTCATAACAGCAATATTAAGAGTTGCGTTGAGTTGAAAGGTGTGTTAAGATGACATACTTATCTAAGGCGTTCCAACTTAGTCTTCAGGGATATTTCTATCCCATTGTTCGTATTTGTTCTCAAAATCAGGTTGAATTTTAATCGAAGAATTTTATTGCCGCTTAACAATAGATTTTCATAGGCAGCAGTTAACATGTATAAAATATTATTATCATCCATAATTTAAGGCTATTTTATACTATTCAGACTCAAATTGTTTCATGCAATTAAGTTAACTTGGGTCCTCTTACTTTTAGAATCTTACACATATTACTAAAGATTTACTAGTGATAAAAGACAGACATTCCTATTTTCTGAAATGCCCAATGAATTCATAATAACTTACCTTTTTTTTTTTTTTTTTTTTTCTCGAGGGGGAAACCTTCAAAAGGTACCCGACGACGTGGGAGCGACGCCGGGTTATGTGGGATTTTTACCGCACTAAAACCCCCCCGGTGGCCGTCCTCAACGCTTGTTGGAGAACTCCGGGATCTCCGACGGAACACAACCGGAGCCCTCCAAGCGCGATGCCCCGATCGGGCTCTACCCTGGAGGAGCAGTTTTCGCTCCTCCTACACCATGTAGTGTTTACGACGGTATGCGACCACACATACCGCCGTCCTTCCCGGGGTCGCTTGCTGGACGGTTCGAGCTCCCACTCTTGCCGCCCGCAACCCCGGAAGCCCCCTTTTAGTCGCCTCCTACGACAGGCAGGGGATACCGTAGCCCTATTCTAGTCCCGGAACTACAGGGACAAAAAAAAAAAATCATAATAACTTACCTAGCATATCGTCCAACATAGCATCTTGACTTGGTGGTATTGCTTGAGGGTTTGTGGTTAGGGATGGGTACTTCAGAAGCCAATCTTCATAGCCACCCCAGAGGGCCAGGGGAGGCCTGGCGTAATGTACTTTGACGTCCCACTGATGAAAAAAAATAAACTAAATAACTATGGTACATAATAATAATACAATACAATACAATACAATACAATACAAAAACTCTTTATTGTACACCAAATTTATAGTAACAAAAACAAAACATTTTACAATAATGTATGTGTCAATGGAGAATGAAATTAAAATTGGCGTCTTTTTTAGCACATGTTCATATGTATTTGTGTGTTTTAATTATTTTCGAATTTGAGTATTACATCACTTGCATTTGTGTTTATTAACAATATGTTTGTGTTAGTAACGCTTCAAGAGTTTTAAGCGGTGTATGTGTGTCTCTCTCTCTCTCTCTCTCTCTCTGTGTGTGTGTGTGTGTGTGTGTGTGCTTAGTTAGTGGCCTATTAAATTTCATGTGCGTGTACCTTGAGCAGGATGGTCTTGAGAAGATGCAGCGTCTTCCCGGGGATGACGGCGGTGCTGGACCAGTCCAGCATCACGATCAGCTCCATGCTGGCGCGCTCGGACCACACGCGACGGGACCCCGTTGGCAGGTTCTGTTCTAGGACGTTGGCTGATTGCCTGCGGGAAGAACAGGAGATTAATAGAATTTATGTGTACAATGCATCACGTACTACAGTTATTCCTTTTTATTTTTTTCTTTCTTAGAATTATTGAACACATAGAAGGGGGAGATCACGAGCAAGGAATAATATGTTGAAGATAACCAAGTGAATTAATTTAGTGAGAAGAGTATTTAATTAACAAACATGTTTGCAATTAAGTTACTTCTGACTGGAAAGCTTATAAATAATATTAATAGAGGCTGTTTTCATAGATGACAATCTCAGTCATGTGAAATTGACAATTTCATAAGACTACGAGGATTTCTACAGTTACACCTTCAAACTTTGCCTTTTTAAGTGCTATGGACACCAAAAGACGAAAACACAGACGTCCAGACCCAGACCAGATATTAAAATTAATTATTCAGTTGTCTGTCTGGCCGAGGATCGTGCGCGGCACATCGGCCTCGTAACTCCTTTCAGCATTTTTCACTAATACTTATAGTGTCTGTCTGGCCGGGGATCGAACGCGGAACATCGGCCTCGTTACTCCTTTCAGCATTTTTTACTAATCCTTATAGCTTCGGACTTAGCCCTGAAGGCCTATTTGAAAAAATCACCCTCTATATGCATAATAAATGAATCCCCATATATAATTTGACCACACATAAGGTTAATATTAAAACATAATGGGTTAACATACCCTGGGGAGATACATTCCTCAGGCACACTGATGCACGCCGGGTGAATGATGTGCGAGTCGACATAGTCCTTGCGCGGCCGGGCGTCTAGGATCATTACCTGTGTAAAAATTATAGTAAATATACATGAATAAAATTTGTCTACTCGAAATTTTGAAAGTAATATCATAATAACATAAATATTTTGAAAAATGGTCGTCTACCAGCTAATGTAAATTATCTTCATAAAAAGATAAAGTATTTCGCAAGAAACATACTATTATGCTATTTTTTAGTTCAAGTATGAAGTTTATTAGGAATTTGAAGCTTAGGAAAAATTTGACCTGTGTCATAATGGAATTGATACAAAATCCAAAATGAGTAGAGTTCGAACAAAAGTTTTTCTTCTCTTTCAAATCCAATGACTGTTTGTAAATTCAACATAACTTCAAGACTGTAAGTTCAAGATACTCTTCCTATTCCCTTTATAAATCTGACAATTTGTTAATTATATATTGTAGAACCCACCTTTAGCTTGCCAGCCTTGAGAATGGTATATAGTTGCTCACTCTTGATGATCACCTCATCTGGACCTAGGCGTGAAAACAGATTTTATAATAAAACAATCGACATAAAATAAATTATATGTCCTTAGCTAAATTAGTAAAGTGGTAACACCCTTTGTGGTTAGACTCTGACGCCACCACCACTACCACATCTATTTCTGTCTAATAACAGCATTGTAGCGCTGCTGTTTTCAGGTTTGAAGGGTGTGTTTAGAGATATACTTATCAGAGGCATTCCAACTTACTCCTTAGAGATAGTACCACATCCATGGCATCTGACAGGTCTTTAATCTGCTCTGGGATTGATTATAAATGTCTATCAGCACAATTAGACAGTGGAATAATATAAAGGATGTTTTTTATCAAAATGAACTTGTTCGATTCCCGGCTAGGGAATATAAAGATATTTTAAAAAAGGAATTATGCAGTTTTAATTTTTATCAAAATCGGCCTTGCAGCATTAATCTAGTCCTAATCCTTCTAGTTTCGGATTTGGCCCTGAAAGGCTATTTGAAAAATTCAAACTGTATACAGGAGTAGCATACGAACATGTGTCCACCTGTTGGTAAATGCCTACGGGTGCCATGTCGTCATGTAAATGTCTTTAATCAACCCCAGATATGATTAGATATACCTACCTGAGGTCGGCCACAGATGCGCCGTTACCCCTGAGGACTAAGCTAGAATGCCTCGGGAAAGTGTGTCTCCCTTACTACACCCTTCAAACCAGAACACAGCAACATTTAACACTGCTGTTATGACTGCATGATCATATGCTACATATCTATCTTTAAAGTACATATATTGAAAATGCTACCTGGTAATCCAGCTGGCTGTGGAGGCTCATGGACAGCGACAGCCTCTATAGCCTTCTTCCTGTTATCTTCTATCTTCTGCTTGATCAGTTCATTCTCTTTTATATCATTCAACCGTTGTGTTTGTTGCTCCTTAGCATATCTGAAATATACAATGTTTCATTGGTTGCATATATTGATAACTATATAGTATGTATGCTTAGTGTCATTGTGGTATATGTGGGGTAACACAATTTTTATCATAAATATAAGGCTAAAATAGTAATGTAAAAAAAACATAATTTAATAATATATTACAGTAAAGTACTTCTTGACATTAATAATTAGTCTATGTAATTTCAAATTGTAGTCCTCAGAACCCGAATATGAAAACTATGTTGCTATTAAATTATATAATATACATAACACTATTTTTGTTTTGCCTTAGTCAAAAAGGGGAGGAGTTATTTTCACACCTATGATATAATGGAGGGGCAGTCCACATCCACAAATCTCATGGATACCACAGAAATTAGTTTTATTTTTTCCCATTATAACTGACTATTATTTATTATGAATACATAACTAACCTGATTGATCTATTACTCATCACATCACTACTACCAGCATAAGGAAATTGATTGAATATATTACATAACATGTAAATGCTTACTTTCAAATAAAATTATGCAACTAACACTAGTTGCATATTTTTGTGAAGTCTTTTATTATCATTAATTGGATTCTCTATGAATATAAAACAGAATTCATAGATGAATGTAATATTTATGAAAGGTTTAAGTTATAAAAATGAATATAAATTACCCTAGAGTAAGACATCTCTTTCAACCAGAGATGTGTGAAGTAGTTAAGAAGTGATGGGGGAAGCTTGGTTAAGAGAGTAAGGTGAACTATGGAAATGCCTAAAGCAGTCTAGATACTTAGCTCACATCCATAACTCTAATTATGTGCTAACATCCCACTATATAAAAATACAGTTTAGATTCCAGAGCTCAGGTAAGCTAAACAAAGGAAAATGACACAATCCTTTCAGAGGATTTGACACTGCTGTTAGTATGCAGAAATGTGTGTGATAGTTCGGAATGAAACCATAAAGGGTTCTAGCATTTTCAAATACTATATATATTTACCCTGGTACATTAACACTTGGTATGCATAGGGAGCTCGCAATAGCATGTGACAAGATACAAGCATATTAAAACAATGCGCAGCCTTCCTATGCTGTTATTTTATGACACAACTGTTTATAAATCCACCATTACATAGTATGTTATGAAAACAAAAACAACAGTTTTTCCAACTTTAACATTTGTTAAATATTTATTTTTACTAGTGGGTGTGAGCTGACTTTTTGTTTTATTTAAAAATATACAGATGATCATGCCCTCCACTTGGAGGTAAGTTGCTACTGCTGCCTATAAACATTTGCAGTCAATCCCAGTTAAGATTACTTTTCTATAGTACTTGTAAAACTGCTAGTCCGCTCTGAATATAGAAATGAATCCATAGCAAATTGTATACACTTGTTCGCAACAACTTCAGAACGAGCTAGCAGTTTGGCTCGGACTATACCTGAGGCCTACAGAATTGCCGCAACCCATGAGGGCGAAGTTGGAATGCCTCGCAAAAGTATGTCCTTTTTATCACCCTTTTTAACCCCAATCCAAATCAGAACACTGCAGCGCTCTGCTGTTATTATGATACTGCTGTTATTATAATGGCACATGATGAATTTATATAGATAAAAACAAGACAATATGTAAGCATGTATATGTAATCGCAAATGTGTTATAATTTCTTTCAATTCAACTATTTCCCCACATATTTGTATTGAAAGTTCCATTCAAAGGGCGTGGTAGGATAAAAGTGTCCATTTATTAACACATCTGTGATACATCCTTAAGTATGTTCAGCGTCTTATTTTATGTTAATCATAGAGGTTGCCACTTAGTATCAAATGAAATACATGCTCACTGCTTTTATTAAAAAAAATATATGGCAAAATTATTTTTATCTCTATAATTATACATTTATAACAAAGCAGATTTACTCCTAATATATATACAAGTAAAATAATAGAAAATGACAAATTATGTTTATAGTATTCATAATCTTTTTATATCTCTTATCACACTCACCTGTCAATCAGACTGAGTTTCAGCTTCTCAGCGGCATCTATCGCTTTGTTAGGGTTCTTAGCTCCCAGCATATTGTTGAAATAGGTCTTGTCTTTTAAATACTCCTTGTCCTTACTGATGAACGCTATAACCCTCAGGTACTTCATGTAGTACACATACGAGTACTCCTCGTCCCCCTTCTCCCGCGCCTCCTCAGCATTCTCGAAAAGCTTTAGAGCTGTTTTGCATAACCTACAAAGTATTCTCTCATTTAGCCATGAACGCGCAATTTTAAATGATGAAAATAATAGTCATGGTTACTTACATTGTAGCCCTTTTTGATTTTAAATCAGGTACATTGTGTAATTTATCCAAATCTTCTATACACTGCCCCAAATGGAGTTGCACTTGTATTCGACGCGTATCCGTCATGATGGATTCTACAGGATCCCGCTGGTCAACGATAGAGATAAGTGGTTTTAAAAGAATAGAAACCACTAAGTATCACATTTGTCATGGATTACACTTAGATTGTTGGAAAATTTCATGAGTAGAAATAATAAAATCCGCGGATATAAATATCGGAATCAGAAAAGTTCAGAAAACGTCACTAATGTCATTCGACCATTGCATCATTTGTCAACTTTTTTCGTTTCATTCCTTTGACTTTTTTACATTCTTTGTCTTAGATTCTGAGATATTAGGTCAACCGAAGTTACAAATTTATATTTATCGATTTTATTGATTATGCGCTAAGTCCACAAGGCACACGTCTATAATATTTATTAAGGGTTTATATGACCTTAATTGCCCTGATTAAATTCACCAGTTAGGAATATTGTAATGAAACTACTCGATTTCTGATTATTTGTGATTTTTAAAATTAAATCGATCGGTTTCCTTCTTGACAATATCGATTTATTTTCATTGTCAAAACTTTACTGATGTTATTATGAATAAAACGGAACGTTCAAGAACCACCCCTTCCCTAAATTATGACGTTCGTTCGCAAATAGCGCAGCGCAAGGTGCGCGAGTTTTCCTGCGCAATGAAAATTTTCTCGCTTCCACTGGTCGATTGCGGTGTTCCATTTAGTTTTTCAGCTGATCACGCTTTCTACGGGCGTTTCGCAGTCGGCGCGTGTGTCATGTGCGAGGCTGTCGCAGCGTAGCAAGAGTGTTCGTGTCTTGTGTAGTAGTAGATAGTGCCAGTGAAAATGTTTTCAGGACTCACCAACCAAGTCAGCTCGTGGATGGGGGCCGCGAAGGGCGAGCCCCAGGAAGAGGAGGTGCCCACCCCGACCAAGGACGCGACGGGCGAGGCGTCCGCCGAGGGCGAAAAACAAAGGTACGTAGCTCTTTGTTTACGTTTTTCACTCGCATATTCTCCATTCAAATGTACGTCGTGGTTCGTGAAAACCGGAAAATTGGGTCGATAGCGGACCGAAATTAGGTCATGAACGATTCTTTTAGTGGAATCCACCGATTGTTCGTGATAAAAGCTAAGGTAAAGCGCCAATATGTCGATGATTCTTTTTCAGATACACAGGACCCTTTTTCCAGGCGCTGATCTGCTGCAATGCAGTATTCTAGAAAATTGTTCGCCGGTTGCCAAAAAGTTGACTTTTTGATTGCATAACCTGCATATTGATCCAGGGAGTGGAATATGATGAAACAATGTTAAGTTTAGTTGCCTCATCCTTGCAATACTACTACAATACTATGTATAACTATGTGCTGAGGAATAGCAAAAAAGGAATACATTAAAACATGATAAGTAGGAGTTTAATTTTTTTTTATTCCTATCAAATGAAACAAAGGAACTATTACCATTGATTTCATAGAATAGCAAATATGGATCTCTGGATTCCCTAGAAACTGAATTAGGGTTTTAAAACGATTTTGAAAAAAAAGCCAGTTCAATTTTATTCCACAAACAATTGACTCTTACAATAGTTAAGGTTTAGGATTCATAGGTTCCAAAATACTTCATGTATACATTTATGGCGTAAAATGGAATCACAATAAAGTTAAATTTAATTTGAAAAGGATTCAAGCTCTCAGAAACCTCACCAATATGGATGACAAGGTGGCTACCTTCACGAAAACTGTGGTGAGTTTATTTGACAAGCACGCACCCTTACGTCGAGTCAAAATTAAGCGTAATCCTGCTCCATGGCTCACCAATGAAATAAAAGCACTCATGGCTCGAAGAGATAGGGCTAAAAGAAGATACAAACGGTGCCCCTCCGATTCTAATTTAAGGTTATTTAGAGAGTTGCGTAATCGCTGCAATCGTATGTGTAGAGATGCTAAGAGACGCCATTTCCACGATTCTCTTGTTGACCGTGCGCCTGCAGAGGTTTGGCGGTTCTTAAAATCTGTTGGCATCGGTAAATCTCCCACGAGCACCAGCAATGCATATAATTCGAGTGATCTTAATAAGTATTTTTCGGTTTCCTCAGCATATTTAGATCCTCAAATTAAGTCCGCTACGTTACTTGCGCTCTCCAATACGCCCAAGCCGACATGTGAGCAGTTTAGCTTTGCCTCTGTGACTCAAGAGACCGTGAAAAAATCTGTTTTAGCAATTAACTCCTCTTCTATTGGTACTGATAATTTATGCTCTAAAATGATAATCTTGATATTGCCATCGGTTCTTCCTACACTTACTCATTTATTTAACCACTCCCTATCTTCTGGTTTCTTTCCCTCAGCCTGGAAACAGGCCTTTATTACCCCACTTCCCAAAATTAATAATCCTACCACCTTGTCTCACTTTCGTCCTATCTCTATCCTACCCTTCCTCTCCAAAGTGCTCGAGCATATCGTGCATATCCAGCTCACCACCTTTTTAAATTCGAATAATCTCCTCAATCCTTTTCAATCCGGCTTCAGAACTGGTCACAGTACAGTCACTGCTCTGCTAAAAGTCACAGAGGACATTCGCTTCGCTATAGAACATAAAAAACTCACTATACTAGTGTTGCTTGATTTTAGCAACGCCTTCTCATGTGTCGACCTTGACATAATTCTGGGTATTTTAAAATCAAATAATATTTCTTCTACCGCTATATCTTGGTTTGATTCCTATCTTCGGGGTCGCTCGCAACGTGTTCGCATTGACGACGTGGTGTCCGATGCATGTGATTTAGTTGCGGGTGTTCCTCAGGGTGGCGTTCTCTCTCCCTTGCTTTTTTCTATTTTTATTAATTCCTTGACTTCCTTAATTTCTTCCAATTTTCATCTCTACGCCGACGATCTGCAGATTTACTCACATTTTTTAGCAGAAGACACCAACTCAGCTATAGTTACCATAAACAACGACATAAACAATATCGTTAAATGGGCCGCATCTTTCGGAGTTTCTATCAACGCTAACAAGACACAAGCTATTATTGTAGGCAGTAGATATACTCGGAGTTCTATCGACATTTCGACCTTAGCACCTATCACGGTTGACGGTGTCCGTATTCCTTACGCTGACAAGGTAAGAAATCTCGGGGTTTTGATTGATGCAAATCTCTCTTGGACTGCCCAAGTCAGCGAAGTCAGTCGAAAAGTACATCACGCTTTCCATTCGCTGAGGTGCCTGCAATGTTTCTTACCCTTAAAAACTAAGATCACTCTCGCTCAAACATTAATTGTACCCATTATCGACTATGCTGACGCCTGTTACTTGGATGCCACAGAGGAGCTTCTTAATAAACTTGAGCGCTTACAAAATTTGTGCATTCGTTTTATCTTCGGTGTTCGCAAATACGATCACGTCTCCCAGCTTCGTAAGGATCTCAAGTGGCTCCCAATCCGCCTTCGCAGAAACACAAGGATGCTATGTTTATTATTTAATATACTACGTAACCCCAACTATCCCACTTACCTGCGAGAACGTTTCTCTTTCGCTCGACCTCCTTACGCTCCTTGCAGAACACACGTTAAGACCCTACTTAAATTTCCTTCCCATAAAACTTCTTCCTATTCCCATTCCTTCTCAGTGCATGCTGTCAGATTGTGGAATGCGCTTCCACCAAAGATTCGCGAATCTGACACTATCTCTATATTTAAAAAACGAGTTAAAGAGCACTATATTTCCTTATCTAAGTAGTTCATATATATATAGTAAATATGTATGTATAAGTATTTATATATTTATGTATATTTATATATCTATAGTATAACATATATGTTATTATTTACATCTTTTTAAGTACACACTAACACTACCATTCTGCACCCTCTATCCACTCACAGGTCTGCTGGAAGAAATTTCTGACAGAAATAAGCAGTGCCTTTGTACATATTATTTCTTTATGTGTTTGTCTTTTTTTCTTATATTGTGTGTGCATAAATAATAAATAAATAAATAAATAAATAAATAAACCTTGATTTAAATCCAAATCCCAATTAAATTCTTATAGTAAACTTTTATAACCGAAGAAATGGTATTTGATAATAATTTTTGAAGTTATATTCCAATAAGAATCAACTTACACTTTAGAGTGTACAATAAATTCAGTGAAATGCTAGCATTATTTGTTCAACTGCAATTGGGTGGGTGTGGTTGGTAGAATGTACTAATACCCTTGGTAATTATGCATCTATGTCTCTTCAATAACATTTTCCTTTCTTACTTCAATTTATATAATAATAGGCTACAGTGATAGTATTTTCGTATGGGAAAAATATAATACAGATTGTAGTATGGGATTTTTTTTTATAAATTACTGCTATACTATAATACAAAAGAACATAGGATGTAAGGTAAAATTTTTTCAACCACTCTCAAATAGGATTTTTATAAAACTCTTGGTATTTCCTGCTTATTGTAAAGGGATGAAAGTTTGATTTCTTTGTTATATAAGCATTATTTTATTCCGATTTCAAACATTAGGGTGTGTATTCAAGAATGGTATTAAATTCTGTTCTAACAATTCCATTTCTTTTGCAGCCCAACCAAAGCAGGCAGCAAGCTGGATCTGATCACCAACGTGAAGTCCCAGATGACTGGGTGGCTGGGCTCCGGCATCCAAATCCCGGGGCTGAGGAAAAATGAAGCTCCCCCTGCAGAGCCTGCCGAAGCCCCACAGCCCGTGGAGCCTGAAGCGGAGCCCAAGCCAGAGGGCAAGGACGATGATGATAACTCTAGGTATAATAGGTACGAGGGGTGGGCGGATAAATGAGTTTGCGTGTTTGTTACTCACTTTATCGCTTTGGTGTGGTGTTTCTGGTTGATGGAGAGAAATCTATGGTAAAGCAATTCTTTGGTCATAATTGGTGATTGAACTTGGTGCAATTTTTCTTTGCTTCAGAAAAACAATATGAGTCTTCTTATTAAGCTATTTTATGTGTGTTTATTTAATGTGTGTTTTGTGTGTGAATATAATTAACATAATTATTAAGCAAAGGTTTCTAATACGAAAAGGTATATGAAAGTAAAATATGGGCCTGCTAAAATTTCATGACAGTTGAAAATGACTCCTTCCAATTTAACTAGATTAATTACGATTTACGCAATCCTACTTCCATCCGAAAATGAAAATATCGTCTTTCAAAATCTGATTAAAAAATTGACGCCATAAAAATCCCTACGGCGTAATTTGGCTGAAATCCGCCGCTGCCGCGAAGTGCGAAGTCAGGCGCCGGGAATGACGTGGTTACGTAACATTTTCCGACTGAACGCGGATACGCGAGAAGTACTCTGGACTTGTAACAAAAAAATGGGAACCTCTCCTTCGAGATATTGGTTAAGGATAGAGAGAATGGAGATGAGAAGCTTAGATCTTGCAATTAGAGGACTTACACAGAATATAACTTAGATTTTCTAATAATATAACGTAATAAATTATGTTTATGAAATTGCACCATATTTTGTCACCAAAAAAAAATACGCGGTGGATTAGAAGAACCATTCTTATTCGCCAGACATATCACACCATGCATTGCAATAAAATACTCAATTGATGCTAAATTCCTATATTGTTAACCATACCTTCGAAATCACATGCTTATGCTCTCAGCACGAAATCCAAATTACCATTGGTTCAATAGTTACATCTAATTGGAATGCTTTTTAATCAATTTTATTTCTTTCAGCTTATAGCACTGTCTTTCCATAATACAGCTGTTTAATCCAAAATTATTACTATTGGCTTAAATTTAACTAATGTTATTTTTTAAATTTGTAACACTAATTTACGTAATTTTAATTTCAACAATGTTTTCTTAAGGTGCTGAAATTGTATTTAATAAAACTACCATTATTCATTTATTCACCTAAATTTTCCAAAAATATGAATAAAAAATGTTCATAATGATCTTGTAAGTGATCCATGTCCCATTGTATTTATCTGACCATATTTTGTTAAATTCGCAAAATTACAATTAAAAAAATTACAAATGATCATTACCAACCAAGATTTTTCAGCTTCGTTTCAAATTATGTAAGATGACATCAGCTGAATCAATTAAAACTAAACATATTTTTCAAAATGGATCACTGATTCATCAAAAAACTAATTTTCGATTGCTTTGCAAATATCAACGACAACATGGTATACCAAGACGATGTTAGGATCTCTTTAGATTCGCAGTAGAGTTCGTAAACTCATTTATTCTTCTCAAACCCCATTTTTTTATAGTTATTGACCATCTTTACTGTAAATATTTAGATTACCTACTCTTATCTTTTCTTTTTGTACTTTGGCCCTGTTTAAATTAGAATCGAGAATCCTTTTTGATATTCCTATTATTTCCATTATCATAGCTAGCATATTTGGAGGACGAAAATCTTTGTTCAACCTGCAAAAAAAACTAGTTAATGCATGTAACCGCTTTATCCTCATACTTATCAATTAAATTTGAGTTTCGGAGAAAGCCGTTAATATTTTTAGGAGTAGCCGTAAGCGAATTACCTATTACTTTTTATTTTACAGAGCCAAAGTACTTGTAAATCTTAGATAAGAATTTATGATTGTAGATACAATTGTGTTTTTCTACATTGACAAGTTTATGGATATGTACGGAAATATTGATTACAGGAAAGCAAATACTTCTTAGGTTCATAGATATAACAAATGCGCTATTGGTGTTTGTATTATTAATTCTATAAAATCCTAACAATATCTCTCGTATCAAAATACTCTAATCTCCTTAAATACTATAAAACAGTTATAAATGAAAATTTGTGTCCAAAATGTGGATCTTATTTCGATATTTGTTTTGCTATTTTTGGTTTTACAATAAAGTTACAGAACCATACTTGTAGATAATTAAATTTGAGACCGTAATTGTTTTTATAAATCTGTGCGACGAATAGTTTGCCTGATAGAGCGTGAAAACCCTTTTTCAAGATGGCAGCCGAGGGACAAGAGTTGCGAACCCACAAACTTTGATTTAGCTTCACACAAATTCCCCTTGATATCCCAAAAGTAAAATGGCGTCTTCTGACTTGCACGTTAAAGACCATTACATTTCTTCCTTTCTGATTTCTGTCTGATTCCTGAAATTCTTAGAGCTACGTTATTTTTTCAAATGAATTTGTCTGTTGTTATGCACCTTTGTTGAATGCGGTACACGTTACACATCGTTTACTCGAAGGTAAACTAATCAACTTGCTCTAACCTCGCTCTCTTCCGATTCTTGTCAAACCTTGAAGCAATATGATACTTGGAAAAATACACCGAAATGTTAAAAAGCATACGTACGTACTACTTTTTCTACTGATAATTTTACATTCGACATTTTAAATTTATATCTTCATTACAATAAGCAGGTTTTGCTTATCTTTTTATAAATACTGCGTCGGAATTTGTTCAATATTTCTGGACTAAAATTTCAGCTCCCACGTAGTAAAAAGTCTCCAATGAGTAAAAAGTCTTTCGGGATAAAATTGAATGCGTGTTACTTCTCCCTCATGATACCCATATTTTTTTTTATGTACCGTTAAATTCAGTGCAGTTTTCCTTTTTGAATGTGGGTATCATTCCAAATAAACTGTATTCAAGGTAAAAATCAGTAATTTCCCAAATAAGAATTTTTATATATTGGTCTCTATCATAGACAAATGATCTGTATTTAAGGGACCTTTTTCAAAATTACCTCTACCTGAAAATGTTTCGGAATTCAGTCCAGGAACATATTTCAACGCTCGTTGTGTACGCGACCCAGCCATTCATCACTGTCACGAGTTAGGAAACTTCCCTTCCTCGCCTTTCCACCTTTTTGTTAAACAAATTTAAAGTCTGCTCCTATTACAATTCCCTGATGGATGCCGTACGTAAATGTGTTCACGTTTTTCGTTTTATTTCGCAAAATAACTTTTGTATTATACTTTTATTAGGTTTCTGTTCGGTTTCGTTTGGTAAAGGTCAAATAAAAAAGGAAATAGATGTAGTTTTGCTCGTGTTGAGCTGTAATTTACTTAAGTATTCTTAGGAGGCTGGATTAAGATCAGGGTTAATACAAATGAATATAATATCAATACATGATGATTTTTTAAGTGTGTGTGGATGGTCAAATTCGAAACGGTAGCGAAACGAATGCTCAAAGGTCTTACTGATTCGATTTACAAATAGACTCAACTAAAACTACATGATGTGAATGAAAAAATCTAGATCTCTTTTTGTATTCGCTCGGTTCCCGGCTATGGAAATAGTTCTAAAAATATAATTATGCAGTTTTTAGTTTTTATGAAAATTGCTTCATTCGCCTTTCAGAACTTTTCGCTATTTCTTAAAGTTTCGGGTTTAACCACATTTGAAAAATTCATCCTGTACATGTAAATATTCAGCCCAGAACAGTAAATTATGTATACGAAAAATGATTTACAATTCAAAAACGGGAAATTGCATTGGATGCTTATAATCGAACTCCGCTGGGATTCCCAATGCATTGCGGAATACAAAAGGCCACAGTTCGTTACTTATTCAATGTGTACGGAATAAAATACTATTCGCAGCGAAAATATTGAAAATTGTGGTTCACGAACCAACTCCATTTCCTTTGAGGCTTCTGTGGAATCACACAAAGGATTTTGTATATTTAAGGAAAAAGAAAATATTTTTGTAGAGAATATCTTCTTAGGTTTCTATCGTTTGAATGTAATAGTATAACGCATATACAAAGTATAAAATGTAACTTCATATCGATAAATTGTTAGTTTGTGTATTGTATTGCAAAGTAATAGATCACAAAACAGTATCGGAATACTTCCTTTGAGATATACAAAATTAGGAAAATAACGACCTTCTATTCGAATATTAGGATAAGATCATATTAAGCCGTCATATCGTGATATACAAGTATATATCCAAGTTTTTTGGGCGATGTTTTGTACAAGCTTTTGTTCTCTTCATAAAATACTAATATAATAAGTTCCACCCCCACTGCCATGCCAGTCGCAGTCAGTTTCCCAAAAAATCTTTTCACCACTACATATGTTCCCTTAACGGAATTATCTGGACTAATGCTGACGTGGATTGGCTTGATAGTGTGGACAGAGGCTAAATGTGTGTAAATTATAACAGCGCCACTGGAGGAGCTGACAGCAGGCCAGCTTCTACAGGCGGCACTCCTACTGAGGAGCAGCCTGGCGGCGTCGGCAATGGTAAGGATTTTCTTGTCAATGCTAGAGACTATTCATATTATTTTGCCCTTTGAAACCAATTGTTAATTTCATATATGAGTTATTGATGCATGTAAATAGATAGAGTACAAACTTTATAGTACTGCAATTAAGGCACTTTTAAATTTAATTATAAAATATTTAAATGAATGACAATGATTTTAATGATTGGGAGAACAGAAAGATCATCGGGATTCCATATATTTACTCGCATGATTTTACAGTGATTATAAAATTTTACATTTGCTGGAATTAGCAATTTATTAAAGTCATCATTTTTGAAAATTACTTTTCGTAGTTTACTAGTGGTAGCAGCATTAGTAGCACTTTTGTAGATATTTCCACGCTGTAGGTATCGAACTTCTTACATAAATTGGACATCTCCCATCGAGACATTGTTGAATCTTAAATTTACTTTGTCATATCATATGCAGTGGTGGCGTCCCTAGCGGCAATAACTTCAAGCCGCTTTCCAGTAGAGATTTAATCACCATTTTTAGTAAAAGTTATACATTAGTAGTTATTATGATTTATTATTTTATTTGTAGTTGCTATTTTTGTTATAATTTCCCATTCGCACAATTCCAGATACCCAGAGTAGAAAGTTGTTCTCGGTTGATGCTATTGAAGTTCCTGATATGCAAGAGCGTTAGTATTTTTATTTCATTTTTCGTTTATTTTTTTGTACAGATTTGTCGAAATGACCTAGTTTTGATACATTATTAATTCGATGTCACCGAATGAGATCAAAATATATTTGAATGAGGTGGTGAATTTTGGCAAATTTGTACATCAATCGATTTTATTCGTGCATGCTATTTTATTAATGTTAAGCTGTTTTGTGTTTGTGTTGCATTGTATTCCATGTGTTTTTATGAAATTTTGTAAAGGCTGACCTTTAAAATCCTAAAATATATTGTAAAGCACAAATTTATTATTAAAAAAGCTATGTAAATTGTGTTACTCGAGGGTAATAAAATATGTTACCATAAGGTAGTATTTACCATCAACTCATCCACTATTTCAAAAGAATGATTGAGAACGTCATTTACAACTATAAAATCTTTGTCTACCGCTGGTTCCCGTTTCATTTCCTATTTACAGAATTCACATTCATTCCATACATCGTTGACATTTCATTCCCGGAGACTTCCGGTCTACGTTTCCGTTCTCATTCAACTACCTTCGTTAGTCGTTTGTAGGTCATCTATTAATTGCAAATATATTTTTAAAAAGGGTTTACAGGTCATATTTTTATTTTATAATCTTAGCAGTCTTTATTAAAACTAGTGTTGAAATTATAAAGCGGAAGAGATTTTGTTAAAACGCCCAAATCTAAAGTACGACTCGGATTTTAAAAAGTCATTTGGAATTTAAATTGAAGAATGAATTTAGATTGAAGAATGTTCCAGGCGTAATTAAAGTAATTATAGTTAATCGTAATAGTAATCTATAGTAAACTTTCATCCTTTTCATAAAAGATCGATTTTCTACTTTTGTGTACAGATATTAGTAATAGGATAAAACTCCTACTAGACCTAACTTTGCTAGTCTAGTAAAGTATAGTCTAGTAAAGTATATGTAAACATTTATTGACATATGCTATCTAGTAAAGCATATGTCAATAAATGTTTACAAAATAGCACAAGTTTAAATCAGGTCTTATTAATAATTTAGTAGTAGTCCCGTAGGTACGTTTTACAATTCCTTTTCCTTTATTTGTCTTTATAAGACATTTTAGATTGCACATGAGCTATGAATTTTGTAAATAACGTCGATGGAAGTGGCAAATATTTAAAGTAGTTCCGTTGGAGAAGCTTGAAAACGCGAATTTCTCGAGTCACACATTTTCTAGGCTTGGAATCCTCAAAATATGGTCTGATGCTTTTTGAATATTTTTTACAACATTATTATGTGATGTTTTTTTATATTTGTGTGTACTGTTATACTTTTGCATACTGTGCAGGAAAAAGTTATGAGACTGCCGAAGTTTTGTGAATACAGATTTATAAGCCGATTTATTGAATGCAATTCTACTACTAAGTTAACTGGTCTTTGTGAATGTCCAAGGTCCCTTCCACAGGGTATGAATCCTAATGAAGAGATATGAGAATGTAAATTGAAGTTATGATACGTAATAAAAAATAAAGCTGTACAATATGCATAGGATTCATGCAAATCAAATACATTATGCACACAGGTGTCGGGTCGTCGATATGTAGATTGGTTTTGTTCGGATGATCCATCGCGATCCGGTACATGTGTGTCCAATTTCATATTTGCCGTGAGCTCGCTCTCTGCATAATTTATTGGTCTTTTGTCACGTACGGTTTGTATGTTTTTAAATAGACCGATTGTACTTTTAATAAATGTTTCAGTAACGTTTGACGAGTTATCCTCCTTATTTAGTCATGTCCTACTATGTAATAATCGATAAGACAAGAATAAATGATAAAGCAAAACGAAGGTTATATGCGGCGTTACAAATCAGGACTGATTTGTAACGCATCTGTGATCAACTTCATCTGTGATCAACTTCAAGTAGGCCTTCTGTCTAGCTTAATATTAGTAGCAGGGGTTCATGTGCCGCAAGACTACTTGATGCTAGGGATGCATGTTCGTTTGTATCTTCAAAGAATTTTCGAAGTGTCAAAATAAAATATGTCATTCATTAACTAACTCTCCCTCCCATAATCATCTCAACAGTGACAACCAAGGCGGTGGCTGGTGCGAAGTCTCTGGGCAACTTCCTCTACTCCGCCGTGAACAAGGCTGGCGCGAAGGTCAGCGAGGCCGGAGCCAAGATCAAGAAGACCGTTGAGGAGAACGTGAGTACCGTAGAAATGAGTGAATGGGTGATTGATTAATGATTGAGAAATTGATTAAGGTTTGATTGAAATTGAGTAAGATTGATAAGCAAATGCGTTCGATTGGACTTGAGTGCTTTGAAGAGTACTTTTGAATTAACTGACGAGTAATCAATTCGTAAAGTGAAAAGGTGTGCTATTACGTAATTGGTTAGATAATTAAGTATGACAGGGAGTATCGATTGGAGTAGTACGTAACAATAATGTAGATTTTGGAATTCCAGGTTACATTAGTAGAAATAGAAAAGTATATGCTAGAAGATGCAATTTTTAATCTACATGAAGTTAGAATTGAATATGAAAAACATTCCGTCAACGTAATTTTAATTCATAATTAGGTTAGATTTCTTGTATATTTAGAAGAGAAAATTCAAAGATATTTTCCTTTGACATAAATTCTTGTTTCTTTTTGTCTAATAAACGTTTAATAAAGAAGAAACGAAAACTTTATGCGGACTTAGCTGGCTGTCTGTGTTGTTCTTCAGCACTAATTGAACGAAATAATTGGATTATATCTGTTAACAAAGGCGATTCTTTAGTTTAAGTAACTCATGAAGGTTCATTTGTATTTGCTATTACGAGTAACCATTCATATACTAAAAATAGATGGTCGGATCACAAGATCGTAAGGATTTAATCATTTTAAAAATAGTGATGTTGTTATAAAAATACAATATTTGGAGTTTACTCCTTAGGAAACGATTTGAGTTATAAGGCCCGGTACGGAAATTTTATGAGGAGTAAAATCAAGTGTAACACGAAAAGTTGAGGCGTAACGGAAACCAAAATATGAATCAAGAGTGCTTTTATTAATTTAAAATACAGTAAGTTCAAATCCCATATGAAAGTAATTATTACAATAAAAATAATTAGCAATATATAAAACATTAAAACGTCATTAACTAATTTGTTTACATTTTTGCATAAATTAAGTTATAGGTTTGATCATTTATAAACACTGTGAAAAATATGAACATTGGCGCCATAATATGATTAACAATCTTTTATGAACGTTTTTAAAGAAGAGTAACATATAAAATCAGTAAGCAATTGAATAAGATATAATATTAGCAAAATAAGTTTTTAACATAAAGAGGCTTTTGTAAGTTACTGATATATTAATTTAACTTATAAAAATGGATGCATTATTGATCAGCACCATCTATCAACGATAAACGGGAAAAATCAAAACAGTATTATTTAATATTTATTACAGAATTATTGCCAATGAATTATGTTCAAAATAAGTTATATAAAATTAGCAATACGTTTTAAATGAATTCTAGAATAATAAAACATTCAGAAACAATCCAAATTACATATAATAACATGTTTATTGAGTCTCATATACATTTCATCCGTAAATTGCAACAAGGATATTTTATAGATGGCAAAGAAATTATAATTATTAAGTTTTAAGTTATAAAACGTTTAACATTGTTTTAAATATAAATAATTATATTATATTAAAATTTACTTTAATATAAACAATTATATTAAGTTACCATTATAATATTTGGAACCAAAATACATAGATTGATAAACTTGCAAACTTACAATTTATAAAACTTGCCACTAGATGGCGCTATTTTATATTATTTTATATCACGGCGTGCGTAAATGGACGTTTTACGCACGCTTCGCGTGCGCAAAACCCCCATTTCCGACCCCGTAATATAAAATTTTATACAACACGCGGACGAAAAATGTTTTTCTGACTCGTGTGATTGCAGTCCTCGCCTGCGGCTCGGCCTGCAAACTCACACTTGTCAGAAAAAAATTTTTCGTCCTCGTATTGTAATGTACTATTGTAACATACTTTATGTAATACGCATTATTGAAGTAATATAAATAATCCGAATAATTACAGATATATGTTTGTTTCTCTTATCATTTTAGCAGATGCGTTCATTTACCTACCCTTTTTTCTATTAGATATATATCATAATTATCATTCGTAAGGAGTAAACTCCAATCGTGCGTCGTAGCTGACACACACACACTTTTTTTTTTATTAGCAAATTTTGAATTGTGCTGGCGTCGAATCCGGCGTGGGATGCTGTCTATAAAAGCACTGGGCTATTCTTGTAAGGAGTTTAATTATTACAGGAGATACGAATTTCTTTGAAATATTCCAGACACCTTAAACTTTAAATAAACACAAAGAGAAACTTCTGGCAAACGAAACTGACATTTAGATAGAATTTACTGACAAGAAAAAGAAGCTAGAAATCTTTGCACTAGAAGAAAGTTTTAATAACAAAAACACTAAGTTTTCCTAAGCTTGTTACTAAAGATATATTCTTCCAAAGAAACTTGTTTGCTGCGAGGGAAGTTTCGAATTTCACGTGCGAGGAGTCTTCCTTTGAAACTACATATTTTGCGTTTCTAGAATGTGTAAAGTTTTGCACATGCAATTTCATAGCTCCACAACGCTTGCAAAATATAAGATGAAGTCTCGAGTATTCTAGAATATGGTTCGGGTAGCAAAATAACAAGCGTAGCATAGAATTCTGCTACTGTGTATTACAATCATCAGTTGGTATACACAACTTTAAAGATTGGAAAGTTCTTTATGCATCTTGCGCTTAGTTTACAAACCTAAGAGCAAAGTTGTCTCAAGCATTTTTAAGATTTTGATGTTGTTATGAATTCGGCTCGAAGACCAAAAATGTTATGAATTCGGCTCGAAGACCAAAAATGTTAAACATACATCCGGCTCGATGGCCAAAATGTTAGATTCGGCTCCGAGACCGAAAATATTAAGATTTCCGCGGCCGTTAGAACAAATAAGGAACCGAATGTTCCTCTCTTCGATGGACAGGATGGTCGTGTCCCGAAGAAGGTTAAGTGGACTGTATATACGAAAATAAGATGCAAAGTGCTATAGGGTCACGCACTCACCTGCTGCTGATGGGCGCAGCCTCTTGTACTAGGTATAAGGCACCTTCAACTCACCCTAAGCTCGAGCTAGCTAGTCTTACCTCGGAATGGTCTACCGGTTACCTCTACCTTCTTCCTCTTCTCACGTGGCGTCGATCTTACAGCACGTTGCACCGCGAACAATGAAGTTAACGCGAATTTAAAAGAAACGCTACGAATACGAATAGTAGCTTCTACTTCGGAGTATAACTAAAACGACAAATATGCGCGAGCGCGACCGACGACTCCGAAACTTCTCGAATAAGTTTATCCCGGTGGTGGCATACACCAACGCGAACGACACGACGACAACGACGATCTACAACGAACTAATTCAAATTAAAATCTCTATGCTTTTAATCCTACAGATTAAAATTAATACCAACGATAGATAATTAATCCGTAGAACCATAGACAAAACTGAACAGATGTTTTTTGCGTCTATTGTTGTTTATAAGCCAAATCACATTTTGCTGATGATAAGGAACGGTATTCGCACAATTAATAGTGGCATCCTCACATTCGAATTCAATTTTGCTTCAACGATTTCAACCAACTTTTTAATTTACCACTTCACTCTACCAACAGACGTAGCTCCGTTGGTATTTCACCAAATTCAATACGAAAAGCAATTCACCGATTGTAAGTTCCAGACTCTGCGTACTCATCCTCTAGTTTACTCGTATTTCCAGAATGTTAGTTTGCTGATGCAATTTTGCACAGTCGTGTACATTACGGAGTGGAATTTTCTCTAACGGTAGCAATGTTGTAGCGTTGAATTAGGATTGCGAGCAGTTTGTAGAATAGAGTGGAATGTATTGTGTTGGAATACACTTTATTTTGGACGATTGTAAAGGACAAAGGAACAGGAACCTTGTAAAAGATGTGAAAGCTCTCATACTCTTTTTTGACTCTTGTTTATGTTAAGATATCTACAAGCATTTA
Organism: Epargyreus clarus clarus; assembly: GCA_014595695.2. NCBI lineage: Eukaryota > Metazoa > Arthropoda > Insecta > Lepidoptera > Hesperiidae > Epargyreus > Epargyreus clarus. Next base: position 12,184,485 of record JACTTY020000001.1, read on the forward strand.
AATGAATTATCGGCTAATGCATCGGTCATCACTCGTATAAGAAGCCTTTAAGGTTGGTTGATAACCTTTCAATGAGAAATATTATATTAACCAACTTTTATTTTGCCCCTCCCCATTTCCATTGGTTCTAGAATTGTGATGTAAGAATATCTTTAAGTAAAATATTACCAAGATTTCTGCTACTTCCAGTTACAGTCCTCGACAGAACAAATAACTTCATTACAAAAGGCACTCAGCGAGGCTGTATTGATCGTAAGATTTTATTATTGGCTCCGTCGAGAGACGTTGACAAATGGCGGATATAAAACAAAAAGCCCTAGAAGTCTCATTCTTCGATAATATAAGTCAACTTAATATAGAGGAATTACCTGGCTGGAACGATATCAGGTACTTGAAATGGATGCTGTATATACCCAAAATATATTTCTTGTATGCTCTTAATATTTGTTTTGTGATAATTTTTTGATGTCTTGCATATTTATGACAAATTATGTTTTTCGGCTAACGCAAATTATATATAGTAGGAATAAATTGACACCGTTTAGGACACCTTTCTTGTCGCGCGTGTTTACGCCCCCACGCGCGTGTTAGCCGCACGCTTGTCACTTATATTTACAAGATAGTAATGATATAGCTAGGCTATATATAGGCTCAGAGGGCTCCGATTGCGTTCCTTTGGAGATCCCGGAGCCCTCTACGCAGCGCCGAGGACGGCCACCAGAGGGTTTTAGTGCGGTAGGAATCCCACATAACCCTGCGTCGCTCCCACGGCACCGGGTACCATTTGAAGGTCTCCCCCTCGTAAACAAAAAAAAGGCTATATATAGGCTTAGAAAATTATGGTAATTTTGTAATATCAGAGAGATGTATACCAAAATGTATAGATTTTAAGAAAAGTGGTTTGTATTATAGGAATGCGAATAAATAATCTCCTGAAACAATATAGGCATTTATGTATTTGTATTTATATGTTCAAGACGTTCCTCCATTCTAACGCATTTATTGTGGTCGGGGAAACTAAAACAAGCGATAACTTAGTTACCGAGAGCACTCAACGGGCATTTTGAACGTTAGATTTTATTAGCGGCTCGGCGCGGTAGTATGCCCTAGTGGGTAGCTTTTTTTTTTTTTTTTTTATAATATGAGAGTAGCAGACGAGCATGCAGTCCACCTGATGGTAAGTGACTACTGCCGCCCATGGACATCGGAAATCAACCCCAGATGGGATTAGATATTCCTACCTTAGATCGGCCACAGATGCGCCGCTACCCCTGAGGACTAAGCTGGAACGCCTCGGAAAAGTCTATCTCCCTTACCACACCCTTCAAACCGGAACACAGCTGCGCCTAACACTGCTGTTATTAGGTAGAAATAGGTGTGGCGGTGGTGCCGCCGGAGTTGAACCACAAAGGGTTCTACCACCTTAGACTTAGCTGTAACAAATTATAGATCTATCCACTCCATTACAATGAAGTCTTCATGTTATTTTTTTTATTAAAAATACTCACTTTTTTATTGATTTCACACATTCGTAATGTCTGTATTGTTGTGGGTCTACGGAAAATCAGAGGCCCTCTAACGACGAATCTTCATGAAGGATCATAATATTGCAATATCATTGTGACGTGTAATTTCTATTCTCTAAACTAATCTCTTATCATCTATATTTTAAACAATGTCAGTTAATTATTTCGTTCCTTAGCTCATCCTACAAAATGAAAACAAATACTGGATTCTTCTGAGCAAGAGTTACGGTAAACAATATCTTCTGCTTTTAGAAACGTCTCTCGCAATTAGCACAACACAATAAGAGCGGGCCGTAATGTGTTTATCAACGTCCGAAAAGAAAACAGCAATAACTTGATTAGAGCGAGCACTCAGCGTGACTCAACGTCCGTTAGATTTTATTAGTGACTTGGGAGTTGGGTCGGTGGCTAAGTGGGACCCGGGTGGGAGACCTGGAGTTGTAAAGAGGGATATTAATTAACTTCCGTGAGGGTCGAATTGGGTCGAATACCTAACTTGTCGAATTCCGTACACTTTGGCTTTCGAATTGGTTAAGGATTTTTAAAGTTGTGCTAATTTTATTGAAGTTAGTGTATCTTTTCTTTAATAACTCTTAAATTTGTTCAAATTCTGTATTGTGATCGCGAAATCCTCAAGGTTTTCTATCCGTGCATTAGGAAATACCTTAAATAATGATTTTATTTACATAAGATGACGCTTTGAAACGAAAATCGAAAAATTTGGGAATAGATTTTTTTCCAAATGTTCAATAATTAATCGGATGTTTATACTTCGTCTTAGATTAATTCATGATCGTTACCTAATACCTTCAAGGTACAAAAGGAAGATTAATAATATTTTCATCCTCGTTATTTATAGCGTAAGAACTCTACATTCGTTACTTCTTTATTCTCACATTCGTTACTCTTGAAATTCTACAAGATTGCGAAACAGAAGGCTTAAAAGTTACAAGGAAACATTTTTAAATAACGACTTTCCGAGGAGCTTTCCGCAAGCTTGTAACTTGTTTCAAGAGCTTACAAAAAGAATATTATTTTGTCTTAACTTCACTTTTTCAATACATTTATTATTTGCCTTGCCTTGTCGATATGGAAATGAACTCCTGATCTTATACTTTATGTTTCCTATATTGTATGTTATGTGAGTGCCAAGTTTTCTGATGAAAGCTCAGTATTATTTTGCTGTATTCCTCATGTTTTAATAAAAGACTAATTGTATTGCCTCGTTACTTTGCTAAATGTCACTGTAGGCTTTGTCTCCATATTCCGCCCTTCTATGAATTACTATTTCATAACTTCTTTATGTATATATAGGTTTAGTCATGAAAGTGATAACAAAGTTACAATCAACGATTGGGATAGCCAAAACTTTGTTCCTTTCATCATCTCCCAAAGTTCAAGTTATCTTAGTTTTATCTGTCTTCGCTACGGGCTTGATTGCTTTCGCTTCGTGACAATTTGAGTTATCTTAAGATCAGATCATGTTCAACTTTATGGACGCTAATCTTGCATAAGGAATACGTAAGATATTGGTAGAAAGTGATAAATGTTTGAGCACTGACGCTTAGTTTACATGACTCACCTGCTGGCAAAGCTCCAACCTTAGAATTTGGGGCGAACTTTAAAGGGATGAAAGTAATGTCGAATTTGTATGTTGATGGTAATTTTGAGAAGAATCCTACATAAAAATTATTGTAGATCAATCTTTTGTAAATAGTTTTATCTAGTAATTTGTAGGCTAGGGAAAATGAGTAAGCTATTTTTTGGATCATGGATCTACTTTGTCTCTACTTGGCAGTGCTCCAACATTGGAATTTGGGGCTGACTGTAATGCGACTTGGGGTTAAACTATGTAGAAATCGCTTCGTGGTTTAACGCGAATTGTTCTCCACCACATGTCATGACTCGGCAGAATTCAAGATGTGTGCGGAACATTAATGTCGATCTATAAGTCAATCTGCTGATTTGTCAAATTTATGATGGCGGTATTTTTGACATTTGACCATGTAATATTTGCGTCATTTTTAAATATTGTTGATAATCCGTCACAAACATAGTGTATGATTTTGGTAATTTTATTGTAATATATAGTACTTAACGGTAATTTACACTGTTATATGTAAGGACATACACATATAGTAAGTGTGTATTACCATTCAGTTCTGCTATAAGTGTGCAATGATAAATATTCTATATATGTATATATTTTAATGCTTGTTTTTAATATTATTAGCAAAGGTATTAAATGGTCTGCCGTCTATGGATGTTTGTGTGACGATGTCGCCGCTGCAGTAGAGCCAAGAATAGTTCCACAACTATATTGACAGTAGATATTGAATTTCTGATGAACTTTCTACCAGCTACATAGTTATAGTTGGCGGGGGTATTAATGTGAAAAGTCAAAGGTTACGCTCCAGATAAAATGGCTCTATAATTGTATAGAATTGGAACTCTGTAACTAACTCAGGAACTTTTCATCGTGAAACAGGATATATATGGAAACTATTTTCAGTTCTTGTTAGATACCGGGTATTATTTTCTGGAATTATCAATAACAAATACTTTTTGATACGCACGGAAATAAAATTGAATTCTCTCTAATTTATGCTGAGATATACAAAGAGTTACGTTTGTCTGAGGGTCTATTTGTGTGAAACAATTTTGAAGGATTTTTAATAAACGAGGAGTTGCTAAAGATTGACATTATAGTTCAGTTTTACTGAAAACATTCGGGTCATTGCGATAAACTAATTGCATCTACAAACTTGCTGAGTATATTACAAAACATTCAATTAATTCGAGCTTAATGGATCCAGAGTTCGATTTATCGAAGTTAGAACCAAAATTCATTACGCTCATACTAACATCCTGTTTGCAAGTTCCACAAAGAGCCGCTAAATCCAATAACCGCAGTTTCCAGTGCTCCAGTGGATTTTACTGCTCTCAAAGGATTTTAAACGTAATTCTCGCAGCGAGACGTCCCATGTTCCCCGTGCAGCATTACCCCGTGCAGAGCAACTGATTAGCTCTCAATGTTCGTTTAATGGAGCTCTATTGAGTTTCAGTGCGTGCTGGGAACTATTAGGATCGAGTTTCTAGTGTAATGGGTTTTTCGTTTCAGCCGTGAGTGTTTAGTTATGTTTTTGCTTTTTAAGTTTTAGTTTGGTGATCAGTAATCGGCTGTAATCGTCCATAATTCAATTAAACTAGCGAATGAAGATGTATTTTTAATTATTTCTGGAATCTTAAATATAAATAGGTGCACAGAAGCAGAGAAACGAAAAGTTGAGCCTATGCATTACCTGGATTCCAGAGATACAGTAAGAAGATGTAAAAAGGCTGACTAATAAACATTGGGTCCTTTTGAAAAAAAAAAGCATCTAGAAATTTGGTATAAAAAATACTTGATAGAAGTTTCGTTAAGATTAAATTGCAAATTCGCTTACAAGTTAAATAGTAATTGTTACTGCTGCTTCTAAATGATGATCAATGGGTGTTTCCACCGTCATTCACAGATACAGGAGATATCTCAACGAGAGACACCAATATCCCTGACCTGAGCTATATCGCATTGACCCAGTTTTCGTCTCCCCTTAACTTTCAGACGATCTATAAACGCTTTTTGATTTTTGCGATGATCCGAAGAGGGGATGTCGTTTGATCGCCTTTAAATTCAAAATCATTTTTTTTGTAATAGAAGTTTTTAGCGACAATGCAGTTCACCGAATGAAACCATATTTAATCAGACATAGGATATTCTGTTAAGATGTTTGAATCCTTTGATCAACATATATAAAATGCTACATCATCTGAGAGAAATGGTAAACCTGTGAAATCCTGGGAATGAAAACACATTCCTAGGAGTTACTTATATGAAAATACATAAGTGTAAGTCCGATTGTCACAAAATTAAAAAAAGCAATTATCGGGGTTTTATAGATCCGGTTAGTTCCATGTTGTGTTCACAATTCGAATATGACTGATATGTGCACATTGAACAAAACATGGCAGTTCAAATGTGTTTCCAGTTAATGGGTCACGACCATTGTTACCTGTATAGGCAACGAATTGACCCAATTTTTATCAGTGACCCTCCAAGATTTATGGCTCATCATAAATCTTTTGTCCCCTTCATGCAATGATACGTATGTGATTACATTAATACTGTTTATCATTGGTGAATCGTGACATTTCCGTGAATTTCATTTATCGAGTAGGTTTCTCATCTTTAGTGATTTTGCGCTCTTTAATGGTGGCAGAAACCTGCTCACCTTTAATAGTTATAATTCTCATTGCATTTGCTTTTTTAAAGTTCGTCTTTTAACTAATTACAAAACAATAAGTATAGATTATTGCTTGATATTTGAAATTCAGCTCCACGGTCGCTTCGACCTGTATAGCTATCGCATTGACCTATTTTAGTCCGCTGCTGACCTTTAGGTCTAAGCGTTTTCATTTTCAGTTGTAGGGTAATTTATATGAGTTTTTAGAGCTTTAGTTACTTTGTTTTTACTATTAGAGAACTATGTTTGGTACGTTGAAATTCGTTAGTTAATTGTTAGTGGTGTGGCGAAAGAACTACCAGATTGAAATCATTATGTCTAATGGAAGGATGATCGAAAATAAATAGGCTCGGAATAAATCATATAGCTTCTTGCAAAGAGGAACAAATGCCTTATTTGTCCAGTGACGTCACATTTCATAGAATAAGTAGAAATTACATAATAGGAAAGTAAATAATGGTCAGATGAGGAGATCACGGGGTTTACTTACGTTCAGCAGAAAAGATGGAAGAGTCAATAAAGCTATTTTTAATGATGATAGAAGTACAGATAATAATTTACCTACAGTGAAGAAGCCGTTATAATATTATAAATAATAAGTATGTGACTATTAAACACTATGCAGATCTCGCAAATCGCCGCAATCAATACAATCAATTTCGATGATGTGATATCGTCGCCATATTGTATTGTTTTAGCAAAGCCGATTGGGGCCGAACAAGCCGATTACTGCCACGTTATCGATTACGTACATTTCAGCAGGGAGGTAGCATTGAGGGTTGTGTGACACGAAATCCATCTTACTACAGCAGCAGCATCTCTCTACAAAGTTATAGATTTACTGCGGTCACCAAAAAGCACAACCCATCACGGTGACTAGTAAAACTACCTTTCTGAGACATTGAAGCATCTAAAAGGCTTTATAAGTATTAGGGCGGTATATGACCAGTTGACCAGTGCTTATTTTATTAACTAAAGTAAATCCGTTATATATCTTATCAAAAACTACTTGTTTAATTTAATTTGCCCGGTTGGGGCGGCTCTCGAAACTTCAAAATTTGAGTGAAGGTCCTGATGGCATCTGTAAAGTGTATATAGTTCGCGATTTAATGTATAAATGTTTACATTGTACATTAGTATGCTGGTGAAATGGACCACATCATTAGGCTAGCGCGCATTGTTCGGAAAAATGTAATCCCCACGTAATATGAACATAATCCAGGCTCATACATCATGCAAAAGGCACCGCGTAAATATTTCATTCGTCGCACGTCATCGCATACACGGCTTGATGGATTCCTTATCACGCGTAACTTTTTTTCTATATGATCTTTCCCTTAATGGTTTATTTATTTATAATGTCTGCAAGTATACTGTGTTGCTATTAATGAAAATCAGGTATTTTTCGATTCTCTTTTATTTTCTGCTACAATTGACCAGTAACTGTTGAATGTCTTTTTTTTCTTTTACAAAATCATAATTATATAATTTTATTATTTCACTTACTGGACCATATAATATCTTCCGTTTTTTTGTTTTATTTTTCAGTTCCTTTCTTGATATCCATGCTACTCTATACGATTTCTGTCTATATGACTAACATCCTTTTAAAGCCTTGTCTTATTTGGCTCTCCTGCCAAATAAACGTAATAATGTTTCAAAAGTGTGTCGATCAATTCTTTATATATCAGAACAGTAAATTTACTTGCGAAAGCCCTGAAAAATATTTATTACACGTCAATGGCTGCTAGTTTGATGGATGCCTTATCTTTCGCTCACAGACGCAGCGGCGCCACCATAGACTCATCTTATTTTGAGCTTTGGTTCTTACGCAGTATGATTTACTAAAGTTTCGGTTATGTATTACTCGCACTTTGCCCTAACCGTTTGAGAGTCTTCAAATTATTCTACCGAGAAAGAAATGCCTATGAATTGACATAAAATACAAGCCTTGCTACGAGACAAACAGTGTGTAAAAGAACCCATTTGCAATTTACATCACGACCCTCGTAGCTCCAAGTTCATAGTCCAAAGGCAGCGAGAGCAAATGTTTCTTTTATCTCCGACCATTAGGGCTTCCGTAAATGAATTATTAAAGAGGCATCCCGAAAAAGTGGAATGTGGTAATTGCCTTATTATTTTAATTTCCGCTCCTCCCCCTCCCCTCTCCCCACAGTTGCCGTCATTAATTCTCGTAATGCGGGAGTAAAACAAATGTCCCCGAGCTTCGTTTACCGTTCCGAATATTAATGCACCGTGTAATTTTGTCTGGTGCTCCAGAAACATTGGTGATTTGCTTAATTATCTGGCGCAGTGATAAACTTGTGGTGTTTGCTTGAACCACTGCGTAGTTTCGGTATTGTTATTTGTTTGTAGATGTCGAAATCCAACCAATAAACAAGTGCAACCATCAAACCATCGCAATTAGCTCCATTAGTTGGATCTTCAAGTTTTATTTCAAATAAAGTCAGCACATAACACTATCCTCTATCGTGAGAAATGTGATGTTTAATTTTGTGGTTCGAGTTACAGATTTATTATGCCCATTCTCATTTTAGAAATAGATTTCTTGAGAGTTTTATGTAACACTGCGCTGGGAGCTTTAAGGATAACTTGTAAAATTGAAAACCTGTAAAGTCCTGGCAAGAGATAACCATAGTGAATAAAATAGTACTAATTTCGTTTTTAACGGTGTTATGACGTTTACAACTACACACATTTTAACTACAGTCGCATTAAATGGTAAGCTTGACTTCATTCATACTGTGAGTGGAATAAGCGGATTATCAGGAACTAATTATGCATATTTCGTGTTACCTAAACGGCTTAGCGGCTTTGTGGAGCGTCGTGATGGATTATATTGGAAGGTCGGGGCGGAGTTGTAAGGTCACTTTAAATATCATCTACAAATACATAGCACTTCTTTAAATACCTTTTAATAATGCATTTCCACGATATCTTGTATTGCTTTGTCTGAAGTCTTCAGAGTAGTTTCATTTGCTACTTAAATGTAAATAGTTTGAGATTGAGACTATTGTAGTATTTCAGTATTAAATACATCTCCTCTAAGTTTATCATTTCTACGATATGCAAATTAACTATTTAAGCTCTATCGAGTTTATTGCTAACTCGTGGAGCTTATTTAACTTTATTGATTATTCGAAGCAAACACTTGAAAATTCAATATCGGAGGCATCCTTAAATAAATTCCACTTCCATACCGTACGGATAATCCGGACGCTCGGGGAATTCACTAAAATAAAGTCAATGACGACGTTCGTGACTGGAATATGATGGCTGTCCTGTATTCTATGGATCGTTAAACAGGTCAAATGCTCTCTTAAAATCAGGATCGCTAAGGGACTTTACGTAACGGATGAAGGCTATTTTTAAAACCCTTTTTGTTGTAAATGTAAGTTTTATGTTAAAATGTTTCTGCCTCGAGTTTTATGGGTTTCCTTCTTGTATGATTTTCCACGCAGGAATTCTAAGAATTTTTGAGGTAGAAGCGTGGAAATTTCATATACTGTTAGAGTAATTATGTTATATAGGTGTCGTGAAATTTTATTGCTAGCAATATCGTAAGCCTTGATATTGGACAATAAAATACACTCGGGCTTCGGATATTATGAGGAAATTTTGGTTTACCATCAAGAATATGGTTTTTAATATTATTTTCTGTTACAAATGAAGGTAATGTTTTGAACTTGTTATCACGTACTTCAATATTTACTCCCGCTTACATTATTTCATATTCCAGCTTAACACATTAAAGAGGTCGAAAGCTCCCTGGAAGCCTGAATGTCATCCAGGTTACGTAATGGATAAAATTTCATATTTTGACTCTGAATTCTCTTTTCTCCAGCGAATACTAAAATATATATGAAACTCCAGTTGAGAAGCTTTTAGGGTCACGCGGAGTACTTTATTATTAGAGTATGCCTCTTAGGACACCTGTTTCAGCTACGCTTTCCATGTCTACCAAATTAAACATTCATATGAAATTAGAAAAGTTTAGGGCAAGGGATATTTTTGGATACAAGTTAAAGTAAACCTTGATGACCTATGAAGAATGTTTTATCATGAAACTCTTATTGTTGTTCTACTGCTTGGTCAAGTTCTTAAAACGAAAAGTATTTTGGCCGTTGTTTGCCATTTTTTCCAGATTCGCATTGATATGTAAAAAAATCTAAATACATCATAGAGAATTATGCAACAGGACATTATTTAGTTCATTTTTCCATAAATTATACTGAATATCTCATTGCTGTCAATTATCAGTTTTACAACTTCAAGTAGTATCATACGACTAATTTCGTTTCAATTTAACGTCAGTTTGTCTAAGCAAATATTTATTATTATTTTAAGATAAATCTAAGCAGAAGTCTCTTTTCATAATGAGAACGGATGAAACCCACAAGCAGGTTATATCAATTTCATTATCACTGTAATATTTCTAATATCCTTTACAGCGTAGGAGGTGCGTTAGGCCCTTCCACGGGTTATGCAGATAATCCCTTGAGACGCGAATTGATGAAATTTTCAGTAACAGGGCTTCATGAATTTTAATCATGTGGGATATGCGCTTTGTTGTTGAAAATTAGATTGTATGATAATATCTCGTTACCTATGTTGTAGGCGTGTAATAAGTTTTGTTTCATATAATGCAAGAAATTCTGGCTGTGTTAGATCACTGTAAATTTCAGAAATGAGATACCATTCCTGTCATACAGATCATTTTTTAAAGTAATAATTTATTTAGTGGAACACTAAACATAAAGGTAATAAATGGCTCCTAATAAGAAAATAATAAATTCCATCTGGATATGACAGAAACATCAGTATCATACAGATACTGATGTTTCAAATGTAATTATTAATTAAAATGAAGCCAAATTTGTCTAATGTTTAAATTGACCCCTGAACTTAATTCTTTATATTCCCATTTTCTTCAAACTTTTCCTTAGTCTTCCAAAAGCATACTGATAAACGAAATAACCAAAATTGTTCACCAAAATGTCATTCCGGCAAGATTCCTCCGGAAGTGTAATTTGTCGAAGATTCAATTCCTTCAGTTGATTGTCGACCGCTTTCAGGAATCCGTGGCGTGGAGAAAAATGTGTTACGATATTTTGTGCCGATTGTGAATGTAACCATTCGAGTTCCACCGCCCCGGGAGGTAATAACTTGCGTCCGGGTCGAGATCATTTGTCAAGATTGCGATATGCTTCGTTGGCAGTATTTTGTCGTTGTTGGAGTTTATTTGGAGGCAAGTGTACGCTTTTAGATGGAAATCTGGGTGTAAATGTAAGAAAGATACGAAATTTTGCTTGCTGGCTGTCCGTGAGAAAAGGTCGAGTGTCCTTTTCTCCTTACATCGAGTTCTGCAACGTTTTCGAAATATTTAATATCATGAGCAATCTATTCTTCTACAGCTTTGCTGACATTTCTCTCTCGAATCTCCACTTAAGAAAGGTACGGGATATACGTCCCTAATTAGTTGCAAATTAGTATCTTTCAACACGCTGGATAACATTTTTGACATTATTTTCAGATATATAAGTTTCTCCTTTGAAAACCTACGTTCAAGCACTTCATTTCGAAAAAAATGAATTAACCAACGTAAGAATTGGGAATAAATCTTTTAGCAATCTTTTAGCCCGACTTTTAATAAATATTCCCCTTAACTCTTTGTTCCTTGCGCAAAGTAATGAAAATAGTAACATTCTGGCTTGATTTATGCCTCCGCGCTCAGCGGTTGGTCCAAATATTACGTTACTCTGTTAAATTGGAGTCTTGTCGGATGACGTCATACTCAAGTTGACAGTCTGTTAGTGTTTTGGAAATTGCAAATTTAATATAGTGTAGAATTTGCATAAATTGCGGTAAGTTTGCGAGTTGTGTTCGCATCGTTACGTGCCTAATGAATTGGAATATTCAAAATGTTCTGGTGAATGTGTTAATTAGTACATTTAGTTTATTGAGTTAAAATCTTAGTAGTCGTATTTCCATATTTCTGATATCTACAGTCTCAAAATATGTCAAGAGAAATTGTAAAATTTGAATATTTTACACGTATCCAAAAGTGTCACATGCATCAAAATTGTAGAGCGAAAGCTCCATATAGAAATAAGGTAGAAATGAAATGTCAATAATATGGCTATATTCGTGTGATGCTATATACTACGGCCAATATTTGAAGCCAATACGAATGGTACTCGAACAAAAAAAAAATCCGCAAATTCGGCATATATTCGACGGGCAAATCGTCTGAACACAGTTTTGAAATTGACGTCCACAATTTACATAAACTGCAGAATTGACCGGCCACATTTCATTCCAAACGGACACATCGTTTCTGTTGAATACCAACCGGTATTCTAAATCCGGAATTCTAAATAAATTCCAAAATGAAAATAGAATAATAACATTTTGTGAAAGAACTAATTAAGAACGTCTCATATTAGTAACTTTGACTTACGATCCCTCCTCAACACGGCTTTTATCAAGCAAAAATATCGCGTAGATATCGCCAAAGTAATAAACAGGTTTGCAAACTTTATTGCCATTAAATATAGCGAAATGTTCAAAACTTCGCGATACAGCCAGTGTTTAATAACGTCGCAATTAAATCTATAGACTTGGTTCCCGAAATTGCGAATTTTGTATTTTGTATACAATTTGCATAAAGTGCGACGAAGTTAATCGTCGCCGCGCTTGAGATCGCCCGTCTGATGTATTGCTTTAATGAATACTAAGCAGCTCTTGTTTATATCGAAATTAGTTTGAATTTATGGTCCGATCAATGAAAATAAGAAGACGTTACGTTAAATTTTGCCGTGCGGTGCCGTCCTGGAATATTCGTCGTGGATGTAGGCAATGAGTCTTTATGTGAAGCTATTGATGTTCCACTTACAACTTCCAGGGGCAAATTTTTATTCAGTAGTTAATTTCTTAAGACAGAATAATGGGATAATGGCAGAATATGAATTATAAAGGCACTTTTACGTATGTAGCTGTCAAAGTGTTATTCTGTCGATTAATATTGACGGAAAAAGGGGCTTAAATTTTCCGAAATTGGGCATAGTCTGTGGTAGAGCATATTTTTTTCCTTCTTACATCTTGTTACATCTGAGTTATAGAAGAGATTTTGTTGGTTTATATATTCGTTACATGTTTTTGAATTATAGTTTGTGGTGTAAATGGAGAGTTACATTGTCATGTCACCCACCCACATGACATCTACCTACTAACACTACATCTACTTAACGAAGTTTGCGTAGTTAACGAAGTAGACACATCAAGGCAAGTAAGGCAAGTCAGTCGTCCAATAGTTAAATATAATGTCTAGTTTCCCTGTTTCAGTGTACCATAGTTGTGCTATTCGGACTATTTATTGATTGACCCGATGCTCTGAATTTGATCATGCGATTCCGTGCTAACGAGGGTTGGCTTTGAATGGACTGGTTAAAGGTTGTAGAACTTAGTGGTTCTACTGCAGCAGTGGTAGTGTCACCTACTTTTGCCTTATTTTCATGAAATACTACTTCTGCCTTATTTTTAATAAAAGAGCTATCGATCCACCTGATATAGGTGGTCATTGCCATCTTTGCACATGTTATAAGCGGTTTTCAATAGGAATCCTTCCTGAAGAAGGCCTCTGATAATAACGTTTTCTACACTAATTGCCTCATATTAATATTCCTGCATCGTAGGTGCCATGGACATATATAAACACAAAAACCTTGGATTATTCTTTCAACTTCACACCAAAGGTTTAACCAACTTCAAAATTACTTAGACGAATATAGAACACCAAAGTATTTTCAGTGTTTATGACGTTTCATCAAGTTTTAAACTATGTAAGTTTTTAATACCACTTTTATTTCAATACAGGTACAACACAAACCGTTTTATTTCCCATGTTCAAACAACTGAACACGCTACCTTCTGTTTATGAATTCCACACACGAAAGCAATTGTTAGCACGTCATAGAAAACTGGTGTTGGCTCGATCGATGCCCGTGCGGTGGTGATGGTTCTCTTTGTGTGTCGGCCACTGTGTATTTGACTAGAGGCTGTATTGCTTGTAACGTAAATGGCGCTTTCAAAGTTCTAACATCTTGCGTATATACGGTAAGGTATTGCGGTACTAATAGATTTGAATAACTTTTGCTCGAACACTCCACAGGCGTGATCAGTCTTGTAGTTAGCTTTGAAGACGATCTTTTTATTAGATTTAGATTTAGTGATAACTGATTGATGACTGTGCATGAATTGCGAAAGCTATTTCATAAGAAGATACATCCTTATCCGCATTTGCTGGTTCCATTAGGTTACAATTACCGTTTTGAGCCTAATATCCATTTTGAAATGAATTTTAAATGATTTTTGTAATGAAAATATTTAAAAAAAACTTGTTAAAAATAATGCCTATTCATTTCCATAATTTAGACAAATCCCACGACATCTTAGATGTTAAAATCCGAAAAGCTTTGGGCTGTATCAAACAATGAGACATACATAGGCTCAAAAATCATTATATTCCTTTGTCGGAAAAAAGGCTTAGTCGAGATAGGATTCGCAAATAGAATTACTAATAAAAATCCTATTCGGCGAATGGCCCATTCACATACAGCGAACGCAACAATGTCAAAATCCATGAACCGAAGAACGTTAAACCGGAGACATTAGCACGTAGGTGCTCAGCAGATCGAGACAATAAAGCCAAATACCCATCAATCCCTGCTGACAATGGGTGTTGAGCAATATGCGACGATGAAGCCCGAGATAAGCCATTTATGCTGACAGTTATGATCTATAAACGGTAACTACAGCGTTTCAATTAGATGACGTATGGGAGAATTGTAACGGTGAATGGAGAGAAGTGGATGTTAGTGGTGGTAATGATGCTAGTTTTTGTGATGATACGCGTTTCTTTATTTCCTTTGTCCGAGTGGACAAAAGCGTAATGTGATAGGAAATAAATGTTTATGATGTTTCATTGAGATGTTGAGATATACTGAAAACATTTTTTGTATAGTAGAAGCTATAGGTATTCCAAGGCACTGATGTTAAATTGTTATTACTTATTACATCCTATAAATGTTATTGACTTTTAAATAATTGCTTATTTTTTGTACAGTCGAGTCCTTCCTGAAGTCGATGTTACTCTAAAGATATATTACCCGTAAGGCATAAGGTGAAATGTTTCATAAATAATTCTGTTTTAGCAAACGTCAAAACTACATAGAACACAGCAGCGCTTCCCTTCCATACAATAGAAACTGACATGACACAACAGGGAATGGTATGGTAAAAGTACCATCGTATCAATACTACAGAGTGAATAGACTACATTTTACTTTAATAGCGGAGTCTTTCAAGCGGTATAGGTTCTATTAAAAGTGTCATGAACATTATCGGTATTTTAAATGTGTAACAACATGTAAATATAGAATTTGTTTTCAATAACTTTCATGACAATGTTTATTTCAATTTCACTTTGCTCTTTTTTATTTTCAGAAATTGCTTTATTCAATTATTTTAGACTCCTATCTATAAATAGAATCCTGCTATCTATTTCTGTTTTAGGTATGAATGATAAATTATCCGAAGAGCGATCAGTCCCCGTTGGTTCATAAATGTCAGCAGAGTTAATAGCGGACGTTTATTATTCATGCTTCGCTATTATTATACCGCAGCTACTAAATACAGATACTGATATCAGATACGATAGATGGGGTTTAGTTCCTGGTGTTAATTGGATTTAACGTAGCTATCGCTCTATCGGATTAGTCTTCCGGGATATGTCTCTCTATTTGTAACCTCAGATGTGATATGTTGTAACTAAGTTATCTAATAGTATTAAGGTGCTTAGGTTAACGACAGATAACTAGTCTTCAGGGTGGTATTCAAAAACCGTCAGTATCGTCATAATTATGTAACCTGAGTGTGTCTTCTCTACCATGTTTGGAATATAAAGAAATAGTTTAACGATTAACGATGAAAGCTAATGTGTGTTAATCTTACTCTTTACTGCCGATTTATACTGCTAAAGGTTGTACTTGAACATTTCCCATATAACAATATAAATCACGTTGCACGAAGCCATAATCTCGGTGTGAAGGGAACTCACCGGCGCCATGCCGGCGACGGGGCGGTCCGTCCGCTACCAGACTGAACTCCTAGCCCAACTATCGATTCCAAGCTTGGCGACTGTTTCAAATTATATTTCTGGATACTTGCTCAGATTTATATTGTCTACGGGTTTAATTTCTATATTGTACCTTGAATTTTGTTTGTTCTTTTATGCTAGTGGTTTAATTTTAAAACTGGTGGTGGAATTTATTATCACGTGGTTGAACTATTCGCAGTTGTGAGTGTGCGGGGATAGTAAGTGCTACGCTATTTTGCCTCGTAGCAGCGGCGTAGCGCATAAACTATGTAATACCTAAGGTCGGGTTTATGTACGCATCATAAACCCGACCTTAGGGATAGCAACGCTAAGATTTTTGTTCTATTGACGTTAGTCACAGATGTCTATGTGACTGTATTTTTACTTATTTAGTAGCAGGTTATTATTAAAATCTACAAACGTAACAAAGACGGGAAATGGTGTGTCGTAGCAATAGAACCGTAGATTCCTACGTCACTTCATATCTTTAATAAAGTTGTTCTCTTCTCTGTAAGGCTCTCCTACTCAAGCAGTGTATATATTCGCTAATAAATAAGCATCTGAAAGATTGCAAAAGAATATTAATTAAGTCCGCAGTGGACGATATTAATACAGTTCCATATTGATTCTAAATGCCCCGAGGAGGTCGGCTCGAAGGACCATCTTCCGCGCACTCTGCTTGGAGATTGCCCCTCGAACCTCCTGTAGGACCTTAATTGCGATCCGCCTCGTTTATTTGGCGTTGCCTTTGAGTTAAAGTTGAGTATGCTGTATTAAACTTATTTCATTCCCTGTTTTGATTAATCAGGACTTTATTTTTGTGCTAGATTTCTAATGTTATACTTACCCTTAGTGAAAGTTTATATCGATTGAAAAGTTTCTTAAATAAGCTAGCACAAAACTTTGATTAAGAAATATGAGCCTACGAATAGCTGGTTATAATTATAAATGACAATCATAAGCATATAAGCATCAAATCAGATAGAATCAAGTATTATATATTTTGTTTTTGTCTTTGAAGGATAAGGTAGAGATAAAATTCTGTACCTTTTTTGCTCGGAAATATTTAAATACAAATATTTTAAGCTTTCCAGAGTATAATGGGGTAGATTATAAACGCTTACCTATTTGTATCAACACCGTGAAAGGTCCCGTGTTATGGAGATGACATGGGGTTTTGAAAAGATTTTCCTTTTTTAATGGGATTACTTCTCGAAATATTGATGGGTCGGCGTTTATGACATTGTTGGTGCTTGTAAATAAATAGGAAACGTTATTTGTGATATTATTTCACTTTTGTTATCTTATGAAAATAAAGAATATTAAATATTTGAGGACGAATTGTGGTGGTCGTAGGTCGATTAACCGTCGTAGAGTCAACTTACCCTGATGATGCTCCGTTTTGGAGCGAAACACGTGTTAGTGGTGGTATGTATGGTTATGTATATTTTTAATTTTTTGCATTTCTGCACGCATCCTTTGTGGGTAGGAGGGTGGTACATACTGCATGGTTTAAAATATATACCATCATACATATTTGTAGTGGATTGTTGTGAAGTAGTTTTAATCTTAACTTAATAGCATGGATTTCCGCAAAGTAACGCCTGATACAATTAACTACATTTGTTTTTGTCTGTTCATGCCATCGGCAACAAGGATAATATGAGTGTAGAGCGCTATATAATTTATCTGAATCCAAACAGCAAATAAGAATAGGCATCATCTTTAAAGTTAAAAACATATGTCAAAAATAAACTGGTTTAATTTTTAAATGAAATCAAAAGACAGCCTCGTATGTGAAGTGGGTAGCAATGCGGGTGGCGATGCGGGGTACCCTTGTCCAGTTAAGGGTTAGTCGGCTGGTGACACGGGTCCTACGTCGGTCAGTGGTCGCGAACGGCCCTTAATGAGCTACGGGTAGGGTTTTTACGCGGCCCTAAAGTATGGAATCAATAACGAGCTTTATTTTTAGGTGCGTTATTATTAGGTGGGTTGCTTGTTCTTGTTCGTGTTAGAGTATTTTATTTATTTTTACTAATAATGGGTTGACGACAACTGTCTATCTATTAATAGACATTTTGTTGCTTTGTTTCTTCGTATGTATGCATCACATACATTAAGATCCAGCAACTGATTTTTGAACCTGTTCACCTCAACTGATTAATAATATTGTAGTAGCCAAAGTATTGGGGATAGGGCTAAAAGTATCTCGTCACTACGGATATATCCTAACGAACCTCGTCGACCGAAAAAAGGGGCTTTCAGTCACAAAGGACACACAATGGATAGGCGCCAAAGGAATCCCCGAACAATGAACACGTGCGGCGATACGCCGACGTCACCAGGAAGAGATGGAACGCCGACGCTAAGGAATACTTAGGATTTTATTAAGCTTAACGTTTTTTTTATAAGATTGAAGTTGCAAACGAGAATGCAGTCTACCTGTTGGTTAGTGAACACTGCCACTCATAGATATCTGTTAACAACTAATAGTGTAGAGCAGGCGTTGTACCTGAAGTCGATTATAAGTTGCCACTTTTGAGGATTAAGATGGATGCCTCACTTGTAAGTCAGCCGACATCCACACATTATTGTTATTTAATATATTTCACGAGATATTTATGTAAATGTACTTTCAGATCGATCCCAACTTGGGTTGGCAGAAGAGAATCTCCAGGTTTTAACAAAGAGAACAAAGAATACCGTGTCATCATTTTGAGTCATTTACATCCTTTTGAATTAGTAACAACCCTGAGGTAAACCTCAGCATGCGACATATTCACCAATACAGGCAGGAGGGAAGGACCAGTCTTACCACTCTTCCGTCCTGCCGGTGAGCGGCGATCCTTACGCGTATCATACGTAACATAGTACGTAACGACGTGACGAATCAGCGGCCAGCTAGCCCCGAACGGATCAAATTAAAATTAAATCGCGCGCTCTGATTGGTCGAGGCGCGGGGGTGAGGCGCGCGGCGCGGGTGGAGCGCTCGCGATCAATACTAGACGTTACGTAACGTGCGCCAGTCTTCGTTTGGTTTAGGTTTAGTTGTTACTGGCGACCGAATTTGCCACTTCTAATTGCTACACAGATTGAAACTGACCGCTGTTGAGTTACCTAAAGAGTAGTCCCTGGGATTTAATTATGTGGTATGGAATATAACGTTTCGTAAGGGACTTATGACATTACGTCGACGATAGACGCTAGACGAAGCTGAATCGGGGCTAGAAAATAATTGGAATTTAGGCGAGAAACATAATTGGGGTTTAATTATTATTTATAGTTTGAACTTTGAAATGAAAGGGTTATTTTTAGTAAAGGTTAACATGTACAATAGTAAATTGACTTTCTATTGCTTTCTAGGAAATATGGCTTCTTAGCCTAAAGTAATGTTGACTCCAATTTTATAAAGGTTGCGCAAATATAACTTGTCATTTATAATTTTATTTGACATTACCTTTCTACAAATAGCCTGACCTATAAAGGTTAATATGGATTTTAATGGGACAGAGATTTATCGGATCAGATGATTTCGATTGCCTTTAAAATAATGATCAAAATCTACTAATCTCTATTGGTGCCTTTTCACATTAATAAGCTCGTTACATTGTTTGCAAAAGGATTAGATGGGCTAGTGGATAATGAAATTTAGAATTTAGATATGTCATTTAGGCTGCCTATTAAGCGCGTCCTTTATCGGATTTACTCATATAATAGGATTTGTAGTCAATAATTTTGTCATAGTTAGTAATAAATTCGTAAAACTTAAACCACTGACATAACATGCATACATCGTATTTTTAAAAACACTACATCGGAAAAAATACGATACGATAAAGTACGTGTCAATGTTCACAAGTACTGGCACAATAATACCGATGGCATTGAAAGAAAAGAAGAAAAATACCTATGACTGAATTGAACTGAATCCGGTCGCTGTCATAACATACCCGCCATTTTGACCGTTTCGTCATAACGTTAGTGCCACGTGATCAAATGGAATGATTTATACGTCCGCGGGGACAGCTTTGCGGATTATCCGTGGAGAGATTTTATGTACGAGACGGCCGCCCTATCCATTGTCCGGGTATAAAGTTGGGTTACTCGTATTTCAAGTTATTATTTCATATCTCCTAGAATAGTGACGGAAAATAGAATCAAGGTTATGTACTTCTTAGTACATTAATTGTATGTACTTTTTAGGTTACTCTGCCGTCGTCAAATAATTACTGTCTGAGTCTTTCAGAACGAAAGGCGCTTAGGCCATAGTCTAGTATGCTGGCTAAGTGCATATTGGGATATTAATTTCACATACCTTATAGAACTTTAATAACTCTCACGTAAATAGGTTTCCTCACAATAAGCGTGGTAAGGGAGACATATTTTTCCAAGGCGCTCCAGCTTACGAGTAGTCCTCGGGGGTAGCGGCGCATCTGTGACCGACCTTAGGTAGGAATATCTAATCCTATCTGGGGTTGATTATAAATGTCCATGGGCGGCAGTAGTCACTTACCATCAGGTAAACTGCATGCTCGTCTGCTACTCCTATAATATAAAAAATGCTTTCCTTCATCGTTACAACAAGTGAAAATTAATTTCTAATATGTTGATTCGAACCTCGGACCCTCGGAGAGGTCAAGTTTCAAACACTGCCTATTCGCAGAATTACTACTTTTTTGAAACTCTTAGCTTATGGTATATAAAAAGTATAAAAAGCTTTGATTTTCTCGGAATAAACGTATAACATATGCAAATGACACTTACGCTAATTAAACCGTAGCTGTATGTTCATAGCTACATATGTCGACGGACATAATCCACCGCCTGTTAATCTCATCGTCCATTTGCATGTGATATCCGACTCGTTCTCTATGCAAATAATATCTGCATATGATATGATAATCAGATTGCGCATGATGTGTACCGGTTCTGTGATTGTGTTGCTGTGTAATTAAATGTAGCTGTTGCCTGTCGGTTTAATGTTAGTGCTGAGTTGAAATGTTTAGTGGTACATCTCTATTCTATTTCTATTTAAGTCTTGTAACTGTAATACGTAGTATTATTTAAGTATTACTTGTTGATGGATTAGTTTGCATTATTATGAGCAAAGCCAATCAAATCAAATGCCTTCATTTAAACATAATTTTTGGTAATGGTACATTTTATATGATATAGTCAACGTGATGATAAGTGTTTACTGCCGCCCGTTTGTTACGTCCTGACCGTATGCTACCTTCATATAGAACTTCATATAGAACAGGACTTCTACCTGAAGTCGAAAACAGATGCTTAGCTTCTGAAGACTAACACATTTGCCTCATATTTAAGTCAACCAGCTCTAGTTCAGCTTCAAGTTAAATACCGAGATTTTTTTTTAATAAAACATTTTGATATTATTCAAGGTTCCTTCACATTCTAGCTCCCACGTCGAATTTAGTGACTTCGCCTCACATTAATGGAACCTCTCAAAGCCATAGCAAGAATGTATAAGCTTAGTACAATGTAGACATTCTCAAGATACGTCAGAGCTAGCCGTGACCTATTTACCAAGGCCCTATCGCTCCAGGCATCTACACATAATGTACTTAGTCATTATGAGCGGAAGTGTGGGCGGATGGAATCGAGAGGAAATTAACTTTTATATTTACCGATTTCTCGTTGCGAATGGATAAACAAAGAAATACAATTTGCTCGATAGAAAAATAAATTGGATTGCTGGGTGTAATTGAATTCTGATAGAAAATAGCAGCATCTTTGAGTGTCATTCTTTTCGCTACCAGGATATTCGATTCTTCAAGCACACATTTCTCCTCATCCAGGGATTCCACCTTATTTCTGTTAGTTATGTATTTGGTGTACTGTAGTTATTCTGTTATGGTCTTCAACTCGTTTAGCTAACTAAGTGCGAAGATCAAACCCCTTTTTTCATGGAGATAAATTTCTAGAGCTGATGGATGGTGATACATTGAATAAATTAATGACGTATCCTCACATTGCTACCCTAGAGTAGTCACTGAAAATGCAGTTAATGGCAAAATATGATTAAAAATAAAAATACGACGGGGAGATTTTTTACGATTTGGCCACGCGAAGTCACGTGACAGCGTAAAAAACAACTGGGAATATGAGTTTGGGACGTGGACCACATTTTCCGAGGAAATACTACCGTTTCATGACACCTCGCGAAAGTTATTTGAAACCAATTCCGAGATCTGACGGCTTGCTTGCTCACGTTTTCTTTGTATCAGAATTGTAATTTCATGGAAATTGATTTTCATTTGAGATTAGTGATTTGGTAATTAACGTTTGTCAGACGCACAGTTAATTTGTGATTTTATAATTTATGTTAATTTGTTTTAGACCTTTGAATTGAGTTAATATCGCATCTTTTGTCAAGACTTGAATCCTAGCTGGAAATGGTTGTACATATCTGAATACAACTTACCATTGAATTAACAGCGTCCTTATTTGCATTCATTCAACGTTTCACCAGTTATTCATATTTCATGTTTACATACGTCATACATTCTCGTTGTAACAACTGTATTCAATTTAAACACATACAATAGCTAGTTTAGTTCTACTGGCGTAAAGTTGTTTCCCCCACATCGCGCTCTAGTGGACTTTTTAATAAATGGCTCTATTCCAGTAACTTTAGCTGCGTCCTGTTTTCATGTCTCATCGTGTTATTTATTATTATCGCCGTCGAGCCATATTACTTTGTTGCTGTAATGTTGTTTCTCGCAGCGCTCGCTCATTGAATTTATCGTCGCTTCAGAAGCTATTAAGTCCTTGTATTATGTCTTATGTAATGGTCTTTGTTCTTGATCGGGAAAATTATATTTTGCGGGATCTTAGTATTTTGTCTGTTAATCGGTCTAATTAGGTCTTGTTGTTGATTGTGATTTAGATTTCGTTTATATTAAATGTCTGTGAGAAACAAAATGTAACTTAGAAACGTAGATAAAGGATTATGAAAGGGTTAGTCAGCTAGGGCAAACACCATTTTGCTTGTAAATCCGACACCTCGTGCGACGATTTAGGGTTTCACCTAAGCGCTTAAGCCGCTCGAATGGCCAACCTTGCTTAGTTGAATCAAATCCTTTTCATGAACGCTAGTGTGTGGAGTTGTATAAAATATGTAAAAGAAATAACAATAGAGAAAAAACTAAGATGCGTATAATTTTTTATCGTATCAATCTCATGTATGCAGACCATTAAAATAGTTCAATTAGTGACAGCCAACCTTTATATGTATTTCTCACCAATCATAATTGCCCCATGCTGAGGAAGTCCTGCAGCACAATATATTGCAATTAAATAATGATGTATGTATTAATGAAGGATATACATTTCGGAATGAATAATGTTAAATTGTTGATTAATCTCTATTACACAATCATAAATATTAATGCGTGTGCCATTATTATAATCTATTTTGATGCACCTCTCATTAAACGCAAGCGGAGGTTATTATGCTACCAACAAGTTAATGATGGCAAAACTTTCAAATATCACGTAGTCCACGCAAATAGGGCGATCGATACGACAGTCCGCTTCATTTTGTAAATGGCTCTGCGCTTGTACCTTCATCCGTATTTATGATGCTGTAAAAGAAATCACAATCTCTTTATTTTACAGTGATAGTACGTGGAAATTTACTTAAATTAGATTCGTCTCCCTTTTTATATATTTTTTTTATTTCTGTGTTCTGTGACTGAGAGACACAATGAAAAAAAAAACAATTTTTTAATCAAAATACTTATACTTATCCTGGCCAGGAACATAGATTCCTCAGAGAGGATTTTTATAAACGTAGAGGGTATTAAAACTAACCTAAAGAAAAATAAAATTGAAGATATTAAATTTTGACGTAACAAGGCGGTAACTTATCGCCCACGGTCTTTACCTACTAATGTTTTATTTCACTTGTGGGTTACCAAAGTTCTCAATCTCAAATCGACACTTCCATTCGACGTGAAGGCAGTATTAATTTCCAAGAAAGCTTCGACGTTTGAAATCTTGCTCGAGTCCATTATTCCATATTAAAAGCTCTCGCCAGAGGTTTTTAGCTCTTTGCCTTTTTGCTTCCTTCGTCTAATATCGGATAAAATGTATGTATTTTATTTTTGACTTAGTTCAGACTCAATTTAATTTTGTACATGGATATATTTTCTTTACTATTATCGTATATGACACTTAGGTACTTAAACATGTACTGTTTCTTTTTCATTAACAAGCAATACATTACTTACGAGCAGTACATTTATGATGCCATTAAATTGTATAAAGTATGTCACTTTGAGCTGGCAAGACTCAGCTACATGGAGCAGACACATAAATGTCAAGTTAAACATTACCAGACTCCATATTAGACGGTAAAGTTGTTAATAAAGGACCTGCGGCAATAAAGACGACTGTTGTTCGTGCCAAGTACAACAGTTGCCAGTTGAATAATTTGGTGAGGATCCAAAAAGAAATACGCGAAAGCGTTACGCAACTCGGACGAAATGCTTAATGGGTTCTCGTCGTTTAGCAGAAACTTTGGCAACGGTTGTGCATGAGGCCGGGATCGTTGTAATACATCATCCAAGTTTTAACGTCCCGTTTCTGGAACAATCGTCTGTCTTCCCCGGTGTATCCTATATTAAAATTTAAGCTTGATTCAAAACGCTCGAGCTATGTTTGCGAACTGTTTTTGTGAATTATTTTCTGAATGGAGCTTCATTTCGGTTTTAGGATTTAGGGTTTTTTATTTCCTCAGACGAATATGTGACTCTCGTATATCTGCGAATTCATTTTTAGGTCTTTTTAATCCATTTTATCAAAGGATTTTTAGAATTTCACTGAGACGACATTTTTACACTCGGGAACAAAAAGGATACAAATCGAAGTATAATCTAAGAAGGTTCTGCAGTTTATCACGTCAACTTATTTTTTCATTTCAACTTTTTTCATACTCATAAATATGTTTGTTATTGAAACAACTCGTAACCCATTTCCCATTAAACTTTATTGATTTCCCTAGGCATCTCGGAGCGGTCGGGGGTATATAGTCGAGAGAAAAAGTGCTTTTCCAGGAAAGCTTCAATCATAATGCTTCATAGTTGGTGCCTTGATGAGTTTCTGCCAGAGTTTACGAAACTTTTACTTATTTGGTTTAATTTTAGGGCTAACCAAGTAAAATAAATAAAACAGTGAAGGAAAACATCGTAAGGAAACCTGAGAAATTAAAATAACAAAGAAATTTTTCAAAGGTGTGTGAAGTCTACCAATACGCACTATGCCAGCGCCTTGAACTATGGCCTAACCCTTCTCATTCTGAGAGGAGACCCGTGCCCAGCAGTGGGACAGTAATGGGTTGATGATGATGATGATGAAGTAAAATATGTAATCCTCTATTACTGTGTAGGTCACATAGTATCCGACTTGAACTAGAATTTTGACCTTTTTTTGAACCGTGCTTGTTTATACCGATTTGATATGTTTCATTTTCCTCTCCTAACGTGTTATATAAATCTTAATATCAATGCTAAAATAAAATAAAACTCAAATCTTCGCTCGGCAGAAATAATCTGGAAAATGAGGAAAAATGTTGGAATACTTTGCGGTATTAAAATTGATAGCAGATAATGTTTTCCATTTAGCTCGCTCCGGTTCACTCGGGCTTGCGGCGTTGTTAAAATGGACGATTTATCCGAGCTCAGTCACGCTGATGTTTTTATTATAATTCTCCTTTTTTACGCTATGTTCAACGTTAATCTTTGTTAGTGCTGCCACGTAATACCTAAGCTTGGACGCGAGCTTAAATAAAGCCGTTTCGGGGGCTTAATTAAAGTAAAATTGTGTGACTACAAGATTAATTTATTTTAAAAATTGGTCTTGTCTTTCTACCTTACTGAGAATAAGCAAGGTTTTGTAATTGCAAAATCTTAGCATTTGGGAAATGGATATTTGCGATACATATTGTTATATATAGTTTCGCGTGACTTCAATTTAAATGGATTCCATATCTTGCTTATGTTATTTTTTATACTTTGTAATGGTAATCGGATAGTGACATTAATGCGTACGTTGATTAGGCGTCACAATTATTACCAAAGCTGCTCTTTATAAAAAAAGTTGTATGTATATCTCCTTAATGATTGTTGCTTGTTTCAAGCTGCAAGTCTTAAACGATCCTGTTAAGCTCGTGTTTAATTCTAACTAAGTTAGAGGCAATTTGTCAGCGCGTGTCTTGTTGTTGACTCACGTACAGTTCGCCTTCCAATTAAATTTACAAGTTGTTGCTGGCCCTAGTCCCTACCCAACCCTTCCCGTCGGAACCTTATCTAGATTAGGAGGATTATCGGCGTCCGTTTGTCTAGCTGCAGAGAACTTGGGGCCTTTGTATTTGATTTTCACAATCGTGGTTTGTTCATTGTTATAATTTCATGAATCTCATTTGAATATATCATTCATGGTGTGTGTGTTATAACGTTATTGTTCTTGTAGACATGTATAATCTATGTTTCTCTTTGTTATTCGATATAATCACATACTCAGCTTAACATTTTCATGTTTCATATTTTGTGAATAATAAGATCCCTTCAGAATAATGTCTTACAAGATATCGGATCCAATAATTCACTTGTTACGCGAATTGACAGCCTCCATATAAGACGGCGCGGTGAAGTCTGCGGTAATAAATAACGGCGTACGTAAAGTATTGGAAAATAGAATACCTAGTATTTTCTACTTAATAAAACTCCAACATTGACTGACAGATAATACGTAGCTAAAACCGGTGAGTCTAAAAATATGAAATTTTGTACAGGACTTCCTTTTATAACATAGATGTTTAATAAGGATATTTATAATTTTATCTTGTGAGAGGCTTAATAAAGAGTGAAAGCATTAGGAAAATAAATGATTATTTTGAAATTCTTTCTTAAATTATATAAACAGCTGTGTCAAAAGATATAGATATAAGATATTAGTTAAAAGTTAACAATGTGCATTTTGTAACTGTGCTAGAAAAGTAACAGTTGCCTTCTGGAAAATAACTAAACATTGAAAATCAGTTAATAAAATTAATTTAAATCGAACACAGGACGCAAATAATGTACAACATGTTTTAATAAAGTTTAAATCGGGTTTTAATAAAGCTGTCGACGCGCTCCGCCGTCATTGTTTCATTTCCGTTTCAAAGCAGTAATTGATTTCGACGCCGCTATTTCGTTCGCTCTTGACTTGTCATTTCAACATTTTCATATAAATTCAAACGAGAAACGTAAACATTTATTGACGGGCTCTCGTGTTACGTGAATTCGCATTGTCATTGCTGAAATGCAATTGCATCGTGTTATAGCATTATTGGCACGTTGCTTTTGAAATCGAATGCTAGAATTTACGTTCAAATTGGAATCCATCGTTAGAAGAAAACAGGAGAATCCTTTGGCATTTTAACAGCTGTATTTAGCGCCGCGGTGTTCCCGTTTGTAGGGGTAAATTTAACATACTTATCTGAAGCGTCCTAACTTAGTTGTCACCAACGCATCTGAGGTCAACCTCAGTTAGGAATCTAATTTTATTTCGTGTTAATTACAAGTGTCTATGTTCGCCACTTTGAATAGCCCCAGTTAGGTGGACTGCATGCTAGTTTGCTACTTTTATATTATTACAAATAAATAATAAGTATAATATTAAGATACCATTTAATTTATTGCGAAGTACTGTTTACCTTTGTAGTCCTTTGAATTGAAATGAGATCTGCCACTCTGTCATTATCTGAGTAAGCCTTACTCATGAAGCTGTCCCGTAAAGATATTTCGGATTGGTCCGTCGAAATTATACCCCAGAATCATTCTGGCCGCTAAATATTCGGGTACAGAGGGCGTGAATGTGAATGGTAATGAAGCATTTATCCTATTAGTGGCAAGGGAGCTTTTCGCATAGAGTTATTTCGGGGATGCGGCACTTACTAGCGTAGGACGGACCAACATTAAATTTATTGGGTCTATAGCAGGCCCCTTCTCTGTTAATTCTGGCAATAGCTGTATTTGCTAGAATAAACGTTTGCATAATTTTGAAGGGAATGACTTGATTTGTAATTATTTAAAGCCGAGCTTTGAATATCAATTGTGTTACATTTTGCTACAAAGCAGGTATATTTGTAGACTAATAAAAACGCAAATCTTGATTGATATCTTTGATACTGTTGAATTTAAAATAATTTTACTATTTCAGTACATCTAATTGCTTAGATTTTATGTTATTAAAATTTTTGAATATACAGTTGGCATACATATAATTTTTTTATTAGTATGTATGTGGTGATAGTATCATAGAATTCGGTGAGTTCATGAAATACCAAAGAACGTCATATATCTCATCTCGCGTTAAATACATGACCTTGGATCAAGGGAATGAACTGAAAACAGAAGGTTGATTACAGTTGGATGCTGTCCAAAAAGGCTTACCCGATTTTAATCCATAAAACCCTCTGATGATTGATTAATCACCACCTGGGTAGCTTTCATGAATTCATGATATTTGAAATTAAATTGATGTTGTAACTGAACTGGAGGTAACGGACTCGGCGATTGATAAATTTTTGAATCTGGCGACAGGATTTTGAAGATAAAAAGTAATATGACGTGACTTTTTGTAGACAGTAATTTACGTACAGATTTTTTTAATGAAAGACAACTTATAAAATATACTTTATTTACTCGAAAAGCCAAGCATGTCAGCAAAATCCAGATACCATATATCTGGCATTATTTTGTGAAATGTATATCTGGAAGTCATTTTGATATGAAGACTTCAAATTGATACTCCATTCGACCTTTCTATCAAAATATGGAGTTTTGACTGTTGAATGATACACCGTATCGCTCGTATAATCAATGATGGGCGTACACAACGTAGAGTAACAAGACTAGGTAAGCAGTAGCTTGGTGACCTCAAATATTCATCGCCCTTAAAATTACTGTCACAAAATGTTCTAGTTACATTGGATAATGTAGCCGATCTGCAGACTACTCTAAGAGAGCTGATTCGACCGCAAGAGCAATAAACATCTTATCGGGGTTTTGATGGACTTTTTAATGTTACTGAGCTGGAAAACCCATTAAATCTCGATGTTCCAACTGTAAGCGATCCAGACGTTTTATTGCACTTGGATTCAGTCCAAAGGATCATATCATCGATTTCATTGACTCATAAGGTCTAAAGCTTTTCTTACGAATAATACGACCATTACGTTCAAGTTGAAAGCGTACCGATGAACTGTCTGTGATAACATAATTGCTACCATTTTATGAATGATGATGATGAAGATTTTTAGCATTCTTTATTTTCTTGTATGATATATTTTATGAGAATACTCCTGATATTAGCAATAATCTACAAGAAATTATGTATTGTATTACTTTAAACTTCGTGTTGTACAACTGTTGCAAACAATCTGTTTTCTGCTGATAAAATTTTCTCTTTTATTTTTCTAAGCGATTCCACCTGATGGTGTTGTTATGGGCCTTTTTCTTACAAGTTTCATGATCATATTATATGGACCATAAAATGGACGGAGCTTCATAAAATCGTAATCGTGTCAGAGAATAGTGGCATCAAACGTCTAGGCCATAAACGTGCAGTAAGTAGGACTACTAATGGATCTTCCTTATATTACCTTGTTCTTTCTTTACATTATGTACGTTTTATGTTTTGAGTTGTACCGTTATACAATGGTTGCAGGTATTTTGAACTGTAAACGATGCTCTTAATAACGGTTATTAAATAGTATTATGTATTGTTTTCTTTTCTTGATCGGATTTTTTATTTTAATGTACTTCACGACATTTTTAAACTCGTACTTTAAACTTATCTCCAGTCCTAAAAAGATGTCAGGATTTTGACATTTGAACAACTACAAAGAACGGACACTAAAAAGATAGAATAAACGAAGTGTAGTGAAAAGATAAAAAGTAAGTACTGATAGTACTAAAGGACAAAGGACACGCTTGCGACCCAACGTAGTGTGTTGGCTATGGGAGATTCTAATAGCTTTTTTAATATCCTTCTGGGTATTGTGAACAGACTTAACGCTTAATAAAAGTTGTTGGACGACATCCAGAGACAGGGGAGATATTGGATCTGCCTTATTAGATGCGACATGCGCTCTTTTCCATTATTATGGTGTTGCTTCTTTGCTTTATATCACATGTATCAATACTTATTGAGAGAATTCATCATACTGCAGATATTGAAATAGCTTAATGGTTTAAGCAACAATTCCATAACAATAAAATGAAAGTTACATATCTATTATTCTCTCCATAAAGAGTTATTATAAGCAGTGCTTTACGGGGAATGTTAAAAAACATCTCCTTCTTGTGGTGATAGTCTGACTATTACTATTCAAGAGAAGGACGGTAGCAGCTTCATGTGAAATTATTTTATCTTCTATGGTCACCATGCTGCATATCTAATGTCATTCCGTTGACTTTATCACTTCATCTTAGGGTCTATATTTAGCTTAGTATTTTATAGGTCTATACCAGTTGCCTCCTGGGTTTCAGAAGCCAGCCTGTTACCCCTATACTTTATATTGTCATCTATTTGTGTATCGTTTTGTGTAGTAGCGATGTCGATCCCATTACGATTGCTATTCTCGCTGGCCGCAAGTTTTACGATGGGGTGGCATCGTTTCGGTGACCATTAATGTTTAAGTGGCTTTCTGCGGTGTGTCATCCTTCGCAGATTTTATCATACACGTGCGTCTACCAACACTTGGTATGTTAACATGTTATATGATTTTTCTTGTATTACAAATGTATTTTTTTTGTTTTGATTTCTTGACAACTTTCGATCAGATGAACTGCATACACGTTTGCCATTCCAATATTATAAAAAAAAACAGTTCTGACGGTATTTTCGACCCAATTCTGCGGACTCATCTTACCGAGATCGTTTAAAAGTTTGATCATTCTCACCAATTATATTTAATTGCTGTTAAAGGAGAAGTTGGGAATTTAATCAAATATGGGAACGTGTGCGAGTAAATACGTCTTTGACAGCGTGTAACGAACGAAATTGCGTTTCTTCATATTTGCTCAACATTTAATCTCTGCCTAATTTATTTCAATGTTAGGGAATTTTGTTATGTGGAATAAGGGTGCTTCAAGAGGTACAGGAATATGGAGGTAAATAAATGAGCTGTTTATGCTTGGCAAGCTTTCATACTCTACGAGTAATACTGAGGTTATAAGCTTTGAATCCTGGGTAAACATCTTTGGTTTGTTGAAGTGAGGAAAAACATCGTGAGGAAGGAATGAGTTTTATTCTATTGTCAAATACTCTATAACATTCTATTGATTATGATGAAAGACTGATGGGTAGGTAGGTACAGGAGTCAGCTGACAATAAAGTACATAGCTTTATGAGTAAAAATGTTACTCCTAGATTTGTCACAATACTATTGAAATGAAAAAAGAAAAATCTTTTATCCTCCAATCGTATTCCCATTTATATTCAGATTGAATTTACATGAAGTTCTTTAGGGGCGAAGGATTACCTACATTAATAAGAGGTTCGAGAAAATTCTCGCTGGCCACGATGAAATTCAAATTCATATTGCTAAAGTCGACAATTTTAAAAAAAATTGGGTAAATCTTAGCCGTTTTTTCTTGTAGATAACTCTTTGTCTTGGTATATATTTTATTTGGCTCAGACAAAAATTGTGGTTTTTTATTGAATTTAAATCAATTCAATGTAACATATTAATTGAGTATGTTGTATTAGGTAGTGTCTATTCTTGTTGTGTTGTGTCGAATCTTTAGTTACACTGATATTTTGCTTATCATTTTTATGTTACGAGGTGCAAATCTTCAAACGATACCCGACCCTTTTAAGGAAAAGATCGAGTTCTGTGAGGTTCGTACGAAAAACCTCAGTGGATTCATTTCGCATAGAAGATTCTCTAATACAATCTACGGTACATTACATCGGTACATCTTTGCTTTGCTAGATTTCGTAGGGCGATTATTAAAATTGAGAAAAAGCGTCTTCATACAAAATTATACTGCGGTCGCCTATTTACTCGAGTGCGGTGACTACTGCGAAATTCCCCCAAGCGAAAGCTGGCTTTATCTGTTAAAATTTCCTCGATTTGGTTAAGTTAATTCACACGGAAATACATTTTGCGAAAATCCAATGGTGTTAAGTTTCGATGGGAAGAAGCCGATTTACTTCTATTACCACCGTAACAATCCACTGATATTCCTTCCTAAAATAACAATTATAACTGAGCACTTAAATCCGAGAAAGATTTTTTTATGCGTCAATAAAATGGCGAGAATAACTCCATAAACTGAAGTAATAATGTAGTCTAATACTGAGCTTAAGACTGGCAATATGAAATGCAAATTTTATATTAGAGTCCCAAAAGTTAGTAAATTCTGAAACTCGTTTTTCCACAAAAAATTTCAAGGATATTATTAGCGTCATAATGCGTAATATTTATTGCTACCAAGCGTTCAGGCGAGCGATATTGTAATTTCAGCAAAATTATAGTATTTTTATGGTGCGAGACTTAAATGTGTTACGGTTATTTGATGTTGCTCCGGCATTGTTGCAGATGGCAAGTGTCTGCGATGGTGATAATTTATTTTTATGGCTTACGATTGTTGAGAAATCTTTGTTTATTTAGGGATAAACTGTGGAAACTTATTTTTTCGTATGCTTAGTCACATCGTGGGATAGGAAATAAAAAAGTAACGTCCAAAAATAGGATGAGATAGCTATAAAATTTCAATCAACAAAGAAGAAATGTCTCATATTACTTTAAATTCATGTATGACATGTAAATAAATTACAAACACATTATTAGCTAATTTTTCGATTCATTTCATCCGATAGAACATATTAAATGTCTAATAAGTCTTCTTCCTCACCTTCTGGAGTAAGCGTTTATCTTCAAAGACATTTGGCCTTTCAGGTGTAACCTTGCGGAGGCCGATCCGATTGCGACAGGAAGGGGATTAGTTTGGTCGGAATAGATTAGTTTCTCTGTAACAAATGATGGTGCTTTTACGTTGAGACATGATGAATTGAACGAAGACGGTGATTAGAAAAACAATATATTAAACAGCAGTCTTAACAGTATTAAGAGAAGCAGCTGAAATTAATGAGAGGAATTAGATGAAAAATAAAAGATATTTCTATCTATTTAAATCCGCATTTTATATTACATTGCTGCCCCTGGGAATTTAGTTGGACCGCCTTGTATGGTTTTACCACACCCTTCAATTTGGATTATACTACTATCATAAGGAAGAGGTGGAACCGCCGTAAAGGAAGCAAAAAAAATACAATTTGATGAAGGGATTGATACCTATAATAGCAGACTGATCGAGCTAATTAGAAAATAATTGGAAAATTTCTACAGCCAACGTAAAAATATGCAGGACCGTGATACGTGTTATTTTGAATAAACTTTTAAAGCAAATATGAAAATGTTCTACATTGAAATCATGAAATAAAAATTATACTCGTACATGCTACGGCAAAAATATCTTTTGCACACTTTGCTACAATTTAAATTCGCCGGTGAAGTATCACTACGGCAACTCTCCAGCGCTTCACTTGAGAAATGTGCTCGCAAACAAAAGTCTGACTTACAATCTCAACGGATTATAGCAATTAAAACTTGGTATTAAGTAGAAAGAATCGTCTTTAAGAACTTGGACGTTAGCTAAAAAAGTTAAGTCGCCGTTCTACGCTTTTCCATTAACCCGATTGGGCTCGAGAACGGGTCGGTCGCATCGGTTTTCTTGAGTTATTACTTAAAGTGGAATTCTGATTAGATTTCCCTTGCAGATATGTCTGTAATTGAAGGAAAAATCCTTCATTGTATTTTTAGACTGTCATTCTTCATAACTCTTTTCAGTGAGCTCTGAATTTAATTTAAATATTCAATGACATTATTCGTGTCTTCGATTGCAGTCGTTTTTTTATCAATAACTTTTAAGTGATATTATAGTTTTTATGACCCCAGACTCGCGGCCCAGATGCTGTCAATTTTATGTTGGCACTCGATAGTTATATTATGTAAATAAAATTTAAATTCTGTTCGCAATAATTTAGATTGTCTTTTTCTTATTTCAGGTTTCAAACGCTGGCTTAACCATTTGTAAACTAAAAATCGTATTTTATATTATAATATGTTTATGTTACAATATTGCTCCTGAATAAAAATCTGGTAGAAACGAATCCGTGAGCGGCATCTAATTTCCAAATTGTGATTTCTGTTCACTATTCATCTCCAAAGAATTGAAAGTTGATTATAAGGCTAGCCTGGCCAGTTGTGCTGATTACTGTAATCAAAATCCAAGTCGGCAATGGAAAATAATCATGCTTCAGTTTGTTATTCATACACCCCGTACTGTATACGTTAATTAAATTACTTTGTACTATGAAATACTATGTTTCTTGTCCATTTTAAAGATAATATTATGTAAATTACTTATAACCGCACCGCTTCTTCTTGTTCCGTAGTGTAGAGTTAGAAGCTGGCCAAGAAACTTATTTGAGGTGAGAAATAGCAGTGTCTTCGCCCAAATAGATATGTTGACGACACCTCTACGGCATGCGTTTTAGATATTGTGGTCCTTACTCCACCACACTGGTACTGCTTCAGCTTGGAAATCGAAATCGTTAAGAAGCATGTAGCTATCGTTGAAATAGAACATCATTGTCACATAAATTCTATTATTGTTAAATTCACTCCAAATTCTAGGGCTTATTACCAGCCTCGACCAGCACATTTCCCAAACATTTTTGCCGTAGCGTTATCTAACGCGTTATACGTTTCCTTTGTTTCTGCACGTCGGGGAGGATAATCCGCATGATTGATGTCGACGCGGTGGCCCTCGCTCTCATACGCTGATACGTGTACAGTACGTGTTATGCAATGATCTGAGTTTGGACCACCATCAATATCTATTACATTGACACATTCATGCTGATGTTGGAAACAAACACTAACAAAGTTTGATTTGTTAGGTACTTTGTTGTTTGGGTCTTCTTGCTTTGGTAATAAAGTGTTAGTATCAGAGGTGTTAGTTAGGTATCTAAATGATTGAAACGTTTCATTTGATATGATTGTCACTTCATTTGTTGCGATTATACATAGAACTTGGTGGACAGTAGAGGTATTTGTTATTTTATACATATTCTTTTAGGATATAAAAAATATATTCAATCCATTTTATGCAATACGCTTTTATTTAAAGTAGTGTACCGTTCGTTTAAAAAACATGAAATACGATCTAGAATGTCAGCTTGTAACAAAATTAAATACTAATTTACATGTAAGCAGGCATTTTTATCACACGCAACAATATTTATACTTCTTTTTTTGATTACTTTTTATTGAAGCAACCAATTTGATAAAGGGGCTGATATTTAAAGTATATATGTGTAATTGCGCATATACACATTTATTTTACCTGGGATTCAATCCACTACCTATCTATACTCAGCCTATTTTCTTCAGATGCTCAATGTCTATGTGTTGGAAACGTTTCTTTACTTTGTCTTTACCTTCAAACACAAATAAAGAGTAATATCAATTACGATATAGACTCCTTCTGTTTTCTCTGAAAACATTGCTTAAAGGTTAACGCTGTAGCAATACAAATATTATGCAGTTTTCTTGCAAGCGACATGTTTAACTATAAATTGCTTTCCACGCCAAAGTAATAGTTTTCATCGACCTTTTATTCGTTTATCGCCTGTCGTAAAACGTAACGACCGCGTCTGTCGGGTCGCGTTATAAATTCACATCGGAGTTTAATGTCAGCTGTAAAAGCTTTATCACGGTAACCGCGTACATCATTTTCCTTTTAAACTGTCAGTTTTGTATCATTATTTTTAGAGATATGTGAAAATTACGAGAATTATGTATTACGGGAATTAGTATCTTCTACGTGGAGTTATTTGGAAATGGGTTGATTTATTCCTTCAGTTCTATAAATTTTGTGCTTTAAAAACTATTATCATATTCCGAGTCCATCTCTTTGTCCAATCAATGTGAATACATTACTAAAGGTAAAATAGTACACGAAAAAGCTACCACTACTCTAGATGTTGTAAATGGTTATGGTGAAAAAAAAAAATTTTCAATAAAGAAATCTTTGTTTTATTTATTCCAATATGAAGTTAAGTTACATTACACTCCCCTATTCAGTTTCATCCTTCTAAAGCCTTCATGGCTACCGTGAAAGCCTTTGTCCGCAGACGACGCCGCTCGTACATAAAAGTGCCTTTGTTAAGCGGTGTTCTAGTTCACAGTTTTTTGCGATTCCTTTTTTATCGCTTTCAGATTTATTGCCCAGACTTACCAGCCCCTTAGATTGTACGTATTTCGTACGGCTACACGGCTCATTGAAATTTAGATTCTTCGAAGTTTTCAGTCCTTTCTGTAAGGAACTGGCGCTGCGTCGAAATGCCTTTTTTCTGTCCATTGTTTTATATTATATAATTGTCAGTAGCTATCGTCGTGTGTTTATATAATACGAGTAACTGTTTTAAATGTGGTAAATATTTTATGTTTTATTGCCTACTTATTAGATAATATATCGAGATGTATGTTAATTGTATAAAACGGCTGCGTATTACAAGGCCGTTGTAAAGCAATACACATGTCTGTCTCAAGGAAGACTTCAATCATATATAGAGCGTATTTCATAGTTCCGTGGGCCTTTAGCAGTGATTACTGAACATCAGTTAAGATACATGATCGTTCTGCTGTTATCATTGCAATTTGTAAAGAAGCTTTTGACTTTTAGTTCATTTTACTTTCGTTTAAACCGTATATTCATTTTCGATTGTATTATACTTTTAAAAAATAGTAGTTTTAGTAGCGTACTGTGGCATTTAAACCTACAAAAAAGTTTTTCGTTTCAATTCTCCGGTTCTCGTACAACTTTATATGCGGAAATGCAAATTCTCAAGTGGGAATAGCCGGCTGTCCTCTCGTAACAACTCCGTGTCTGAGAGGCGCACTTTAACCCCGGTTTTTGTCAGTCGACTCACCCCTTCACGTTTCTCTAGGCTTTAAATGTATGTCGGGTTATTTTTTTTCAGCTAGTCTGCTATAGTCTCCGATAGAACTGCGGGAGTTTTATAAGCCACGTTTCGGAAGTCTTTTGGAAGTGTGAATGAGATCTTTGATTTATTGATTTTATATTGGTACCTTTTTATGTTCCATTTCAGGGCACGGGTCTTTCTTTTCAAGATTAGCTGTAGATTATACTAGTACGCAGTAAAGATTTGGACGATATTATTTCTATCTTATTATTTAGCTTCTATTTTCACGTACAAGTGGTAATACAGATAATAAACGTATCAACTGGCAACACTAAACTTTTGCTACTTCTGACAAAAATAAAGTGTATAGAATCCTCAGTTGTAAAGATTTATCTGCGAGAAAAGGGACTAAATATACGGCGACCGCGGCGACCTCTCACATGTAACGCTCTGATGTATTCTTCCAGAGTAGAGCTTGAATGCGGTGGACCATCTATCTCTTGGGTTGACGTTTGACAATATGAGCGAAGATATACACTGTTATGAATGAATACGCGTACAGAATCGCATGTATACGTTACATGGGTGTCATCTTTTACATAGGATTTTGTATTCTAAGAAATTCAAGTAAGGTAACAAGCACACAGATAAATTGTTTCTGTAGCCTATGTCTACTTCGCTACTACGGTAGTGCCATCACCGTTTCCTTTGTTTGATGGCTACAGTGTGTTCTATTTTACGTGTGGCACACTAACTCGAACGTATTTCTGATAATTAGTAAGTTTCACGTACTCAACGCCTAGTATTATGTTTATAGTGGGCTTCAACCGCGTTTCACCTGCCTAGCATTGGTACATAGCAAGGGCTGCAACCGCTTCACATCAGAGACTTTTCATGCTTTATTTGAAAGAGGAATAGATGAAAGATCGAGAAATAAATAATGTATTGAATTGGGTACTTCGGGCCATTTCCTATATTTATTGACGTGTAGTGGATGCGACCTTTATACAAGTGCCTCTTCGTGCTTCAGTCAACAATATTGTATCTTATTACGGCTCTGCTGAAGTGAATTGACTTTCAAATTGTATTTGCACATACATTGTAGGTTATTTTATGTTTGTAGTTTCTGTTCTTATTATATATCCTTTTGGGGGATTGTTATAATATTGAACTTTGTATCTAAATATACTTAATACATTCAGTAAAAGTTAGAACTTACAGCTGATTGATAGAAGCACAGCTTAAATAGATAAGTCATGAAGAATAATGCACAGGAATTTCTAATATAAGCTAGATGACTTGCATGAATGGATATTTGAAAGTTCATCTCCTAAAGGGTCTAAAAAGGGGACGAAAGCTGGTGATAACGTCACAGTTATTTTAATCTAGGAAGAGTCAGCGCATTTATGACAAGGCACGATAAGCCCTCGACTTAGCGACTTTTTTTTTTAAATCTAAAGTTAGAAAAAGCCCCTGAACTCATTTAATTTTTGATACGTCTCCAAGTAAATTAATGTTGTTACCTCGGAGCGGGAAAGCGGAAAATCTAATAAAGCCTTGCGAGAGCTTTGGAACGTAATTTTAATGAAAATTAGGAAAAATATATTTGAGTTCATGACGTCACGCCTCATCAACCCTGTCTTATACCAAAGACACGGGCGTCAAAGGAATTAGTTAATTAAAATGCGCGACTAGAATAATTATAAGGTGAAATATAATTATGATTTTATCTGAAGTTGACGATATTTTATCATTAATGATGCTGATGTTAAAAGTGAAGAAAATTAAGGACGTTACCGAGATCCCTAAAAACAACAAACATAGAATAGTAGCGGTAAATGAAAATTTCTTTTTTAAGTCTCGCGAAAAAAGCTTTTTTCTCTTTTTAAATATAAAAGCAAACCTAGTCACGACTGAAACTAAAATTAAAAATCTATAAATTTACGAAAATGAAACAATAGAAATAAATATACAGAACTTTAGTGGGTCTACTTTTATACCTTTCCCGGTTCGCCAATTGCCGTACCCTGGATTATAAAGAAACTAGGTATCGCTTGTGTGCGCTCGCTGCTAAAGCAGCTCGCGGAACGGTTGTCTTCTTTAGTTTTGCGTGCAAAATTTTTTTACATTTTTTCCCCTATATTGAAGTTTTATTAATTCTGATTGGGGCTGTTTGGAAAAGATATGAGTTAATATTTGCAAAATACCAAGAATTTGGGTCGTGATTTTTTTGTCTATAAGCCATACATTTTAAAGACATAATAAGGAGACAAAAGCTTGAAATATTACATACAAAAATAACTATTTATAAAAATTGTTATTTCTTGTATGACAACGCTAAAATATTTTTTAATCAAAATGTGCACAATATTAGTACCTTCAAACACTTCATACACTCTAATGATACCAATACAAGACAACAGCTTGAAATATTACATACAAAAATACATCTGTATGAAAATTAATATTTTATGTATGGCAACACTGAAATATTTTTTTACCAAAATGTGCAGTCTATTAGTACATACAAACGCGTCATACATTATAACGTTGTCAAAAAATTACAACAGCTTGAAATGTAACATACAAAAATGCACATGTATGAAAATTATTATTTTTTGTATGGGAACACTGAAATATTATTTTACCCAAATGTTAAAACTGCTAGTATCTACAAACGCCTCATACATTAAAATGACATCAAAAGGAAACAACCGCTTGAAATATGACATACAAAAATGCACTTGTATGAAAATTATTATTTTTTATATGGCAACACTGAAATATTTTTCCACCAATTTATACAGTATATAAGTACCATTAAACGCCTCATACAGAAAACTGACGTTTAGTGATGTTGGGCATGGTGGTGGTGGTCTTTAAAGGGAGACATCAGCCCGAAACACCACATACAAAAATACAAATGTATGAAAATTATTATTTTTTGTATGGCAGCACTAAAATATTTTTTAATCAAAATGTGCACAATATTAGTACGTACAAACGCCTCATACATTCTAATGTTACCAATACAAGACAACAGCTTGAAATATTACATACAAAAATACATATGTATGAAAATTAATATTTTTTGTATGGCAACACTAAAATATTTTTTTACCAAAATGTGCAGTCTATTAGTACATACAAACACGTCATACATTATAACGTTGTCAAAAATTTACAACAGCTTGAAATATGACATACAAAAATGCACATGTTTGAAAATTATTATTTTTTGTATGGCAACACTGAAATATTTCGTTACACACTGGTACAGTCTATAAGTGCCATTAAGCGCCTCATACAAAAAAATGACGTCAAATGGCGGCAACAGCTTGAAATCTTCGATAATCCTGTAGAAAATGCATTTGTATGAAAACATTTTTTTTTGTATATGGCAACATTGGATGTTCCATTTTTTACATAGGGTCCATTTGAAATAAAAAATATCTCCCATACATAACTTATATGCTCTGTCTAAGGTTTCCGCCCCAGTACTCATAAAGTGAAAATCGTGAAAAAAAAATCTGTATCCCAGTGTTGCCAGTCGATTAAGATGAAAATGGTCAAATGTCATTACGGCACCCAAAAAAAATAGTCCTGTGAAAAAAATTCATTAAAAATATTTCTCCTTCTACTTTTCACATTTTTGAATGAAAAGTTCCAAAAAATGTATGAACGATGAAAAAAAAAACTTTACCTGGCAACACTTCGAGCCGAGCTCCATGACCGCCCAATACAAAGCGACTCGCTCAAATGTTGCCAACCTCAAAATATTTCACTTCGAAAAATGCATTTTTTCGTACATTTTACAAAATGGCTGATACAAGGTCCGCCATCTAGTTTAAAAAATATAACATTGCCATATGATAAAATTGAGGCTACACTCCGGCTAATAAAACAAAAATGTCGAAAAAATATTAATAAAACCACCGCGCTACGGCCCCACAAACACACCTCGAAAAATGAAAGATTTCAAACTAAAATATCTCGGCGGCCATCTTGTTTTTCCAATTTTTTCTAATTTTATCGTAACAGTCGTCCCACAATTAGCCGAAAATGACACCAATCTCAGGTAGGCGCGCAGAATAAAAAAAAAGTTGAAAATCGCAGGAGGGCCGCCATCTTGAATTTTGTATGTTTCCCATTTTTCCCATAACCACCATAATATACCGAAAAAATATCTCATACATTATTACTACCCCCCACCAATAGTTTAGACTGGGCTACTCGAAATGTCAAAAAAGTGAAAAAAAAAATCTAGCTCCCAGTGTTGCCAGTTAATTTGGATGAAAATGGTCAAATGTCATTACGACCCCCCTGACAAATACCCATGTAAAATATTTTCATTAAAAATGTTTCTCCTTCTACTTTTTACATTTTTGAATGGAAAGTTCCAAAAAAAGTATGAACGAAGAAAAAAAAAACCTAAACCTGGCAACACTTCAAGTCACGCTCCACAACCGCCCCATACAAGGCGATTCGCTGAAATGTTGCCAACCTCAAAATATTTCACTTCAAAAAATGCGATTTTTCATACATTTTACAAATTGCCTGACGAACGATCCGCCATCTGGTTAAAAAATTAAATAAATCCGATTTGGTAAAATTGAGCATATATCCGAGAAAAAAATCGAAAAAAATAAAAAAAATATTAAAAAAAACACATCAGTGCCACCCCGCGAACACACCTCGAAAAATGAAAAATTTCAAACTCAAGTATCTCGGCGGCCATCTTGTTTTTTCAACTTTTTCTAATTTCATCGTATCAGTCGCCCTCAAGTTAGCCGGAAACGATACCGATCTTGGATAGGTGCAAAATAAAAAAAAAAAGTTGCCCAATCCAGCTCGGCCGCCATCTTGAATTTTGAAAGTTTCAGATTTTTCCCATAGACACGGAGGCAAATAAAAAATTCCACTCATACATCAAACCCACCCCCCACCACTCCTTCAGGTCGAGGAAGTCGATTTTTCGTAAAACTGAAAAAAAATTCCTGCGGCCAGTGTTGCCAGTCGACATCGACGAAAATGGTCAAATGTCATTACGACAGCCAAAAAAAATATTCCAGTGAAAAATTTTCATCAAAAATATTTCTCCTTCTACTTTTCATATTTTTGAATGAAAAGTTTGAAAAATTGTAAGAGTGGGGAGAAAAAAACTCAAACCTGGCAACACCTCGGACCGAGCCCCATGACCGCCCCGAACAAAGCAAATCGCTCA
This sequence comes from Epargyreus clarus clarus, assembly GCA_014595695.2. Lineage (NCBI taxonomy): Eukaryota > Metazoa > Arthropoda > Insecta > Lepidoptera > Hesperiidae > Epargyreus > Epargyreus clarus. The sequence continues at coordinate 12,226,767 of JACTTY020000001.1, forward strand.
AATGTTGCCAACCTCCGAATATTTCACTTCAAAAAATCTGTTTTTTCATACATTTTACAAATCGCCTAACAGACGACCCGCCATCTTGTTGAAAAAAAAAAATTAATCCGATTTGGCAAAATTGAGGATATATCCGAGAAAATTTAAAAAAATGGCAACAAAATATTAAAAATCCCAAGAGATACGACCTCCCAAAAACACCTCGAAAATTGAAAAATTTCAAACTCAAATATCTCGGCGGCCATCTTGGTTTTTCATTTTTTTCCAATTTCAACGTAACGCCCACCCGAATATTATTCGAAAAAGAAACAAACATCAGCATAAAGTCAATAAATAAAAAAGTTAAAAATTTTAAATCGGCCGCCATCTTGAATCTATGGCATCTCATATTTTTCCCTTTGCCTCGGGGGGGAGAGGAGAAAACCCGCCATAGACAACAAAGTCGCTCCTCGCCGGCATCATGGAGAACGGCATGTCAGTCAGTCAGTGGTAAGTTCAGGATTATATATATATATAAAGTACTCGAATTGACGTAATCAAAGTGTAGTGGCTTAATTTTACTGTCGGGATTGTGAACCTGGTGAACGTGAGAGGCGTATATTAATAATTACGAGTATTTGACTCCTAAAATATACCTTGATTGTGTAATGGTGATAGGGACAATACTCGAACATTTTCCAAGGCCATAAAGGCCATCAAGGAGCAGAAATTGTCTAATGTCGATTTTTGGTAGACAAAAATGGGTAGATTGATAAGCGATGTTAATGCTTTATATCTTAGTCGACCAATCTCCATATTATTTCAAATAAAGAACAACATAGTTAAATAAGAAGACACGAGATGTAAGAAGAGAGAAAATAAATCAGAATCTCAGTAAATGAGGCACGTTTCGTTAATTAATGCCGTTAACGTTATTGCAGTAACAAAAGCGAGGCGGGGGCTTTGTGAGCAACTTCTATGCTATTGTAATTCTTATAAGATTGTAACTACACGTTGCTGGGACTTAGGGCAATGTCTTGTTTTACATTTGAGTAAACATTGTATTTCATGGAGATGAATAGAGGAAGTTTTTATTAATGAATGTTTGGAGAATGAGCACATCTAATACCTAGAATATGTATGTTTACCTTAGATTTGAACGTATGTACGAAGAGTATGTATAGGAATACAAAAATGCGTTTTAATTTAGAATTGATTTTTTTTTGTATTTTGTATTGGATGACAACGGCATTTACAAATTGTGACAATATTTTTTGTTTTGATGTATTCTGATCAGATACGAGTTTTAATGGAAACATTGACGAATGATAAAGTTTAACAATTTAAATGGATATTGATTTTTAAATTTGTCCCCAGAGCCTCCTGGGTGACCTGAACCGCGAGCAGGATGCCTTCATCAAGGGCCAGGGCGGTCCCGGCGCCGCTGCCGTGCCCCCATGGGTCGGTGCTCCCAATGAAGCTGCACTTAAGGAGGAGTGCCTCTCGCTGTCTACGGTAAGGAGACAACATTTTTGCCGGTTGTATTTTCAGATGGAGAAAGAGAGTATAAAAGATTAGGAGTATTATCAAGAGATGCGGTAAATAGAATTATATTCTCAGGAACAGGAAATAATTAGCTCCAGTCTTTAAAGAAAGGTGTGGATCGGCAAAAGCTGATTTATTATATATGTTACTTCTTTCTGAGCTTCCATGGTTTTTATAATTTTAGGTAAAGATTCGCTAAAGTTAAAATAAAATAGTTTAAATTTACTTGAATCTGATTGAATTACACTAATAAAGATTAAAGATTACACTAATACTTATTATACTCGTAGGTGATAGGCATGTAGAAAAGTAGGGTTTAGTGGAATTTTGAGGAACATTAATAGAAAAACCCAGAAGAACCGATGAAAATTTAATGACAACGTTTGAAGGAAAGAATGACATAGAAAAAACAATATACATAAGAACGTATTAAAAGAAAAATACATTAAAACCTTCTGCGCTAAAATAATAATATAAATAAGTAAATAGTGCGTCGCCTACACTTATCTACTGACAGAGATGTAACGAAGCTAAGGTCTAAATGAAGAAACAGGCCTAAAGCTCAAATTCCATGATTTTGATTTCAATTTCCATTCAATTTCTACAAATCTGATAAACAACAAGATTCGTCCGTTTGCAGGACCGACGAAACTTCGTGCGCGCCCCGCCCGCCGGCGTCGAGTTCGACTTCGACTACGACAAGATGTATCCCGTCGCGGTCGCCATCATGGCCGAGGACACCAACCTCTCCAAGATGCGCTTCGATCTCGTGCCCAAAGTGTGAGTTTGGATTTTTTATTTTGTTGGTAGTATTGGCGATTAGGTCAATTGAAATTGCTAAATGATTCCAATTTTTCATAAGTAGGTAATTTCGGAAACGCTTGCAAGAAATTCGTCTTCAATATTTTAATGGGTCGCAAAGAAACAAAACATCTTGTGATGAGATGCTTATAGAATATTTATGCTCTCGATATTACATTTGTAGCTTGAATTTAAGGATGTATATATTATAATTATATATTATATTAAGGATAAGTATATATTATATTAAGGATGTATAATATTACAAGAATCTTCTCACCATACTTTGGGATAGACTATAGTCCATATTGGATCAATACCAAAGAATAATGGTCCTAAATTCATAGTCTCTTCTGTAAGGTACAATATCTACCTCAGGCCCAGCTCCTGTCTTATTCGATGTTGGTTACAGATGTCCTTGGGCGGCAGTAACCACTTACCATTAGGCATACCAACGTACCAGTTTCATACTTCGTTTACATAGAAAATAACACGACCATTCGACTATCTACATCAAAGAGCTCCTAAACTGAAATAAAGAAACAAATTGGCGAAATCCATCTAAAAGATAAACATAGTTATTACCATAATATCGTTGTTAACTATGGTTAACGGAGCGGCAGTTTTCGGGCCATTTCAGTTAAGATGTAACTAATCAGGGCTCGAGTTAACTGCGCTATTTGCATGTGGATAACTTGTTCCGTTACATTTAACCGAAATTTCATTTGCAAAAACTTATGTTTTGACGATTTCTGAACGAAGGGTGGATTTTTAAGGCTTCGTCTGAATATAAATCTGAGCAGATGAGTAAATACTAAAATTATTTATTTAATTTTGTATTGAAAGTGATTTTCTCAATGCCAAGTGCACAGAATGCGCTCTAATTTAGTCCTCATAGATAGTATTATAATTTGTGCACTTACAGAATGCGTTTTAATTTAGTCCTTTTCGGTAGTAATTTGGTTGAATATACTATTTTATTTTATCCGTCTCATAAAAAATAAGTAAGAAGAAGGAATTCTTAAACATGGAACATGGGTTTCTTATTATCGTCCACGGCCCTAACAGCGTTTGATGCTTACAAGAAAACTGTTCTGTTGTTGATTGTAGCTGGGACTTCCTCATTTAGTTTTTTTTTCCAGAATAATACTGTAAGTCAAGTTTAGACTAGAGTTTAGATGATCATCCGTGTTCCAGTATCACGGAGGAGAACTTCTGGCGGAACTACTTCTACCGCCTGTCGCTGATCTGCCAGGCCAACGAGGCCGACGCGGCCGCCGCCAGCCGCCAGGCCAGCGCTGACGACTCCCAGGGTATGTTATCATCACACTCAACTTCTCCTACATAATTATCACGCTCTTCAATTTTCTGTCTGAATTAGGTAAATCTAGGGTCAATGATAACATATCTATCACGCTCTTTAATCTTCTGTTTGATGAAGTTGGTTAATTTAGGGTTAATGATAATTCTATTCGGAAGAATGTGATAGGATCTTAAACTAAAATTTAATTTGTTGATAAATCTGCGGTCAATGATAATTCCATTCGGAACAATGTATTAGGATCTTTAACTAAAGATTTTAATTTATTACACGCATTAGTTTTATCAGTTGACCTTATAAAGCCACCAGAATTTAAAATGCTTGTGTAAAGCATAGAACAAGTGGATGGTTATGATAATATAAACAATTCTATAATAATAATTTCAATACCATTACAGTAATTAGAAAATGAATGATATTTAAAATAGAAAACTGGAAGATTATAACTCATTTATTAAGAACAATGGACTAAAGAGTAACATATAGTAATTAATAACTAGAGACATATAGTAACAATAAAAATGTAGATTTTATTATTATTTATCAACCGATAGAATATTTAAACAAATAGAAATTTATTTAAAGTGGTATAGTAGATTTAAATTAAGAGGTGAGTATGTCAAACGGTCACATAGCCGGACAAAAAATGAGTGCCAATTTTATTTTTACGTCATTCATTAGTGTCATTACATTTAGTTTTCCTTCTTTTTGTTTATTTGTTTTGTTTTACGATTTATGTTTTTCCCTAAACACATCCTCGACAGATGAAAAGTCCTCGAACGACAGCCTAAACGGTAAAAAGGAAACACCGCAGGAGTCGATAGAGGACGCAAAGAAAAGAATTAAGTCGTTAAAAGTCGATAGAGAGAACGACGATGGTAAGACTTTTGATAAATATTATGAATCATGCTTTAAGGGTAATGGATTTTTCATAAACGCGTTGGTGGTGGCAACATAAGAAGTTGAAGAGCTTTCAATAACTTGAAGCGATATTAACGTGGTGAATCTTTGCTTTCAGTCATTCTTACCAAAGCTATCATGATAGTAATGCTTTAAAAGCAAACACTATTTTGGATCTTGATTATTTATTTATTAACTATAAATGATTTTTATTCATTGACAATAATAAAAAAAAAATGCCTCAATATAATAAATCTTCTCTGCGACTAAAACCCATTTTTCCCATTTTATCCCTCGCTTGTCTCATTTGATTTTTTTTATCACTGTGTTCGTTCTATTGGTCTCATTTGTCATTTCGCTAACAATTCTATTGGTTGATTTATTGTTATGGCAACTAATAACCAACTTTGAGAAATACGACATATTACCCGCATGCCTACACTTATTGTAAATATTCATAATAAGCATCGTGGGGCACAGATTGTTTATTTCCTATCTCTCATATGTTTATTCATCTTTTGCTTCGACCTCACTGTTATTAACATTATAATTTATGGACAAATCTCGTAGATTTAAGTAAAAGGACTTAATGTTATGGCGAATTACTGTTTACATTATCACGTCTGTATCGCCAAGTTCGAAATTTAAATAATCTGTCCAATTATCACTCAAAGTGGCAATGCAACTCATTTTAGTTGAGAATGTGGTTTTATTTAATTTAAATTAGTGTTTTTGAGCAGTCTTCAATACACAAAGACTGCACATTCAATTGCCACGATATCATGAAGTCATTGATTTTGTCTAGAATAGTAATTATAATTATATCTAACATGGTATCTTTCTAAACATATGTTTCTTTATATCCTTGGAATGCAGCTTAAGCAAGACGCACGGACAAGCAAGGAGCATCTGCAAACACTATTAATGACGTAACACCTCAGGCGAACAATATACTATCCATATATAAACCCAGCTGTTCCTCTTTTAAATGTATCGGTTGCTCATATGATTGTGAGATGTGCAAAAAAATAATTGAGCTTGGATAATATTTCATTTAATTTAATATAAGTAGCTATTATTTTTAATATTATAAGTTCATTCGCAATTTCAGTTAGCATTTGTTTCACAACTGTATTATATGGATTGTATATTTGTCAGCCTAAGTCGTTCTACGATGCTTGCGTTAAGCCGAATGTATTACGTTAAGGGTTCTTCTCGTGTAAAAATGTTACGATCTTGACAAAATAATGCCACAATAGTCCTCTATTAATGGAACACGAGTAGGAGTATCACCTAGTAGTGATAGATATGTGTACATTGATTTAGCGAAGCAAATTCAAAATATATTGGTATCGAACGATACGATATATGAAATGAAATAAAAAAAATACAAATTTTCGTGCTCAACATCGTCTTCGGCTCACTTACCACTTAATAGCTTGATGTATACCTTGGTATTGTTAATGATATAATAAATAATAATTTGTATTGTGTATTCTGGCATTATTGTCTCAAGTTGTATCGCTGTCTCACTGTTAATCCCTTCACTAACCTTCTATATTGTTTGGACGTTATATATGTATAGAATTTATGACTGTTCGCGAGCCTATGTTTCGTGTAACACAAAGTTTATACTCTATATCACTATACTGTCATATCCTCATTCGTTATATCGTGTGTCGTTACTGAATGTTATAATAAAGACAATATAGCTTCTAATATTTTAATCGAATGTACGAGATGTATCAGAATATTCAGAATATAATTTATATTGCCTGCCACTTCTATCGCTGATCAAATTTTCGATACCTATTTTCAGAGCGACATCTTTATCAAATTTATAGGAGTGTAATTACTCTTTTAGCTTCGTTGTTAATTATATAGAAATCTATTTATGAGCCACGACCTTTTGGATAGAGATATCATATTTATTTATATTTTACCGGTTGCTTAGGTTATTGCATCGTAATTGAATACTTACATAAATTATATTATTATTCTTAACGGATCTTACTTCATGTAAACTGAATGTTATATATATGTATAAGTAATTAAGGTCATATTTAATATAGTGTCACACACATTGTATCTCTGTTTCGTAGTGTTGAACTGTTTGTACCTATCTTCACGGAGGTTTGAACATTGCTACCTTTATTACGAATCCTGTGTCTTCGCTTTTATTAAATTTTATTATGCTTGAAATGCTGTGCTGTTTTGCTGTTTAATTTTCTTAAGCTTTTTATATTTCTCAAAGTTGGTTTTCGGTTGACATTGTGCTGTTATGTTTCCTTTCGTTTACCGGTTGGCCGCGTAGCAATGTTGAAACTTGTCTTTGTATCTATAAACGTGTTGTCAGACTCAGTATAATCTCTTGAATGAAGTTTGATAACCACCTTAATATGTTTGCCATTGTGTTTTATGAAGACTCCTTTGAAGACTTACTTACCCTCGAGTAAATTTGGGCGGCTGAAGTTACTACATCTACTTTCATTAAAATAAATAGAATATCACTTGTCTTGAGGATATAATAATAGTATGTACTAATTAATATAACAAATGATCCGTGTTTGATGATCACGATCTACGAGAAGTGGGTCAAGTACGTCTTCGACAGAGCTTCAAGGTAATTGAAAGTTTGAATGCATATATGATTGATTTTAATATGTATGTAACTTCTATAGCCGCGACATATCACTTATGGGTGACAGTCAATTATACATTCTCACACTAACTGCCGTTATCTGGTCCCCCGACTTGGATTCGCTGACAACACTCTGTCTATTCACCCGCGATTCGTTTTCTAATTGTTTACAACGGTTACGACTTCTACTATATGATAAATTAATTCGTATAATCTGATGTTTATAATGTTGTGTAGAATTAGTTGGTTTGTGCGTTCGTGCGATTTAACGGACGTCAACGACAGGTGATAAAGTACAGGCCTAGAATACTGTTGCCGATCTGTCGCTTTCATTCCTCGAGTAGCTTCAATGTATTCGTAGCAATAATGATACGTGTGATCGGTTCACGGTTTTTTCTGTAATATATTTGTCGGTGTCCTAGTGATGAGTAAGAATATATATTCATTATTCAATTCTCATTCCGTGTTTATGATCTAACTGTTGTGTACTAATGGAGAATTCAGTTGACGGATAAATAAACATGACGCGTTAGAACGAACTAGGTTGGAATTTTGTAAGGAATTATTCAATTTGATTTGGATAGAATGAAAGTTGTTTACACGTTCGTCAACTGATTTTTTCTACACTTTTATGAAGTCAAATTGAAAAGGCGACTTCATCGTCGACTTTAATTCTTTTCCGTCTATACTTTCTCGCTTTCACGATCCTTTACATAACGTTTAACGAGTATTACATCTAATATAACACTAGAGGTTATTTAGTTGAAATCTTTCGCCCCGTACTTTACTGTAGCGACAGTATATGAAGTATTACACTTTCTTATGTCAATACTTGAAAATTGTTTAGTGAATTACGACATTATAGTTGATAACTGGCATTTATAGTTAGTTATTATGAATTGAAATAATTATATTATTCTAAAATAACATTCGTCTTGTCATTTCGATGTTTCCAAATTTATTTTGTTATTTATTTTTGGAACCTTTAATAATTATTGGATAAGCATCAATAAAAAGGTATATATTTGTAAATATTATATGTGCTGTTTTAAATTCTGTGACAAATATAAAAATTGTTTGTAATAACATTATAAATTTTACAGAGCAATGGGAAAAAGAATTAGAGGCTGAACTAAAAGAATACGAGGTTGTCGCGGATAAAACTGCTGATGATAAATGGGAGAAGGAGTGCGAAGACCTGCTCGGTGATGACGTGGATCTCAAGTAGACCGGCTGATTATGAGAAGGATTACAGTAGACCGCAGTAGACCACAGTAAACCCGAGTAGAACGACTTCAAAAGAAGAGTTTTCAAATGTTTCTGTTTCATGTACGCAATTAATTGTTGCATTAAGACCCTGTGTATCTTAGATTACTCATACTTTTGTTCTGTAATTGTTTAAAGTAATGTTGAATGTCGAATGAGTTGGTAGTTAAGTGGTCAAAGTTAGAATTTAATCATTCCTCTCTTCTTACGACTTATTTATTTAAGCAGCTATTTTAGTAATTTTGGCTGTGGTTGTATACTAAAGTGAAAAACAGCAAAATGCAAAATGTTGTTACGAATTGTAATAAATTCCTTTTTTTATTATGTAGGCTTGTAGAAGACATATAAAATACTACATGTGACAAATAAAGAAATACAGTAAATTAAGTTTTTCAAAAAGTTTTCCATATTGAAGCTTGCAATAATTTCTTATGAATGTTTGCTCGAATTTTTGAAAATTTCAAACTTATTTGCATAGTTTATATTCCAACTTATTTCTACTTTTCATATTATAATAAGTATTTGATTATAGATATAGTATTAATGTTGCTGCAATTTAGGTTAAGTTTTGTAAAATATAAAATGGTAATATTATTGTAATGTTTTTCTATTATTGTTGAAAAATAATTTTCACGGAAGTTGTGTTTAGTTGTATATTCCAATAAAGTAATGTTTGTAAAATATAATTTTAAATATAATTTCACGTAAAAATATGCATTTTTGTACATTATTTTGTAACTAATTTAATTTATCGCAAGATTGTATGTGTTATGTATTGTTTTTCATTTTTGAAAGTTGGATCTTGCAAATATGTCTAATATATAAGGTACGAGTAGAGTTATGTCTGTTTGTTGAAATGTCGACATTCCTTATGAATATTAATAAATTGTGTTATTAAATATTTAGTTTTTTCTTTTATCCTTCCTCTTTACTATAGTTCTCTTTTTATTGCCATTTCTTTGCAAAATATAAAATTTTAGAAGTAGCACTTGGTGACAAGTACCACCAATTCATAGGAGTCATGGTGGTAACACACAGGGCGGTGACTTGTCATCTTACAGCACCGGAAAGGCATATAAAAGTATTAGGACTGCGGGGCATTCCTAAAATAAATAACTATAATATTTATTGGTTGTATATAAAAAAGGAATGATCGTTTTCAATGAATGTAATTGTAATTTGGCCGAGTTTGCAACTCTATCTATCACTATGACTGTTTCTACTGGGCTATCGTAGTTATTATTTAAATTACAATAAAAAAGCATCGTGCTATATAATAATTACACAACACTTTTAAAGGGCTTAAAATAAACAAAATGTTAACTAAACCAACAGACAAGCAAATAAGCTTTGCATACAATTTGCTCAAATTACCTTTTGTATATTTGCCACGAAAACAAACAAACATACATGTTTGATTAAACTTACCTTGATCCTTTTAAACTGCGATTTATATTTCGGTTTCATGTCAATTGTTCCTGCTCTGCTGTGATGGCAGCCATCGTTCCACATACTGTGTTTTGCTTTGAAGGGTGTGGTAGACACTTATACGATGCGTTACAACCAGTCTTCAGTTATCCGAAGCTTACTTACCAACCCTAATGTTATGTAGTAAGTACTACATAACATTAGGGTTGGTAAGTAAGAACTAGATAAAACATTGATCGATGCGTATGCGCAACTACTGAATCTTCATCGCTCGTTATTCTCACACAATTGCTAGAATTCACACTTGAGAATATAAAGGAGAACTCTGACATGTAAACATTAGAATTGATTACTAACTCTCAGAATAGTCAACTATAGTAGGGGGCAATTACAAATTGTCAGTTACATTCTTTTTTCTTACAAGTACTATAATACTGGATCGCCTATATAATTTTGACTTCGTCTTTTAAATCTGGACTCAAACCTCAAGATAGCAAGACATAGGTAACTAAACTTATTACTGTATTATAACTGTCAGTATTTATAAAATTGAGGATAAAAAAGTTAATTCAGACTTTAATACATTTACGATAAACTTACAAGTAAGGAGAGTATGAGTCGGTCCATTTTAGCTGTTAATTTTATTAGGTACGTAACTATTTTTATTATGTACGTGACTACATAGGAAATTATTTGAATAGAGGTAGGTACATACAAAATAGGTAAGAGGAGTATGAGTCGGTTTATATAACATAGGAAGTTATATGAATAAGAGTAGGTACATACGAAGTTGGAAGAACATATAGGTAAAATATAATACGAGCTGCATTATGTGCACAACTTTAATGTTAAAGCAATAACAATACAGGAAATTACATTATGTTAAAATTAAGGTACTTACTAAGTATAATTTTCTCAAAAACGTTTTATAAATTGTCATGAGACACGCGAAATGAATCTCTGGTAGTTTGTTGCATTATTGTGACGAAACAAACATATTATCTGAAGAGTTGATATGATTGCAATGTTTTTAAACTTACAACAACAGTGGTGGTCTAGGGTCGTCGTAGGTCCCGGGGCGGAAAGTTAAACGTAAAAGTGTGTAAAAAGTTGATTTAATTTTACGAAATTTTCGCCGACAAATACGTATGATTCCGGTGACCTTTTTTCGCTGATTTAGGTATACACATTTAAAGATTGTTGGGCTCTGGCGATCTATTTTTGCAAGTGTATAAGGGGGCCCCTCAGGACCTCGGGGACCCGGGACGGTCCGCCTCTTCATTACCTCATAACAACAATAATAATTAATAAGCTTGCTTTTAAAGCATGCGAAATCATGTGATGTGAAAACAATAATTCTATTTAGCTAGGTAACTGTTAAATTTCATATATTTTTTTTATTTTTTTTTTAATCGTATAACCTAACGATTAGGCAGACGTGCTACCTGATGGAAAGTAGTCAACGCCGCCTATGGACATTTGCAACACCAGAGGAGTCGCCAATGCATCGCCGGCTTTGTATGAGAGCTCTTTTTGCACCTTTTTTGAAGAGCCCCATGTCATAGCGCTCCGGGAATACCTCAGGAGGAAGTTCATATTTATATATTTTCCGTATTAACACGAAGTAGGTACTACAAGATACACATTTACACATATTTTCTATATTATTTTGAAGTTATGAAAAATAAACGAATATATATATTTATACTATTGTTTATTCTTATTTTGTTGCTTTTTAATAATTTAATTTACCTTCTAACTTTATGTAAGTAACGTAATAAGGTATAATGTAACGTAATTTCCGTGTATAATTAAGGCACGTTACTTAAAATAATTATGTTAATATATAATTAAAGTTTGGCAATCAGTATGTACCTAATTATTTCTATGAATATTCATAATTGATATTATCATTATCAACTGGATAATTCATAGTGATGGCAAAAACTGTACCCAAGTCCAAGGCGAGTTAAGGTAGAAACATACATGCCCCTTGGTAGAAGACAATGCGTTTTAAGTTAAATGAAGTTTGTAGTTAAAAAGTTGCTAAATGGTGATTTACAATTTTGGGAATATATTATGAATGACATAAATATTTACAAGAGTAATATTACGACTTATTTTTTGGATAATTTTGGTTTCTACCTTCTACAAATCTAAGAACAGTTATGTCTAACTGGCCAGCGTTATCTAGCTTAAAACAGCTTTTTAAGGTTTTATGTAGGTATGTCAATTATTATGGAAAATGAGTCTCCATTTTGTATATTCTCTGTTGCTTCGCTGCCGTTTAAGACAAAATTAAAATTAATATACATTTCAGATTTACAAATATCTGTCATATTATGCGATAATTACGAGTTGATTTGATCGCATGGCACAGCGTATGCGTTAAGTGTGATTCAACCTTAACCATAATTACGACCTTCAGGGTCGAACCTGCGACCTGTGTCAGTTGGGCTGACACACTGACTGCACCTCACTGGATTAGGTGCCACTTATGGTATTGAAGATCATTGTGTATTACGACTGTGTTATATATACCTTTTTGAGTGGGCAAAAGTGTGTTATGTGTCAAAATTCGACCCTTATTAATTTATATTAAAAAATATATTGAAATATACAGTGTAGTAACAGTGTAAATTGTAAAGTTAAATCGTTATTAAGTTTAGACTTTAAAAACATTATCAAATTATTGAAATATTGACTAAATTAAAAATGTTAAGTGTTGTTCAGGTGACAAACTAAAATTATTCCATTTCATTCGAAACCTAATTTTTCCGAGATATTTTCATAATATTTAAAAATATTTTAGTAGATATTGTTAATTTTAAAGTAATATTGATTATATACTGCTGACATACTGAGACTTTATCAACCTGTCCTATACATTGAAATTAACATTCTAGTGAGCAAATTAACACATGTAATTAATAATTAACTACATTATAATGACTGCAGTTAATTTGTGTTAAGAATAGTAGGTACTTACCATATAACGAGATAGAATACTTAGTTTTATGATAGCTAATCTACCGTAGCTATGTGGTCATTTACGCTAAACACTAATTATTTTAATATGTTTAACTGAACAATTAATTTAATTCAATTCAATTTATCTTTCAAACAAAGCAGGCGAAATAACTATGGGAAGTGTATTTGGATTTTTATTTCTTATCGCTGGTACGTATATTTCATTTTAGATTTTTTTTTATTTTAATATTGACAGTGAGAATCCCCTCGATTTGTAAGAGCACCATCCGTCTTACAACAGCAGTCTAACTTAGTTCCAGGGATACCAAGCTACCTACGTATCTGTGGCCGATTTAGGATCCCAATCTTATCTAAAGTTGATTATAGATTTCCTTCTCTCAACCTGAGGACGACCTCGTATACGACTTCTATCCAAGATAGACAGACGGACGTCCTTTTCAATCTGTATTAGACAGTCAACTGCTACTTCTATAATTATCATTACATCGTGTATCGCATACTATGACTGTATGGAAATCGCATGGGTAAATATTTTAAATCGATTTATGCGATTTACCAGATAAATTCCATTAGATCATGACATCAGACATTGTAAAGTATGTAATTATTATTTATATCTCAGGTAATGGTTTTGTTATAATACCTATTTTATTATTTATTCCATATTCACGATATAGGTATGATGGTAGATACCTACGTTATTGATATTGTGATTATGAGTGATATTTATTTATGGTTTTAACGAAATGAATCGTTTGTAACGAAAATACTTTTAATGGGAACGTTTTTCGAATATATTGAATATTTATTTATTTGGCAGTGTGTGTAGCGCAGAGAGAGGTCTCCATACCACTATCAGCTGATAGTTTCCGGCAGATTCTTCGAACGGCCATGCCAGGTAATTAACATTATAGGAAATAAGTTTGTACAAAGGGAAAGTATCCTTTTAATCTAATTTTTATCAACATAAATATTAAATAGGTACGAAGTTGAATACGTTAATTTCTCGGTCGTCATTTGTTGTATGAAATATTAAAATTAAATACGACATCGATTTTGCTTACGAGGGGGAAACCTTCAAAAGGTATCCTATGCCATGGGAGCGAAACGGGGTTATGTGGGTGCAGGACGCTCGCCATATCGTCGGGTGTACACGACGGTATGCGACCACACATATCGCCGTCCTTCCCGAGGTCGATGATCAGGCGGTCCGAGCTCCCACTCTTGCCACCTGCAACCCCGGAAGCCCCGATTTAGTCACCTCTTACGACAGGCAAGGGATACCGTAGCACTATTCTGATCTGGGAACTACAGATACATTCGAACAGTACCTACCTAACACACTTTTTTAAAGAGGAGGAAATCATAATAAATATAATACAATCATAATTTTTTGCAATTTAATTTTATATCATAAAATTGTTTTTAAGTTACTTTATGTAAATTATTTGAATGACATTGACCACAGCATAATAAACGATAAAATAGTGAATATTTCTATTTTTTAATGTTATGCATCGATTAAAAATAATGTTTGTTTTTCAGTACCTGATGGAAGATCGGCGACCGTATCTGATATAAGAATCGTATACTATGGGTATATATAAGTTATAGCTATTTATATACAATATACATGAACTATTTTTGTGGATTAACGACACCATTATGTTCGACAGCAGTACCTACTCGGTGATAATGTAGGCAGAAATTTTCAATTTTTACCTTGTACTTACCTTTTCATTCCACCTGATCGTAAGTGGCTACTACCGCCTATGGACGTCTATAATCAACCCCGGATACGAGTAGAGTACTATAAGGCTGAGGTCGAGGACGGGATAGATATTGCAGAGGCCCTGAGGCAACGAAGGACTTGAGGCGTCTATTATTTTCCGATGAAAAGATATATTTCTCCGTCAAACTTTTCAAAAAAATATAACTTACTAAAAACAAAACTTGAAATTTGAATTTTTTATATCTCTGTTGTGAGGGCCCCTTTCTTATGGGGGCCAGGGGCAGTAGCACCGTCTACCCTACTCTTAAATCCGTCTCTGCTGCCACAGATGCGTTGCTACCTGTGATTACTACGTTGGAACGTTGAATAAATATCTGCAACACTTGAGCACTAAGTTCGACTCAAGTCTATCCCTCTTATCACAGCCTTCTAACCTTTATCGATTACTTCCTATAATTCCAGAACAAACATAACCCAGCCGAGTACGTACCGCGTGGGGAGCATAAAGCGTCTGCTGTCAAACCCCAACCTCGACGTGCGGAAGCCCACTACTTTCTACATTCACGGGTAACTTGACTGTAGTTGAGCCAATATCGGATGCTCTGGCCTCATTATACAATATATTTAATCAATGCTTACTTGATCTTAGATTGTGTTTATGATTGATTTTCTTTTAAGCAAGCAAGAAGAACAAAAATTTTCTTTTAAGAAATAAGAAGCAGCTTAGATAAATGCAATTAATTGCTGGTAAATATCAAGTCTTATTTTAGGTCAGTTTCAGATACATTGCTTTTAAAGTCTAAGTTGGAATGCTTGATGTATGTGTCCCCCCCTACCTTACGCATAAGAGTGCCACCCGAATCAGAACACAACAGTGCTTAATATTTCTGTTGTTAAGCAGAAATAGGTATAGCCGGCATTCACAACTACCGAAACTCAATAATTGCTTAGCTCTAGAAATAGGTGAGAGAGACTATGATATCTCACCAGTTGAACAATTTTGGTTCTAATTAAAGTCCGCGCGAAACTTCTAGTCCGCTCTGAATATAGAAATGAGTCGCGTCGCAACAGCAAATTGTAGATATCAGCGGGACGAAGACAGCGCGGCCCCCGGCACCCTCCGCTGCCCGCCCTCGCCCGCGGGGACATAGCGCAGTTAGTGTGCCCTTACTGTTGCTACGGAGTATATGCTTGTAGATGTGTACAACTTCAAAGCGGACTAGAAGTTTGACGCGGACTATAACTGTCTTAATAAATATTTTTATATATTTAAGATACGTGGAGCTATGGAACGACTTCAGCGTGGAGACGGTGGTCCGTGCGTACTTGAAGCGGGGCGGCTACAATATCCTGGTACTGGACTGGGCCAACTTCGGCTTCGGGAACTACATCGGAGCGGGGCTAAGTGTACAAACGGTATGGTTATAACGATTCAGATTCAGTCAAATCTGCTTTTAGGATCTAATTTTTGAAAAGGTCTGATTTTAGAATTAAATCATAGAAAGGCGACGAAATAGAGTTGCAATCCTTTTTGTAGCACAAAAAGTAAATGTTTTTTGTAAATAAACCTAATAATAAGACATACTGGCAACTCCAATGTAACGTTGGCTTCGAGGGCGAGCTCTTTTTGCTTGAATAGTTTCGTGTCATAGCGACCCAGGACTACTTCAGGAGGAAGTCAGTATAACAATGATACTGTTTTAAAAATTCTTCATATATTATTCCAAAAAAAATCCGAGCCGTAATAGTATAAGAATAAAATTTAACTTATAATTTGAAAGGGCTCTTGTAAAGCTCACAAGCTCAAAAGAACATTTAATTTCATATCAAGGAATTTAAAGGAAAAATCTTTTGATATTTATCAGGCGTTATTTTACGAAAACAACCGTTATGTGCGCTAATTGTGATGTAGTATTTATCCTCATCATCAACCCATTATTGTCCCACTACTGGGCGCGGGTCTCCTCTCAGAATGAGAAGGATTAGGCCATAGTCCACCGCGCTGGCTAACTGCGTATTGGTTGACTTCACACACCTTTGAGATTTTTTTGTACTAAAATCTCTCAGGTATGCAGGTTTCCTCACGATGTTTTCCTTCACCGTTTTAAGCAAGTGATAATTAATTTCTAATAGGTCATAACTTTGAAAAATCAGAAGTGCGTACCTGGGATTTGAATCTCGAATTTTATCCTAAATCGGATTTTAACCTGGTATTTATCCAAACTTTATATTTTAATTTCAGGTAGGCATGGAGACTGGCAAGGCGATTTTAAAGCTGTTGAAGGGCGGCTTGTCCTTACAAGGGCTGCACATAGTCGGGCATTCGATGGGCGTCAACGTCGCTGCGATTATCGCAAGATATTTAAAGTCGAAGGGGGTCAAAGTTCCAAGGTATTAATATATTCATTTGAAAAAATGTTGAGATCGCAAATTCCTGACTTTTTTCATTAACCTTTTATTATCTAAGCTGGACTAGATTTTTCCTACACCTGTGCAAGGTCTGGAGCATACTCCATCATATCTTATCCATATCACCAATGCGGATTAGTGTACAATATGCACTTTTGAAAACAAGATCTCACAAATGGTATCGCACTTTTCCTAAAAAGTTCCTTTTGATGAACCTAAGTAAAGAATTTGAGGAAATTGTCTGATCGTCTAAAGTCTAAAGGATCTTTCATTTATCACATAAGACCCGAATAGAGGATTCTTACGTGACTCAATTATCATAATGTGATGATAATGCGGCGTTCTAGCGGTGCATCTGTCGCCGACCTCGGGTAGGAATCTAATCCAATCTGGGGTTGATTACAGATGTCCATGGGCGGCAGTAGCCACTTACCATCAGGTGGCCTGCATGGCCACCTACTGCCATGTGCCTGCTATTCTTTAGTATAAAAAAAGGTTTATAATTTTTCCAGGTTAACCGGCCTAGACCCAGCGTACCCAGGGTTCTATCCAGCGCTGCTGGCGGTGCCAGTGAGCCCAGAGGACGCGGGCTTCGTGGACATCATGCACACGGACGGCGGCGGGTTCGGCGCCCCGGCCAGCACCGGCCACGCGGACTTCTGGCCCAACCACGGCACCGCCAAGCAGCCCGGCTGTCTGCCGCTCACTGTGCCCTTGACTACTGAAGGTTTGTGGGATCAGTAGCGAATAGCCTGTTCAGGGTTATTAGAATAAGATTAAAACAAAAATATGTGTATGAATATTGATTACCCGCGTAGCGAGTTGATCACCATACTGGTAGGAAAAGGAACGTGTTCTGGATTCGATTCCAGATTAGATAAATATCTAAATGATTAAATTTGATTTCTGATCTAGGTCTGAATATTTAGGTCTCCAAAAATTAACAGTAAATAATCTTGTGAGGTTATGGGTGTAGAAAATATTATTTATTTATTTAAACTAATTGAGAATTTATTTAATTACTTTAATATCAATTAGTGGTAAGTGGTTACTGCCAACCTTGGACAACTGTAATAAACCCTTGATAAGATTAGATTCCTACGAACGTTGGTACCTCTGAGGACTAAGTTGGAAAGTATATCTCCCTTATTACACCCTTCCAGACGGAACACGGCAGCTCTCTACTACTATTATTAGGTATAATAATATTATTAGGTACAAAAATAGGTATGGCGGTGGTATCGCCGGAGTCAAACCACAAAAGGCTCTATCACCTTTTTCACCTACATATTCTTCGCTAACACAAAATCGTTATATTTCCCATTCCCCAGATTTCTGCAGCCACTGGCGGTCGTGGCGATTCTGGGCAGAAGCGGTAGAGGGTGGAAAGTTTCTAGCGCGGCGCTGCTCAGACTATGACACGTTCCTACGGGGTCGATGCCGGAACGCCCCACTTGTGACCATGGGGATAGAGACTGAATACACGTGAGGAATTTATCATTAAAGACGTTTGATATGATGGCTGATACCGACATCGGTGGATAGTGGATTTATGGGTAATGATTTCAAAGACTAATAATTCAACGGTGAAGGAACATTGTTCAACATTTTGAGGAAACCTGCATTTCTGAGAGATCTTTAAAAAAAACCCAAAGCTATGTCTACCAACACACACTTAGCTAGGACTGTGGTCTATGACCTAATCCTTCTCATTCTAAGAACAGACCCGTACCCAGCAGTGCGGTCTTGAAAGTGTAGAATGCAATCCAATTTTTGCATGCAGTCCACCTGATGGTAAGTGGCTACTGCCGCCCATGGACATCTGTAATCAACCCCACATGGGATTAGATATTCCTATCTGAGGTCGGCCACAGATGCGCCGCTACCCCTGAGGACTAAGCTGGAACGCCTCGGAAAGTCTGTCTCCCTTACCACATCCTTCAAAACAGAACACAACAGCGCCTAACACTGCTGTTATTAAGCAGAAATAGGTGCGGCGGTGGTGCCGCCGAAGTCGAACCACAAAGGTTTCTACCACCTTCCTTATAAGAGCAATTTTCAGCACTGCTGGGTTCTGCTTTAAAGGGTGTGGTAAGATAAACATACTTATACGACGCGTTCTAACTTAGTCCTCAGAAGTATGACACATCTATGACTGTCCTCGGTGGACTGCATGCTCGGTTGCTACTTTGATGTTGAACATACAGAATTGGATTAAGAATAGCTAAGTGATCACTGAAGGTCACGTAAATACAGTAGTCACTAACTACCACGCACAGATCTGGCTTCGACACCCTCGGCCAGACATTATGATGGAAGCCAAAAATAAATTTATAGTGCTCATTGTGAAGTTTTGTGTGTCGGTATTGTATTTACGACAAAACATATATTTTGTGTGGATATGTAAATATAGACAGTCATTGTTTCAGGTTACGTGGTAATTTCTACTTAAGGACTGCAGCACAGGAACCCTTCGCGTTGGGTGAGAGAGGCGCTGAATGATAAATGAAGACTGATAACAGAACTGTAAAGGTGGTAGAACTCTGCAGAGACACCGCTGTCACACCTATTTCTTAACAGCAGTGCTGTGGGTTTGAAGGGTGTGGTAAGGTAGAAAGACCTAAATGAGACGTTAGTGTAGTACCAAGAACCCTTAGACTTTGATCTTATCTAGGGTTGATTGTGGATGTCCATGGGCCGCAGTAGCCACTTACCATCAGGTGGTCGCACAGATCTATATCTTGGTCGGCATGCTCGTCTGCTACTTTAATTTTATAAACTAAATGTTCTACTGAAATTAATGGCTAGAAAATCAATGGTGATTTTTATTACTCTGTACTTTTGTATTTTTTGAGCCCATTTGTAAAATAAATATCCTTGTGTATATTAAGTACGTATTTATAATTTCCTTAAATATAATTTGATAGTTTAGTTTATAAAATTATAAGTAAGCTTAGTAACTACTCAAGGGAATTAATGGTAAAATAAGTAAATAACAATATTTATATTTATTATATTATTGTCAAAATACCAATTACGTATTGCCTAATTATAGTAACTTACTGTCTATTTGCTCAATTAATTAAAATTATCACCAAATAATATTACTACTTACTATTAATATACAATACCACATAAACCGAATGAAGGTAACTATTTACTTTGTTTTTCTATACCTGCTACACAATATTTGAACACACACAAAAGTTGTTTTTATCTTCTTTAAAATATAATTGCAGCAATACATACAATTTAATGTAATTTGTTTCATCTTTAGTAACTTTTATAACACTGTCAAATTACCTTAAATCTTATACATAAAATTCTCGTATCACAATGTTAGTTACCGTACTCCTCCGAAACGGCTTCACCAAATCATATCATTCAGTAGGTCTGAGAATCGGCTACTATCTATTTTTCATACCCCTTAGTGCTAATGGTTGTTCTCCCTAACATTTTTTTATTTATATGGCAACACAACGTTTGCGTGGTCAGCTAGTATGGTATAACCACTTTACATAGATGGCATCATATTTATTTTATCTCTTCTTTTTTGTCATTGTATGTATAATAAAAATATCTTAAAAATATTTCATTACATATTAATAAATTCGTCCAGAAAACCGTCAATATTTCTAAAAACTTAAATATAAATTAAAATTACAAAATGAACAGAATCATTCGGGGTAGACCATTGAATCACCATCGCGCTATTTTTTATAACAGCAATGTAGCGCTGTTATATTCTAGTGATGTTATGTGATTCGTCCCATCTTAATGTCAGAGCAACGCATCTGTAACTCTATTTTTATTAAATGTTAATTAAATATTAATTACACAACAGTTTTCACTTATCACAAAATAGATATACATACATCTCTTCAATAAAGGTGCAAAAAGAGCTCTCATACAAAGCCCGCGATACATTGGCGACTCCTCTAGAGTTGCAAAAGTCCATAGGCGGCGTTGACTACTTTCCATCAGGTAGCACGTCTGTTTAATCGTTAGTTTAAAAATAAAAAGAAATTGCTTAGTTATTAAACTAATATCACAGTACAATCAACCAGCATTCTTGATATCTTCCATACTATCAGGTAGCGTGGTACCTTTTGTTTCTGGCAGCATCAAACACACTGCCCCCGCCGCTATAGGAGCTACACCGAAGATAACAGTCGGTAACCAGGGTATGGTCAAGGATAGATTAGAAATAAACGGCGCTATCATTGATCCTACCCTCATTGAGGTAGATGATGCTCCCATACTCATATTTCTTACTACCGTCGGAAAGAGTTCTGATGTAAAGATGTAGATAGATGCCGCTACTATCGCAGTGCAACTGACGCCCAATGTGCCCAAGGTGAGGGTTATCCAGAAGGTGTGTGGCACGCAGCCCAGCGTCACCACGCAAATGCCGCCCAGAGCGAAGAATGTAGCGGTGGTTAGCTTGCGACCGAAGTGCTTTATCAGCCAGATGGAGACGAGGTTTGATGGGATCTGAAATTATGAAATAATGGGGTTTCTTCTATGTAGATAAGTAATAATTTACAATAATAATGACGACAAAAGAGTTGTAAAGTGAACACAAATTAATTTTTGAAAAAAAGCTATGTTGACATGTAACAATTGCTTATCGTCGACCACTTACGTGGCAAAGTCATCTATCACACAAGGTTTCAGGTGCAATGCTGGGGAGCCACACATCTAAACACTGAATTTAAGTCTCTGGTCTGTGCCTATGGTAACACCTGTTAAATAAGGCCACAGGTGACCATGGTCGGCAATGAACACTCACCATCCGTTGAATTACGAGCTTGATTATTACTCCAATCTTATATAAAAAGGTGGTGGTTTGAAGGTGGTAGAACCCTTTGTGGTACCACCGCCACACCTATTTCTGCCTAATAACAGCAGTGTTAGGCGCTGCTGTGTTCCGTTTTGAAGGGTGTGGTAAGGGAGACATACCTTTCCGAGGCGTTCCAGCTTAGTCCTCAGGGGTAGCGGCGTATCTGAGGCCGACCTCACGTAGGAATATTTAATCCTGTCTGGGTTCATTACAGATGTCCATGGGCGGCAGTAGCCACTTACCATCAGGTGGACTACAAGCTCGTCTGCTACTCCTATATTATAAAAAAAATATGTATAAAAGGTTAATATTAATACCTGAATACCACCAGCCGCCGCCACACTAATAAACGGATCGGGGCTGGTCTGACTAATATACTGGTTGAACCCGAAGAAGGTGAGCCCCGTGATCATCCACATGGCGCAGCAGCAGACCGTCTTCACCCGCAGCGCCGGGTGGAACAGCGCGCTGTAGTTCAACTTCGGCTCGTCTGCCTTGCAGTTGATCTCCTCCGACATCTGCTTGAGGGTTTCTCCTATCTTCGCTGTTGGGAGACCGTTCCTGAAAGTTCATGAGAAAGTATTAGGAACTATAGTGAGTTAAGAAACTCTTACGACCTTTACTTTTAGTGATTCTTTCCAATGTCTTGCCTACCAAAGATTGAACATTTAGAGAGAAAGAAACAAAGAAAAAAAATACTTTTATGCAATACAATTGCAAATAGACAAACTGCACCGTTATAAAACAAATTAATTAATAATAAATAAGACAATCAATTTAGGAAAGAATCCTTTAAAAAATTAGAGTAAAAAAAACATTACTTATGTAATGGTTTTTCTCTAAACTTCTTTCTTTTTAAACTTTTACAATTACAACTTTGAAATTATTTTGATCTTTGGAAAAAATTGATGGATTAATTATTAATAAAAGGCATCAGAAGTTAAGCAATGTAGTGTCATCGCTATCGCCAACAACAATTTAGTTTTCCAAAAACTTGTCCATTAGATGTTACACACTTGAGAACTTTTCTACTAAACTCTCAGGCGTGTAGATCTCTTCCCAACGTTTTCTTTTATCAACTCTGAAAAAGCTCTGATGATTACTTTGACATTTTTATTTTGATAACATAGTCCATATTCGATTTTTAACTTTAAAAAACTTACTTTAATCAATATCCATAGACCACTAAATTGTCATAGGTCACAGAATTAAAACATGTTATATCAAAACAATTTATACTACAGAATAAATACAGAAGTAGTTACGTACATCTCCGCAGCCTTCGTCACAATTTTCGTGGCCTCTTCAACCCTTCCCACGCTGACCAACCATCTGGGCGACTCATTCAGGACGAAAAAGTACCCCAAATAGATCAGAGGCGGTACTGCTAGTGCCAAAGAGTATTCATCCCATTTCCTGAAGTAATACGCGAACAGTGGCACCGTCATGTGGCCAATGATGAAGGGAATTTGAAAGAGGCAACCAAATATCTCTCTGTACTTCGTGCCAATGGTCTCCATGATGAGAACGAAAGAGATAACCATAGTGCCCGCTGTTGCGACGCCGAGGAAGAACCTCACCACGGTGAAGACGATGTAGTTTGGCGAGAACGGGACCCCAAAACCGAGGATTATGAGTGATGTGATGGAGACCAGAAATGTTATTTTTCGGCCATATCTGAAAATAAAATCAATGAAAATAAGTAAAAAATAGCATGAAAAGCCTCTTGCATAAAAATGTTACATTATATTTTATATCACGGCGTGCGTAAATGGACGTTTTACGCACATTTCCGACCCCGTAATATAAAATTTTATACAACACGCGGACGAAAAATGTTTTTCTGACTCGTGTGATTGCAGTCCTCGCCTGCGGCTCGGCCTGCAAACTCACACTTGTCAGAAAAAAATTTTTCGTCCTCGTATTGTAATGTACTATTTAGGAATCTTAAAATGAAGCCCATTTAGCATTATAAGAAAAACAAACATTAAATATAATTTTACGGCTGTTTTGTAGGTGGCGGGTATAGAACAATTACAATCCTAACTTTACATAAAAACTAATTAACTATGAGTTAAATTAGAGTAGTGTGTAATTATTTGGTTCCCTCTTTATTTGCAATGAGTTACTCAGTAGACAGTCCTAATTCACATATGATTTCTGGTATTACATCAGTCTAATAATCTTATGTAGTCACGCTATGAATATTGGTGGCCTTGTGTTTAAAGTAAAGTATTAACTTTTCGTCTAAAGTTTACGATATTATTATCAATTCTACCCCATAGATTAGTAAAGATACTTCGCCGCCTTGAAATTGAATGAAGCCACAAACGGCTTATTAGTAATTTTTTTTTTTAATTCTTGACAAATAAAAACATTTCTAGAGAAAATTTACGAACAAATAGCTAATACTGCGTAATTTACATAACAAATAAATAATTATTTCAAATATTTTAGGAACATTTTAGCAGAGAGACATGGCAAAACTTTTTTACGCAATTATTTCAACTCTCAAAACTGGGTACATTTTCTTGATAGGAGTGAATAATCTTTACTAATCTATGTTCTACCCATTTAATATTTACAAAAACAGATTTATCACCTGCGAATTTAAATTTGACTATGAACAATGACTTCTCGTTAATAACATATTAAGTTTTATATAAATTATTGTTTTGTATAAAATACATAAATCGTGTTCCAAGTATCGATGACCTTGGAATAAGTTATGTGAGAATCAATTTCATTGGTAAGTCGACCTTAATATAAGGATAAAGTAGATTATAATAGGTATGCTATACGTAGGGATGGATAAAGTTACAACTTTTCCTTTCAAACCAAAACGTATTCTTCAAAATGGTTGTGTTCATAAAATAAATTAACTTTAATATACATCATTAAGTTCATCAAATAAATACGCTTTCAAAACTCATTTGTATGTTGTTTGTCGTTTATGAAGGTGGAGGAACCCTTTTTGGTTTGACTCCGGACCATCATCTCACCTTTGTAATGATGGTTCAGTTCTGAAGGGTGTGGTAAGGGAGACGTACTCATCTGAAATAATTAAACTTAATCCTCAGAGGTAATAACGCAAAAGCGGATCTTAAGTAGGACTCTTATCTGAGGTTGTTTACTGATGTGCATGGGCCGCATTAGCTAACCATCAGCTGTAAGTAGAAAGCATTATTATTATCATTGCAGATAGGAAGTTGCAAAAGACCAGGAAAATTATCTTGAATGGGATAAAATCTTTATATCAACCACATCTACTATTCCTGGTTCCTACGATAAAGGTAATGCGTTGATATCGTGAGTAAACATTGAATATAATCCTTTCTTTCTTCTTTCTTTTATTCTTTCTGTTATTTTATGTGACCTTAGTATTTGGTGAAAAGTTATAGAGTATGTTTCGTGCAAGTATTTTCCGTACTGCACCCTTCAAGGTTCGAAACATACATTTTCTGTCTTTCAAGCTGAAATTTATTACACATAGGTATAGTCCGCGCCAAACTGCTAGTCCGCTCTGAAGTTGTTGCGAGCAGGTGTACCTAGTCATACAATTTGCTATGGCGACGCGATTCATTTCTATATTCAGAGCGGACTAGTATTTTTACGCAGACTATACTCACAAAATTTCATTGAAATCAGTTGAGCAGTTTTGAAAATCACATTGTACGAACACACTAAGTAGTATTTGATTTATGAATATTCAGATAACATAATTGTTACTTTTACTACATTACCTTTAAAAATATAAAAATGAATGAATTTAGTCAAAAGTATATTAACAAAAATAAATATATTCTAAATTAAAAAAGGCGTTCGCTGGGAGGACAATGCCGAAACCCGGGATCGAACCAGGGACCTTTAGATCTTCAGTCTAACGCTCTCCCAACTGAGCTATTTCGGCTGTGAGTAATGCTATGAAATGAAGTATCAATTGATACAAAATCGGGCTAATATTTAAGGCAAATTATAACTCGAGCATTTAAAGCATTTTTATAGAAGTAGCATAATAACATAAAGTGTACCTGATTGTAAGCTCATGCTCATGTAATGACATTTGTAATAAACTCCAGGGGGGTTACTACCATCTCTTAAAACAATATTATTTTAATCATTCTTTTACTTTTTTTGCAGGAAATTTAACTTTTTAAGCAAATAATGGATAAGCGAAAAATTAATAAGGGTTTAAGTTTTTTCAATTGCGTATGACGGAATATTTTACAGTTATAAGGAGGGAATAAAACTCTCCTGAACTATGATGGTTTTTAAAAGATGTGGTAGTATCCCAGATAAGATTCGGTTCTTATTTGAGGTCGGTCACAAATACGTTTCCTGATGGCTCATTTATTATTTACTTACTTATTTATTTATTTATATTTCGCTACAAACTCAATTACTTGATTTAAAGACAACACAGTCATACATTTCGCTCACAATATCTTGGACGCTGACAATAATTGCTTTCTATACTTACAGCCCCACAGTATTCCCGTTCGTGGGTGCCATGGACACACACATAGACAAATACACAACCCCCATACCCACAGAATGCTTCGGTAAAGTGCGTTACCATACAATATAGCCTCGCCTGTACCGGTCTAAGGATTGCCAGGTTAGGTTTTTACATTGTCCCTGTAGTTCAGGGACTAGAATAGGGCTACGGCTTCCGGGGTTGCGGACGGCAAGAGTTATTTTTAGTGTTTGTCACGTCATACATGGATATGCAGCCATAGTTCTAAATACATTGCTATCGAACTATGTATTACGGTTTAATAGATAAAGTGAAAAACGCCGAAACAGCAGTTTCTCGTATAGTGAGCCATATTTGTTTAGAAGAATTTTAATTTTTAGTATATGTATAGCAGCCGTCGTTATACATACTCTCTAAAAATCAAGTGTTTATCCCTTACCGATCAAGAGATAAATAGCCCTGTCATAAACAGGCCGAAAGCGGAGACTTATTAATAGGGTTCCCTTTTTACTCTTTGGGTACGGAACCCTAAAAACAACAATATATTTATTCAAAAATAATTGACAGACTCTTTTTTGTTATCTTTACTAGCTTTTGCGCACATCTTTTGACCAGTTAACTAATCGTGACTATCCAAATTATAACAACTGTGTACGCAATTTTTTTTTTGTTAATATATTTAGGGTTCTGTACCCATACGTTTTAAATGAAAATCAATATTACTAATCTTCCACTACCTGTCCGTCTGACTGTCAATCACAGGGCTCTATGTCCTGAACCGTAATAGATAGTCACTTTCACTTTTAACAGATATAACAACGAATACTAAAAATAAAAAAGGGTTGAAAAAATGGGGGTGGCCATATAAGAAACCACATAATCGCTTTCTCTATTGAACTGTAATAGGTTTGACAGTATACAATTTCACAATACTTCAACTAAATGACTTACAAATACTAAAATTAATAAAAAATGGTAGTACGGAACCCTCCGGCTGCGTTCGACTCGCGCTTAGACAATTATTTTTTATAACCATGCTTAGCTTTTGCGCACATTTTACCGGTTAAACGTGATCATCCAAATTAAAAAAAAACTATGTATGCGAATATTTTTTGTTAATATTTTTTATATATCATTATTAATTGTTACAATGGCATCTTCATGTGACCTTTGCGAATGTTTTTATTGCTTTCGAATTAGATATGTGTAAGAAACCCACTTTTTCAATGTCTATGGTTGTAACCGGAACCGAAGTTGTTTGGCTTAGGTAAGAAGATCAGTTGAGTTACTACGTTATATTGTTAACGTGGTTAGGGCTGCCAGTTGAAATCTTAGATAATTAAACCAACTTAATTATCTAAGGTTGAAATAAACTAAGTTTGACTTCAGGAGGCCTGCCACCATCTTTTAAAAACCATCATAGTTCATGAAAGTTTTATTTCAATATTGCATCAACATTATTTTGTTTCGTTCTTCACCTTCTTAAAACAGTAAAAATGTTGTCTAAATATATATTTACCCTCTAACCCCTGGAGGTGACATGTCAGCTTTTAAAGATGTAAAGCAGATTTTAACCATTTTCAAAAAATTAAGTATTGTGTTCGGCTCTATGTATTTTTAATAAATGTTTAATAGGAAAATCGGTTTTTTGGCAACCCTGATTGCGATAAGCAGATAAATCCTTGAGCATTTTCCTCACGTGTGATATATACGTTGAATGCTAATACACCTCAGACATTGTAATAACAGATAAGGTAACATCACAATGTCAGTTAACCTTCACTATTATATTGTAGATATTCTTATGTCGTTTTGTTTCCACTTTGATGTAATTCAACGATTTTTAAACCACTATTTATCAATGAGATCAAAAGCAGTATAAGTATACTTAGAATCATTGATTCTTGTGTTGGAATGTAATCATTTTTTAATTAATTAATTTCATAGACAAAGAAGCCATCAAATAATCATTCTTCAAGATTATACTGAGCCTTATAGCCCTTATAACAGTAGTTTTAAGGGCTGTTCTGTTCTGGATTAAAGAGTACAGACTTATGTCAAGACATTCTATCTTAAACCTCAAGGTTAGAACACAGGGCTTTACTTCATTAGAGTTGATTACAGACGCTTATAGACGGCGAGGTTTACATAAACCGTATTTGACATTTAAATTTCATTTATAAGTAGGTACTCACCTATCCGAAAGAAACCCGAACATAATACTCCCGATCAGGACACCAAGCTGCAGCACCATCTGGGTAAAGCTGGCCATCCAAGCCTTCTTGCACACGAGGTCCCACTCAGAAATAATGGTATTCTCAAACGGGCTTGTATCATAGGCATACTTCAAGCAATTATCGTAACACGTCGAGTTTTTGGCAACTTCTGTGGAGTTGGGGCCGAAGTCCTCGCACCAGAAGACGAGGTTTGGAGTCAGGAAGAGGATGGCCATCTGCACCCAGCCAGACGAGAACTTGACCAGGGAGACGGAGGCACAGACCAGGAGCTGCCACTTGCCGAAGTGGCCCACCAGGTTTGCAAAACCATCTTCTTTTTGCTTCGACGCCGCTATCTGCGTTGCGATTCTTTGAACCATTGTTTTTGGTTTAATTTGATACTCAAAGTGATGTCATCTCCAGATGGTTACAGTATTCTGGAAAGAATAAAACAAAAAGTTTTACGTTTACATGTTGGTATATGGATTAATACTGTTACATAACTGTTCTATATAAATATACAATTGAAAGAAACATTTTCTTACATAATATGGGTGTAAATACTCATATAACGGTGCTTACACACTATGTATGCATTAATTTTGAATGCCCGTATGATTCGACCGTACAGGTACCTTTTTTCTTTTTTTTCCCGAGGGGGGAAACCTTCAAAAGGTACCCGGCGCCGTGGAAGCGACACGGGGTTATGTGGGACTTTTACAGGCAGGGTATACCGTAGCCCTATTCTGGTCAAGGAACTACAGGGACAGACCGTACAGGTACCTACCACCACCACAACCATTTTAAGCATGACATCATGTGGTCATCTTCTTATAGCCTTTATCTACTGCGTATACCGATACGCACCGGTAAGCATAACTAGGATTTTGTACTTTATTTATATAATTATTTCAATATGAAAATATTTTATTCATCGTTCATTTTACTGGTCAGAGTTCTCTTTGAATGTTAACAAGCTAATGTCGCTTTAAAAGTTGTTTCGTTATGAAGAAGTAGCAGCGAAAGAAACTCCATACACATATTTCCTTAAAAATTATTATACATTTATAATCTTACTCTAATTGAGTATATGGAGGAGGAATGAGGAAAGAGGATCTATTCAATGGATTGGTAGTGGTAGCCTTCTGGTTGACACTCGACTTCAATCGGAGGGTTTGAGGTTCAAACCCCAGGCATGCACCTAAGATTGTTCAATATTATGTGCGTATTAAACATTAATTATCACTTGCTTATATAATAAGCAATTATATATATATATCACTTGCTTAAGTGGTGAAGAAAAATTTCATAAGGAAACCTACTCGCCTGGGAGACCTTGAATAAGAAGTCCTCAAAGTTGTGTGAACTCTACCAATTTGCACTTGGCCAGCGCGGTGGACTATGACCTAAATTATAATTTCGAGAAGAGACCTGTGCCCAGCAGTGGGTCAGCAATAGGTTTACAACTACCAGCAATAATGAATAACATATTATTATTTATATTTATTTTATGAGTATGAAGATTAAATATTAAGATGTTTTTTTTTTTCATAATCAAAACTACGAGTAATTATTACAAAAGTTGCTAAATACTAATTTTGTTATTTAATTGTTCAACGGATAAATAAACAACTCATTTGTAATAATGCCTATAACGTAATATTTTTGATAAGGTTACATAATTAAATATTAGCCATGGTGACAGGCGACCTTTGGGAATGTAGAATTACCTCGACGTAAGAGGTACTTGCGAGAGGTCCGAAGTTCGATTTCCGGGTAGGTTTGATCTAAGTTCAGTGATCTTTGTAAGTTTATATTTGAATACACTTGCTTTAACGGTGAAAACATCTTGAGGATATCTTCGTGTCTGAGAGGTCTTATAAAAAATCTCAAAGGTGTGTAAAGACTTCTGACCCATGTTTAGTGTAGTGGGGTTTCTGTAAACTCTTTTCATTTTGAGTGCTTTTGTCCAGCAGTGGGGCAATAACAGGTTATTTTCACCTACACGTATTTTTATAATATAGGAGTAGCAGATGAGCATACAGTCCACCTGATGATAAGGTGCTACTGCCGTCCATCGACATCTGTAGTCAACCCCAGATAGGAATAGATTCCTACCTGAGATGGGCCATAGATGCGCAGCTATCCCTGAGGACTAAGCTGGAACGCCTCGGAAAAGTCTGTCTCCCTTACCACACCCTTATAATCAAAACACAACAGCGCTTAACACTGCTGTTATAAGGTAGAAATAGGTGTGGCGGTGGTGCCGCCGGAATCGAACCACAAAGATTCTACCACCCTCAAACCTGTTTACCAAACCTGTATACAAAGAAAAGTATGTAACAAATAAGTAAGTGCTTACACGTGTATCTGAACGGTACTAATTTGCATTTTGTAAAAAGATATATACATAAGATCTGTGATTGTTTTTATATGCGGCTATTTTTGTACTTTGTTCAGTTAGTTACAGAAGCAATAAGTGAGGATGTAGTTCATCGAATGTATGCTATTTTCTTCGATCAATAGATGGTATTTTTGATCGAAGTCTATTTCGTTAGAAATTAAGTAACACCATATATATTATTACTAGCTGACCCGGCAAATGTTGTGTTGCCATATAAATAAAACAATGTTAAGGGTGAACAACCCTTATCACTTAGAGGTATGAAAAACAAATAGTAGCCGATTCTCAGATCTACTCAATAAGCATATAAAATTTGGTGAAAATCGGTAAAGCCGTTTTGGAGGAGTACGTAACGTAACGTAACTAACATTGTGACACGAGAATTTTATATACCTATAAGATTTCAAAATTGAATGTTTACGAGACACAATTGTTTTAAATACATCGAAACGTAAGCTAGGCACGACTGATAAAATAGCTTAAATTAATGTTATTTCTTATTATGATAATTTTTAAAAATTCTTACCTTATTTAAGTGGCGATTAAAATATATTTGTTCAAAAATTTTCTAATTTATAATCATAACTTTCAAACTTAAATTTTGGTTTAATTAAAATCACACATCTATTGAAAAAATAATAAAAAGATAAAAAAAAATAAAAAAAAAATATAAAAATAAAATAAAATAAAAATAAAAAAAATAAATAAAATTTTTTATTTATTTTTATTAACGACGAATTATTAAAATCAAGTTTATTTATTAGGATTCAAATTTTAAATATTAATAAATATAAAATCACAATTTTAAACCCGTCGGATTATTTAAATTAAGTGCACAATCACAAAATTTCACTTATGCTAGTCGTAATACTGCTTATGCTATATTTGCTCTTAATTAAATTAAATTTATTTGCTTAACTGACTTATAGAAAGTAACACAATTAACAAAATGCCTTTAACACGTGTATCAAGTTCAGAAGATCTCAACTGTGTGGGACCTCTCTCTTGTACTGGATAGCAATTGGGTAATGATTCGGCAATATAACACGATTTACCTAT
This sequence comes from Epargyreus clarus clarus, assembly GCA_014595695.2. Taxonomy (NCBI): domain Eukaryota; kingdom Metazoa; phylum Arthropoda; class Insecta; order Lepidoptera; family Hesperiidae; genus Epargyreus; species Epargyreus clarus. The sequence continues at coordinate 12,258,779 of JACTTY020000001.1, forward strand.
AAGCCGATTGCATGTGGTGCTTAAAAGTTGTGTGAAGCTTTAGTAAGGAATTTACGTTCCATTTGTACCAACTCAATACTGGGTTAAGCTCAATATTACCCAGAATTAAGGGACGATCGAAAGATAAAATAAAAGAAAAGGTAGGTATATACAAAGCAATTACATTAATATACTAGGAAATAAATACATCTATACTAATAATATAAAGAGGAAAACTTTTTTGTTTGATTGATTGTAATGAATAGGCTCAAAAACTACTGGACTGATTTTAAAAAATCTTTCACCATTCGAAAGCTACATTATACACGAGTAACATAGGCTATATTTTATAATAATATGAAATATATTTGATAAATAGATTTTGAGGCGGTATAAAGTTTGCCGGGTCAGCTAGTATATTTATAAACAACAGACGGCAGGCGGATACAGAGTCAGGCAGACAAACTTAAATAGGGGATGTCGCTATAGGAGTCTCTTCCAGAATGCGGTAGAGATTTTGGTCTAAAAATTAACGCTATTTTTAGAGTTTATTGCTTGTACCTACTGTTGATGTTTACTTTAGTAATAAGTCATTAATGCAATTCTAATTTTAGGATTAAGCCATAATTACAAATCCATTATTTATTTCTGCCAATTTTAAGAGAACTCATATGTAATGGCAGACTTCCTAGTTGATAAGTTAGTTCGTTTTTAACCAGGTTTAAAAATGAAAATAAATTTATTAAATTAACATTTTCTAGTTAAATTATAAATAAGTTAATTATTAAAGTACTAAGTAGATACAATAAAATAAAAAAAGTCATTCTTTTATTTTTGAAACTTTCAGCCCTACTCTAAGATGAATGTGTCCTTCTTTACAGTCCGATTTGCATGTTATTGTCTGTATATGGGATGACCTTCAGCCCACTGCTAACTAATTATGGCAAAAGTGCGTAAGTCCATCAAAAAATGTTATAAGTACTTGACCCATCTGATTTTGGTAATGTCCTTTGATGACTGTGACCATTTTGGATGACCAATTTGCATTTTTACGACCCGCGTGACGGAAAGGTCACCATGCGGTCTGACGCGCAGAAGGTCCCGAGTTCGATCCGCAGCCAGACAGATTTCTAAATGATGAATTTAGATCTCTGGGTCTGGGTGTTTGTGTATTTGTCTCTGTGTGTGTCCACAGCACCCACGATACAGGGAATCCTAGTGTGGGGCTGTGAGTGTAGAACGCGTTTGTTTGTTTGTTTGTTTGTTTTACCATTTTTTTAATGAAGCGTATGGACTTATATTATTATGCAATATTTGATGTCTGGTGAAAAAGGCATGTACTAAGTTATAAAACATTTAAGTATTTAGTTAAAGTAGGTAACTAAATTCAATTTTGTATAATTGCCATAAAATATAAATGTAATTAGGCGCATTCCAGACTTAACCAGATAAATGTCAAGTCAAAATATTGCATTTAATTACAGTTGTGCTAAATGTCATAAATGTCCTACTTCAGGTAAATGTCATAAATGTCATACTTCAGGTAAATGTCATAAAATTCTAATACAATTACAATCTATGTAAATGTCATAAAATGTATGAACAATTCACATTATTTAAGCCTGTCTGTTGTCTGTCTGTTGCACATAAGGCCTAACGAAACTTATAATCTTTTCGATTGGGACAAAAGTTTTGCCAATTTTGTATTACGTAAAATATTAATGGCTAGGCGCTATTGCGTTGCATGGTTCGAAATTATAAAAAATGATTGGATTGATATTTCAAGATGGCAATAGATTATTCTTTACTAATTTTTATTGCATTAAGGAAGTATCAAACTGGTTTGGAGATTTTAAAGGTCCTCTAAAACTTTGTGGTTCGATGTTGTCGGCACCACCGCAACACCTATCTCTGCCTCATAACAACAGTGTTAAGCGCTGCTGTATTCGGGTGTAAAGGGTGTTCTAACATAATTATCTCAGATATTACAACTCCTCAGGGGTAGCAGTGCACCTGTGGCCGACCTCAGGTAGGAATCTAATCTTACCTAAGGTTCATTATAGGTGTCCATGGTCGGCCATTTACAATCAGGTGGACTTTATGCTCCTTTGCCACTTCTGTATTATAAAAAAATGTATTGTTAGTGGGCTACAGCTGTCACTCACCGTCAGGTGGACCGCATGCTCGCTCGCTACTTATATAATATAAAAAATACTTGATAATAAGTGTTCACTATAGCTCATTGACCTGTAGCCAACCTCAAGTGGGAATAAGTACTAAGGTAACAAGTATGTTACATCATCTCGTAGGCTAAGCTGGAACGCCCTACGCCTTTTATGGACGAATGTTACCCAATACGAGATAACAGTTCATACCGGTTCGCCATGCAAAGGGATCCAGGATCGATTCTGATACGAAATTATACGTATACATATGTTTACTTTTGGCCTAATAATTTGTGTGTCACAAAAAAAGTATAATATAAAGTATAATTAATTATCTAATTATTTTTTAATTTTAATAATATGAAGCCCTATTAGGTAAAGGGAGTCACGTAAAGAAACAAATTAAAATATGATGATTCTCTTAACAATTAAAAAATTGTATAATTTGTTAAATTTATAATAGTTATGGATAAATTATTTAACTGAATTCCTTAGTATGTAAGGTGTCTAAAAGATCATTACGCTTTTATAATGATCACTTGTAATTAAATATTTATGTAAAAAATAAGAGGTTATATTAGTATTACATAGTTGGATATTCTGTATTTACGTATTTCGTATTTACGAAAATTTTAAAAAGTGCTGGCCATTAAGATTGATTTTTCAGTTAAAAAAAAAAAAATCTTTTTTTAATTTCTATTTTATCAATAATATTAAGACACTTTATCATTTTGGTAATGTATTTAGCTGTATCCTCTTGTTAAACAGACATAATCCTCTTAAACAAGTTTTGACTATGGCAAGTCAGATTAATTACCTTAATTTGCAATCTTGTTTAAGGTTCATAGAGCGAGAGCTATTTTCACACATCTTCATAGTTTCCTGCACCATACTTAAGTAATCTATGACCCAAAAGTATCTCATTTTGAGAAGCCCATTAGTATAGGGATGAAGTTAGTTTTCTTATTAAAATTTGGCTATAAAACAATGTATAGTCGTCAAGCTATTCCTGTCCCACTGCTGGGCACGGGTCTCCTCTCAGATTTTAGGTGTCCACTGCGCTGGCAAGTACGGACTTCATACACCCATAAGAACATTTTTACAACAGGTTTCCTTATGATTTACCTTCACAACTAAGCAAGTGGTAATACATTTATACATACATACATTTTATAAAATTAAAGTTGCCTGGGATTCGAACCTCGGACTCCATGATTGGAATTAACCACTAGGCTATCACTGCTTTATTGAGTAGTAGGCAAGTCCTTAACTAAACAACGTTCTTTTTTAAACTCCCAATCCCACATATATAAGTCGTGAGACCCATAGACACACAAAGATAAAAATCAGAACAAAAACCAAAATTTAGTACATCACACACATCTCCTAGGATCGAACCCGCAATCCACTGCGCGTAAGACCGGCTTATTGCTTACACCACGCAGGTCGTCAAAAACATAATAAAATTATTTTGATAAAATAATAAAAACACTTACAAAATTAAATATTTTTTTAAAACGCCACTAGGTATAAACACAAACACAATTATTATAATAAATTGTAGCGTCTGTAGAGACAGCTAAATAAACACTGACGGTCCTCGGAGGAAAACGTATCTCTACATGATCGCGCGTCAATGAACGACGCTGTAGAGTTTGTAAGATCATGTATTAAGATTATGTAGAGTTAGAAAAACAAATAAAGCCAGGTGTTTTATGGAAAATCTTTTTGTTTTACCGCGAAAAAATGTGATCCAAAAATCATTTTATTTTAAGGTTTTCATTTGAAAATGAAAGGTACCTATACATTAATATTTGTTTGTATGTTTCATTCCCTGCAGCCTAAACAACCTAAAGGTTTCTAACATTTGAGGTGTCGTTAGACTCTAAAGGCGACATTACTACCCTTTTCAATAAAATATTTTTAAGCAAACGGATTTGTCGCTTTTATAATAATTACTAGTCAGGATTATATTTCAATAATTTAACATTACAATGATTTTAGTTTTATACATTATTTCTTCATTATTATTCTGTTCATATTCAATTAATTCTATGTTTAAATGTTAATGTATTTTATTAGTGTCACAGTAAGTAATATAAATTTTATTAATGGCGCATATAACATTCTTTATTAGATAGTGAATAAACAAGTAATAAAAATCACGTCATTGAGAAACGAGCTCACAAGTTTCCATTTTTAAATATTTTTAGGGTTCTGTGTGTTAGTAAATACTCAAAGGTAGATTACAGTTTGAACATGATTCTTTTCGAGGGTCTTCCATCGAGCACTCTAAAAATAATTAATATATTATTTTATGCTAATATATACGTATTATTTGCAAAGCTTAAGAAATTCATATCTCACGACTGGAAAAGTGGGTTACATGATAATCAGATAACACGGTGATAGTAATATTATCTCCCGTTATCAAACATCAGCCAGCTTCCTCATAGATCCACTTAATCTTGAATTTTTATTGCCTATTCAATGATTTTCTTGTTTATTTCTTCATTGTTCTAAACACAAATATTTATGTTCCATTTACCATACGCAGAGAGTACTTCAGTTCAGTAATTTTTCGAAATATTATACTTCATAATTAATCATCAATCATTATCTGCTGGACACAAGTCTCCTCTCAGAATCAGAAGCCATAGGACTATGGAGTCCACCGCGCTGGCCAAGTGCGAATTGGTAGACTTCACATACCTCTACTTTTTTAAGATTTCTCAGGTATGTAGGTTTCTTTACAATGTTTTCCTTCGCCGTTAATGCAAGTGATAAATAATTTATAATACGCACATAACTTTGAAATCCGAGGTGCGTGCGTGAGATCGGAACCTGCGACTTCTCGATTGATATGCCGTGTTTTTGTAATAGGCTATCACTGCTGACATATTCTACTTATGATAAATCAACTATCACTTAAAAATCACAAAGAAATATATTGTATAGGTAATAGGTATGTTCGGAAGCTTTCTATATTTGTTTTTGTCTAGCATAATGGCCTGTCACTGTAGCTAAGTGCTGGATTTAAATAAAAATTAAATAGTACTTATCGGAAGCAAATTCAAGTTTCAATATTTCAGTGCTTATTATGGTGAAAGTGTTGAGAGCCACTTATTTTAACAATAATTTTTTGACGGGATCTTATTTCTTTATTTGGGCAATCTTCGCTTCTTTTTTATACTGTTTAACTTCTTCTAAAGTTGTTTTTATAGGCCACTGAATTTTTCTTTAACTTTTATGTTACTTGCCAACAATTTTGCGATAATTTTACGTTGAAGAAAAGTTAATGGTCTATTTTTGTTCTTTCCTTGTAGTGTATTATTGAGTATATATTATATAGGTATGTAGTATTTATATAAATGCCATGAAATTAAGATTAATGAGTGAATATGAGGATTTTTTTGTAAACATATAGAATACCTATATACATTTTTTGTAAAAGATACAATGCGACATAAAGAAGGGTAGATGATAGTTTAATGTAATTGTACGAAAGTTGTTTCTTGATAAGGGCATTTAGTGGTAACCGCTGGCCCGGCAAGGCCACTACACTGACCCTTATAAAACTAAAATAGTGCCAAATGCCTACATAACCGTAACACACGTATGTGTTAGCAATAAGCGAGAGCAATGAATGTAAACAGTATTATTTAACGCACGCCACAGACTAAAAAAAGATAAACTTCGCCTCTCCAACAAAATAGAAGCATGTCAAATTATGCTGATTTGCGCAGCGTAAATAAATTATTTACGCAATGTAAGAATAAAGTAAATGCAATGTAAAATACAAACTGAGTGCCTTTAGTAAGCAGAATATTGTATCATTTTGTTTGGGAAAATAATTTAAAATGCCATTGTGTTTCAAATAACACACATAAAAAATCAAGTACTTATATAAATATTGACAACAATATTCACCTGATTAATAATCAATCTATCGCTTGTTTTGCTTACCAAAAATCGACATTTGTCAATGTCTTCATAAACGTTGTCAAATTTTGATCTTTGGTGGTTAAAGTCAATAGATCGATTATCAATAATGGGCGTAAATCTCTCATTGTGGTCCTACCATTTACCTACTCAAGTTTAAGTTATACTAAAAGGCTTCTTGGAGGCGTTATCTTATTTTTTAAGTCTGTGTTGAACAGTGAGAATTCTTATCAATTTAATTTATTAATGAATTTACGATATGAGAGTCCGTGGCCATTTAATAGGTATATAATTATAAATCTTCTTATAAATAAATTGATAAATCTGGGCTATTATTAATAAATTACTGCATTCGTAAATCTTATTAAATCAACATAGGTCTGAATGGAATGGAGTGAATGACTGAATGGAAACATACAGTGGTATGTATGTCATGGCTTTTGTGCACATAGTCGAATACAGAGCTTTCCCATAACTGGAGAAGCTCTACTCCAATTTTCCAACCATTTTTGGTTTTTGATCAAGATTGTGCATTTGTCCTATATAGGGTCAGTTACTCATTTACTGTATCACTGCTGGGCATGGGTCTCCGCTCAGAATGAGAAGGATTGGGGCATAGTCCGCGCTGGCCAAGTGCGTATTGGTAGACTTCACATACCTTTGATTTATTTTAAAAGAATCTCTCTTTGGGTTGCAGTTTTCCTCCCAATTTTTCCTTTGCTGTTAAAACAAACCATTACTAATTTTAAGCCAGCACATAACTTTGAAATATCAGTTATGTACCTGGGATTCGAACCTCGGAACCCTCGATTGAAAGGCTGCATTTCGACCACTCGCTTTCGTTGCTTTTTTACAGATGTCCATGTATTGTCACAATTCAACAAAAGATGCACTCTACTTCTTTCCTATTTCTTTAGATACAAATGGTCCCGTTTGCATTTTCTAAAAATAAAAAATTTGCATTGCATTGTTTCGTATCAATGACGTAATACACGAAACTGGTTATTACAATGCAAAATGCCGGCATTTCTATTTACCTCTCACTCGTTTTTCATAGTGTGTGAGCGAGAAACATAGACAAAAGTCGACATTTTAAATTACAATCTTTAATGAATCAAGTTATAACAAACAGTTACTTTTTGAAATGTAACATCATACCAGTGATTCCTGTAATTGGGTTATCTGTACGAAAAAATAATTAAATCATAATTTTGTTTATTATTTTTATAGTAGGTAGGTAGTTATGGTCTTAATAAAGATAAGGTATGTAAGAATGTTTATGTAATGACAAGGCCAATGCACATTTATTTGAAGGTAGTAAACGCTTTTTGATTTAATGTCGAACGCACCATCGTCAAACTTATTTCTACCTATTAACAGCAAGTGTAGTGCTGCTGTGTTCTGGTTTGAAGGATATGGTATCTACACGATTTACACGAGGTCCTTAGACGAGGTACTCCAATTTAGTCAGGGCAATCTCAAGGGTAGCAATGCATTTGTGATCGATCTTATTCAATTATATTTAGGTTTAATTACAAATAACCAATGATTTCGAGACAAGATAGATAAACTTTTGAAGGTAAAATCCTTTTGAAGTTCTACTTCGGAGGTACCGCCGCCACAACTTTAACAGTAAGTAGTCTAGTACTGATGTGTTTTGAAGGGTTTAGTAAAGGAGACATGCTTACTCAAGGCGTCTTAACTTAGTCCTTAGGAGTAGCGGAGCCTTTATGGCCGACCTCAGGTAGGAATCTAATCTTATCTGTTGATTAAAGACGTACGTGGGCGGCAGTAGCCACTTACCATTACGTGGACTGCATGCTAGATAATTATTAAATTATTTAATAGCTACATATTTGTTAATAAGGTAAATATTATAAAAAAATTGTGGTACTGACTTAACTAATTAAATCTCCTAAAAATAACATACTTGTAATACGTGTACAACGAGTTATTTGTATTGTGTGCTACTTTACAAATAATAATGATTCAAGTGTTTTCGTCATTTTTTTATTGCACCAGTTGAAGAGATCATTGACATTCAGGTCGTGTGCGAAATATCACTTAGCGAGCCTTTCGCCCTGATGTCTGTTTTTTGTGTCGGTGACTAGGTTTTTTAAGGGTATGACTGAAGGGTGGAACCGTTCGGCACCACCGCCACACCTATTACTGAGTAATAACCTTAGATGAATAAAAGAAGATTAAAACAGATATGGCAAGCGCTGCTTTTTGAAGAACGGCGTTTCAACTTAGTCCTCAAGTTAGCTATCTGTGACCAACCTTAGGTAGGATCTAATCTTATCTTTTTTTTTTGTTTTCGAGGGGGAAACCTTCAAAAGGTACCCAACGACGTGGGAGTGGTCAGTCCTCAGCGCTTGGTGGAGAACTCCGGGATCTCCGATGGAACACAACCGGAGTCCTCCGAGCGCTATGCCCCGATCGAGCTCTGCCCTGGAGGGAGTACGCTCCCACACATCTGGTGTTTACGACGGCATGCGACCACACATGCCAACGTCCTTCATGAGGTTGTTTGTTGGACGGTTCGAGCTCCCACTTTTATCGCCCGCAACCCCGGAAACCCCCTTTTAGTCGCCTCCTACGACAGGCAGGGGATACCGTAGCCCTATTCTAGTCCCAGAACTACAGGGACAAGGAATCTAATCTTATCTAGAGTAGACATGGGTGCTAATTTCCTGGATTTTAATGGGATGAATGGGAATGGTACCTTTAGTCAGTAATAATTGTTAATTTCCCTTTTTACATATCTAAATAATGACGATTTTCTAAGTAGCTATTTTCAGCTATTTCATTATTGTTTTCTACTCGTTTTTCTAACATTTATTTCACCTTTCTCACTATCTACTAAATAATACGTTTAATTCTGAATTTTAATAAAAATGAAAACCAATAAATGTTAAGTTATTTTCAGTCAGCACATCAGCGCATGCCGTTATATGCAGTAACTTTTGGAACATTTTGGCTAACTAACTTCTCCGGGTAAGTACATAGTTTTTACAGTCACCAAGAGATGGCGTTGTTCATCAGATTTAAGTTACATTACTTAAAAATATAAAAATATTGTTTCTTTTGCCAAAATGAATGAGTATGACATGATAAAAAATAATTCATTTTACTTTAGTCCCTACGATGATACATAAGTAGCATACGAGCTTGCAGTCCATGTGATGATAAGTAGCCATACCTGCAATGGACATCTGTAAGGCAATGGCACAATAAGTAACAAGTTTGTGGTTCGACTCTGGCGGCACCACCTCCACACATATATCTATCTAATAACACATTATCTAATAATACAGTATTAAGCGCTACTGTGTTCTGGTTTGAAAGGTGTGGTAAGGGCACAGTAAGGGAGAGATACTTTTCCGAGGCGTTCCAGCTTAGCCCTCAGGGGTAGCGGTGCATCTGTAGCCGACCTTGGGTAGAAATCTAATCCTATCTGGGATTAATTACTCATGTCCATGGGCGGCAGTGGCCACTTACCATCAGGTGGACTGCATGCTCGTCTGCTCCTCCTATAAAAAAGGTTGATGAGGACTATATACGACATGATAGGTGTTACAATATATATGTAAATATTACAATATCGTGACTACAGTGTGATTCAAATGTAGTTTGAAACTATGAGTGTCAAACGATTAGGTACCAATCGGTCGTGAATCTGTCTTCGGGAGATAACGCGAACGATCTGTCGACTTTAGTCACCCAGGCCGGTGGCGATGATTGGCTAATCCCTAGTCTAGGGTTGGCGACACATTAATCTATCGATTAAACGTAAACCACAAATCACTATATTATAAAAAAGATGAATTATATTATAAATATAGCCTAGTGGTTAAGAAACTCGGCCTCTCGATCGAGGGGTCCGAGGTTCAAATCCCAGGCCTCCGACTTTTCACCTCTCATTTTTCAAAGTTATGTGCGTATTGGAAATTAATTATCACTTGCTAAACGGTGAAGCAAAACATCGTGAGAAAATCTACATACCTCAGAAATCTTAAAAAAAAGTTTTCAAAGGTATGTCAAGTCTACAAATACGCACTTGGCTAACGCGGTGGACTATAGCCTAATCCTTCTTATTCTTAGAGGAGACCCGTGCCCAGCAGTGTGACAGTAATGGGTTGATGATGATGACTTATAACTGGTCAAAATTAATACAAACATGGAACAGAAAAAACAAGGTTACAAACATTAATATAAGTGGACCACACATGCCATTCATTAGTCACAGCCCTAGCGTTCAAACTGTCAAACCATCAATAGTGTTGCGCCACGATAATCGGTAAGATTGAAAACCGGTACGATCGGTGATGAAATGGCACAGCAAGGTCAATGTGAAGCTTTGTTCCCATTCTTATTGTTTCAAAGTCACGACTCTGGCGCCTCATATGTTCAATATAAATGGTTTCTGATAAGAGCGTTGAACGATTTGGTTAACACTCCTTTTGTCTGATAGGAGACCTCCTCATAACCTGGGGGGCCTAGAGTGTTAAAGATGGTAGAACCCTCTGTGGTTCGACTCTAGTGGCACCACCGCCACATCTATTTCTACCTAATAACAGTTGTGTTAACTTGAGCGGTGTTCTAGTTTGAAGGGTGTGGTAAGGGAGACATACTTTTCCGAGGCGTTCCGGCTTAGTCCTCAGGAGTAGCGGTGCATGTGTCGCCGACCTCCGGTAGTGGGTCCTATCTGGGGTTCATTACAGATATCCATGGGTGGCAGTAACTTAACATGAACTGCAAGCTCGTCTGCTGCTGTGCAGATGCGTATCATTACAGTAAGTCTAAGTTATTGGCATATCACTGTCAGTATGTCACTTTTTACGTCTGATTGCTAAGTATAGGTCTCTCTTCACAATTCAAGCAAGATTCGAGATACTTCGATACTTCAGAAATAATGATTTTTATGTACCTACCTATTTCTGTCTTATAACAATAGTGTCTACTCTGCTGCATTCAGATTAAAGGTTCACATTCTATTTTCCTCTTCAAGGATAGGAATGTCTGTATTTTTTTTTATAATAAAGGAGTAGCACACGAGCATGCAGTCTACCTTATGGTAAGTGGCTACTGGCACCCATGGACATCTATAATCAACCCCAAATAGGATTAGATATTCCTATCTGGGGTCGGCCACAGATGCGCCGCTACTCCTGAGGACTAAGCTGGAACGCCTCGGAAAAGTATGTCTCCCTTACCATACCCTTCAAAACGGAACACAGCAGCGCCTAACACTGCTGTTATTAGGCAGCAATAGGTGTGGCGGTGGTGCCGCCGAAGTCGATCCACAAAGGGTTCTACCACCTTCAAGTGTCATCACAATTTTAGGTTGATTACAGATGTCCAAGCTGCAGTCACTTTCGATCATATGAACTGCATCCTCGTTTTCTACAATTTCCTAAAAAAATAAGAAAGCTCACAATATTATCGAACAACAGGACACGCCATACAAAGGCAATGGCGTCACTCTCCCATGTAAGGGTACATTAGAGATGGATATTATAATGTTACAACTTTCTACCACCCATCTGAGTTGCCTCAGTTGTAAACGTGTGGTGCGTGTAAACACTTGTGGGATTTTTAAAGTGATTTTCTGTAAGTGTTCTCTATTTCTTGTAAGGATAGTTTTGTCCTACACGATTTGTCCTACTGCTTGGGCGTGAATTTCCTCTGAAAGTGATGTTTTAGTTCATTTTAAGCTCAACTTGAGTATGTTAATTTCACAAAACAGGTTTTTTTTTTTATGAAATTACGTCGTCGTCGTCCTATACTGTCCCACTACTGGGAATGGTTCTCCTTTTACAATGAGAAAATTTAAGCCTAGCGTTGGTAGACTTTACACTTCACTATTTTTTTTTTGTGAATTCTCAAGCTTATAATTACCTATTTTATCACCATTTAAGTACGTGATGATTAATTTCTAATACGCACATAACATTGAAAATCAGAGATTGTAACTCCTTAATTTAGACTATTACTCCTGTCCTATACGGTATTATAAAATGTATAGGATCTCTTACAGCGCGTCTTATAACGCAAAGTAATCTTTCTGAGGGATGAGGGCTTAGAGATAATGACATATTTCCTAATTATTTATGTTTCAGAAACGAAGATGTTGGCAAAATATGCTATAGTTGTCCTTTTTTGTATGACTGTAAATGCCCAGGAGGAAATTGGAAATAAGTCTAGTATTGGATATGATCCTGGAGAATTATTAGCGTAAGTTTTAATTGTTTTGGTCAAAATATTTCTCATTTTTTCACCAATTCTGTTTGTTTCCGTGTATTACTTATATTAGAATTATTGAATCGAAAAATTTACAAATTACGGAAGTTATTTAGTCACAAATTACTTAATATTGATTAATTAAGCGATACTCACTTTTATTATTTTTATTTTTTCTTTTTAATTTTATAAGTTGAAAATTTCAGAAAAATCTTTCCCGGGAACCTCACACAACCAAGAGCTGGTTATGGACTTTTAAAATTTGAAGACCAGCTCCGTCCAAATCAAATTTCATTTGAGGATGAAACACAAAATCCACATGATGTGAGACCATTTAAATTTGAAAATGATCAATATGAAAATTATCAGGAAAAATATCCTGAGGAGAATGGGAATACAGATATAAAAGTCGACAGTTCTAACCAAAATAGTCTAGATGGCGTTAACAATGTTAATAGTGGATTACCAGGGAGGAAGCCCAACAGTGGGCATAAGAAACGCAGGAGACGTAAGCCAAGGAAGCAATTACCAGGACAATCAGGGTATCCCAATTTAGGCTATCCAGGCCCTATTGCTCCTGGGCTAAGACCAGGACCTGCTCAAGGGATTGGACCTAACTATTTTCAACCGGGATTTAATGGACAACCTTATAGTGAGTTATTTTTTATATTTAAACAAAATGACAAATTGTCTTTTTGAAACAACCCTAATACTAGTTATTAGGTACCTAGTTACCTACCACTGTAATGATCCCAGATTTAATTTCTAATAAAACATATTTAAGTAACATATGTGCAAATGGAACTTTAAATGGAACCTGTGGATTGCAGTTATTCTTATGTAACGTTTAATTTCCTTTCAATAAGTATTATTCAAAACACAAAACTGAGCATAAAACGCTTTTCCTTAAAACTAACATTAAACAACGAGCATTGCTATTTTTATGCAGCAGGTGCAGATTTATTTTGATCAACTTATCAAAAACTGACAGTTATATTACCTACTAGCACTGTCCGGGACTTTAACCGCATTCTAAAAAAATAACATAACATACATTATAACTGAAAATGTGTAGCTTCATTGGAATAACGGTGGCGCCACCTGTCGAAAATTAGTCGTACTAAATCAGATACCTTCGCGCATAACAACTTTGCAAAAGATCATCACATAATCAAATGCATAGTTTACGATCTTATAAAGGACATGCAGACAAATATTCATTTATTTAATACATATAGATTATGTCCAAAATGAAGACAATATACTTAAGTAGAGATTTTAATCTACTTATTTATTGTGGAGGCACTTCACCGATTTCAACTGCTTAAGTTTTATCTTTTAAAAACTAACTTTATTAAAATTTAGAATTAACATAGCAAATTCGGGCTTCTTTTTTGTTGACGTGCAATACCTAAGAGTGGTATTCTACTCTTCAAATATCTTTGTTCATGATTTCTTTATAATTTGCGTAGTTGAGAAAATTGAAGAACGCAGAGCGACTGTTTTTGGCGATTATTTTTGCGAGTTCTTCTAGCTGGAATTTTTTTTTGATCAAATATGTGTGTTGCTAGTAAATTGAATGAAGTCATTCAATTTATTTCATCAAACGTACATTGGACAAAGATATTTGACGAGTGGGATACCACCCTAATAAAAAAAGACATATTGAATCAATTATTAATTATCTTCTAGGGCCTCCACGACGTCCTCGACCATCATTAGCATCAGACGCGCTGTCGGCTATCACCGGAGCCCTAACCTCCATCGCTGAGAACGATGACTACCAGTGCGTAGCGCGCCTGCTGTGCGAGGCGGCCGCGGGCGGAGCCCTAGGGGGCTCGAGTCTCCTCGAGTCTATATCTGGGTTACAGCCGTTGTTGACGTAACTGGCTTTGTATTTTTTAATTTCTATGATTTTTGGACTATTTGCAACTCATCATATAATTTATTTAATTTACATCTGTTTAAATATGATTAGTTTACTTCTCATGTTTTATTCTTATTTGCTTAAATTCTCATTTAATTATTTTTGATGTATGAAAAAATCAAATTGGCAGTCCTTTAAGACTTTGATTGTAGCTTGTAAGCAACTACGTATAGTCAAGTTAAACTAGCTAAAACGCATATGTAATGCTATCGTTGAAAACTATGTAACCTCTTAAAACATTGATAAACCATGAAATAGTAACAATTGATCAAAGTATTATCCTCGCTTTCTTATAATATTATGAAATTCATTTAACCGATTCCAATTCTTTTTTCCAGCTTATTATCAGCCTACAACGGGATCAGCTCGAATCCACTCTTCGTCTTTGGACGAGCTGCCTTCCTGGGCATGTCATCTAAAAGCAACCCTGGCTCCTGTCGCTACGCCTACCCCTTATGCCCTACAGACCCTGAGCAATTGGTCCACTACCTAAACAACCATAACGGAGGATTCTTCAGATTTTTCAATGCCCCTCAACAAGGTCAACAGAATCTGGAACAGTTTTACAATCAGCTTTCCCAAAATGGACCTAATCAAGAGCATTATGGACTTCTGCCAAATCCAGAAATCAATCAGCAACACTACGGACTTTTGAATCCTGGACAGTTACAAAATTATGGCAGTCCACCAAATTTATATCCTAATGGAAATGGTTACCAACAGAATTATGGTCTTGCGTTCCCTTACAACCAGAATAATGGCGTTAGATTCAGAAATGATAGAAAAATTAATAATGATAATGAAATAGGATATAATAGAAATGAAGATAAAATACAGAAAAGAATTCAAAACAAGCCGCCAAGCTTTTTAAATGATAATTTTGTATCTATTGAACATAATTCTAAATGGTTATTCCCAGGTGAAGATGATGATGATAATTATGAAAGTGACATCGGAGTTCAGTATGTTAATTACGATGATTTTAAACTTAATGATTATAGAAAGGGTAAAACATTGAAATTTCCTGATGAGTCTGATTATAATGACAATATACAGGACTATGATAGAAAACCTGAAGATACATTTAATTTTGATAATGGAGGATCAAATCGAAAACCGAAAGGAATTGCTTTTCCTGAAAATGTAAACAATGGTTATAATAATTATAATAAGCATCACACTAATTATCCTCTTCAGGATTATAATAATGATAATGTTGTGTTTAATAACGCAAAAAGAGGTGTTCGTAATTATGTAGATAATCAGGATGAACCAGGAGTGACAACAGTTTACGTAGTCAGGGGTAACGGTGACCCTAACAAGCCTGAAATAGTTAAACTACGTCCAGGGGAAACTCTATAACATTTTTTTTTATAATATAGAATTAGCAGACGAGCATGCAGTTAACCGGATGGTAAGTGGCTATTGCCGACCATGGACATCTGTAATCAATCCCAGATAAAATTAAATTCCTACTCCAGGTTGACCACAGATGCGCAGCGCCCCTGAGGAGTAGGCTGAAATGCTTCAAAAATTTATGTCTCCCTTACCCTCACCCTTCAAACCACAACACAGCAGCATTTAACACTGATGTTATTAGGCAGATATATGTGTGGCGGTGGTGCCGCTGGAGACGAAGCACTCTGTGTTTTACTACCTTTTCAATTTTCAATTTCAATTTCTTTATTTGCATAAGGATAAGGTACATAAAATGATCTTAATTTATAAATTACATCGTCTCTTATTCTACCTTTATAAGGTGTGCAAATTATCATTATATTGTTACAAAATAACATCATTATTACAATTAATTTATTAAAATATATTATTGTTCAAATAGCTAAAAAAATGTATATTAAATTTTTATGTTAATTTTACTTATTTCTAAATATTCATTTGTGGTATAAAAACATTTATTTACTAGCCATTTTGTCAATTTTGTCTTAAAAGTATTATAAGTCAAAAGTTTTAGGGTTTCGGGTAATTTATTATAACATTTAATGGCCATGCAGTGTACATTGTTTTGATACAGTTTTAGTGCACAGTTAGGTAAAAGCAATTTATTTGGATATCGTACTGTCCTAGTGGAATTTAAATAAATTGCAGATAATTGGCGTCAGGGAACACTTATCGTTCGGTTAGGTCACATAGAAAATTTTATGAAGATCTTAATATGAATTTGTAAAGATTATATGTTAAGATATTTTATAACATTGTAATAAATACGTACTATATTTAATCAATACCAATTTTTATGTTTCTTCTTCGATAGTGTTTTATAGTTGCAATAATTTATACATTTTATTTGTTTTTATTTTACGACTTATAATTTGTATGACTACTTATTTTTATTACTACATACTTATTTACTTTAATAATTTAATGTTCTCTTCAATTTATTATGAACAAAATGTATGACAGTCGTAAGGCAGATTAACAGTACTTAAATTATTATAAATTATTATCAACCTTAACTTTATTTTTACACCTATAGGCACGTTCACCCTTTGATGTGAGGCTAACCAGTGATATTTATTACTCAAGACACGACGCCGATGCGGTAACACACGACGATAAAAGTGTATAGAAATACTCGTACATAGTAAATACAACATAAGTGTCACAATTAATAATTATTACATTTGTTAAATCATCCTTTTTAATTTTTTTATCCACTTCTGTTACTGCAGACAATACAATCATGCTATATTTTTCTATTCAGTATTTTATTTCATTTTATATTCCTAAAATGACTCGTAAGCCAGATGTTGCTTAATTATTTTTAATATTATAACTTAGCGCGATAAATCATTATGAAGATTTATATACTAAACTGATTAATATTATACTTTATGTTACCGATTTTGCTTTCTATTAACGTCTTTTAATCAAAAATGAATTAGTTTATATACTGCACATAATTAAAATAACATAATTTAATGAAGTTGATCGATAATGAATTGATCAACTAGATATTTGAGAAATTAGCTGTGGTTGTATTATCTATATATATATAAGAGATTTCCACGTATATAGTCACTCATCACGATATCTCTGGAACCATTAGAGCTAAAGACTTGAAATTTGGTAGGAATATTCTTTTCACCGAGTAGAGGTCAGCTAAGAACGGATTTTACGAAATTTCACCCCCAAGAGAGGCTGCGGGGGTGTTAATTAAAAAAAATTCACATTTTAAAACTACAGCTCTTATAGGTATGAAACTTAGTCAGGATATTCTTTTTGGCATGTTTGAATTTACTAAAAACTAATTTTATGATATTCCACCCCCAGAGGGGAGTGCGGGGGCGTTGAAAAAAATATCTTCCAATCTATCGCTTTTAAAACTCTGAAACTTGACCAAAAATTTTATGAAATATAGCTTCATTTTATACTGTAGATGCGCACTAAGAACGGATTTTTTGATATTCCACCGTTAAGGGGGTTAAATGGGGGTTGGAAGTTAATATGAAAGTCCGTCAGTTTTAAAGCAAACTAGATGAAAATTGGTATTTAGCTTTCTGATTTAAAGTAATAAAAATCTAATCTAAGGGTTTTTCCAAAATCAACCCTAAAGGTGGTTAAATAGGGGTTGACAGGTTATTTTAAATTTTGCCATTTTGGAAGCCAGCACTATGAAAGTTAGCCATTGCTTTGCTGGTTAGATATAAAATAACTTTAGTTCTACCGTTTTTGGAAAATCAACCCCTATGTGGGTTAAATAAGGGTTGTAAGTTTGTATAGAATTCCCCCAGTTTTGATGTAAACGCTATCAAAATCGGTATTTAGGTTTTCGATTAAAAATAATTAAATACCTATTTCACCATTTTTGGAAAATCAACCCTTAAGTTGGTAAAATAAGGGTTAACAGCTTATTTTAAAATTTGCCAATTTGAAAGCCAGCACTATGTAAGTTAGCCATTGGCTCACTGGTTAGATACAGTGGAACTATAATTCTACCGTTTAGAAAATGAACCCTTATTTGGGTTAAATAAGGGTTGTAAGTTTGTATGAGAGTCCCCCAGTTTTGATGTAAACTGTATAAAAATCGGTATTTGGGTTTTCGATAGAAAATAATTAAACACTTATTTCATTTTTTTTTGGAAAATCATCCCTTAAGGTCGATAATTGGGGGTTGGAATTTTATTCCAAACTCCGTTAATTCGGAAGCTAGGACTATAAAAACTTGCATTTGGCTTTCCTGTTAGAAATAATAGAACTTTTTAACACCATTTATGGAAAATCTACCCTCAAGAGGGTAAAATAGGGGTTGTAAGTTTGTATGAAAGTCCTCCAGTTTTAATGTAAACTGTATAAAAATCGGTATTTGGGTTTTCGATAGAAAATAATTAAACACCTACACCATTATTTTTGGAAAATCATCCCTTAAGGTCGTTAAATGGGGGTTGGAATTTTATTTCAAACTCCGTTAATTCGGGAGCGACCACTATGAAAAATTATCATTACAATCAATGAAGCATCTGAGTCACGGTTTTTTTTAGATTTTTATATCAACCCTTAAGACTGCTATAGACTACAGAAAGGCATAATGCATACACCCTGCATTATGCCTTTCTGTTTCAGCATTTTAGCAACTCAACAATCAACCACCATTAGGGTACTATTTTTTTTTATACTATAGAAGTAGAAGAGGAGCATGCAGTCCACCTGATGGTAAGTGGCTACTGCCACCCATGGACATCTGTAATCAACCCCAGATAGGATTAGATATTCCTACCTGAGGTCAGCCACAGATGCGCCGCTACCCCTAAGGACTAAGTTGGAACGCCTCGGAAAAGTCTGTCTCCCTTACCACACCCTTAAAAACGGAACACAGCAGCGCCTAACACTGCTGTTATTAGGTAGAAATAGGTGTGGCGGTGGTGCCGCCGGAGTCGAACCACAAAGGGTTCTACCACCTTTAGAAACCTATAAGTAAAGAAAGATTCTTTAAAAACCGTTGTTGAAGTTACTTCCTTTGGCGTGTCTGGAAAAAGAACAGAGTGCAGAGAGGTTTAGTGTAGGGTGAAATTCCACGGGCCATCGTAACATATATTTTTAACATGGGAATGTATTACGCGTGTTGAAGTGCACATCGACGGTTTTTTAGGGTTCCGTACATAAAGGAATAAAAACGGAACTCTATTACTAAGACTTCACTGTCTGTCCGTCTGTCCGTGTGTCACAGGGCTCTATCTCTGGAACCGTAATAGATAGACATTTGAAATTCTTACAGAGGATGCATAACGGTGGCCGCTATAACAACAAATACTAAAAATAAAAAAGTTGAAAACAAAAAGGGGTCCCCATACAACAAACTGCTATTCGATATTTTTCCAACTAACTTTTAAACCGTTAGAGGTAGACAGTTGAAACTTTCACAAAATGTGTAAATAAAAATTTTAGTTGTTCGGAATGCTCAAGGTGCGGGTTGGACTTGCACTTGGTAAATTATTAGTAACGCGCAGACCCGCGGGCCACAAAGAAAAGTCGCGGGCCACACACCACCCGTGGGTGTCGGCTTGCCGACCGCAGGTGTTGAATTAGCTTTCAGAAATTTGATGATAAAGTATTTATTGATACATATGTACATAGGAATGTTTTGAAATTCTACTAAGGAGGTAAAAGAAGTGTTATATGTATATATACGGGAATCTTTTAGGTTCGAAGTTACAAACGTGAAATTTCAGATAACGTCTATTCAGACAAATACACGACAACGTGGATGCAAATTTCATATGTGATAATGCGTAATTTTGGTATACTGATTAGGTAAATCGCAACTACTTTGGACACACTGCGTGCCAACATTTTGTCCTGCCGTGGGGTATGGTTGTGGTTATGCGTGGATTAGTGATGGTTATGTGATAGACACATAGACCTTGGATTAAAATTTTGGGCTAGAACAGGGCTACAGTATCCCCTGCCTGTCGTACGAGACTAAAGGGGGACTTCGGGAGTTGCGGGCAGCAAGAATGGGAGCTCTAACCGCCCAGCCAGCTACCCTGGAAAGAACCACTGTATGTAAGGCCGCATATAACATGGACGGTTCCTATGGAATAGAGTAAATAATAATTATTGTATCCTACATGAAACTTATATTTTAAAGAAAGTTTCATTACAGTCCACTAATTAGAATTTTAGTGTATGTTTCTGAAGAAAGCTTGACCAATTTAGTTACACAGTGAAGAAAAAAAGCTTTTATTAATTAAATATTAATGCTATTTTATCGTTAAAATTGTTAAAGGTACAAATTTACGATTACAGTTACGAGTATTTGTCTGTTATATCATATTTTTTTTACGCGGGCGAAGCCGCGGGTTCTGCTAGTTAATTATAATATTTTAATTTATCGTCACCATTTTAGAATATACTTAGTTGAGGTTATATTAATATAGTTATGTTTTAAATAATTTAATCCGTATAATTATCTATATATGTATTTTAATTACTTCTGTTTGGTTTAAAAATTTTCGTTTCACCGCGGTAGCAACACCACCAACTGGGGACTGAAATGCCTCGAAAAAGTATATCTCCCTTACCACACCCTTCAAACCACATTACAGCTGTGTTTAAATAAATTGCTGTTATTAGGCACAAAGAGGTGTGGCGGCGGTGTCAAGTCGAAATACAGAGAGTTCTATCTTTAAAACTGCGTATTTTGTACTTTCTACTAAATATTTTTTTTTTTAATTTGCGTCATTTTATATTACAAATGGAACTTTGGCCACTTCCTACATGTTTTCACACAAAAAAGACAAAATGTCGTCAAGACTAAACGTCCCGCGGTGTCACCTCGTTCATGACATTTGCCGTTTTGGGGAAAACAAGGAGTTTCCGCCTTGAACCCTCGCTGCTACCCTTGAGACGTAATGGGCCTTTACGACCCATTAACCGACAGACGTCTGCATTAAGTGGTTATTAAAGTGTAACATTTAAGGGTTATTCCTTGTTATAACAAGTGTTAAAGGTGGTAGAATCCATTGTGATTCGACTCCGGAGACACCAGCACACAGCCGAGTTCTGGTTTGAAGGATGGTATGAAGGACATACTTAGCGTTCCAACATAGTCCTCAGAGATAGCGACGCACCTGTGGCTCAGCTTAGGTAGGACTTTTACACTATCTGGGGTTGATTACATATATCCGTATTATCATATTGTGCCGTGTGGTTCCGGTGGCGAATAGACCACCCCATGCCTAGTGGGTGTCGTAGAAGCCGACTAAGAATATCTAAGGGTAAAAAATCATTCTTAGCATAGGCGAGAAATTAAAAAAAAAAAAAAGGTAGGACCTTTTAAAAAAACTTATTGATTGTCGCCGACGAATTTCAGGAACTTTATTCCGTACACCCTCCACAAAGTGTGGAACCATTTCGGAGACTAACCAACTTTGACCATGACATTGCTGAATATCCCCCCTTAACAAAGCTATAGCCACGCCCATGCCACCTGCAAATCTAATTTTCCCATCAATCAAACAAGGTAATAAGATCATACGTGAGTTAAATAAATGTTAAATGCAAGTTAAGGAAATAAATGCCGGTAAACAAGTTACGTAAGTCAACACCAACTGGCGTAGGTATTGATAAATACAGGTGTTCCGATACAATTAGGTGCCCTAGGCTAATACTAATTTGTCCCTGTAGTTCCGGGACTAGAATAGGGCTACGGTATCCCCTGCCTGTCGTAAGAGGCGACTAAAAGGGGGCTTCCGGGGTTGCCGGCGGCAAGAGTGGGAGCTCAAACCGTCCGTAGAGCAACCCCGAGAAGGACGGCGGCATGTATGGTCGCATGCCGTCGTAAACACTAGATGTGAGGGAGGAGCGTAAAGTGCTCCCCCCAGGGCAGAGCCCGACTGGGGTATCGCGCTTGGAGGACTCCGGTTGTGTTCCATTGGAGATCCCGGAGTTCTCCACCAAGCGCTGAGGACGGCCACCGGGGGGGTTTTAGTGCGGTAAAAATCCCACATAACCCGGCGTCGCTCCCACGTCGTCGGGTACCTTTTGAAGGTTTCCCCCTCGAAAACAAAAAAAAAAAAAAAAAAAAGGCTAATACTAATTATGTTCATGTAATAGGGTATATAGGGGTGATCATGTTATGTATTTGATGGTGGTAGAACCCTCTGTGGTTCGAGTCTGGCCTCACCGCCACACGTATTTCTGCCTAATAACAGCAGTGTTTAACGCTGCTGTGTTCTGGTTTAAAGGGTGTGGTGAGGGAGACATACTGTCCGAGGTATTCCCGCTCAGTTTTCAGGGGTAGCGGCGCATCTGTAGTCGACCTCGTGTAGGAATCTAACCCTATCTGGGGTTGATTAAAGATCGCATATGTGCGACAGTAGCCACTTACCATCAGGTGGACTGCATGCTCGTCTGCTACTCTTATATTATAAAAAATGGGTTCGTGTCTATGAGTCTATAATAGAGCTACGCTATCCCCTGTAAGAGGCGACTAAAAGGGGGCTCCTGGATATGATTGGAGTCCTAAGAGGACGGGTACTGATGTTGCCAGTCTTGACGACTAAGTTAGAATGCCTGGTGTATCATACCTTATAAATCAGAAAACTGTGTTCAATACTGCTATTATAAGACAGAAACAAGTATGGCGGTGGTGTCTTCGGAGTCAAATCACGAATGATTCTACTATCTTTAAAATTGTTTCTTCCTTTTCATTTTACCTTTGTATTTGTAATTGTAATTGAAATTAGGAAAAAAATCCTACTGACTTCTGTAATTTGTAAATAACAGCTGTTACATGTCATTCCACAATACTAATAATTTTGACGCTACAGTGCATACATAATGAGCGTGTGTGTTTGTGAAGTAAAATAAACATTTATTTATCTTTAAAATATTAAAGTCTTAACAACATAATAACTACCTTTCATAATAAAGAAATTGCTAATGAACATGAAGTCCGTCTGATGACAAGTGGCTACTGCCTTCCTTGGACACCGGTTATCAACCCCAGATAACATTAGATTGCTACCTGACGTCGGCAGATGCGTTGCTTCTCGAAGGACTAAGTTGGAACGCCCCGGATAACAACAACACCTTTAAAATCAAACACTAAATCCGCATTACAAAAATAATGTCAGGCTGTACAGATATTTGAAGTTTATGAAGTCTTTTCTAGTTGGAGCCGAGGGTTTTTTTTATTTTATATTCATCTATGTTAATATTACCTATTTTTTTGTTACTATTTTCTGAAGATTTGCATAATTTATCAGGATTGGTTATCCTAAGGTCTAAATGATAAACTAAAATTTTCCAAATGAATTAAAATATTACATAGTTTTTATTTAGTAAAACGTTTAACTTATCTTAAAGTTCCAGTATCGAAAAATATAGAAATTGTAATCTACGTTACATTAAGTAAATCATGGATATTTTAAAAGAAATAAGAATGTTATTAAATTAATCATAATAGATAAATATTTACAACGTTATTGGTATAAAAGAAGTATTTACATTTATAAGACATAGTTTATATTACATAACAATTTTCTAAACACATTTTCCTATATAATGTTCAATCAAGATTAATTACAACTTTAAATTAAAAACGCGTGGCCCGTTAATTAACTCTATAACTAACTCTATAAATAAAGTAGGTATATATAAACATTACTTTATAATATATATAGTAGTAATAACTGCTGTTATTACTAGTAATAACTGCTGTTATTACTACTATATCGTCCTATTAGATATTAGATAGATTTAGATTCACCTTTTTGATAGGTAACTAATAGGTATGCAATTTGTTAAATGAAGAACGGTCTCTACCATTCATGTCCTATGAACATTTTATTACTGTAAAATAAGTTGATAGCAGATACCCCTATAAACTTCAAAGGCTTCTACATCCTCTGAATGCCACTAAGGGCTAAAAATATTTTTTTTGACTACCCCTCAAACTGAAAATACGCACTTTCTACACTATTAAACCTCATACGCCTATCGCCATCGTCAAAAAGTAATCAACCCCACACAAGACGAATCTTGCCTGCGGTCAGCCACTGATGCATTACTACCCCTGTGAAGTACAAATGGCTCGTTTAAGGGTTTATTCCTTACCAAATGTTTCACACCAGTAATTACCCTTAGTATGAGCTTTTACGTTTTTGCAAAAATGACTGTTTTTGTATTCGTTTAGGCATTTCCCATAGATGGGCTGATTAGAAATGAATGGCCAAATACGTAAACAAATACAAAAACAGTCATTTTTGTAAAAAGTACAATCTCATACTAAGGATACAGAAACAGTGTTTAAGTAACTGATGACATTGTGAGGCAAAATTAAGGCTCACTGGAGCAGTGGCGCCACAGGGCCCAATCATGAAGGGTTCTAAAAACTAGGATCGACATCCTGCTTCATGAAAATCTAGACCACACCTTAATCCTTAAGCTAAGCTAAGTTTAGTGCAAGACATAGCAAAGCATTATCAACAGTGAAAGTCCGAGCGAAGGACGCGCTTCAGTCCGCACCCGACCGCCGAAGTGAGCGCACGCGTGTGCTCCCGACGAATACGCGCGTAAATAGTTTCTGAATCAACAAAGAAGCTCTGATTTAAGTATGTCACTTTTTTCAATTACACAACATACTGCGGAAGTTTAGACTGACGTATTGAATACCCGTCGCGAATTTTGACGTTACGCGCGCATAATTTACTGTAGGTATCGCGTTTTCGGCAACGAAAACATTTATTTTTCAATTACCTTGACGGATACGCCTTAGAGTGTTGCACAAGAGATAAAGTTTTAGTCTTCGTTTTAGTAATTGATAAATACTGTAACTTAAACTACGCAATAACAACGCCCGCATAGTTTTTTGTGATGTGATATTTTTTTCAGTTTCGTATTTTTATACGACGTTATAAGGTACCTTTTGGATTTTATTTAAGATTTTACAAATTTTCAATCTACATTTTCAACCACTACTACAAATTTCAAGTAAGTGATTTTAAAATATTGTTTGAAAATATGATGTCACGTTGTATATAATTCAAATGTAAATGTTAAATATTTATTATGTTTGAATTTTCACGCTAAAAATTGGCAGCTGTATTTATACAATTTGAATTTTTATACGAGTCATAGATACTCGTATATTATTTTCAAATTTTGAACCGAGTTATTTCGAACACTTTGGAAACTTTACTCACGTAAATAGTGATTTACTATAAAAAAAAAACTTAAAAATAAATAATATTTCTAGACATTACACTATGTACATTAAAGCTAATGAACCAAAAAAAGTGATTCTGTACAATGACGTTACTACAGCCGGCTACAAGATTGCAGAAATTATCAACAGATATCCAGATAATCATAACTTTTACATACAATATCATTAGATATAGTATCTTTTTACATTCCCACAATTAAGGATTATCTACAATGCAAACAATTTCTCACGTAAGCCAGTCTCGGTTTGGCATTGGACGCTTATGGACATCGCCATATAAAATGTGGATAGATAACTTATGAATTGGCAGAGGCCTGCTAGGTGCTGCCACCGCATATGTTGCTTTGAAGGGTATAAGCTGTAATGGCATTATTAACCTTACGTAGTTAAATCCATCATAATCATGTCTTGAAATGATGACTATATTTGAAGCGGTGGATTATTTCTCGTAAATGATTTTGTAATGTGTTTGAACAAGTGCAACCTGCAACTGTTGTTGCATAGCTGCACTGTCATATCAACTTAAGTTACTTGAGAATATTTGCGCTGCTGTGTTCTAGACTAAGGAAATTAGCTGAAGGTAGGAACCTCTGTGGTTCTATTACGGCTGCACCACCGCCACGCTAATCTCTGCCTAACAGCAGTGTTAAGTACTGTGTTCTGGTTTGAAGGGTGTGGTAAGGAAGACATATTTTTCAGAGGCATTCCAGTTTAGTCCTCAAAGATAGCGGCGCAACTGTCGTCGACCTCGGGTAGAACTCTGATCTTATCTATGGTTGATTACAGCTATCCATAAGCGGCAGTAGCCATTTATCATCAGGTGGATGGTGTGCTCTAATATTAGAAATAAAATCAGACACATTTATTACCGTGGTAATGTCACGTCCTACGGCGATACTGTTTAGCTATTAAATAAGACGTCTTTACATGTATTTTCGTTTTGGTAGATATCAATAAACTAAAACACATGCTTGGAAATGTAAATATCTGCCATTTTCTACAAGTTTTTTTTTTTTTATAATATAAGAGTAGCAGACGAGCATGCAGTCCACCTGATGGTAAGTGGCTACTGCCGCCCATGGACATCTGTAATCAACCCCAGATAGGATTAGATATTCCTACCTGAGGTCGGCCACAGATGCGCCGCTACCCCTGAGGACTAAGCTGGAACGCCTCGGAAAAGTCTGTCTCCCTTACCACACCCTTCAAACCGGAACACAGCAGCGCTTAACACTGCTGTTATTAGGTAGAAATAGGTGTGGCGGTGGTGCCGCCGGAGTCGAACCACAAAGGGTTCTACCACCTTTAAAGTTAGAGAGATTTGAAAAAATAATTTGTAATTAGTCGATAAAATTAACCATACTTTAAAAATAGAGGGTCCCAAACAGACCAGATGACCAGAAGTATAGATGAATGCCTTTGCTATCATAACACGTCGTTTCCGTTTCGTTACGTTTCTATCTAGTTCTATTTCCGGATTGCCTAAAATGTCGTCAGGAAGATAATTCAAGGGCGTATTATACAAGAAAAGAAAGACCTCTATAGCAATACTTGACTAACCTTCTTAAATAGAGATAAGTATATAGTTCAAAATAGTCATCTTACCTTGCCAAGTTAATGAGTGTTTTTTGAAAATTCTTTGTTTTTAATTTAAGTTACGATGATCATTTTTATTATACTTGTAGAGCCCGCGACTTCGCCTGCGTTTTAAAAAAATAACATGACATTGTACATATAACTGAATATTTGTACCTTCATTGGAATGGCAGTGGCGCCATCTGTCGAAAACTGGTCGTTTCAAATCAGAAACCTTCGTGGGCTCATACAGAACTTTTCTAAATCACATCACATGATCATCACATGATTAAATGCATATTTTACGATTCTATAAACGACATGCAACCAAAAAATCATGTTTATATATTAAACATATAGAAAGATAAACCCATTATTATTTATTTTTTATAATATAATTAATAATAAATAATAAACGAGCTTGCAGTCCATCTGATATTAAGTCATTGTAGTCCATCTGCTAATATTAATGTAGTGACTGTGGCACATAGACATCTAAAACCACCTATATTTAAAATAAGGCATTTACCTGTCGTTAAATTTCTACCATAATCATTACAGAAAATTTCGTTTTTTTTTTTTAATAAAACGAGCTTTAACCTGAGTTCTCGCTCGCGGTTGCAGATTTTTATCTATGACTTGGGAACCATCCTTTAGGGATTTTTAGGGATAAAATTACCCTATGTTCTTTTCTGAACCCCTGACAACGTTCCCCAACCCCAACTGTCGTTATGGCGTAAAAGTGTACCGCACAAATCCACATTCGCACTTATAGTATTACTTAGGATTAGGATTAAATATATAAAAGGTGTGTAAAATATAAAGGCTTTATTTAAGATGAATGTAAGAAAACTGTAAACAAATGTGTTATGTGGGTCTTACTGATAACTATGCGAAGATTCCCGTGCATTTAAATTGAATAATTGTTACTGAATAATCCATTATTCAATTACAATTGAATAAATGCGTAATAGATAGTGTTAACGGAATAAGTGTCTAAGATGAAGTGTGCGGAAGTTGAGGCAGTAGAATAGATAAAAGATAGAATGCTATGAATGAATGTAACTAGTTCGAATCCGGAGTACACATCTATTTGTGCCTAAAACAGCAGTGTAAAGCGCTGCTGTTTTCTGGTTTAAAGTGGTAAGAGATACTAATCCGATTATATCCGATTATATCGTTCAAAAAGATTACCACCACTCCCCGAAGGATAAAGTTCCATCATCATCAACTGTTTGAACATTTTTCGGAACATGAACGGTCATTTTTGCCGCGTACGTGCAAAATGTGGAATGAGCTTCCTCCTGATCATCCCTGAGCGTTATGACCTGGGGCTCTTCAAGAGGGGTGCA
Source organism: Epargyreus clarus clarus (assembly GCA_014595695.2). NCBI lineage: Eukaryota > Metazoa > Arthropoda > Insecta > Lepidoptera > Hesperiidae > Epargyreus > Epargyreus clarus. Next base: position 12,287,150 of record JACTTY020000001.1, read on the forward strand.
AAATGAGTTTGACGCCGGCAATGCACTGGCGACTCCTCTGGTGTTGCAAATGTCTATAGGCGACGGTGACGGCTTTCCACCAGGTAGCCCGTCTGCCTTATCGTTAGGTATGAATATAATTTTTTTTTAACAAAACTCAACTTTCTCAAGAATCTACTTTGAATAAAACATTTTTAATTTGATTTGATTCGAGGCGTTCCAACTTAGTCCTCATGCCGATGCGTAGCAATAAGTTTGTGTCCAACCTCAGGTAGGAATCTGATCTTACCTGGGGTTGACTACAGTACCCTTACCAGGAGTTTTTACGTTTCGACGAATATGACTGTTTTGGTATTTCTTTACGTATTTGCCCATACAGATCCCAATCAGCGCCCCTAGCGGATTGTGTCCGAACTAGAAAATCGTATGGGCCAATACGTAAACAAATACCAAAACAGTAATATTTGTCGAAACGTAAAAACTCCTGGTAAGGGTACAGATGTCCATGAGCGACAGTAGCCACTACCATCAGGCAGACTGTATGCTCGTCTGCTACTTATACATTTAAAACATCACATATTCTTGAGCACAAAACATACACATTGATGCACGTGGTTATAGACGGACAGAAATAGATGCAGATAAGCTGTGATTGACTCTATCTTAATTAATGCACTTAGTTTAGTACGATAGACTCTAACACTCAAGGTAGAGTGTTAGCGAATGTGGTTAAAAACGTATGTTTTAATAGAGCTTCATAAAGAATAAATTAAATTAAAAATTACAATTATATTATACAATAACAATTATATTATAAAAAATAAAAATATTTCAAATTAGTATGTTTGAATTTTGTTACCTATAGATAATAATATATATATATATAATATATATATATATTATTATCTGACTATATTTTTTCTGTAGTTTTAAGTTATTAAACTATTTCTGCAAATTAAGTGGGGTTTTGCAATTATGTATACAAAAAAAAAATAAGAAATATTTTGTAGATGATGCTTAATAACAATTTAAGTAAAATATCGGTTATAAAAACAAAAAAAACGTACCTGGACTTCGGGTTAAGGGGACACCCGGGTTTGAACCGGGGACCTCTCGATCTGCAGTCGAATGCTCTACCACTGAGCTATATCCCCATTGAATTAAGTGACGAATTCTTAGTATCTAAAGGAGAAGAGTATGTTTCCTATAAAAGTGCGTGTTTATAATTTTTTAAACGACATGACCAATTTTTTGTTGTTCAGATAAATAAAATCATATATAATATTTTTAGATTAACGAATTACTATGTAATAGTTTATACATAAAATTGGATAAATCAGATATTGCGTTTTCGGTTTATTACGTCATTCGTTTCAACATTTCTTAATATATAATCCATATTAACATATGTATATATCCTAACTAATATAAATGTGAAATTTTGTCAGGGTCCCAGAAAAGAACATGTAGCCTTTGCATGTATATTTATCTCGAAAAAAGGAGTGTTCCCGACATAGATTAGTAAAGATTACTCACTCCTAACAAGAAAATGTACCCAGTTTTGAGAATTGAAATAGTTGCGTAAAAAAGTTTTGCCACGTCTCCGTGCTAAAATAACCCTAAAATATTTGAAATTATTATTATAAATTATTTATTTATTATGTAAATTACGCAGTATTAGTTATTTATTCGTTAATTTCTCTCTAAAAATGTTTTTATTTGTCAAGAATTCAAAAAAAGAACTTATTATAATAAGCCGTTTGTGGCTTCATTCAATTTCAAGGCGGCGAAGTATCTTAACTAATCTATGGTTCCCGATAGATAAAAAAATCCTTAACCTCTGACCACCGTCCACCGCGCTGGCCAAGTGCGTATCGGTAGACTTCACTTCACATACCTTTGAGAACTTTTTTTAAGTATCTCTTAGGCATGCAAGTTTCCTCACGATATTTTCGTTTATCATCAACCCATTATTTTCCCATGCTGGGCACGGGGCTCCTCTCAAAATGAGAAGGATTGGGCCATAGTCCACTTCACATTGATTGGTGAACTTCACATACCATTGAGATTTTTTTTATAAATCTCTCAGGTGTGCAGGTTTCCTCAATATGTTTTCCCTCACCGTTTAAGCAACTGATAATTAATTTCTAATACTAACATAATTTTGAAAAAAACCTGGGATCGAACCTTAGACCCCTCGATCCTGAGACCTATTTCAACCATTAGGCCAGCACACTCAGTAAAAGCTAGTATTATGAATAAATACAGTATTACTTTGACTCGTGGGCGCATATGTTAATAAGGGAGACAAATCGATTACCATTATCGACTACGATCTAACTGGTAAGTGAAATAATAAACCTTGTTGGCTATCTCTACATTATCTGTAATAACGTAGCGCCAGATCAGATCAACCGCTTATCTCTAGATAAGAGCTAATAGGGTCTCTAGCTCTTAAATATTAATGCTCTGCTTGATTATAATGCACTGAGGTTTGATATATCTACTCTACATATAGTAGAGTTTTTATGATTGTCCCTGTAGTCCCGAGACTAGAATATGGCTACGGTATCCACTGTCTGTTGTAAGAGGCGACTAAAAGGGGGCTTCCGGGGTTGTGGGCGGCAAGAGTGGGGCAGCTCGAACCGTCCAGAAAGCATTCCGGGAAGGTGTACGGAATGAGCGTATACTGCTCCCCCTAGGGCAGAGCCCGATAGAGGCATCGCGCTCGGAGGACTCCGGTAGTGTTCCATCGGAGATCCTGGAAATCCATTAAGTTCTAACTTTTCATTGTGAAAGGAGTCCGTGCCCAGCAGTGGGACAGTAATGGGTTGATGATATTAGGTAAAAATAGGTGTGGCAATGTTTCGCCAGAATCGAACCACAAAGGGTTCTACAAACTTCAAACACGTTCGAACTTAGAACTTCGTTTAAACTTACCACTTATTTTTTACTTAAGACAAAGCAATGTATATTTCCATTAAATCCTGAGGCACAAGTTACTCATACAGACGTAATAATTGATTTGAAACGGTACAATAATGAAGTAGTTAAGGGCTTAGTTTAGTCATTAGTTGGTGTAGGTTTGACTCAGTAGTCACTGTCGGTATCTACCCACGCTTGGTTTGATGTGTTTATTTTTAACGCAGCATGCATGAGTCTTAATAGTGCTGTTGCAGTGCGGGTATGACTTAATGCGCTGGCCTTTTTGCCTGAGGCTTAGAATAATGAAATAATATAACTTCTGTTGAGCTGCATTGTTTAAATAAAAATGCTAAATAAATAATAAAAGTATCCCGTTATAGTCCCACTGCTGGGCACGGGTCTCTCAGTGACGACGAAGTAAGGTCACAGAGTTGATATCTCGGAGATCTAAATGGGAATACCTGGAACGAGTATATGTGAAGATCTTTATATTTTCTTGTTTTGGATTAATTTCTTAAGTCGTCTACGATGTCCATGAAAGAAAATATGATATTTTAGACCACACACAAATATCGCACAAGCGGTAGCTCAATGATTAAAAACTTGACCTCTCAGGAGTCTCGGGGAGGTAGGTTCAAATCGATTTCGATCGTGTGAGGTCTACCAATTCGTACTTGGCCTGTGCGGTGCACTATGGCTCCTACTTTAACAAGGTGTACGGAATGAGCGTATACTGCTCCCCCTAGGACAGAGCCCGATAGAGGCATCGCGCTCGGAGGACTCCGGTAGTGTTCCATCGGAGATCGCGGAGTTCTCCATTAAGTTCTAACTTTTCATTGTGAAAGGAGTCCGTGTCCAGCAGTGGGACAGTAATGGGATTGAGTGGGTTGATGATGACGATATATTACACGACATAAATAATCTTTAACTCACTATTGTACGTTATACAAAAAATACAATACGTAAAACATAACATCTGTCATGTAATATAATACATGACTGTGCTTAAACATCTTAAAATGTAAGTTAAAATCTTCAACTTTTTAGGACTTTTCTCGCAGAAAACTTGAAGTGAAGGTTTTTCTATGCCATAAAAAGCGTTATGTGTCGTTTTACCTATCTATGGGTTCAGTAACCGTGTTCCAATACCTTTGATGGGACAGCATCCAACACTAACCATTCGTCATTGGTTGACCTTATTGGTAGATTTCTGTTATTCAGGCCATAAAAATAAGAGCCTAGGGATGTCGATGGACTTTAACTATTCGAGTTATTCGACTTATCAAAAATAATGATATTCAAAAATATTGATACTTATATAAATCGGTCTTAGTTTTATTACATAAAAATTCGCTAATTTTATATATATATAGGTATATTCTATATTATAGGTATATTCTTATATATTTCTGGTCTGAGTCTGGGTGTTTGGTCTAGACTAGACTTTGTGTGTCTAAAGTCTGACCCCCTGAGGTAATATGCTATTCTAGTAGGACTAAACGTGTTATTATTACAAAAGTTCTAGAATAATAATTAGCGTAGATAAACACTTAACAATTCAGCGTTCTTAACGAGAAGCGTACAGCAAAACATGAATGCGATCTTCAGATATATCTTCAGACGTATCCCGGCTTGTTAAAATTCCACCGAATAGAAATATATGTCGAAACGCCGGAAATGGACACCTATCCGAGTTTCGCGACCAAGTTAAAAATATCGTCATCGTTTCCTAGTTAGGGTGGCCACCCGTTATGTTGTCCGAGGACACCGTCCTCAATACAGCGACATCTAGTGGATATATATAATATATTCGTTGGTCTGACTTTTATGTTTAAAAAAAATAAGTAAATGACTAATAAAATAAGATAATTCTTGTGTCCCACTCGCAATTCGAGTAATTATTAATTATTATGAATTTAAACACGTTAAAGATATTTTAATTTGGACCTATATTTTCAAAATTTGAGATACACCATTAAATACAATATTACACAATTTAATAATTGTAATATTAAAAAAAAATGATATTCTCTTGTTATTTTTTGCATGGTGGAAATCTACTCGTATGTATCCTTAAATATGTACATTTGAATTAGGTTTTACTTTATACAATTAAAAACAATATAATTACATCGCACACAATAAATTATTTCATCTGTCGAGTTGATACTTTTACCTTCAGCCCACATTGGTCCACTGCTGGACATATGCCTCTCCCTAGCCCAATTGATATTTTATTATCTCAATACTTTTACTTAGGATTCCTATTTTTAAAAGTGTTTGATGGTAACCCTTCTCCCACTAGAAAATAGATCAAATAGTCCACTGAAACACTTTCTATATCGTTTAATAACTTTGGTATTTACTTTAGAAATATTTTGGCGCCATGCTGCTGTGGTTTGACTTTGAAGATACGCCTTTGAAATCGCAGGTGAACAGGTTGTTAATCTGAGATTAATTATAAATGGATTTTTGATGACTTCTTGAAACAGTATCGAACGAGCATGCAGTCGTCTTGATGGTAAGCTACTGCGGTCCATGGACAATGTACATTGATCAATCCCCGATCACTACCCTCCTTTATTGGATAAAGAAGGGTGTGCTGGAGAGACCGCGCGTCAAGAAGAACCGTCGTCCGTCGCTGGCACCCTCACTGGGCTTTGCACCAGCGCACTCCACCCGGTGGGGGGATGGCCGCGCGGCGACCGAAAAAGGAGGAGGAGACGCGCCGGTCCTCCGGCGCTCCCTCAACATCCGTGGATGAGGGTAGGCGCATAATGGTGCGCGACTTGTTCGCGCCCCCTAGCGAGCCAACTCGTCCAGCGGAGGACCCCCTGCACACGATGTTCGTGCGCGGGGGAAGACGGGGTACTCGGAGGCGCGTAGCCTGCCGGGAGGTCCCACTGCCGACCACCAGGCCGGAGTCGGACGCACCCCCCGAATTACCCGAACCAGAGCAAGAGGAAGGCCCCGGACAGGATATGCCGACGCTGGACCCAGAACCAGCACCTGCACCTACAACACCACCTAAGAGGGCGAGTAAGATCCCGAGACGGGTCTCGCCCTCAGACCCAATCCTGGAGAGACCAGCGAAGTTGCAGGTGCTGGAAGCGTCGACGGGAACATCCTCCGAATATGAGGATAGCGTGGAGGAGCAGAGCGCTGGCGTGGAGGCTGCTGCTGCTGTGAAGGTCATCGCGCACCGGTCACCCCCGCGTTCCCCCTCCCCATCCCCCCCGCCCCCGAGGGCACCCTCCGTCGAGGCCGGCCTCGACTCAACCTCGTATGTGCAGATGGCATCGAGGTCGTCACCGTCCGGCCACACGGAGGCCACCAACAACCTTTCCATTCCCGCCCAGCCCCCTACCCTTCCTACCCGCGAAGCCGCGAACGAGTTGTTAAGAGTAAGTAGGGATAGGGATACTAACGTTCTGGCCTCGCCTAGTGGCTTGAGGCAGGGCGTCACGTATGCTGCGGCAATGTCGATACAGGCGCCACGGAGTGCGCCCACCTCTCCATCCCCGACAACAGCGGCTGCTGATTCAGCGCCGCGTTCACCCGTCGTTGGTGGACCATCCCAGGGTCCTCGAGCTGACGACAGGCCCAAGGGTTACCCCCCCATTGTGGTGGAGCGGTTCCCAAATTGGACGCAGCACTTTGAGGTGCTGCGAGCCCGATTGGGTCGCGCGCCGAGCGCACGGCCCTATGGACGAGGGATTAGGTTTATCCCTCAGACGCCCGAAGAGTACCGGACGGTCCAGGCGTTCCTGACCGACCTAGCAGGCACAGAGCCAGATCTCTCCTGGTTCTGCTATACGCCGCGCGAGAACCGCCCCACTAAGGTGGCTGTGTGGGGCTTGCCGGCGGATACGAACCCGGAGAGAGTATGCGGGGCGCTCAGGGCGCTTGGATTTCCGGTACGTTTCGGGACGTACATTCCACCGAGGCGAGGACGCCCGGGTTGCACGTTTCACGTGCAGATGGACCACTTGGGCCAGGAGGAGCTCGCCCGCCTTTACAGGGTGGACGAGCTACTTAACATGCCGGGGGTGGTTGTCGAGGCGTGGAGGGGCCGAGGTGGCCCGGCCCAGTGCCACCGCTGCCAAGGCTTCGGCCACGCCTCGTACAACTGCTTCAAGCAGCCGAAGTGCGTCCGTTGCGCGCAGGGACACGCAACTCGGGATTGTCCCCTACCGCGCGATGCCCAAGCCAAGTGCGCCAACTGCCATGGACCGCACATGGCCAATGATAGGCGATGTGCGGTTCTTAGGCGAGTGGCGCGGGCCAAAAGCATCGCGCTACCACCACCTATTCCCGGCCCTCGTCAACAGCGGGGCGCCGCACCTGCTCCGGCGCCTCCAGCCAGGAGCCGTGCGCCGCCCACCGCAGTGGGGCCCTCAGTGCGGCAAGTGGAGGAGTATGAGCCCGCGGCCGGTGCATCTCTAATGGCACCGGCGAGGCGCCCGACGTCTGCTAAGCGTAAAAGGCATAACAGGCGTCGGAACGCCGCGCGTCTTAGGAACCAGAGGGAGACCCGGCGGGTACCCCTCGCCGAGTCGACCCCCCAGCCGATGGAGACAGAACACCCAGCTCCAGAGACGCATCCGGCCGCGGGGCCAGCCCCCGCTCCGGCGGTGGAGCCGGCCCGGGCACAGGTAGTTCCTGAGTCCGCGCCGGCCCTACAGCCGCGACAGCCCGCTCCGCGCCCCCGCCGTGCCCAACTCCCGGCCCAGCCTGTCGCAGAGGAGGGCACCGGCCGCAGGAGACCGCAGAGGCGGCTAAGGATCGAGGAACCGGAGGAGCGACCAACACCCCGCCCCCGTCAGACCACAACACCGGTCGCCGTTGCGCGGCCCTTTCGTGCCCTCGGGCTTGACACGCCCGCAGATGCCCTTGTCACAGCAGTGCAGTCCATCTGCGAGGCAGTGGCCCGGCACCCGGACTTGGTTGCGGCCGTGCAACGGATTGTCTCAGACGTCCTCGGGGTCCAGTGCAGCGTCCCTCAGGGTGCTGTACTGGAATCCGGGCGGCGTCACTAGACACCTGCAAGCGCTACGTGGTCTCATACAGGCGCAGGACATTCACGTCGTGCTCCTGGGTGAGACCAAGCTGCGTGCAGGCCTCGATCTAAGGCTACCTAATTACCACGTGTACCGGCGTGACGAACAGATGCCCACGGGATTTCCTTTCAGGGGAACCGCGGTTGCGGTTCGACACGACTTGGTACACGAGGAATTGCCACACCCGCCGTTCACCCACACGCGCTCCATAGGGGTAGCGTTGAGTGCGGCGGGAAGGGACCTGCGACTCTATGCGGCGTATCGCCCACCAGGTCCCCAATTTGACCCGCAGGACATCTCGAACATCATGGATGGTGGTGCTCCGACCTTGGTGGCTGGTGACCTCAACGCCAAGCACTTGGCTTGGGGGTCCAGAGTCATCAGTCCCGTGGGACGGAAGCTGTATGAAGACTCCGAGGCTAAAGGCTATGAGGTACAGGGTCCTGAGGCCCCTACCCATATCCCCTCGGACGAGTCCCACCGCCCAGATGTCCTGGACATCATACTCCACAAGGATCTCGCGTGTCCAGTCCATGTGGAGGTGTTGTATGACCTGGACACACAACACCTGCCCATATTGGTCGTTCTTGGCCTTGGGGCGGCGTGTGTGGAACCCCCCAGACTCCGCAGCAAGACGGACTGGGATAAGTTTAAAAATACCTTAAATTCTATTAAGTTTAGCGGCTCGCTCTCCTCCACCGAGGGGGTCGAAGCCGCCACCGAGGCGGTTCAAACCTCAATTATTAATGCCCTGGCGGCTTCGACTTCGCAGTCCCCTGTGGAGACGGGCCGCTATAGTACACCACTCCCAGTCCGTCTAAGCGACATGCTCGCTAAAAAGCGTAAGCTGCGCGAGCTCTGGGCGCGCACACGTTGTCCCCGGGTCAAGCGCGACCTGAATGCGTTGGCCGAGCGGCTGTCTGCTGAGATGGCGGAGCTGCGAGGGGCCACCTGGGAGATGAGAATCGACCAGGCTGGCGAGTCGCAAACGTCTCTCCATCATCTCAATAGACAGCTGACTCGTGCTAAGGTCCCCGTCACCCCTCTCCTAGATGGCGGGGGGAGGCGGGTCCACGCAGCGAAGGACCGCGCGGAGATACTTGCGGGGTATATGGAAGAGCAGTTCTCGCCCCATCCACCCGCACTGTCAGCCTCCGCGCATCACGAGGATGTAGGGCGTAGAGTAGGGGACCTCCTTAGGGACCCGACACCGGCACTCGAAGGGATCGAGTTTATCTCTCCCACTGAGGTAAGGAAGGCGGCCTTACGTCTACCAAGGCGTAAGGCCCCAGGTCACGACGGGATCCCCAACGCGGCGCTAGGTATGCTGTCCAGAGGGGCCCTTGTCGCATTGACTCGGGTCTTTAACGCCATCCTACGCACAGGCCATTTCCCGACCATCTGGAAATTAGGGAAGGTAATCGTCCTCCCGAAACCGGGGAAAGACCGCCGTCTCCCGGGTAGCTACCGCCCCATAACCCTGCTATCAACCACAGCTAAGCTGTTTGAGAGACTGGCGTTGAAACGACTGCGTCCGTTCCTTAATATAAGGGACGAGCAGTTCGGGTTCCGCGCCGGTCACTCTACAACGCTGCAGCTCACGCGGGTTATTCATCATTTAGCATCAGAGCTCAACTACGGCCGTCACACGGTCGGCGTCTTTCTCGATATCGAGAAGGCGTTCGACCGCGTATGGCATGAGGGGCTCATATGCAAAATGATGAATACACCTGCCCCGGCGACGCTGATACGGTTGATAGCATCGTTTTTAAGTGAGCGGCAGTTCTATATTTCGGTCGAGGGCGTCGCCTCAGACCCTAGGCCCATACGTGCGGGGGTGCCGCAGGGCAGCTGCCTCTCTCCGTGGCTCTATGCTCTATACACCAACGACGCCCCCACTCTCCAAGGTCACCTGGAAGACTGGGAGCGCGACGTTATGCTCGCGTTGTTCGCAGATGACAGTGCGTACTTCGCGTCGTCCCGCCGAGCGGACTTAGCTGCACGGAGAATGCAGCGTCTGCTCGACTTACTACCTATGTGGCTGGATAAGTGGCGCATGGCTGTCAATGTCGGAAAGACAGTCGCAATACTGTTCGGCCGCAAGCGTATCATGCCGGCTCCGCTGAGGCTCCGTGACACGGAGGTAGCTTGGCAGCCAATAGTTAAATACCTAGGATGTAACATCGATCGCTCGTTGCACATGATCCCGCAGGTGGAACAATCGATCCACCAGGCCCGAGCGGCCCGAGCGATGCTCCGACCGGTGCTTACATCCAGGTTACCGTTAAGGACGAAACTAGGGATCTACAAGACCTACATTCGTTCACGACTTACCTACGCGGCGCCGGCATGGTACGCGTTGGTATCTAGGTCGCAACGCCAGCGTCTCCAGGCCCAGCAGAACCTGGCCCTACGAGCAATCGTGGGGGCGGGTCGCTACGTCAGGAACGAAGTGGTGAGGCGCGACCTTAAGATCGAAACGGTCGAGGAGTTTGTGGTCCGCCTCGCACGCTCAATGTATGAGCGGGCGGAGGCCGGACCATACTCCCATTTAAAGGGGTTCGCGCCCCTACACGATCGACCACCTACGGGGCGCCCGCTCCCGCGGGAGCTCCCAGGGCTGGCGACCCCCGACCATCAGGGGGCCGACCGTCCGCTCGGTACAACGACGCGATAATTACCGAATCACCCCCTCAACAGGGGGATGATAGAAATTTTTAATATTTGTTCATTATTTTATTATGTTTTAAATAACATTATATTATTATGAATAAATATCAAGAATCCGGGGGGTATTTACCACCTGAGAATCTGCCCGGGCAAAGAGGGTATCCTCGAGACCCGAATTTCCTGCCCACCGCCCTTATGTTGACATTGCCGCAATATATGTGCGCCCGGAGGGTAAGACGTCCCAGCGATAGATAGATAGAGAATCCCCGATAAGATTAGAGTTCTACCTGAGGTCGATCACCGATGCGTTGTTGTTGTTAAGGATTAAGTTGGAACGCATCAGATAAATATGTCTCCCTTACCACATAATTCAAACCAGAACACAGTAGCGCTTAACACTGGTATTATTAGGCAAAAGTAGGTGGTGGTGCCTCTGGAATCGAACAAAGAAGGTATCTCCCACCTTTTAAGTATACACATATACTTTAATTTTTTTATAACTAAAATAAAATCAAAATATTTTTTATTTACCGACTTACTGAATTCTTTAGTAATGACAGTGGCTATACCTTATTTGCACAGGATCAGTTCGGTATTTACGAAGTAGGATTAATCAATGCTTACTAATTAATTTTCAATTAGTATGTAAACAGTAGTCAGGTTATGATTTATTTTGTAAATTCCTCATTTATTATTCAAAATTGCTTTTTTTTGATAGGTTCAAGTTTTCTATAGAGATTGTTTTAAATTACTCAAGAAGGGTGAAAAAATGGAATGTAATTTTAAAATAAGCTTAATATTTCTTAAATAATAATCAATTTCAAACTATTAAGAAAAGCAAAACCCTCAGTGCTTAAAATAATATATAGTGCTTATATGCCCTCCGGCCCAAAACCGGAGGGCATGCTAAAGAATGAGACATACATAATATACATATGCTAGAAAAACATTACCTTCTACAATTGAGTTTTAATATGTAGTTATGAGTTATGACGTATTAAAACAAGATTCATTGCTAAGGGTAGCAATGTAGCTAAATTAGCGTTTTCATTAACTTGAACATAATGTTTTGTTAACGTTTTGTCAGTATTGTATTCGTCAATTTGGAATCGAACTCCAGACCACTAAAATAACGGCCTTACCAGATTGAAATCCTTACCTTAGCGCGGTGCAATCTAGGAAGATATTACGACCGACAAACAAACATTCGATATAATGAATACGATTCTTATTCTGTCGCACACCGCCTAATATGGCCGCCACCACTCCAAACAATCCTAAACCTTATTGCAATGAAATACAATTGATAATACAAGAACACCTTCATTAAGAACTTTGATGACCTACCACATTATAAATTCATATGATTCTCAAAGAAACTGCAATATAGCTCTTATTGTTTACACACAAGGGTTACTTTTGTGTGCGTGAGGGTTCTTAACGGTGTTCTAGGGTGCAATCGGAACGGATACGCTTTAGTTAACGTGTTGCGGGTTTTAATTAGTTTTTTATTGGAATGACTCATGTGCCGATAGATGTTTGAAGATGTTTAAATTTTTTTTTTGAGAATGGTTATTTATTTTTAGGACGTCTAAGGCAGGTTTTATAATAACTAGTTATGTTGTGCGGTTTCTCCAGCGTTTAAAAAGTTCACAACCATTTTTTCATTCCGCTTAAGAATTCTATGACCACTTCTATTGAGCTCCTGTGAATATGAAGGTTCATATAACTGAGAGTTCAATCTGGATCTCCGATTCCAGATTACCAATTTTTATAAATTATAGCCTAAGCCCTTTTTCAATAAGTGACTTCTCGAATTCTATTTTTTATTTTCTACTCCGATAATTTACGAGATTAACAAATTCAAACAGTAGTAAGTTTAGAGATTTTTTGGAAAAAGGAGTTATTTTAAAATATCAAATGAAAAATAAAATTGGGAAACCAGATAATAATAAATAATAGATATTATCTTTTGTTTCCTTAGAAAAGAAAGTAGTGGTGGCCGCTACCTTTTAAAACAAGCACCTAATTATATATATTTTCTTAAGATAATTAGAACACGCGTTTAATTATTTTCGCTACAATCACTTGTTGCTTCATTCATTTCGGTCATTCACTGATTGTTGGCCTTCAATTGAGTGACAATATCATGGTTATCATTCATTCATTGTTAATAAACATCATTGCAAATACCTAATTCAAATTAATTATGTTTGTGTGGCGAAAATATTTCAAAAAGTTTTTTTAGTTATGTAAATAAAGCAATTGTTAGCTATTAGCGTACTTTCATAATGTTATTGTTATATTATTGTAGGTATTAACGCAATTACAATGTACCAACCACAACAATGTCTAATTATATCTAATAACCAATACTTATATTGTTATTTTGTTATTTACAAAGGCATATTGACTGTTCAAATTGTTACTGTTATATTCTTTGTATTGAGTTGGATGAAGCCTGTTGGAATTTTTGAAAAAGGTCCTCAGCTAGTCGGGCTATCTAGATCGTTTATTAAAAAGGTATAATGAATCAATATGAGCTTTAACACTGTATAAGGAAGAATGTGTACGTTGTTTTGAGTAGAAATTTACACAGATAGACATTTCAGTTTTTTTAATACATAAACATAATTAAAAAAAAAAATAACAATAAAACCCTGCCTAAAAATATGTCACTTCCAAATTTGCCAAAAAATGAAGAATACATAGGTAACGAGTACATTGAGAACGATTAATCGAAGAATCGATCTTTTTAACTATTTTTTTTATATTTTCGCCCTTAGATGAAAAGATCGAAAATAAATTTTTGGAGAATCGATTCTTTGTGCCTCGATTTGTTTGTGAATCGATTGCACTTTGATTCGACTCGATCCAAGAATCGATATTTTTTGGAAAGAATCCCTACTGTTATTTTTATTAATTAGGTATATAAATATAAATAATGTATGTATATATGTATTATGTATACTTATATCAAATCCACTTGAGCCAAACAGCCTCGCTCGATTAGTCACGGTTCCGCTCAATGCCACCGCCGTAATCGCACTAAACGGCTCTTAATTATTCATTATCTTTCAAAATAACTAATTTAAATACAAAAAACTTTAAGGTTTCAGTGATTAAACCGAATTAGGCGGTCTAACTTAGTTCTAAGCAGTAGTGATGCGTAGCTGATCTTTTTTTATTTTTTGTTAACGAAGGGGAACCTTCAAAAGGTACCCGGTGCCGTGGGAACGACACAGGGTTAAGTGGGACTCTTACCGCACTAAACTTACGATAGGCAGGAGATACCGTAGCCCTATTCTGGACCCGAAAGATGCGTAGCTGACCTAACGTATGATTGGATTATCTTATTTTGACACATTGGAATCTAGCAATGGCCTAATTGAATGAAAAAGACTAGGTGTTGTAACTTAGTCTTCAGGACAATGGATGTAGGCGACCTCAGGTAGTAGGTACCTAATCCTATTTGAGATAAAGATGTTCCAGAGAGGTATTGTCAGACGCACGAGATACTAATTTGCTACTTCGAATTCATAAATTAGTAATTTATTGTAAACTAAAAATATCCGACTGTTACTCCCTCAATTTAGATGAATCCAGTAACAACTTATATGTTAAGAACAGCTCTCTAAGAGTAAAAAAAAAACAAAAATCCTTATATCTTGGTGTTGTCCTAAAAAGTCCCAACAAATATTTTTATCCTTCAAATCCAAAATAAGAAAGCCCAGCAATGGGACAGTATAATTACATATAACTAGTGAAACCTGCACGTTAATTTGTGTTTACCTTTGTTCGCTTTCCTTTTCACGGCGGACTAGACCTTATCTGGGTCAGAATATCTGACGGAAACACTCTTATCACAGATGTGTGGGCTGACTTATGTTTACATGTTAATTTAGTGTAGTTCGCGCAAAAGTGCTAGTCCGCTCTGAAGTTGTTGCGAGCAGGTGTAGTCAATTTGCTATGGCGACGCAATTCATTTCTATATTCAGAGTGGACTAGCAGTTTGGCGCGGACTATTGTATATTTCGCGATTTTTGTAATAGGAAGTAGTATTTGCACCTGATGGTTAGTCTGGGCTGCACTAAGCTTGAAATCATGTGATTTTGAAGGTACTCTTTGTGGTTCAGCACCACCGCTAACCCTATTTCTGCCTTACAACATCAGTGTTAAGCACTGCTATGTTCTGGTTTGAAGGGTGGTAAGGGAGACAAAAAAAGCAGTGATAGCCTAGTGGTTAAGAAACGCGGCCTCTCGATCGAGTGGTCCGAGGTTCAAATCCCAGGCACGCACCTCTGATTTTCAAATTTACGTGCGTATTACAAATTAATTATCACTTGCTTAAACGGTGAAGGAAAACATCGTGAGGAAACCTGCATACCTGAGAGATTTATAAAAAAAAAAATCTTAAAAGGTATGTGAAGTCTACCAATACGCACTTGGCCAGCGCGGTGGACTATGGCCTAATCCTTCCCATTCTGAGAGGAGACCCGTGCCCAGCAGTGGGACAGTAATGGGTTGATGATGATGAAGGGAGACATAGCTATCCGAGGCATTCTAACCTCGTCCTCCTCTTAGTCCTCAGGGGGAGCAATGCATCTATAGTAAAGGGTTGATTAGGTACATGTGTCTATGGGCGACAGCAGCCACTTACTTTTAGGATTGCATGGTCGTTGGCTACTTCAATGTTAAAATAAAGGAATGGAGACAAACCAAGTAGGTTTCTGTCATCTTCCAACAAATTCAAGTGTCGGTCTCTTGTTGTTGTTAGATACTTTTTAATCCTTTCGGAGGCCTTGTACAAGTTTTAAAAACGTATGACATAAATGACATGAATTGGTCACGAATTTCTACATTCCTTAACTTATACCGGAAAGAATATGAGGCCGGTCGGGCAAGCTATTTTACAAGTAGACCTTAATTTCAATTTCATTTCGTATAAACAAAGCATTTTCTTATAATATTTCAACGTCGATTTTTCTCTATTATGTGCTGATTTTCGAAAATTATTTTAACTATTTACTTACCTCATTAATATTTAAAGTATATGCACATAAAACTTTATTAAAATCAGCTCACTGGCTGAAAACGCAACAGACAAACAAGAGTTCCTCATATAAAAACCCATTTATACACTCACATCCCTATACCTACTAGGATTCCGTGTTGTGGAAACACCCACAAATACTATTAAAAAGATACCCAGACCCAGAACGGATATCCAAATTCATCATAAGTACAGAAATCTGTTTCGCCGGGAATCGAACCTGGAACCCTTTGCGCGTCAGACCGGTATGGTGACCGCTCTGCCCCAAGCGGGTCGTTGATATTTTCTTTATAATTTACTAGCTGACCCGGCAAACCTAGTACCGCCTCAAAATCTATTTATCAAAAATATTTCATATAAAATATAGCCTATGTTACTTGTGAATAATGTAGCTTTCGAATGGTGAAAGAATTTTTAAAATCGGTCCAGTAGTTTTTGAGCCTATTCATTACAATCAAACAAAGTTTTCCTCTTTATAATATTATATATTATAGTATAGATAATATTGATAATGGTTATACAGATGGACATCCCATGTATATGGAAAGTTATCGAAATAAACCCAAAGTGGGAGACATTTAACTGCTAATTTATATGCTAATTAGGTTTAACACGTTTTAACTTTAACCGAAGGGGTTAACCATTAGTTAGGAAAAGTAGAGTGGCTGTCATTAATGATAATAATAATGACATTAATGACAAATTTAATGCGTGAAAAGAAATTGGTTCTATCGTATATGTAAATCACTGATAAGTGGTATTTGGTGAAAATACTTGTTTTAACGTAGAAATGTTATAAATAGGAAAGTAGCGGTATTTTTGATGTTTTGCGCGTAAAATTTATTATCACTGCCTGCAGTAGCTGCTATGTTCTAACTGTGGTAAGGTAGAGACGTTTAGCGAGGCGTTCTAAGTTGGGTGATTGCTGCTACTTATACGATGATTACTAGTCATGCGCGGCAGTTGTTAATTAGAAAGAAAGAAAGAAAGAAAGAAAGAAAGAAAGAAAGAAAGAAAGAAAACATTTATTCCGGTAAACATCCTGTTACATTAAGGGTACATAGTACTTAATATATAAAACAAACAGACAAATATAAGATGACATAACAGGTGAGCAAAATAATTAAATGAGAGGATGGATACCGCAAAAGGGTTACACACAGCCTGTGTCGCGGGAAACCGCGGCTGCTGGTTTTCGGTGAAACCCCGTATTATTTTTTTATTATTACCCCGTATTATTAGGAAGCTAATACATGAGCGACACTTCATGTCGATTGTTTTTAGGGTTCCGTACCGAAAGGGTAAAAACGGAACCCTATTATTAAGCCTCTGATTTGTGTCTGTTTGTCGCAGGGGTCTATCTCGGGAACAAACATGGACATACACTTGAAATTTTCACAGGTTTTGTATAATGACCGCCATAACAAAAAACATTAGAAATATTCAAAATAAATGGGGGTCGCCATACAAGAAACCGCTATTTATCGATTTTTTTCGCTTTATTAGTTCAATTCAGTTTCAGTAAATTTTTTGATAACACGTTAACTTCTGTGGCTGCTATGATAATAAATACTGAAAATTTAAACAAATGAAAATTTGGGTGTACGGAACCATCCCTGTTCGAGTTCGACTCGTACTTGGCTAATTTTTCATATAAGTAACATATGAAAAATTGGCCAAACCTTACCAGGCGGGCTCTATATTGCAAAGTAAATAAAATGTAAATGTTTGCTTGTGCGTTCAGTAAAGCGGTGTGTGGGCGGGGTGCGGGCAGACGGAACCTGATTGACCAGTTGTTTATTGCTCGTTTGTCTCATAGCTGTTAGAAAAAATTATATGATTACTTGATTATTTGGACATATTATGTACTCTTTATGTATGATTGATTTAATGTTTGTTTTGTTTTTATCAGCAATTGGACGCGTATAGATATTTTTTTAGTAATCTTTCACTAATATAGTACTAATCAGTATTTTTATCCAATTGTGGATACTCGTTTTTTTTTTAAATATAGGAATAGCAAACGAGCATGCAGTCCACCTGATAATAAGTGGCTTTCGCCACCCATGGACTTCTTTAATCAACCCCAGATAGGATTAGATTCCTACCTGAGGTCAGCCACAAATGCGCCGCTACCCCTGAGGACCAAGCTGAAATACCTCGGAAAAGTATATCTCCCATACCACACCCTTCAAACCAGAACACAGCAGCGCTTAACACTGCTGTTGTTAGGCAGAAATAGGTGATATTAAACCTAATACTTAATAAGAGAACTAAAAATAAGTCGTTTTAATGGAATACAAAATTGCTATCGATTGGACTATGCGGGCGCTGTAGGGCTGTCGATATCCAACTCCGAGAAAAACACAGAAAAGTAATTAATAGTATTATTCATTATAATTTTAAACAAATGCAATTTATGGGTGTAATCTAGATAAAACCTTATGTATTTCAACTCCAGCGGCACCTCCGCCACACCTTGTAACAGCGGTGTGAAGCGTCGCTCTGTTCCTGTTCGAAGGGTGGGAAGGGAGACATAGTTTTCCGAGCTTGCAGCTTAGTCTTCAGGAGTAGCTGCGCACCTCAGCCAGAAGTATGATCTTATCTGGGGTTGATTAAAGATGTCCATGGGCGGCAGTACTGCACTGCATGCTCTTTAACTACTTCAATATTATAAAAAAGGGTTGTACCAAATGATAGTGACAACCCTATTAAAGTCACTGTCGGTAAACTTGTAACTCTTAACCGTATCTTAGCGAGGCACATCTCGCTTTGTGGAAGCCGCCAATATTATCACCGTCTTATCTACATATAGATTTAGCTATCTTAACTGGCTTGCTAATTAAAAGATTTCAGTTGTAGGGATTCTATAAAATTAAGACACACACACATACAAAAAGACACCAATATTTAATATGTTAAGGTCGCTATCTTTTAAAATAAATAAAATTGAAGTCTGTTTTATCAAAGTAACAGGTAAAAGCAATAAAACAGATAATTACTATTAAAATAAATATAAAAAATGGTCTTTCTGTCAGTTCGTTATAGCTAATATTGGAAACGGCTAGACCAATTTTGATGGGACTTTCAGCGGAAGTTAGCTCACGTTTTATGGAGTTATAACTTGGCTGCTTTTGGTAGAAAATAATTAGGATTCCGCACAATAAAACTTAAACCTATAAAACCGCGGGGCACAGCTCGTTCAAAATAAAACTAATTATTAACTTTTGTTTCAGGTTTCCCGTCAACAATAACTTAAATACAGTGAACAGTGATAAACGACGTTTAGTAAAATGTGATACAAATACATAGATATAGTGAGTGTGTGTGCGTGAGGATGGTGGACATCTGACCCGCTTTGCTGTTTACTTGGTAAGTTTAATTATTATTTTGTGTAATTTTATCATGATATTGTAGGTGGCTGCAACCCTTTATAAATTCTACTAGTAAGTAAGGGTGTCCCCTTATATATGCTACTTCAATGTAGAGGATGAATACGGAGAGGGTCTGGGGCTAACTCCTGTAATATATTAAAGGTAGTAGAACTCTTTTTGGTTTGACCCCGGAGACACCATCGCCACATCTATTTCTGAATAAAAAAACAATGTGAGCCGTCACGGGACGCCTGGCAGATGTGAAACATCGACATTATTTTGTAAAAGTAATATGCAGAAAATAACATATTGTGATAGGAACTAAATATGTCATAATGATAAAATAAAATATTACGATTTTTGCGCATGGCGACGCATCGCCACACCGTACACACTACTGCATATAGACTGTATATATATACCATCGTATAGCGTGGCGACGAGCTACGACGAACGTAGATGTTTCACATCAATAACAACAGTGTTACGCGTGCTGTGTTCCGCTTTGAAGTGACACACAGTTCCAACTAACTACCAGGAATTGCAATGCATTTGTAGCCAACCTCAGGTAGGAATCCAGATGTCCATAGGTGGTACACTAAATTCTTTCCGGCGAATTAATCCATACTATGCATAGGCATGTGTTTAAACGCCTTTGAATCCATCAATTGTTAAAACAGCTTAAAAATCCATTTGGTAGTATTTGACTATATCGCATTCAGACAGAGAGAGACGACGTAGAAGTATATTTCTTAATATTTATAGATATCTGTTGTGGAAAATATCGTATTCTTGTAAACTAAAGTCGATATTTGTCACAGCAATCGCAGTGACAATGTTAATAAAATGGAAATCACAGAAATAAAGGGCGTCCCACAGACCTAAAGATTATCGCTATTAACCCACTTTTCGTATTATTTATGAAATATTGGTAAACAAACTTACGAGTTACAACACTATTTTGGTGTCATTTTTCAACATTACTAATCTTCTATGGTATTTTTAAACGCATTTTTATACCAGTTTTATAATTATTTTAATTTTTAACGATTTAATAAAATGGTTTTTTGTCGAAAATATTTTTAGTAACTTATTTCTTCTTAGTTTCGGCCAAAAATAATGTTTAATTTTGTGGTTTCGGTCTGTTAATTCATAAACAACAATATTTTAACCAATCTCTGAATATACTCTAAGAAGTTCCAAACTTCTGAAATCCTGAAAAAATCTAGATTTTGAACTGTGTAATACATCAAAATCATTTCAAAAATTGAAAAAGAGTTTTGGAAGATTCCAAACATTACGTCCTATTATTAAGTTAAGATTAAAACTAATTCGCAACAATTCGCTTCAAATATGTATGATGGTATATATTTTAAACCATGCAGTATGTACCACCCTCCCTCCTACAAAGGATGCGTGCAGATGCAAAAAAATATATAATATTAACTATTACGTTTTATAACATTGTACGGTAAAATCGCGCTTAAAGTTTAACGCCAGGATTACCGAACCTTAAAATGTTTTTTTTTAAAGAAGCTTCTGGAATATTTCAAACCTTGACCGACTTGGAACTTAGTCACTGTCATATTCAACTTACTAACCATTTACAATCAGCTTCAACTCTGGAACATTCCAAACCTTGACCGAACCGAACCACCGAACCTGTCATATTCAACCCACTAATACAATAATTGGCCAAGTCCGAGTCGAACTCGCACACGGAGGGTTCCATACCACACACATTTTCATATTTTTTAATTTTTAGTATTTTTTTTATATAAACTCCTTTGCAAAAAAAACGGGCACCTTACACACACACTTTACCTTAGCTTTTCTATGGGTAAATATTATTATATTTTTAGTATGTCATTAGCTTGGATGACTAGAAATTTCTTATTATCAATGAGAATCTAGTTTTTTAACACTTTTATCCTGGTATCGGTGTTTTAGTCAATGTAAACAGAGAGCCGTGTTAAAATGGACATTTTTATGGGTATAATGAAATTAAGACTACGAGTATTTTTATGGTATTTTAATAAAAGAGACATTAAAAAATAAAAATTAATAACGAGTATGACCTCCTCTTGCAGCGATTACGGCATGTAATCGTCTTGGCATGCTTCCCACCAGGCTTTTGATGGTGTCCTGTGGAATGTGTTCCCACTCAGTCGAGATTACACGTTTAAGCTCTCTGATGTTTTGTGGAGGTGGTTGGACAGATCGTACTCGCCTTTTTAGGAGGTCCCAAACATGCTCAATGGGGTTAAGGTCGGGGCTCCGCGCTGGCCAATCCAAACGACGAATACCGACCTCTTGCATATAAGCATCTACGTCGCCAGAACGGTGGGCCCGAGCATTATCGTCCATGTAAATGGCATCTTCACCAATTACAGTCAGTGCGGGTTGTGCATTTTGAGAAAGGATTTCTGTTATGTACCTATGCGCATTTAGTGAGCCATTTTCTATGAATACTATCTCGGTACGATAGTTGGAAGTTACGCCCGCCCAAAACATAACGGACCCTCCACCATAAGGGGTGATTTCTTCAAAACACACATCGGCATAGCGTTCCCCTGGTCTTCGTAACACTCGCCGACGTCGGTCCTCACCATGCAGACAAATTCGAGCCTCATCGGAGAAGAGTACGCTACTCCAGTTACCTGGTGTCCAAGATAGGCAATTTCTAGCGAACCTCAACCGCGCAATCCGGTGCTCACGGAGTAACTTGGGGGCCCGCGCTGGTCGTCGACTACGTATATCAGCAGCTAAAAGTCTTCTCCTCACAGTCCATAGGCTAACTTGTGCTCCTCGTACCTCTTCAAGGTTTCTTTTGAGGTCTATGTAACTGCATTTGCGGTTCCTCAGCGCCTGAGTCACTAAAAAGCGATCGTCTCGCGGCTGTGTGCAACGTTTTCTCCCAGAACCTTGCCTTCTCTGAACGGAACCTGTCTCTTGGTATCGAGTCCAGGTTCTTTGTACGGTTGAACGACTCACGTTTAACCGCTGTGAGACGTAACATTGGCTACACCCCTCTTCCAGCAGCGCTATAATTTTACTAGCTCTCATTGCTTTTTCTGCCATTACGATAGACACAAAGATATCTGTTTTAAGTCACAATAAGGCAGAATTATGCGATAAACATAAATTGTTGTACTAAAAATAACGAAAAGTTACTTTTAGTTGCTTGATAACCTTTTAACCGCAAACCCGCGAAAAGTGTCACAAAATGAAAAAGGGATTAATAATTTAAAAAACAAAAGTTTTGAATTTGGAATGAACTTTTTTTCATACCCAGACTCTTTATTAAGTGCCAGTAACATAGTTTGGCTATTAAAACCTCTGAAGAACTAAATTATTACCAATAATGTTAAAAAATCAAACCCGCCCGTTTTTTTTGCAAAGGAGTGTATTTGACCCTAACGATAAAGCAGACCTGATGGAAAGTAGTTAACGTCGCCTATGGACATTTGCAACACCAGAGGAGTCGCCAATGCATCGCCGGCTTTGAAGAAGAGCTCTTTTTGCATCTTTCTTGAAGATTTTTTTTATTTGTTATTATAGCAGCCAGTGAAGTAAATACATTGTGAAATTTGAACTGCCTACATATTACGGTACAATAGAAAACGTCGAGAAATAGCTATCTTTCCTTGTATGGTTATTTTTAGTTTTTATAGCGACCGTTTCTGCATTCTCTATAAAAAAGTCAAGTGTCTACCTATTATGGTTCCAGAGTCTATCTCTGGCAGCCCTGTGACAGACGGACAGACGGATAGACGAACAGATGGACAGACAGCGAAGTATTAGTAATAGGCACCACCGCCACACCTATTTCTGCCTAATAACAGCAGTGTTAGGCGCTGCTGTGTTCCGTTTTGAAGGGTGTGGTAAGGGAGACATACTTTTCCGAGGCGTTCGAGCTTAGTCAGGGGTAGCGGCGCATCTGTGGCCGACCTCAGGTAGGAATATCTAATCCTATCTGGGGTTGATTACAGATTTCCATGGGCGGCAGTAGCCACTTACCATCAGGTGGACTACATGCTCGTCTGCTACTTCTATATTAAAAAGAAAATAGGGTTCCGTTTTGACCCCTTGGGTACGGAACCCTAAAAACACTTACCAAAATCGCTGCCGATAATCCGAAATGGATGGCACATTGACATAACAATTTGTAAGTGCTTTCACTGTCCACGCAGCTGCGCGGTTGACATTGACCTGGATACGAGATGGCATAGTACCGTGGTGCAATGAGGTTTATTATTTTAATTTGTTTCCGCTTTATATTTATTATTATTGTTTTGTTGTTGTTTTTTTGGTATATAGGCGTAGCAGAAGAGCATGTAGATTACCTGATGGTGAGTGGGTACTGCCGCCCATGAAAATCTGTAATCAATCCTAGATAAGTTGAGATTTCTGCCTGAGGCCACAGGTGCGCCGCTACCCTTGATAAATAAGATGGACGGTCTCGGAAAAGTAAGTCTCCCTTCAAACCAATACACAGCAGCGCTTAACGTTGCTGTTATGAGGAAACGGTTCTACCACGTTCAATTTGGCTTTTATTATTATTAATGCAGCCATTTAGCATGCAGTCCGTAGACGATTCCTTCAGCACTCTAATAATTGTACTTTTTGAGACAGTTGGATAAAGTAAAAATAGAATTGGGTAAATTCGACATTGACCTGCGTGTGGACTCTGAACGTGTTCGTTGCCCAGCTGGTCATTGGTTGCACATTGGTGGCACTTAGAGCTCGTTTGATCAGTCGTGGACAAGGCATAGGCTGAAGCGGTTTTGCGGGAATAAGGGGGAATTAAAAATCTTTTTATTATTCTTACTATATGCTGTACATGTATACCAGTTATATTTAGTGCTAGAAAAAGCAACTATCTAAAGTACGGGAGCATGAAAAAATTTTAGCCAATAAAGGGTTACCCATCCAACGACCAAGTAGGTCGCCTGAATTTTTTTTTGCATCGTAGACCAAAATAAAATAAAAATGTGTTAGTCCTAATAAAATAAATAAACAGTAAAGGCAGCATTTTAACTTAAATTTTAAATTTTTCATACGCTTTCACGCCTTAACTAAGTAGCCGATTGTCATGAAATTTGGTGCACATTTTGTCAGGGGCTTTGAAAAGCTCATAGGGTACTTTTTATCCCGAAAAAAAGTACTATTCGTGAGGCAGAGATAAAAAGTATCGGTCGCGAGTGACGCCTCAGTTAAATGTTAATTGTTAATAAGAAAATTATTTTCGCTTATCACTTAGTCCAACCAGTACACAATTTACTAATCGATGGAGAAACATCTGTCACATACAAATTGAGTTGGCGAGGACGCGCGCCGCCTCACAATATTCTATACGACTTGCTTTATGGAAACCTTGCAGATACGCAGTTTGCTACGTGATCTGATCTGAATTTACCAAGGATTTAAGGGTGACTAGCTTCTATGCGAAATACCGATTTAAAAAAATCGCTGGACGTACATAAAAAAAGAAAAAAATACGCGTCGAATAGATAACCTCTCCTCCGTGGAAAGTCGGTTAAAAACGAGTTTCTGTATTCAAACGCTAATCATGTATTATATGTAAAGTTGACAAATATTAGCGCCAACTTAGAACTATGTACTAAACCAACATTTATTTAAATTATTTTTATTTTGTATCGTCATAGAAGTCAGTTATATATTTTTGTTAAAATTTTTAATTATAGAATTATGATGAAAAAAAAACAGACTACTCATAAGGATTTAAGGGGGACTACCACGTGCGCGAAATTCCTGTTATTTTTAGGTTTTTCTGCCACTTCTATATCACGTAGAAATGTATTATGAAAACAAAAATCTGACTGTTTAAAAAATATAACCTATGTCACTTACAATTTAGACGAATCCACCGAATGACATCTCATGTCTTAATATCCATTAAACCGTTTGCGTTACAGAGCGTGCCAAAGAATGAGACATATATACCTACATACACACGTACATACGTATAGCTATATACATCTCGAAAAACATTCTTCTTCTTCAGCCTTCTCACTCGACTTCTACAAGTCCCGATCTCGCGCTGTCCTCATCTAGCCTCTTCCCACCACTCGCATCGTCGGTCCATCTGGCTGGTGTCTGCCCGTCTGGCTGGTTCTGTGACCCGTCCGTGGTCTCCATTCTGTGACCTTGAGAGTCTCCATCAGTAGACGGCTTAGGAAAACATTACCCTCCGCGGTCGTGTAAAAAACCTAAATATCGCGATTGCGTGTTCAAAATTAATTGCAAATGAATCTTTTGATTTGATTCGATTTAAATAGGCATTGCGTTTGTTATACTGTTGATTGGTTATTAAAGCCCATGAACCTATAACTAATTGTAAATTACCTCAGGGGTCCGTACTTTATACACGAACAATTTATAGCGTGGAGTAATTTATGAGTTTCGGTTGTAGGAAGTGGATCCCAGCTAACTTACATAGGTATAGTCCGCGCCAAACTGCTAGTCCGCTCTGAAGTTTTTGCGAGCAGATTAGTCATACAATTTGCTATGGCGCGACTCATTTCTATATTCAGAGCGGACTAGCAGTTTTGCGGATTATATGAGGCCTTAATCCTCAGGAGTGACAACGAGCACCCCTAGGTCGCTAAGGTATTGTATACTTGTAAGATCTCCACAAGCGGCAGTGACCAATAACCGTCAGGTGGATTGCATTCTCGCTTGCTATTTATCCCAAAAATGAGTATTTCCGGTGCACTACGGATATCCGATTTGAATGGGTTTTAGGAAATAATTAACCAAATGACAGTTAAGGAATACTGTGGCTTTTAAGCTCGTCTTAAAAATTGATTTAACACTTTCATCTGGTAGTATTTTCTTTCACGACAGTGGAATAGCGAAGAAGTATCGGTTGGAACTTATTGTTAATTATTATAATACTAGTTATATAATGAGTGTTATTATAAGAAAATAATTACCTACTTTTTCATTTACTCAATTAGTAGGATAACTAACATTAACTTCAAGTAACTGTTTAATAAAAACGCATAAAATCATAACCGTTGTAAAGGAGATGTTTCAAAATGTATGGGCTCCCGGCCACCTTTTGTACACTATACTAAAAACTAAGAACACATGCAAAGAACAATTCGTAGGGGTTCATTTTCTTCAAATCATGTTTGTTTATTTGTTAAAAAACAATACTTTACGCTTAAACTTGCAACACAACAGTGGAAAAACATCATGGCGGTAGTGATTACCGTAATAATGTCATCTGTCATTCTATTTTAACTTACTATATACATAATATACTTTTTAATACATATTTACGCGAATGGGCGTATATATATATATATATATATATATATATATATATATATTGTATTGTATGTATTGAGAAACAATACCTATATTTGATAAACATTAATTATATTTACTTTCATAAATCTTGACTTAAAACAAACATAACAAAATATGTACTTCTATACCAATTTATTTTAGTTAAAACATTTAAGTGTGTAAATAAAACAACTTTAAGAACACATTTAGGTAATATTTTATTTATTCTTCATTTAGATACATTTTTTATTCATTTTCAATATCTTCCCTTCTCAATATTTTCATCCAATCATGTAGTAGGTTCTGTAATATCCTGTGACGAGCTCAGCCCAACATCAAACAATGGCCATAATGTGAGCGCAGCTACCTACGAGTACGGTTCGTTGCCCGGCGATGCAGTTGCAATAATAAATAAATAAAATAAATAAAAGGCAGTTGCAATAATAACTGATTATTTTGTCATCCCAAGAATGTCCTTGTCTTGCTATTGTAATTATCTAAAAAAGAGAAATGTAAAAAGATTAGCTCCTTTAGTTTAAAATTATTAACGATTATTTCACGATTAATACAACTAACTGATGTATATTTTACCTGATGATATTAAATCCTTGTCAACACAATCCATAGCGATCGCACGAAAATCACAAGAGTCCATAAAACATAAGCTGGGTAAACAAGTAAGGTAGAATCAGTCCAAAATCGTAAGCAGCACAGAGCAGAAACATATTCAGGATTGAAATGGAATCTTCTCATCAGTACATATTTATTCAACGTTTACATTGGATTCCACTATTATTTAATATGTATATATCCACTTTTACACATATCAAATTGACAACTTCTTCTTTTTTAATTTGACATGTCACTTACATCTATAAAACCAGATACTATTTAAAAGGTGGTTTTGTTATAATAATTATAAATAATTAATTAAATTCAGAAATAATGACGGGATACCCAAAACAAAAGCCAGGTTGTAAAGTACTAAGGTAACAATAACTTTACGACAAAAACAGCGAAATACAGAATTACCGACATCCAAAGAGTATAGTAACCTATGTGTGGGGTACACATAGGTTCCCTGACCGACATCGACAGTTTTGAAAACTTGACATTGACAGTATTCCGCCATATGTAATACTTCAATGAGGAATGCTTTTTTTAAATATTTTTAAACAGGAATACTTTAGATTATCAAAACATATGTGTACTTTTCTTCAATTATACAAATTATTCGTGTTTTTTAGATATAATGTACATAAGATGGCCGAAAATGAAACATCTCCTTTATACTTTTTAAATTGCCAACATAATTTTACCTTACCACTTTAAGTGACGTCATCGTCAAAACTGGACCCCGGAACTGTAGCCACCCTGAGGCTCCGAAGTAGGCAGTAACCTTCCGAACATCTGTTGAGGGGAATGTTAAGGTGGGTTTTCGCAAGCGCTGTATATGGTGAAGCGGGTCATTGCTAGCCGAACTCGACCTTAAGCGCACATGCGTTACGTGGCTGCGTTGCTAGGGTTGGCGCTCACATGTAAAGTTGGTTTAAAGAATTTTATTCTCAAATAAGACAAATACGTCACTTCTGTGAGAACAGAGATTGACATTTAATTAATTTAAGGTATCATCAATTCACACATGTAGACACATAGTATTATCAGAAACCCATTCAACCCTTTCATATTTAAGTGATTGTTTTATATTTTATAATATACTCAGCTAATTTGCTCTTGGATGCGGTGAATGTGTGTACATTTTTAACATTGCCTGGTATCTTATTATTTAAAATGCTCCAAGTATCATTGGTATTAAGTTGCTTGACGCTTGCGGTAAGTATAATCGTTTTGTGGTAAAACCTTTTGTGGTTCGACTTCATAGGAATCACTGTCATTTATTTCTGACTAGTAACAGTGAGTGTTAAGCGTTGCTGTGTTCTGGTTTGGAGGGTATGGTAGGGAAGACATACTTTTCCGAAGCGTTACAACTAAGTTTTCAAGGGCAGTCTCATCTGTGGCATCTGTGGCCAGTCTCAGGATGATATCTAATATGATCCAGGGTTAAATTCAGATGTCCATGGACGGCAATTACCATTAGATGGTCGTAGGCTGCTTCAATATTACAAACAAAATGACTACGTAAGGAAAATTTTCCTTACAAATTAAAAATGTTTTGGAATGCAAAATATCACCATACAAATAATAGATAGAAAACTATATATTTAGACAGAAATGACTATTTAATAAGATATTTTTGGTACTTTAATTACAATAAAAGGTAAAAATATTTTTTGTATAAATATTAAATTCAGATAATATTCTTGTCCGCAAGTGCCAACCCTACGAGTGGCGCCTGGTCGCACGCACTCCCACCGATTTAGCGTCTTACTTATTTTTCGATACTTGCTCTTTTTCTGTCTGTCTGTCTCAATATGTTGCTTACCACTTCACTGTTTTCATACATTTTCTAACACTGAAGGACAAAGTAATGATTATATGTTTTACTTCGGCATATTCGGCATATTATTCTCTTACAACTTATAAAAATGCGCTTATGGGTGTTATAAATACCCAGAACACTTATAAAAATGTCAATGTCAATTTTTGCGTCAGAATCGAACCTGGACTCGTCTGTGAGGCAATTATGATGACCTAGAACCGCATGAGCTTTGATTAAACATAAGATTGGAAAAAGTTGCTATCTCTAAGGACTAAGTTAGAATGCTTGATACACGTGTATCATTTTTACCAGACCATTCATATCAGAACACAGCAGCGCTTAACACTGCTGTTATAAGGTAGAATAGAAAGAGGTGGTAAAATTTGTAGCCAAACTCTGGTAGAATTCCAATTCTACCTAGAGAGAAGAAAAAAGTCTAGAAAACATGTAAAGTCAACTAATATGCATTGCATGCGTTGCGGTTTTATCTCTCTCACTTCTAGAGCCCTAAGCCAAAGCCAAGCAGTGGGGCTGTAAGAGGATAATGACGAAGTTTTTTTAATAATATAGAAGTAGCAGGCAGACAGAAGGTAGGAGTGACTACTGCCGCCCTTGGACATCTGTAAACAACCCCAGATATGATAATGTTCCGACCGGTGGTCGGTTACAAATGTGCCCCTACTTCTAAGGACTAAGCTGGAACGCCTCGGAAAAGTGTCTTTAAAGTTGAAATGCGTGAAAAATATAACTATTCCTTGCAATTATAGTCACGTAAAAACAACAAAACATTACATATGGCAACTATTTTCGTATTGTCCTCATTACAATGCAAATTCTGTTATGATCCAAGCTGGTCTTCGTGAGAAATGCTGCCCACCTTGACCTCCTGACGATGAGTAACTGAACCGAATTACTTATATAATGACCTCAAACGCATTGTTTAAGGAAAATGTATTGTTATTATTATAATTGTAATGATTCTAAAAATAGAAATTGACATTTTACTGTTTCTATGAAAAATTACGTGATGTTTTTTTTATTTAATAAAAGATACATTTTAAATGAAGAACTTTCCATCCCGGACGCACCACCACATATTTTACCTTATAACAACAGTGTTAAGTGTTGCTGTGTTTTACTTTGGAAGGTAAGATAAGGATTTGATAATTATCCGAGGTGATCCAACTTAGTCCTTAGGCAATCCTCAGTACTTTATTTGTGGGAATTTGTAGACATCAGGTAGGAATCTAATCTCTACCTGGAGTTGCTTACAGACATCCATGGGAGGCAGTAGCTACTTATCAGATGGACTGAGTTTGCCATTGCCATTGCCATCGATGTCTCGTTTGATACTTCAATATTATAAATCCAGTATTTTTTATAAAAACAAAAACACGACTGCTAAAAAACCTATGTTACTCCCAGAATTTAGACGAATCCGACAAAAATTCTACAAGCCTATTTGGGCTGGAGGGCATGCCAAAGAATGAAAAATACATAGGCTTGAAAAACATTACCTTCCACAGGTGAGTAAAATACCTCTGAGAACTAACTTTAAAGGTTGCATCATGAGGGTTTACATAAAATTACCCTGACCTATTTAAAATCAGTTATTGTTATGACTTGCACTCTACCCAGCTCTACACTGACTAACAGTTTTAACATCACAGGCGACTACGTCAGCTCGGCTAATATTACGAACGTGAGCTGATACGCGTGTCGGGTTCCCGTGACGTCAGCTCTGAGCTCGCCTTGTATAGCAGATGTATTTATCGTATTTGGGTAATTGGAATATGATACGACCTCAGTTATTAATTTTATCTTATCTTGGGTTGATTACAGACACCCAGGGGCGATAGAATCCACTTACTTACCAGATGGACTGTAGTTAGGGGTTCAATCATGAGGATGCACATATAATTGCCGCGACCTATTTGGAAACAATTTTTTTTTATTACTCTATCCAAAAAAAATTTTATTACTCTATCCAACTACACTGAATTGGTACCACAGGCGACTCCGTCAGTTCGGTTTATATTACGAACGTGAGCTGATACGCGTGTCGGGTTCCCGTGACGTCAGCTCTGAGCTCGCCGTGTTTAGGAGATCTGTTTATCTTATTTGGTGTTACACATATTTCTGCCTAATAAGTGTCAAGCGCTAATATTTTCAGATTTGAAGGGTCTGGTAAATCCAAGGCGCTTCAACTTAGTCTTCAGGGGTAACAACACATCTGTCTTATCTGAGGTTGATTATAGACGTCAGACACTTCAACATTATAATAAATTCTCCTAAGAAATAAGCACGGGTTGCATCTGGGCTTGCACATAGGATTCCCCTGACCTATTTCAAATCAGTTGTGATCATTCTCCAAGCAACTACACTACATTGATGAACAGTTATGGTATCACAGGCGACTACGTCAGCTCGGTTTATATTACGAACGTCAGCAGATACGCGTGTCGGGTTCCCGTGACGTCAGCTCTGAGCTCGCCGCGTTTAGGAGATCTGTTTATCGTATTTGGGTACTTGGAATATGATACAGGAATAATAAGGACTCCATTAATTTTATGGATTGATGTTTAATGGTAAGTGTACCAGGTGGATGCATGCTTGTCAGATCAGATTAGATTCCTACCTGAGGTCGACCGCAGATGCGCCGCTACCTCTTAGGACTAAGGTGGTATGCCTAGGGAAAGTAAGTCTCCCTTACGACACATATGATAGCTTTATATGTAAGTCAGTCAATATTATGAATATCCTTTTCACCAAGGTTGAATTAGGTACTTCACTGTGAAAATTTATGATACCTCATCGGTAGAATGTAAAGAATGATTCTACCTTGTACCATCTTTCAAAAAATTAATACGATTAATTTCATTAAAATTACTGGTTGGATATTAGAAGATTGGATTGAGCCATATCTTTTTGTTAAAAGTACCTGTTGATT
Source organism: Epargyreus clarus clarus (assembly GCA_014595695.2). Lineage (NCBI taxonomy): Eukaryota > Metazoa > Arthropoda > Insecta > Lepidoptera > Hesperiidae > Epargyreus > Epargyreus clarus. Next base: position 12,318,921 of record JACTTY020000001.1, read on the forward strand.
TTTTGTGAAATTACGTATAATACCCGTACCCTAGTATGAGTTTTTACGTTTTTACAAAAAAATCATTTCCAATCAGTTCTGATACAGTCCGCTACGGGCGCTGATTGAAAATGTATGGACAAATACGTAAACAAATACAAAAACAGTCATTTTTGTAAAAGTCATACTAATCCTTAGTATGTCACTGTATATTAAATTACTCTATAACTAACTATAAAATTATTACTCTGTAGTCTGTGCTTGCATGTCTATGGTCATGGAATTTATGAGTCAACGTAACCCAGCCCACACTACGATGCTTAATTGTGACTAAAAATAGCCACCAAGTTGGTGCTTCGGAGAAACATGACAAATGCTCCATTGATCGTCGTGGAATCGCTTGATGACGTCACTGCTGGTCACGGTGGTCACCATTCAACTTGAGTGGTTGTAACTGGGGATTTGATTTAAGTCAGAAACACTTAAGTAAGCGTAAAATAGTTCAGTGTTGTTATTTTGTGTGTGCGTGTGTGTTTGTTTGAGTTGTGTTAAAAAAATAAAAAAATAATTGAATTGAGAACTCCTCCTTTTTGAAGTCTGTTTAAAATTTAAAACGCCACGGATTATTAATTACAAGGACGGAAGTTGCCAAAAAATTGAAATCGACACGGATTTTTATAAGGAAGGGGTAAGTAAGGAAACATAACTAATGTGAATTGATACAAAGTGTAATGTGTATATGAGGAAAAAAATATGTTATTGTGAACGATTGCGAACTAAGAAATGCCTAAAACTTCGGCAAAGTTCAAAGGGCAGTTGTAATTTTGATAATATTTATCATAAAGTAGTATAGTAGAAAGTATTTTGTACTTTTAGTTAATAAATTGGTTTATATTTCATTTTCCTATCATAAATAAATACTATACTAAATAGATTAGCGAAAAATACATACGTTATCATACTAATCCTTAACTAAATGCCGAAGGGTATTATAACCATTTGTATGAAAACGTTATCGGTTGGCAACTAAGTTCCTGCCGTGTTTAAGATTTATTTTTGTTATAAAATTAGATATCGGATTATTAAATAAAGTATCATTTTTTGTTGTTTACAACTTCTTTCTAACGTTCAATATTCATTGTATATCAAACAATCACATCACACTATCTGTTGATGTGTTATCATCTGGTACCTGCACTTAATAATCAATACAACGTATTAAATTTTGATAAGGATTTCAATTTTGTTGCAATCGTCTGGATATATACAATACGTATAATATATTATATAATATATGCGCTAAAGATAGTAGTCTTACTGCTGGGTCTGGTACTGATCTCTGCGCATTATTAGGCTAAGTCTAGATCCAGAAATCTGCTCCAACAGATCCTTCCAAGATTGGTTGAGGAATGTAGAGATAGAGGACAGTCAGGTTTAAGATCTGTTCTATAACAATCGGGATCAAAGGCATGCCCTCTGAAGCAAGGAATCATAACCACTAGTGGTCACCCATCCAATTCCTGCCCGCGACCGATAAAGCTTAATGCTGTGGCTTATGTTCTACACGATCTAAAATCACGTGCTTATTTTTATTTCGTTAAAAATTTCCAAGGTTTTAAAAACTAGCTAAAACTTTTAAGGTAAAACAGTAGTACTAACATGGTTCAATTTTAACGGAACCCACACATAACACGTTAATAAACAGCTATAAAATGAAATTAAAACATTAAAAACAAGTAACAAAACATTATTGTTTATTAAAATATGTTTAGATGGTGCACTGCAGAAATATGAAGACAATAATAATATCTCCCACGCAATACGCTAATAGCGAGTTCTATCATAACTTATTTGATGAGAACGCTTAAATTAGCTTGTTCATACATCCAGACCGTAGAGTTATTATGACACAGACACGGCTTCCGTAGTTCAGGGCAATAATTCCTACTTTGTCTCAGTTAGTTTTCGTTTAGTCTTCAGATAATAATAGTTGCATTCGATAATAATTGCATTTACGCTAATAGTGCCTGTCATGTTGCATCTTTGTTGTGACATAATGTTATATCAGTATTCCATGAATTGGGGGAAAGGTAATAGAAAGGAATTTATTTTAATTGTGTAATTATGATAAATCGTTCTCACTCCGCGAGGGGACCCGTGCCCAGCTGTAGGACGTTAATTAGTAGACGAAGTGTGATAAGGGCTATTCATTAACGCGAGGGTCCCGAGATCCCGATGAGAAGGGCGGTATGAAATTGTTTTTTTTGGGCCACAAATGATATTTTTACACTTTAAAGTACATTATCGGCCGGATCTGAATATTACAGAATTATAAAAAACCAATCATTACATGCCATTCCCTATGTGGGCCCCCCATTCAGTCTCCACTGCCGGGCGACATGAGGACCTCAACTTTCAGAGACCCGGAGCATAAATAACATCTAGATCGACTTTAGAGCATCTAGTCTTTCAAAACACAAAAAGCTATAAAAATTTAAGCTGCGTCATATCTATCCGTTGTTGCCTCTATGGTTAGAGCAGTAATGAGAATTACCTACATCGTATGCGCCGGCGCCACTCAAATACTCATACTCCATAAGTGCATTACAAGTCAAGTACCAATTTATTAATGCAATGTTATTGATACATACATTTACTCTAGGTCTCCGCAAATAATTTTGTAAATCTGATATCAATGTTTAATTGTTAATATAAATCGGCCGCTCTCATTTTCATTGCTACACCCATTGGGGGTTCATGTGTTCCTAGAATTGTAAATGACTTTTATAGAACAATTGTAAAACCAATATTGCAATAAAGTATTGAGTATTGAGTAAATATCTAACGTTATGAGGTGGTAAACGTAAAATATCGACATTTATCGTAATGTTTTTTATTTCATGGGCAACCCTTTGTGGTCCGATTCCGGGGTCAATTATTTTTGTCTTAGAGCAGCAGTGTTAAATACCGCTGTATTCCGATTTGCCAGGTAATGGAGACATACTTATTAGAGGCGTTTCAATTTAGTCCTCAGGGATAATAACGCATTTGTGTAAGAATCCAATCCTCGGTTACGCGTTTATTCTTATCTGAACGACTCTAATCTTACAAAAGTTTATGAGCGGCAGTAGCCACTTATCATCAGGACTGCATGCTAATTTACTGCTTCTACATTATAATGAAAATCATAATCATCAACCTATTACTGTGCCACTGCTGGGCACGGGTCTGCTCTCAGAATGAAAAGGATTAGGCCATAGTCCACCGCGCTGGTCAAGTGCGTATTGGTAGACTTCACATACCTTTGAAAACTTTTAATTTTTTTAAAATTAATGTATATTTTATAATGAAAATACCCTTTATTACTTAGTTACTTCCAAACAAAACAACCAATAAAAAACAAAAATAGACACTAAGGCCGCTTACGACCAACTGGCAGTCGTGTGAAATATTTTTATTACGTTAAACTTGATACGTCGAAGGCGTTAAGTTTTTATTGCACACCGCCATTAATAATTTTGACACGCTCATGAGTCTACGAATTAACGCAAAAACACATCGGTACACGTGCTTGTAATAAAACAAAAAGTGTTCGATGAAGCGCCATGTTATATGATTTTGATATTGATAAGAACTTATAAGAATAATTTGATAAGTACCTGTCGAACACAGAGGTTCCATACCACTGAATTATTATTTATTTTTTAATTTTTTTAACTGTTAATTAATAGTTTGAAAAATACTGGTTTATTACATGAGGATTCCTTTTTATTTTTAACTTTTTAAATTTTAGTAATTGTTGCTGTAGCGGCCATTGCAAAATGATTTCTGTAGAGTTCAAGTTTATCTGTTATAGTTCAAGAGATAGACCCGCGTGATAGACGGACAGACAGCAGAGGCTTAGTAATAGGGTTCCGTTTTTACCTTTTGACTACGGAACTCTAAAAAATGTCCCTTACTGTACTCATAACCACAAACTAGGATTTTTCCCGCGTCGTATGTGCAAAGACATACAGAGACAAATATACCTGTGGCCGAGAATCGAACCAGGAACCCAGTGTGTGTCAGACTGGTAGTGTGACCTTAACGACCACTAATTTGCTTGCCTGCGTCTTGAATTCCAGAAAAATAGACGAAAATATATATGTGTAGATAATAATATGTTGCTCTTGTATGCTCTCATTGTCTAAATATATCACGTGTTACAAGTTTGAGAGTCAAGATAAAATGTATGTTAATAAGTCTCCGAACAATCGTCTGCGAAAATAAAAAACACATTGAAATACACCAGTTGAATGGGTAGTTGTCAGTTTTTGCCGCTAGAGGCGCTGAGGTCACGGAAATGTTAATTTGACAGCTATTGACAGATTATGGGGGTAAAGGCGGTATCCAGTTTTTACAGAGAAGATATTGTTCGGTCTAAAATAATAGGTATTTTTTGTTTAGATCGGTTAGTCAACTGATAGATTCGATAGTTTTTTCAGATACTAGATCTATCTATAATTTATCGATATCATAAATCAGTGGTACATTGATTAGGTTTTAAGACCATTTTTAGACACATCAAGTTTAAATTAGATACAAGATTTTATTTCCCAACCTAACCTTCTATGGTTTTTAACCTGATATAAAGTTTATTTTTAGCCCTTTGCGAAAGAAATATATTTTTCGATAAAACAACATTTTTGGAATTATTTTTCGAGATTAGGTATGTATTTATGATTTTTTCTTATCTAAATATCTAAATAGATTTAACGTTTGAGGTGTCGTTAGATCCGTCATGATAGCACCAGTACCACCGAGTACCATAGATTACTAAAGATACTTCGCCGCCTTGAAATTGAATGAAGCCACAAACGGCTTAGTAGTAAGTTCTTATTTTGAATTCTTGACAAATAAAAACATTTTTAGAGAAAATTTACTAATAAATAACTAATACTGCGTTATTTACATAATAAATAAATAATTATTACAAAATTTTCAGGCACATTTTAGCACGGCAAAACTTTTTTACGCAACTATTTAAATTCTCAAAACTGGGTACATTTTCTTGTTAGGAGTGAGTAATCTTTACTAATCTATGCCGAGTACATGAAAAATTCAAAAAATCAATATGGCGTCTTTAATATACATTTTTCTGCGGGACGTATTCAACTTATTTACTCTGTCGGATTTTCCTTTCTGAAAACGAATACCTTGTTGTTCTATGTTAAAAATGTAACTTATTTTTATCTGTATTTGTCCACCTGTGACTACTCGTTTCCGAGGATAACATAGTCTAAAAATATTTCTAATTCCGACCTACCCCAACCTACTGTTTCCTATAAAGGGGATTAAACTGATTTAAACTTCACATAATGACAGGTGAGGATTACGTTAAAACGAGAGGAATGTATTTATTAATGTTAAATAGAGATAGAAGATAGGAATTTAAATTTAACTGTATTGGTATTTTGTATCGTTAACTTTTAAAGCGGGTTTTCGGTCAGTATCTATAGTATAGATAGGATATATAGGTTCAATACGGATATATCGTTGCCGATACTCTAGAATATCTAGAAATATATTATCGTAACAATATCGATACGGTCGATAATCATGTCTCACTAGCAAATGAATCGGCGAATTAGAGTGACATTATCATACAAAAGATAATCCATGATAGTGGCAGACCTATATAAACAGCAGTAGTCGTATCTACCTACTCGTAACATAAAGGATGTTGCTTCGATCCCCGGCCAGGCAATATTCATTTAATTTTTTTGTTATAGGTCTTGAGGCTTTTTTATGATATAGGAGTAGTAAACTAACATGCAGTTCACTCGGCGGTGACTATCGCTGTTGGATATGTAAACCCAGATAACATTAGAGTCCTATCTGAGGTCGCCCACAGTTCACAGTGCGTTGCTTCTCCTGGGGACTAAGCTGGACCGCCTTGGATGTAAGTATGACTACCTTACCACACCTTTAGTACTGGAATACAGAATACTTTTACACTGCAGTTATAAGAGAGATAGGAACTATGGGATTCTACCATACAGGAAATCCTAGTACAATACTTTTAAGCATCAAAATCCCCTTAGTATAAACCAAATACCTACTTAGAAATAAATCTACTATCAATTTTATAGCTACAATACTTAGAAAAAATGATTTGGAATGGAATTGTTTTCCGTTTACTAATTTGTATTCAAGTTACATGATTGAGGCTTGAACGCTATAAGAATAATTAGTTATGTACCTATTAATCTTGGCTTATGCGTTAGTATAGTGGTTAGAAATTCAAACATCCGTGCAAAGGTTTAGGTTCGGATTTAATACTTTTTTCATTCTCTGAAATCATGCATGATATGTGAAAATTTAATAAAAGCCACAGGAAAATCATAGTTTTAAACAATAGATTTATCTCTACCTATTATCTAGACCTGGATTTAGAAGCTTGAACGTACAGGAGTTCTTTAATGTTACGTAAATGTTGAAAGATAGAGTCCTTGGTTCGATTCTGGACGCACTGACGCACCTATTTCTGTCTAATAACAGCAGTTTACAGCGCTGCTGTGTTCCGCTTTGAAGTGGATGATAAGGGACATATGCTTATCCGAGGTGTTCCATCTTAGTCCTCAGGAGCAACGCAGGTGGCCGAACTCATGTAAGATTGTAACCTTATCTGGGGTTGATTACAGTAGCTATTATCAGTCGGGCAACATATCCGTTTTCTTTTTCTATGTTATGAAAATATGAAAATGTTCCTTATGGGGTTTAAATAGAGGACCAAAGCGTATGTCTAATAAATATGTAAGTTAAGAGTTGTAGAGATGTCACTCTAATAAACGACTGTGAAATCAACATTAATTATTCAATTCCAATGTGACACTATAAATCGTGTGACGTCATAGGATTCCTACAGGATCGAACGACGTGACATCAACACGAGTAATGCACGCTAAAATAAAATGAGTGTCCCGTTTGGGTAAGGTGGCCTCACGGTTTGAATGTAATAGGACTGTAGTTGGTACTTAAAAACTGTCCCGCTTCTGGGTATCATATGGACAAACGCGTCTTCCTAAATGTGAGACGTTTGACAACTTTGTAGCTTTTTAATTCAAGGAAGTATAAAGCTATCTCTAATTTTGTTTACTCACGATTTAATATTTTTTGTCCTTTTTTTTTTTAGAGTGAGAGGGGTTAGGCCATAGTCTACCACGCTGGTCTAGTGCCAATTAATATACTTCACATACCCTTACGATTTTTTTCTAACTCTCATGTGTGCAACTTCCTTCACGATGTTTTTCTTTACAGTTATTGCTATTGATAATTAATTTCTAACTTAACCTGTAACTTTGAAAAATCAGAGGTCTGTATCTGGGGTTTAGATCCCTGATTAAAACCACGATTTAAAATTTAGTCATCATCAACCCATTTCCACTGTCCCACTGCTGGGCACGGGTCTCCTCTTAGAATGAGACAGATTAGGCCATAGATACCGCAAAGTGCTGCAAAGTACCGCAGAGTGCGAATTGGTGGACTTCACATACCTTTAAAAACTTTTTGGAGTTTATTGGAGTTTACTCCTTAAGAAACGATTTGAGTTATAAGGCCCGGTACGGAAATTTTATGAGGAGTAAAATCAAGTGTAACACGAAAAGTTGAGGCGTAACGGTAACCAAAATATGAATCAAGAGTGCTTTTATTAATTTAAAATACAGTAAGTTCAAATCCCATATGAAAGTAATTATTACAATAAAAATAATTAGCAATATATAAAACATTAAAACGTCATTAACTAATTTGTTTACATTTTTGCATAAATTAAGTTATAGGTTTGATCATTTATAAACACTGTGAAAAATATGAACATTGGCGCCATAATATGATTAACAATCTTTTATGAACGTTTTTAAAGAAGAGTAACATATAAAATCAGTAAGCAATTGAATAAGATATAATATTAGCAAAATAAGTTTTTAACATAAAGAGGCTTTTGTAAGTTCATCATCAGCACCATCTATCAACGATAAACGGGCAAAATCAAAACAGTATTATTTAATATGTATTACAGAATTATTGCTAATGAATTATGTTCAAAATAAGTTATATAAAATTAGCAATCCGTTTTAAATGAAGTCTAGAATTATAAAACATTCAGAAACAATCCAAATTACATATAATAACATGTTTATTGAGGCTCATATAAATTTCATCCGTAAATTGCAACAAGGATATTTTATAGATGGCAAAGAAATTATAATTATTAAGTTTTAAGTTATAAAACGTTTAACATTGTTTTAAATATAAATAATTATATTATATTAAAATTTACTTTAATATAAACAATTATATTAAGTTACCATTATAATATTTGGAACCAAAATACATAGATTGATAAACTTGCAAACTTACAATTTATAAAACTTGCCACTAGATGGCGCTATTTTATATTATTTTGTAACATACTTTATGTAATACGCATTATTGAAGTAATATAAATAATCCGAATAATTACAGATATATGTTTGTTTCTCTTATCATTTTAGCAGATGCGTTCATTTACCTACCCTTTTTTCTATTCGATATATATCATAATTATTATTCGTAAGGAGTAAACTCCAATCGTGCGTCGTAGCTGACACACACACACTTTTTTTCTAAAGTTATCTTAGGTATGCAGATTGTAATGTAAGGATACATTTTTTTCCTTCACCATTAAATCAAATAATTATTTCTAAAATGCACATAAATAATACATAGATCAGCTACGCGTGCTTGGGGCTCAAACCTCGAACCTCTCGTTTGAAAGGCCTAATACCCCTACCAACCACTAGGCTATTACTGTTATTTTACGATTACTAGGTATCTATTGATATTTAATTATCCCAAAAATAACATAAATGTTGGTGTCCCTATTTCTTTTCTGGGAAATCGTGACGACACGGAATGTTTCGGTTACGAACCGCCTGATCACGCGGGGCATTCCTGGCCCTTTGCTAATTAATAGTTTTAAAGGTTTTGTTCTATTGGACTTCATTAGCCGATACACGCTTTAGCTCAGGGACTAAGCGCTAACAGGGACTATTGGTATCTAGGATGTAGGTAGCTGGTAAAGTTTATATACAGAAATAATTATAGTTTAAAAACTAAAAACCACGCTAAAATCGCAAATGTATCGTCATCGGTTCTTGATAAGTGTTCAAAATTTTGAATTAATCGGACGTTCCAAGTGGGTAAAAATCGAGTTCAAAGATTTCGTTACAAACATACAGGTCAAGCTAATAAAAGCGTAGTAATTACATGCCATTTTCAAAAGAAATTTGTAGGTGGAAGAACCCTCTGTGGTTCGACTGTGGCGACACCATCTCCACACCAATTTCTGCCTAATAACACAATTGTTAAGTGCTACCGATTTCCGGTTTGCAACTTCGTTCTCAGGGGTAGCAACAGTTAATATGTGTCCTACCTCTGGTAGGACTCTTGTCTGGGATAGGTTACATATGTTCATGGGCATACCCATTTACCATAGGCTGGACTGCTGTTACAATATTTAAAAAAATACAGTCTAACATAGAACCTCCTGATTTTAAATTGGCTTAAAATACTATTTGTCCCCAGTATCCTATAATCTACAATCTTCATATACCTAGAATCAAAGGATTTACACCTAAAAATAATTCTTATCACGTTACCAACACAAATTCATGTTTTGTATTAAATACATAGATTAGTAAAGATACTTCGCCGCCTTAAAATTGAATGAAGCCACAAACGGCTTATTAGTAAGTTCTTTTTTTGAATTCTTGACAAATAAAAACATTTTTAGAGAAAAATTACGAATAAATAACTAATACTGCGTAATTTACATAATAAATAAATAATTATTTCAAATATTTTAGGGACATTTTAGCACGGAGACGTGGCAAAAATTTTTTACGCAACTATTTCAATTCTCAAAACTGGTTACATTTTCTTGTTAGGAGTGAGTAATCTTTACTAATCTATGATTAAATAAAAAGAAATCATTTATAAAACGCCCATCCTTCCCAGAATCCTTTGGAACCTATTATTTGTATATCAGTTCCCAGTTTTTATAAGATATTATCTTCGACAGATCTGACTCAGCTGTGGCAGACTATAGTCTCGGTTATAAATGACATGACTCCATGTACCGGCTAAATCTTAGTTTGCATTTAGTTAGTGTTTAAACTAGTTGTTTTGAATGCTTTGCTTGTATTCCGCTTGTTAACCTAATAATTATTCTAACTAACGCCTAATATTAATCGTTATCCTTAAAAATAGATCTACAATTATTTGCGTTTTAAATGCGATGGTACCATCGTCACATTCGTTTGTGCTTAATAACAGTAGTGTTCCGACATAATATAAGAGATGCATATTATTCGTACAGTGTTTTTCTACAACTGAGTAATCAGGTGGACTAGTATATCTGCGGCCATTTTAAGTAAGGTTTCGATTCTAAAGAGATCTACAGTTATAGGTTTATTTATTTACAGACATAGACCGTGTCAGACGCGTGCGGTGGCAGACAAAAATATTCTCCCGGTCATTGTGGATTAATGTATTATTATAATTATCATGATATTAGAAAACTTAATTTCAACTCACAGGCCTGTGACTTCAACTCATTTAGTCCAGTAGTTTCCGAGCAAATTAGCTGTGACGAACGGACAGATACATTAATAATCCTATAAGATTTCCGTTGTTTTGTTTTCGAATAGAACCCTAAAACTAATGATTGCTTAAAGAAAACGGCAAAAAGCAACATTGATAAAAGTATTTTTGTTTTCCTTGACTTAACAGACATACCTCGGTATCTTTTGTACTATTTAAGATAAAGATAGATATAGACAGATACAGAGCCTGAGAACAGTCCAACAAGTGTCAGTGGTGTACATATTAAGCATGTTTCCAGCTTGCAATAATATATCTACGGTACTTGTTAGTCGTGATTCGCCAATAACTAGGGTTGCTACTTCGTGGAATAATATTGTAATATATTTTTATAATTATGTTATATGAATATTATTGTTAAGTTGGTGGCAGTGACCACTTATCATCAGGTGATTGGTGTGTTTGTTTGCTAGTTTTTAGTAGTATTTTTGTAAAAGAAATATACACACAATTTAATTTCTGAAGTATATAAATATATGTGTCAAACATTTTTAATATATATTAATATTTAGATTAACATTATTATCACCTTTTGATGATTAATTCAGCATGAAAGCATGTACATATATGCGAGAATTAAGTAATAAAGTCTTATGTAAATATTTGAAATCAAAGATCCGAGACTTGGGTTTCCCGGAAATTATTATAAAAGAAGAATTAGAGACTAAATATATTTTTTTAATATTTAATGTATAATATATTATATAATGTTGCAAAAACATAGTACCTAAAACTATTTGGCTAAAATTACAATTTATTTGGCTAAAAATAATATTCATATAATAATTAATAAAAGCAATTAAACAATTTTTAAAGTAAAAATACTAAGATTAAACGATAAATTTATAAATAAAATAAATGAGCCAAATCGCTGCCCCGAGGAAGTGTACCCAAGATACTAGCAGCATAATGTATAATAATTAAAATTACTATAGTATTTAATTATTTATTTTAATAAAATATTATATTACTTGTTATCATAGTGGCAGCCCTGTGTATAACAAATGTCGGTAACGTTTCAATATGTCGCTAGCGGGTGTCCTTGGTTTGATTCCTAGAACGGACAATAGATTAATAACGCACTGCGCTGACATCTTGATGCTGTGCTACAGATATGCGTCTTGTAGCTATTTTGCGTGGTTAACTATTGTAACAATCTTATTTATATATTCGAGCAAACTGTTGTTAAAAAACCAACAACAAATTGTTGTTCAACAAAACATGAAAAATGTTAACATAAGTGAGCTTAAACAATTTTGCAACTTCAATTTAAACCACTTCCTGGTATCGGATTGAGCTGAAAATTTACAAACTTATTTAATTTGAATGAAAATGCAATATTAATATGGCTTGGAGCTGATCTTATTATGGAGGGGGAATATAACTTGCATTTTTCCCGGTTTCCACTTGTAATCAAATCTTGCAAGTGAAATTAATAAAGTTAAAGTTAATTTAGTAGAAATTTATTAATTGTATTATAAACTTAAGTAATACCGCAATTATAGATAGATAATTTAAGATATAATAAATAAAATAGGAAACCTATATACCTTTATAGATAGTAAAAATAAAGGACCTAAATTTATACCTTGTGGAACTCCTTACCGTTATAACAAGTTTTTATATCAAAGTTAATAATAAACATGATTAATTATGATTTTTGAGTTTAATACAATCAACATCAAAGCAAAACATTAAATATATATTAATTTGGTCTCACGTTTCTAATACATTCAATAACAGTAAGTATATCAAACGCTAATAAGAAGTCTATGACGCAATACTCAATCCAATTTCTTGTTATGATTTATTTACACATACTTATTATATGTAGAAATCTTCGTTTGATTAATCATTGCCTTTTTGACATTTACAGGCTTTGGTGGTCAATTTAAACTACTTATTTAGAAAATAACATTATGACCATTTTATTTTATATTATTTTATACTAAAGAACTTGGTTAATATTTAATCTGCTTGATGTTTATTGGTCACAGTAACCCATTTAAAAATGCTCATCCAAATTGGGTAGGATTTATACTTCAAGCTAATAACAGATTATTTTATTCTCTGGTAGGAAAGGAACGCCTCCTAAGTACAATTTCTTCCTATACATAATACACTGTTGTTATAAGGCAAAGTTGAGTTTTACGGTGATTTACCTGCATACAAACCCCAGAGTTGTAGAATCTTCATATTATCATTTTAGTATTTCTAATCTCTATCATTATATGTTTCTGTTTAATTCTAGCTCTTGACAAAGTGTATTTGAATTTTATACACTACACAAGTTTTTATATATTCACAACAAATGTTTTTACGTCAAAATCCACACAAGCGTGTAATCAGCGCCACGACTCGTGGGTGAAGGTGAGCGACTAATATTAGTCAGTGCACAATGTAGCATCGTAATTATCTAATAACGATGACGACATATGTTTATATAGAACCTTAGATTTTCTTGTGATTATATTGAATGGAACGCCACTTGATAAGTTATTGTCTAGTGGCATGAATTCTTTATAATATTAGGAGCAGACGTGCATGAAATCCACTTGATGGTAAGTGGCTACTGCCGCCCATGGACATCTGTAATCAACCCCAGATAGGATCAGATATTCCTACCTGAGGTAGGCCACAGGTGCGTCGCTACCCCTGAGGACCAAGCTGGAACGCCTCGGTAAAGTCTGTCTTCCTTACCACACTCTTCAAAACGGAACACCGCAGCGCCTAACACTGCTGTTATTAGGTAGAAATAGGTGTGGCGGTGGTGCCGCTGGAGTCGAACCACAAATGGTTCTACCACCTTCAAAATTTAGACCACATTGGGTCTTTAGACTTAAATAGGGGGTCATGTGCTTAATTATTAGAAATTCAAGGATAACATTGTGCGAAAACTAACACGCCTGTGAGTTCTATTTTATTTTTTTCCGTAGTCTGTTGTTAAAATGGAAGGCTAGAATTCAAAACACATAAGGTTGTTAGAACTCAAAAGGGGAATTATTAACAACCAGTAATTATGTGGTCTGTAGGTACATGTGTGTGATGTGAGTGTAACACTACCAATTCGTATTTGCCTAATGATGGCTTGAGACCTAACCTTATTTTGTTCTACAGGGCTGTTTTTTAAGTTGCGATGGTCTTAATTGTGATCTAGAGACAAGTTCTACTTTTTCTGATGAGTGCTATATCTTGTTTTAAGTTGTTTCTTATACAAGGTATCTAATACGTCTGCAGTAATCAGTAGAACACGAGAACTTACTCGTATCGCTAGTAATACTTATTTAACCAAACAAACATAAATAGTAGCCAGTGATTTCAAGTGGCGATTAAGAATACAGATATCAAAATTCACAGTTTAGTTAATGCGTGAACCAGGTTATACGACAGGTCGACGACTCTAACGGTGTTGATAGATAAGACACAGATTGTGTGAATATTAACATATTTATAACGAATTTTGGACTATTCAGTAAAAATTGGCGAAATGATATAGGGAAGGAAAATCTGCGCTAATATTTAAAGGTGAACAAATTGTTTATTGGTTTCTAGGAATACTAAAGGATTTTCAATTGTTTCTTTTAATTCAATAGGATTTAAAGAAATAGATATTAAGGAAGTCTTTAAGCTGTAAATAATAATAATTTGGAATTGAAGGGTTAGTTGGACCTCTCTATGTTAGGTATAGTATATCCGTATATCTCATTACACACAAGCTCAATGATAACGGTTTTAACGTTATTTGGGGATAATGTAAGAGTTGAATACTGTTTTCAAACGCAATTGTAACCGCGTGATCCAGCTAGTTTTTTAGACAGGCAGACTTCCAAAAGCGTAGATTGCAAAACGGAAATAGCTGATATATCACGTATGTCCATTTAAAATAAATGAATGATAATGCCTAATACTGTCTAATGTAATAATTAATCTTTGATATTATGGATTAATGATATCGAAAGTATGCAGATCGATAGATTAGTATAGATTATGAGAGTATTATATTACGATAGACAAAAACATTATGCAAATATTTAAATTATACGAATGAATGCGACCGATATTTTGATCGGCTATAAAAAGTGAACTTTGTGCTCATGTGACAATCCATAGAGAAAAAGAAAACAGATTACTGGTTTTTAGTGGGCTGCACTGGCCACTTAAGCGGTCATCACACCCGTTTGCTAATGTCATTAAAAAATAAATAGTCACATAAACGTAGCGTATAAAGTAGTAGACATAATACAGTCAGACATTTAATCTGCAATGTTGCGCCGGTAGGTATAAACTAATCACATAAACGTTTGCCCCGACATTCCAATGACAAAAGCGTCAAGCGTGATCGGGGGCAAGTGTCACTGGCTGAATGGGTGGCGGTTATATTCGTCTGAAAAAAGAACAAGTTCGGAAATAGTTGGGCGCCGCGTGCCGCGCGCGGCGACGTTTTTGTGCACGCACCTGTCAAGCGCCATTTTGTATTCGTTTTGGCGGTAAAAAATGTCTACTAATTTGTGGTTTATTGGTCAGTGATTTTTTAATTCGATTTGCGAGTTAAGTGGTGTGAACACGTGTGAAAGTTATATTAAGTTTTATTGTGACTATTTAAATGTTATTTTTTCGTTGAATAACACTTAGTGTATTTTATTTTATTTTTAAAAAACGTATTGGTTTAGATAATAAAGAAGTAGTGTAGATAATAAATTCACTGAAATATTGGACATGGAAAAATAATTGTAAAAAAAATTATGACATTCTAATTTGTCATTGTAGTTAATAAATAAATTGGAAATAGAAATAAGTAAGTATCTACCTTAATTATAACTTATTATTGTAAATAAGCAATTACTTATTATTATTTCTTTTATATGCCGATGTTATCAGCAACAAATATTAATCTTGTATGACATTAAATTTTGAACATTGTAATTTTCAAACCGACATCTATGTTACCATCATCAAAACAAATCGCAGGTGCTATTTGTCATGTTGGGTTTTTGTGACGGCATTGTTACAACGGCTACAGATAACATAACGTTGACGAATCGCGATCTTGTCCTCTGCTACATATTTTACATATGGAACCGGTTCGCACAATAACTGATTGTCATACCACAACCGGTTCGCAGAAAACGGTTTTTTCGCATTGATTCTGGTTGCTAATGTTTGACACATTCATAACTATGTTTTCCTTGCAAAAGTTTTTCATTTTTCCTAAAAGTTGTATAGATTTAGCTTAGTTCGTACCTAAGAGTATACTTTGAAAATTGCATAGTAATTACCAAATCTTAGTGACCTTAGTAAATCTTTTGCAATTCTTTACCATCAATATATCTGTCGGTTTTTGACATTGCAGGTATTTAATGGCTTACATCGCTATTCTTACGCGATAAAACAGCTACCTTATAGTTCCGATATCTAAATAACGATTTAAGATAGCCAAATTCGATGCGAGGAGAATAAACTCGCTGTTACGAAAACTTGTAGTTAATATATTCGCATTGAATGACAAATGAATATTATGTAGGTATGTCGTCTACTACACATAATGTTACTATACCTAATTATGTTGGACTCTAACGTTTAAGAATAATAAAAAGTAGTTCTGGTCGCTCAATTTTTTTACTAATAATATTGTTGTGAGGTTAAAATTGAAAACTTTTGATTAAGGGATTAGGGATTTTTTTGTCGATTAGTAAAATTGTATTTTACTTAGCGGATACAAAATCAGTATGATCAATGATTTCTTTATCGTATTAAAAGAGATATGTAAAGGGATAGGTATATTTACTTATTTCTTTGCGGTTGTTGAGATTAAATATTAAAATGTAAGTAGTTATTTTTTGTAAATATTTTAAAGTGTTAATTATAAAATGTAATGTTTCCAATATCAGTCTTTAAAACCACATTTGTACAGATGTTTTAACATTTAACAGTCTTAACTCTTAATACAAAAGACATCTCGATTGAAATCAAAACATGATATCGTGAGGCAAACAATACCAGTAGATACAGAGTAACTGGTACCGATAAGTATCCCTAATAGCATTTATACAGTTTCAGGGCTAACGGCTAACCGCTATGGGAAAGGGCATTACCCTATTAGGCTCATATTGATTGAGATTTATATGACAAGCCCGTCCCTACCAATTGGATAATGGTGGCCGGACACTATAGATTATTACTGTTTTGCAATCGATATGCTGTTGTCCTGAGCAAAGTAGCTTAAGTCATTTTTATTTGTTTTTTATCATTTTTATTTTGAGTTACGATAGAAATCGGTGTCGGATTTTTTTAATGCTTTAATTACGTGTAGATCGTCGCAATTTATGTTTGCATGCTTTTTTATGTTTTTACAAATTGACTGTCACATTATGACACAATAACATGCAAATTAATATTATTCAATTAATGTCTTGGTATGACTTATGTAAAAATTTAAAAAAACGGATACTCATTTTTTGTAAATTTTAACTTAAGTAATTTTACCTGCATTTGCAAAATACCTGTTTACCGTTTGTACTGCATTACAAAATTAGTTTAACAATTGAATTATAGAATACGTTGTACGTTAACAACGGTCCACCGACCACCTGTAGCTAGAAATAGCTTAAAATTCCAGGCATTGTCACGCAATACAACAGGTACTAAGTTTCATGCAGCTACTCTGTTTAATGTGGCTACTATGTTTATGCGGCTACTCAATTAAGTGGAGCTACTTAAATAGGCGTAGGTATAATTTTATTAATTAGAAGTATTCTTTATTTCCGTACACTGACATTCCCGTACCCAAAGCGGTAATTTGCTGACGTTTGCTACCAAAGTTGACATTCGACAATTTCTGCATACTTAATATAACTGATAACTAATAACGGGTGTGAATAGAAGCCAGTTAAAAATAAATTCTGATTATATACAAACTTTGATTTTAATCTACTAATTTGTTATGAATTCGAAGTTTATTAAATATTTTAATATAATATATGAAAATTTTCAAAAGAAAAATCCTGAATAAGGGCCGGCTGCTCTTCTTTAAAACGAAAGAAGAAAACAGGAAACATTGAAAGTTCACATTAAGCTCAAGGGCTATACTCTTGAACCCAAGATCAGATTAGTAAGAAGAAGGCAGGAAAGAGTAAGGTTTTATATTGCCCAAATGCTCCCTATAAGTAGCTAATACTATTGAATAAACAGATACTGGAACATCAAGCCACAATTTCCCTTAGGTCTGATGCATCTCTATTTTCGCTTTCGATCTACCTGACCTACAATTGTGTTTAGATTGTCTTCAATCAAATAAACCTGATCGGTCCGAGCAGTTAACCTACAAAACTAATCAGGATGTTGTTTGCAAATCCCAGATCGTTCACCCTACGTTTAACAAGTGGGTCATTTCTTAAGCCCGTTTATTTTATTGCTTCTTCATCACTTTGGGGTCGGATGTCGTTGGGGATCTTGGGAATTTAAAAGAAGATTTTATTTACTTATTAAGTTGAAGGAAACAAGGATATGATTGATTTTTAACCGACTTTATAGTAAAGCAGTTTTACTTAATAAGATAAATAACATAAAGGATCGTTATCTGAGACAAGGGATGAGAAGAAGTGATTTACCTAATTAATGGGAAGTGAGTACGGTCAAGTTACAATTAACTACTTCAATGCTTTTGGTTAGATTATGAATTGAAGAAAAAATAGCAATTTTTTGTCAATTTAGCGAGACAAGAAATTATAAATATTAAAAACTTGTTAAAATAAAAAACACTATAATGAATGTCTACGAGAAAACGTTGTTGCTGTTAAAGTCACTTCCCTAATTCTAGATAAGAATAAATTGTAACTTAGACTCACCCAAGTACAAAATATAATAGCACCCAAATACATAACAAATATCCAACTTACAAGTGCCAATAATGGACCACATACAAAAGAGAAGCTTAAATTCTCTTCACCATACCTTGATACATTTGTGTGAAAAATTATATCACTTAAAACAATATAGGTACAGGAAGTAAGTACCATGTAGTTAAACAAGACAAATGAACCAGTCACCGGCGTTGAATGAGCCAATTAATATAGTTACGTCTTAATTGAAGACGGTATTGGTGCAAGTGTTTCGATTGCCAAAGGATTTCTGTGAAGAAAGATAATTTAGACATCTGTTGAGGTTTTTAAAGATTTAAGTTTGTTTATTGTTGCACATCTGTAGAAGTCTTTAAAGATACAATCACGGATTCGATTATTAGAAAACCAATCAAAACATTACGCTACAAGATGAAACTTCGCGCATATCTATTAACTCAAGACGAGTAGGTACTTAACCTCTTATCTAATTGTCATCTCTCAGTATCTATGTACATATATGTAGTATTGTATGTATTTATAATGTATATATTTATGTATTTATCCAGGAGTATTAGTATGTAATACATTCGTGTGCTTATAGCATTAAGTCCGCTTTTGCAGCTGTACAGTTTTTCGTAAAAGGTATAAAAGATTAAATAAATAAATTGTTTTCATCATTAAGCCATCCAATGTTTTAATACCAAAGATCAGGCCAACATAAGAAATAGTAGGGAAAAAATACATAAATTGATTTATGAATAACTGGCGTAATAAAATTGTGTGCCATTTTATTGGGATCAACTGAAGAACTTTTAATAGTTGAACCTATGATTTAAGATCAGGTTTTATGAGGCACTGTGCCGAGATTCGCACCAATTAGATTATCCCATCACAACTGCAAATACATTTAAATTTATTTGGCCCAGGAAATCCACAACCTCAAACAATGGGTGTTCAATGCACGTTTAACTGATGACATTAAGAGCTAGTTTTTATCAAAATAGATGATGAACGGGAACAAATAGCTTTTCGGTCTATTATGTACTACCATAAATTTAGGGGAAGTAGGGTAGGAGTGGTGTTTGGTCGATAGAGCTGCAGTAAGTCTGTATTGCAGGTGTAAGGGTGCAATGAACTCATATCACGCAATGGCGTTTATTGGTGCTTTATGTTTTAGATTAGGTTAGGTACTGCTGTTTATTTTATTTGTATTTACATTGCGTCCACGTGCCTTTAGGCCTACATATTATAGTCATTATAATTTGGGTAAAATTAATATTTTAGTAATAAGGATCTCTACTTTTTAAGATTTGTAGAAACATTTCCACTATCACACCTCGTTCTGCCTAATGACAGCAGTGTTAAGCGCTGTTGTGTTCTGATTTGAAGGTGTGGTCTGGTATGTTAAGAACCTCGGGTAGGAAACATATCTTATCTTATAGGGGGGCCCATGAGTAGCAGTATCCACTTAATATCCGTTATCCATCAAGTGGACTGCATAATGCTTGGTACTTTAATAATTAATAAAACATTTGAACCACAAAACACACTTATGTTTGGTTATACAGTTTCATCTGAAAATCTTCAACACAAGAGCATTAATATCAATGCCAGCACAAGTGACTATCTGATCAATTAAAATGTAATGATTCCACCTTAACAATTGAAACTTACGGCAATATTACCCTTCGAAGACCCACTGGTACATTGACCATGTCATGACACCACATCACATTGAACTTGTTACAAGGAAGTCATTATAAATTCGCGTCAAATCAACGCCACGCTGAATTGCGCCAAACTGCTGAGGCAATTAAGGTCAAATTGGCCTTAATCAATTCGACCGAAACATGTGCTGCATGTTGGTCTAAATGCGCTTAATATGTATAGCATCCATCATAAGTGGGCACAGATGAACGGGGAAACAGAAGCGACGTTTCTTACTAAAACTCTGAGAGAAAACTCTTTTTTTTTAAAGATGTTTCAAGGTCTGTCGACTTGCGTTTGGTCAGGCATACCGGAATCCCGCATGCGGGACTAATCTTACTCGCGAATTGCATAGAATCCCATGCGGGAACACAATCTCATCTTATTCATACATATGTGTCGCGACCTTACTTATTTTGTGTCTAGCATTGGCATAAGTTTGCGAGTTTATCGCTAAAAATATCGGATGAAGAATTTCTAATCTCGCATTACCGGGATTCTGGTTTTCATTCCCTACTGAGGCGTGATAAAATATTATTATTCGGAGCAATAAGACAGTTAAAGTTTGATGATGAATATCAATAATCTAATCACATTTTTGGGTATTTTGACTAGTAGAGTGATTGATAGTAGAGTGTAGCCTGATTGTTACATTACATGTAGAGTCGTTTAAGTAATTCTTATTTTTAATATGGACATGATTATCGGTGACGTAATAAGGTTCCTCTTGTATCAATGCATCAATACTGATTTATAGTTATCAAAAATATGTTTCATAATAAATGTATTTATTAAATAATTAATTACCTCGTACATTAGCATGTAATGTTTTATCAATTTATCATCAATGATAAAACAATTATCTGATACCATTACAATTGAAACTGAATGTCCATGCCGCCTCTGCGCTGTCTAATCTAGGTTTAAATTTAGACGAGTTAATATGTATGAGTAATGTCGATCATAATAGTATGACGAATTGTATTGGAGCCGGTAATCCAATAGAGCTTTAAGTGGGCACGGGTGAGGAGGCAAGGGTGTCTCTAAGCGTAGTGTTATTATATTGTGTGGATTTGTTGTTCGAAATCACTTAAAATTCAATCCAAATTCTCATAAAAAACCATAACATAATTTTTTGAGCCTAAAGAAATTATTATTTATTAGAACTCATTTTTCTACAGACCCGGACGTACTTTTGCGATTTCTCTGTCATTCATACTTATCAAATGATCATCACTTATACAAAAAGTTAAAAGCTTTATAATTATTGTGTAAGTGTAAATGAAGAAATGTTTATCTAACTATCGATTTAGTATGTTTTATAGAAAATGTTGTATTGTAAAAAATATTTGGTGGTTTTTCTTTATTTCAATTTTAATTGATGTCTTATTGCTTTCATTGTCTAGTAATACTGCATCTATTGATCAATTATTATCAAATTGTACACACTCAAAAGCTCCTTCACGCTCTCTTATGTCAACTATATTAATTGTAGGATTCCAAAATTTCATGTCTACGCTTCGTAAGTCGGAACTCTAAATCAATCCTGGCTCCAGAGTCTGATTGCTTATTGGTACACATTTAGGTCGTATTCCATTGATTCACAAGTGCCCCTCCATTTTACGCTTGAGTACTCTTCGGGGGTACTTGATCGCATATTGTTACTAGTTACTATTTACCATACATTTGTTTTGTTATGGTAATTTAATTATGTTTTGGGGTCTGTTATATATTTTCTTACTTTATGTTTTTTACTTTATATTAAGTAAAATGTTCTCTCTCAGTCATATTGCATTACTGGCCTTAGCTTACAATACAGCCCGATAAAAGCTACCGTATTATTTCTAAAAGATGTATTCAAGTATTTTTTCATCTTCCTTTCAAAGGTGTTTTGATCTATATTTCTCTTAATTATAAGCTTAATAGCTCAGAAAATGTTTTGAGTTTCTAATACTTCTTCCCTGTTTAAATATTCTTTAAAATTCAACACTACAAAAGTCATAGTAGCCATCAGTTCATAGCGACAATGATAATTAAGTAATTACTAAAATGTAAAAATGCTTATCAGTACACAATAAGCCCACATATGACGTAAGCAGAAACAATAAAACTAAGTAATCAGTCAAACTGAATTAAGCGTTAAATAATGAGAAAGTAGACATTGATACAAATACAATCGAAGACTTAGTCGATAAATTATAAATAAATCATTCGGATATCGAGGAATGTGTAGAAGGTCGTCCACTATCAAAATTATCTTTTGCTTATCGTAACGTAACTGAATTCTTGTGTGCAAACGACACAACTTTACCGGGAACCGTAGCGTAAACATGTTTTTGGGAAAGTTTAGTCCTTGTTAGTAATAGACCTTATTGTTTGCTTATCTGTCATGACTAACTATATGACTTCGTTTATAAGTCGACATGACTGTATCTTGGCCAACTATGAGATTGTAGTATTTATTATAGTATGGGTTTCCCGTGAACCTAATGTAGAGCATGTAAAATATTCAGCGAATCTTAGGTACATACTAATTCTATGAAATCAGAAATCGCAACTTAAGATTTATCGAAGAATTAACCGGAAACTCGAAATATATTTCATTTGGAAAGTCCATGTCACAACCTACTTATTTTACACATAAACCTATTTATAAGTGTATTAAATCATATTCACTAACATTACAGCAATGCCTAATAGTTAGTTGTAGTCAAATTTGTTCATTCAAATTGTTAGTATTCATATAATTCCTACTTATAACATTCATTATCATTATTTTCATTTTAAATTTTTATTAAAGTTAATTTTTTTAACATTTGTCCAATATTGAGGTATTATTAAGTTAAATCAAATTAATAGTAAAATATAACAATGTAATATTATATGTAGCTCAATTGTACTTATTCATCAAAGTACTCATTACAGAATTACATATTTTATTTAAACCTTCGCCATATAAAAATAACGATGAATAACAACGAATGAACTTCAAACCTAAACAACCCTTGGAGTTTACAAAACACACTCCGAACACTATGAAGCTTTTATAAATAATCATTTGACCAACTTCGAATGGGTTACACACAGGGTCGGATTTGGAGGAGGGCAGGCGGAGCTACAGCTGCCTGCAGGCCTCCAGAAGAGAGGAATAGAAATCCAAAATAGAGCTCACAAACAATAGAGCAAAACAATCCAAATTCGACGACTCTTGAATTTTGTTTTCCCAAATTGTACATTCGCATTTTTACTTGTTAAGTAAACATATTTACATTCTTTGTTGAAATAATTTTATTTAATGCCAATATTTTTTAAAGGGAAAATAATGCTCACTTTATTTAGAAAATAATAAGGCGGATGCTTCTCCGTTGTCCAGGGCCTCCACACCAAATCCGGCCCTGGTAACACAGCTGCATTGAATGACTTGTGAGTAACAATAACAAGTGATTCAAACTTTATCGGCGCTGTATCGATTTATAACGTGGTTCTCGCTAATGACTAACAAGATACAAGGCTCTGATAAATAATTTGAATCCTTTTTATTTTGCGACTTACTCTGTTGGTACCTAAACTTCTATAAATAGACACTTTATTCATTTCATTCGTATATCAGATTTATTGGCTAATTTTCTATTCTATAATTAGCAGCGACCAAGACGTTTCTGTATTGACACAAATGTATATTATTATATCTTCGTTGTGTACATAAATAGCAATTTGAGTAATTTGAGTTATTTGCAATAGAAATTATAGAAAGTTAAAATTTAATATTATTCACTGAACTTGACAAACTTATCAAATTGAAAACTAAATAATAAGACCTACTGATGATCCTTGTGAAACACCATACTTGAAAACTACAAAATCGACACAATATACTGCATTAAAATACCATTAAGATGCTAATTGTATGCCGTATCTCTAAATTTCTAAATATATCGTTTTATCAAATAATTTGAAACAAATTGAATAACTAGGTACAAATCAAACGCTTGCGATAAATCTGTGACGCAATAGAGCCAATTTCTTTGTTTGTGTCTAATTATTTAAATGTATCTACATTTTATGCTTGTCATAAGTTATGATTATGTATTTAATAAGTGGTTTTCATTAAAAATGCAAATTAAAATTTGTAATCTACATTTGTTGTTTAAACATAAATTATGAATATAATGTGATCTTTGTCTTTGTGAGTTATGTGTGAGCTCCAAACAGAAATCCTTTCTTTTTAAACCGTTTCTCTTTTTGAACTATTTTATCTTTTGAACGATCATGTTAATTAATACGGTTTTTGACATAACTGAAAGAGTTTGTAGACATTAAAATGTTTCGAAAACTAATGTAAAGCCACTTGCCGCACTGTTAGCGATGCGGTTCGTTCTTGGATGAATGATAACATGTTTGCTATCGGCAAATATACACAGGTGGTCCTGTTTTGTATACTACACATTACTGATAATTGTATTAACATGTATCAAAATTTAAAAGTTGTTAAATGCCTTTAATCGCTTTGAACAGTCGATGTAAGTTCAAAATTATTTTTTACTTACATCAGAGTCGTAGAGAAACACTTTTTTTGGAGGTCACTGTCTAAATTCTAAAGTTCTAAACCCTTGAATATAGCGATACATATGATTACTCTGGTGGTGCTTACCTCCTTTGCCACTAGTCATAATGACCACTTATCATCAACTTTTGATTTGAATGAAACTTTTTATCATGAACTAAAAAATATTTCGATTTTATTATAGAATGATTCGTATTTAAAATTCAAATAATTTAAGTACTTTCTGATAATAATCTTTTAAAGGAAGCGACGTGTTCTTTCTTGGAAACTAAAATCGTTCATCGTTTACTCATTCGCGGTAAAACAAGTCGGTTATTCACGCGTTTCAACATGACATGCATAGAGGTTTATGTTAACTTGTTGCATTCTCTCAACATACAAAACAACTGGACCCCGGAAACACTGAGCATCGTGACACACGTGCGGGCTTTACTAAATTCTATGAAATTATTCTTGCATAATACCCTCACTACCAACTTAGAAAGAACTTCACCTCCCATAGAATTTGTACCTCGAATTAGTTGCACCAAAGTTCTACCTAACATGGTCATTCACCACCTTAACTTGGTACACAAAGATCTACAATTTTCTTTAAATTAGAGTTGTTTTAAAGGTCTACGTAATCTGGTAATTGAGACCAGCGTAATCAGCTCCTTGAGTGCAAAAGGTCTGTTTGAGGGTAAAGAGGTATTGGAGGTCAATTTGAACTGGTGATCGGTTACAAATAGGACCTTCGTGGAAGAGGGGAAGTTTCAAAGCTTTATTAAGTGCACGTGCTTATGCATGTAATTGTTATTCTATTGGAATCGATGCGTATGTACCGGGACGTAAAACGTCCTAAACGTAGATCGTGGATAGCAACGTATCCGCAAAAGTACTGCCAGTTGAATGGGACTGACAATATTCCTAAGCGTGGTCCTCCATATGATTTATTTGACTGATGTAATATCAGCGCATACAGCATACATTTGTGTTACGTTATCATTAAATTATATATTAAAATAAAATATAATGGTACTAAATAATAGAGGCTCAATTATAGGCTTCATACCATCAAATCTAACCTTGGACTCTCTTATAGGGATCGTAACCTTCCAAATATGTAACAATCAGTCAAATCAATGTAATGACTGATAGAAATTCACCGGATATGATTGAGAATGATTTAGTTACACCATTTTTGGGTGTGCTTTAATGGTGTTGTATAATTTAAATGGCGTCTTCGAAACTAGAGGACGGCAACAAATTCTGAAGAAGGCAAATTTATGGATTCAAAAAGTTACATACCTTAAAATAATTCTAACCTAATCTAACCTAACTTTATAGACTTGTCATTGTGGGTTATGGCGTTAAACGATTTCGATCTGACCCGAGTTTGTTAATGGGACATAATTGGGTTAATGGCAGCAACAATTTTAGTAAATTATATTGAAATTCAAATTCAAATCTCATTTATTCAAAATTGATTCATATATACTTTTTGAAAGTCAAAAAACTACCACCGCTTCTGAAGGTGTTTCGCTATGGAGAAGAAGCGGCGCAAGAAACTCCATATAATGTCTTTACTTCCAAAGTTCATAGAAAAAACGAATTTCTTCTACATTATATTAATGTCTATATACTTGCTTTAATTAATATAAGGGAGAACAAACGAACCGACGGTCAGAATAAAATCATATGGGTTCCTAGTTTCCATTTTGTAAGAACTGTAGAAGAGTTTACGTTCCGTTTGCTTATTTCGTTCTTTTATTAACTTCAACTTAAAAGTTACTTATTTTAATTACCATTTGAGAATAATATTATGGAATGATCTCTTGATGAATATTTTGATTATCCTGTCATAACACTATTTATCATTTATCGTTTGTCGAAAAGTAAGTTAATCAATGCCTAATTTCACCTGATTTATTATCCATCGAGGCAAGTCTAATAAATAGTTAATTTATGATTCGTGCTAATGATATGCAAAATATGTGTTACTTATGATGTATTTTTTTGTTGCAGGTACGAACTTTGAGTTGGGTAAGGTTCTCAAAATGTTTACAATGAAGCTGACACGTGATTATAATTTGGTTTTTGGACCCTAGGAGTGTTTTAAACTATGTTGTAGTTTATTTATCTGCAATGTAGACTACAAACGAATTTATGAAGACAGTTCTTCGAATAGGGGAAAAAAAAAAGTTTGGAAAATCCAAAAGTGCACGACTCATAATGCTCATTTAATTATGAAATATAAAAAAAAAAACTTAAGGCGTTCAAAATTAATTGCCGAAAAAACAGCTGTAGTAGGAAGAAGGTACTGCACAAGCGCCCCTGGTGGAATAAATGTACATAATATCTATAGATATACAGTCTTGTAGTTTTCGTTTTTTATTAATTGCAATTAAACGACACTGAATTAATTAATCATTCGCATTCAGTGACCTACAATCGTCGATTAGAATTAAAAAAAAAAAAAATAACTCAAATGATGGATTTTTTCCCAAGTTACAGTGTTTTCAGGTTTCAAACATGACGGACAGGAAATTTTTTTGACCTATTTTGGTGTTTTTTTCCAATTCTATTGCAGTAAATCAATTTTTAAAAAGTATGGAATTAATCTCCATTAAATTATCTCGACAATAGTATGCAAAATATCTTGATTCCGTGAACTATCAAGGCTATAATAATAAAAATAGCCGCCAAAATGAAGCGAAAAAAATTTTTCGATCGTAAAGCACTCTCTGATGCTTCGCATCATAAGTCGTGCAAAAAACATCGTATGCAACGGACAAAGTCAACAGGCAGAAAAACAAATCATATCGTTATATATCATGTGTATGAACACATTTATATCTTCCTTAACACGATCGCGTAGCCACGGGCCGTGCCTGTCAACATATTGATAGAAATATTTTTTGTCTGACACGACACGGTCAATGACTGTAGATAGAAATTAGGCTGTATTGTTCCTATAATAATTTACCCAATGTGTTGCCTATCAAACATCGATATTTGGTAGGCAAAACCTTGCATAGATTGGTTATCAATAAGTAGAAGTTAATTGCTTTCCAACTTCATCTAATGAGAGAGAGCAGTCGGAATAAAAAAACACACCCACGCCGTTAAACTATTTGTTTGCGTTTAATATATAACATCAATAATGTGTATATATACCAAAACATGTTTCATTTTAAAGTTCGAATGTCGCCATTTTGAAATGATATTTAAAAGATTGAAATTGCATAATTTAATACAACATTTCCCACGTTCGCGACTCGAGTACAGTCTCGAGTGTTTGTTCTGTTATTATTCGTGAAATATTTCGCTCTCGACTGTACTACACGTCAATACTTAACACTTGAGGCGCAAACACTTGACGGCTAAAGGGAAAGTGATTTAAACACTTTTTTCTTTGGAAAAAGTGTTATTTAATTTTGACCGCTAAAATGTATTATGTTTTTTGTTGTAGGTACACGTATTTGTGGTGGTTTCAAGTTTCTGATTTTGAATTGGAATTTAGGGGTTGCTTTTTTTCAGAAAGAGTAATACGGTTATGTTTTCAACTTTAACGTTATTGTTTTCATATGTATGTCTATTTTAGTACATTCTATTGATGGCGTTCTGTAAACTAAAAAGTTTCTTGAATTTAAGCGTAATTGAGAAGTCATTTTATCTTCACCTACGGAGTATCCTTGACGGTATTTTAAAAACCAGGAGCCTACTGAAAATAACTGCGAATTTAGCTTATAACTAATTCTAACCGAATTAACCCACGTTTGACGTGGAGCTCGAAGCCAAGCCTCATAGTAAATATACCGTAACATTACAAAGTTTAATACAGAAGCAAAGCCATGACAGCCATGAGGTGCATATATACGTGACGGTGATACACCTTCAGTCCAACCACGAAGAGACCTTCGAATTTCATAATTTCTTCTAAGCTCCAATGTACTATTCCTCTTTAAGGCATCAGTGATACCTCGTTTAGACTAACCAAATGTAGGTGTATGCACACAATACACCACATCTATGTAAACAAGAGTGCGTGAAAGCAGTGTTTGCCCAGCGCTGACCTTAGCCCACGCACTGTTTATTAAACAAAACTCCAAGGTGAAAACGGTTTGACTTACAAATTTTATCATATTTTCACTAGTTGATAATAAGCCTAACGTAGCGATTGTCACATGGATCTGATACACATTTCACACATAAAGATTTATGTATTGCACCTATGATTGTAATCATAATCGGGGTTTTTATAACATTGGAGTTGCAATCCACTTAGTGTCAGTAGGCTCTACCACCCATGCGTGTCTGCGACCAACTCCACGCAAATATGTTCTACCAGAGGTAAACCACGGATGTGTTACCTCTCCTTAGGACCAAGAATTTAGCCTTAAGTGTAACGCAGCCAGCTTTCATATATTTCCACCTGAACGCTGAACATCTCTTATCATATTAACCTTATGACAGGGTGTAAGAAGGATACTGTGGAGAACCAAACCAGGAACTTTTAGATAAATTAGTTGAGACCGCACCAAAAACCCTTATCTCTGTGGACCGCACCATGTAAGCCGATACAGATTGCTGAAGTTAAGTGGTGTTGGGAATGGTGATATAATAAATAAGTAATGTGGTGATGGCAATATTGATGATGATGATAATAAATTAGTAATTGTGATGAAGACAGTGATGGTGGTGGTGTTTTCGACGATGGTGATAACATTGTGATAACTTTAGGAAGCAGGTCAACTACCTAGCACAACAAACAAACACTTGAACTTTGTTGTTTACAGTTGAAATTCCATGTTGTGTATCACGCGTCATTGTCGCGTCAAGGTCTCCGCCATTGTTTTGGTATTCATATTTTTATTTGGGTTGTATATCGGAAATTTCTACAGTAGGTATTAATAAGTGTTTTTAAGCAATGGTACCTAACAATATATCTTTTAAAGAAGATTATTTGCACACAAAAGTTTCTTGGGGAATATCTACCTAAACGTTGGGAGATAGTTGAAATATGCCCAGAATTCGATTTGAAAGTATGATCTTTTATGGTTCAAATACGGAGGCACATTTTCTTCTATTTCTGGTTATTATGAGCAGTGTTATGCCCCTCTCTGTCTGGTGTGCTTAATCGAGGCATTCCAACTTAGCCCTCAAGGGTAGTTAGGCGTGGCGTTATGTGTGTGTCTG
This sequence comes from Epargyreus clarus clarus, assembly GCA_014595695.2. NCBI lineage: Eukaryota > Metazoa > Arthropoda > Insecta > Lepidoptera > Hesperiidae > Epargyreus > Epargyreus clarus. The sequence continues at coordinate 12,348,870 of JACTTY020000001.1, forward strand.
ACCTCGTTTAGGGCTCTACCGTTTTTGGGACTGGTTACAGATGTCGTTGGGCGACAGTCATCAACTCATCACTTAACAACAGATGGGCTGTATGCTCGTTACTTGTATATTAAGTATAAAAAATTAAAATAAAATATATACATAGGAGTAACTCCGTTTTCCTTTAAAGTTAAAGCAAGTGCTAACTAATTTCTTTTACTAACATAACTGCCAAAAATAAACATCTGGGCTACGAACCCTGGACCTTCGGCGAGAAACCTACTATATAACTTATCTACACTAATATTATAAAGGGTAAAACTTTGTTTGTTTGTTTGGTTATAATTAATAGGCACAAAAACTACTGGACCGATTTTAAAAATTCTTTCACCATTCGAAAGCTACATTACCCACGAGTAACATAGGCTATATTTTATATGAAATATATTTGATAAATAGATTTTGTGGCGGTACAAAGTTTGCCGAGTCAGCTAGTGTATTATATACTTGTATATTGTATATATTTAGCATAATATACAATCGGAAGGAAACTGCGATGCGCAAGGCAAGGTAATGTTACATGACAGAGAAAGCTAAGGTTATTTTGCAATAACACCCATTGTCTTTGCTGTTAGTATTCTGTTCTATGATAGCTATTATGTGCACCATGTATTTTGCATGACTATAATGATAACGGATAAAAGAACTATTTGTTGTACGCGGTTTTACATGCACGCTCTTATAAAGGTGATAGAATCTTATTATTCGCACTAAAAATGTTACATCTTTTGTGGTGGGATTACGGAGGTACCGTCGTCACACATTTTGAGGTTAGCAGTGGGGTGAAAGCTCCTAATTTTACTATTTTTGAAATATATTGTTTAAGTGTATATCACTCAGCTTTCAATTTGACCAACATTTGTTTTATTAAAGATTGTTTATAGGTTTGTTTTATCTTATATATAATATTCTCGTGTCACAATGTTAGTTACCGTACTCCTCCGAAACGGCTTTACCGATTTTCACAAAATTTTATATGCATATTCAGTAGGTCTGAGAATCGGCTACTATCTATTTTTCATACCCCTAAGTCATAAGGGTTGTTCACCCTTAACATTTTTTTTTATTTATATGGCAACACAACGTTTGCCGGGTCAGCTAGTATTTTTATAAATGGGTGTGGTATTTAAACCACGTTATTCTTCGTTAAATATAGGTCGTTGTAGACGAAGCTTACGTGATTTGGAAAACCCCATTTTTGATCAAGGTTAGATACCAATCTACCACTGCCCTAATTAAATAGTGGGGAATTAGAATTACACAAAAATAAGCCCTTTCGCCCTTTCGTGTCAAGGGAATTATTTATTGATCCCCAACACGCATGGTTTCAAGGACATATCAAATAAGTATTTCTACGAAATTTGAAAACAATTAAGCACCTGATTTACGAATACTAATGGTAAATCAGGTGCTTAATTGTTTTTAAATTTACTAATGGTACCTAAATGGTCACTGTCTCATTTCTGATGCGGATGGTAGTAGAACCCTTATATGGCTTGGTTCCGGCGGCAAACTTATTTCTGCCTAAGAAAAGCAGTGTTAAGCACTACTGTGGTTCTAGCTTGAAGTGTGTAAGGGAGACATCCTTATTCGATACATTCGAACTTAATCCTCTGGCGTAGCATCTGGCTGAACTCAAGTAGGATTCTAATATTCTCTATTATACTCAGATGATTTAGAGGATACATACTCTCCTTCCCTGGTTCGCCAGCTCGCCAGCTCGAACCGCCCGTTCGAGCTCCTTGCCACCTGCAACCCCGAAAGCATCCATTCAATAGGCAGGGAAAACTAGGATCTAATTTCCGAGAAGGACACAGCATACACACCTACATATAAATTCTGCGATGTTACAAAGATCAATTGTTCAATATAATGATAAAAATATTTGCACTTTATATTAAAACATTACATGTTATACTCGTGTTACATAACAGGAAGTTGTAACGTACAACAAAGTCATTGTAACGTGAAGTTAGTATTACATTAATGTTTGTAAACACGACGACTTAATCCATTAGCGGTTATAATTTTATTTAATTGTATCTTGTGTGGAGGCTTAGTGATAGCTGGTAGAAACCTTAAAGTTTCGGTTGGATTACATGTGAAGTATTTTTTTATTTTGGAAGTAGGAAATGAGTATGTAGTACACTTTACCACGTTTTTTGTAACAGGAGTAGGAGACGAACATGCATCCCACCTGATGGTAAGTGGCTATTGCCGCCCATGGACATCTATGAGATCATCCAGATAAGATTAGATTCCTACCTGAGGTCGGCCACAGACGCATCGATAACCATGAGGACTAAGCTGAAACGCCTCGGAAAAGTATGTCTGCCTTCTAACTAGAACACGATTTAGGTATGTTTGCGAATTTAATTTCATACAACAATTTTTTTAGGTGTAACGTAATTCAATAAAGATTAGTTACCAAAATAACGACTTTTGTATACGTTTCTCTCTCACACATAAAGACCGAGGGAGACCTAAATAGGCCGCCATTTTGTATTCCAATCTCTATTGAACCAAGTTATAAGTATCGTTACACCAAATTAACAGTGGGTTTAACATCCTTCATCGCCTACAAAAAGAACTAAATTAGCACACAATCGCACCGAATGCAGACAGACAGACGTGCAGACAATCGTTATAACAATTAAAATGCTAATTTAGTCGCTTGGTTTTCAGCGTGTTTTTGGCGCTCGTCAATGTAGACTAAATTAGTGGTGTTAGTCACTGGTGGATATAGGTTAAATACTTAATTTGTTTTATGTGGAAACGGCAGTAGTGTATTTGTTAAGTTAATTAAAAAGTGGTAAAATTATCACTACGTCACACCTATTTTTGCCTAATAACAGCAGTGTTAAGCGCTGCTGTGCTCCGTTTTAAAGGGTATAGTGAGGGAGTCATACTTATCTTCCAATTAGTCCTCAGGGGTAGTGGCGAATCTGTGGCCAACCTCAGTTAAGAATCTAATCCTATCGGGGGTTGCACATGTCCATGAGTGGTAGTAGCTATTTGTGATGGTAAATGTGTGGTGGGTGGCACTAGCTACTTACAACAGTTTAATCCATGTTTGTGTGTACCTTATGTGTACCATGTAACCTGTATAATTCGAACGAGAAGGTTGCACCGCAACACCTTTATATAGCATAAATACTAAAGACTTGCATGTGAGGCTACCATCTTTTTTTTATTTATTTGTTTTCGAGGAGGAGACCTTCGAAAGGTACTCATAGCTTACCGCTAGTACACATAGCGACCCATAGTTATGTGGGATTCTTACCGCGATTCGTCCTCGGCGCTGCGTAATCTCCGGGATCTCCAGAGGAACGCAACCGGAGTCCTCTTAGCGCGTTGCCCCGTCGGGCTCCGCCCAGGTGAGCTAGACGCTCGCCACACCGTCTGTTGTACACGACGGTATGCGACCACACATACCGCTGTTACGCCCGGCCTATGTAAGCTAGAGTGCAGTGCCTAGTGCTGCACATACATTATCTAATATATAAAAGGGCAGGTGGGCTCTCACTCGGGGAGTCAGATCTAATCATTCAATTCGGCCACACGTCTTTTAATTTCCGTATTTTCACTTCATTGTTATAATTCAATTAATTAAATAAACAGTAAACTCTTTGTGTCTTCGAAATTTCCTTTTTTTAAAAACCCTCGTGAAGGGACCCGCGTAACATTGGTGGCAGCGTAAAGGGATATCAAATCTATCCCCGGGTTCGTCTCCGCGAAAGTGAAAGTGTAAAAGTGAACAAAAGTGAAGTGGAAACAAAGTGACATTCCATATCGTTGTGGCCACGAATATCCTCTCTGTATCTTCTGACTCCATTGTTCTCCGCTGAATCTCTGCAACATCGTGTCTCCGCTGTTCTCTGCTGTTCTCCGCTGTTCTCTGCTGTTCTCCGCTGTTCTCCGTCGTTCTCCGCTGTTCCGTGCTGTTCTACGCCGTTCTCCGCTGTTCCCTGCTGTTCTCCGCTGTACCGTGCTGTTCTACGCCGTTCTCTGCCGTTCTCCGCTGTTCTCTGCTGTTCTCCGCTGTTCCGTGCTGTTCTACGCCGTTCTCCGCTGTTCTCCGCTGTTCCGTGCTGTTCTACGCCGTTCTCCGCTGTTCCGTGCTGTTCTACGCTGTTCTCTGCTGTTCTACGTCGTTGCCGCTGTTCCTAGAAAGAAGAATCGTAATACCACATACTAAATCGTCGCAGTTCCCGTCACCGTCTCCTAGACTACGTTCGGTTCAGATAACACCGAATTCCGCTGCGTCAACATCTAGACATCGCGTCGCCATGCAAGTACGCCTTATCGCCGTGTTACTGTAAGTCTTTAACTAAATCCTATTGTGTACTTGTATGTGTGTGTATAATTTTGTTTTTTTTTCTTTCGATTTCGTTGTTGCCAAAAAATATACTATTCTTTTGTGACATTATATTATGTCAAAAGGTGAAGTCGAAATAGATAGTTCCGAAATTACTGCTGAAAGTGAAAAGTCTCCAATCTTGCCTAGAGTCACTCGTTCAAAAAATAAATTCGACATGGACGTTAACACCCTGTTCAAATTCATTAAACCATATGATGGCAACCGAGAGTGCCTCAATTCCTTCATAATAAATTGCAACAACGCAATCGAACTAGCGTCAGATGTTCAAAAACCAATTCTATTAAAATATATATTATGTCAACTTGAAGGGAAGGCTGAGCTTGCCTGTTCAATTAAAGAATTCCAAAACTGGGACCAATTAAGGGATTTTCTAAAATCTCAGTTTTCCGATAGGAAACATTATTCCCACTTACTTACTAATTTACAAGAGAGCAGGCAAGGCCAGCATGAATCGGTAAGTCAATATTCACTTAAAATTGAAACCTGTCTATCACAATTGTTAACTGAAATTTCTTTGTCAAATTATAAACATTCTGAAGTGTTAGGTCGCAACGCGGCTATGGAAGACCTAGCCCTACATCATTTCATTATGGGTCTTAAGCCCAATTTATCATTAATTTTGCGGTGTAAATCACCCAAAAACTTAGGACAGGCAATAAGCATCGCCATAGGTGAAGAACGCATAATGCAATCTACGTTCAATCGACAGCAGCAACAACAATCAAGAGGTTCAGAACAAACTTCGTTCCGACGGCCTCCCGTTTCCAAATTTCAGAATAACAATAATAACAATCAAAAATTAATTTGTAGGTATTGCAAAAATATAGGTCACACTATTGACCAATGCCGCAAACGGGAATATTTTAATAACCGTAATCGTCCATCAACCAGTTCATACAGACCACAACCGCGTGTTAACTTTGTGGCTGAAGATGAGACAAACGACTATGGCCGTGACGAAGTCGACATTCCAAAAAACTAAATCAAGTCTCGCGTCGGTGTCGTGCGAGACACCAGTCTAATCTTAAAATCGACGCCTGTAAATCCGCTGTATCCGCTGTATCCGCAGTACCGACTGCATCCGCTGTATCCGCTGTATCCGCAGTACCGACTGCATCCGCTGTATCCGCAGTACCGACTGCATCCGCTGTATCCGCAGTACCGACTGCATCCGCTGTATCCTCTGTATCCACTGTATCTGCAGCCCCGTCTGCAATCGCTGTATCCACTGTATCTGCAGCACCGTCTGCAACCGCTGTATCCACTGTATCTGCAGCACCGTCTGCAACCGCTGTATCCACTGTATCTGCAGCCCCGTCTGCAATCGCTGTATCCACTGTATCTGCAGCACCGACTGCAAACGCTGTATCCTCTGTATCCGCTGTATCCGCTGAATCCGCTGTATCCTCTGAATCCGCTGTATCCGCTGTGTCCTCTGAGTCCGCCGTATCCTCTGAGTCCGCCGTATCCGCCGTATCCGCTCCTGAACCTGAAACAGAAAACAAAGTATACGAAATTAAAACTAATCCTCAGAAAATTCTGCTTCCACATATTCTTGTTTATTCCTCTGTGTCTGATATTCCATTATCCTTATTAATAGACTCTGGATCCGTTGTTAGCTTAATTAAATCCTGTTCTATTCAAACTCCGCCGAAACTAACTAAAGAAAGAATAAATTTAAAAGGTATAGATCCTGTAAAATGTACTACAAAAACATCCGGACACTTTCCATTAAAATTAAAAATCTGCGATATTTCTAATAAAACTATATCACACAAATTTCATGTTATAGATGATATTGATCTTCCATATGATGGTATAATCGGCACAGATTTATTAAATCTATTCGGTTGTAATATATACTATAATCAAAATCGATTGAGAATCGATAAAACAAACATTAAACTTCTGTTCAATGAGCCTACTTATACTATTCCTGCAAGAACCGAAATGGTTATCGAATGCTCTGTTTCCAATCCCGATATTAAAGAGGGACTCGTGCTAAATCAAAATCAATTCAAAGATCTTTTAATTGCGAATTGTCTCGTTAAGGTAAAAACCAATAATAGGGTTAACCTTACAGTAGTTAATACTGCTGAATCCGCTATATCGCTTAATTCTAATTTAAATGTAACTCTTATTCCGTGTGATGACTCTCAATCTTCCAATATTATTAATAACGATGATAAAATTCAATATCCTGTAAACAATGTCCAATATTCTAATAGTTATCATCGAACTCGAGAAGTCCTAAAACAACTACGAGTCACACATCTAAATTCTGAAGAGATTGATGCTCTTTATGACCTCTGTTCCTCTTTTTCTGATATATTCCATCTTCCTGATGACAACCTAACTCACACTGATGCTATAAAACATTCTATTAAAACTACTTCTGAGAATCCTATTCACGTAAAGTCCTATCGCTTTCCTGAAGTTCATAAAGCTGAAGTCCAAAAACAAATAAATAAAATGTTAGACCAAGGCATAATTGAGCCTTCCAAATCACCATGGTCTGCCCCTATTTGGGTAGTCCCCAAGAAACTAGATGCTTCTGGGGAGAAGAAGTGGCGAATTGTTATTGATTTTCGCCAGCTCAATGACATCACCATAGGTGACACTTATCCTATTCCTCATATTAACGAAATTCTTGATCAATTAGGCTCCAGTAAATATTTTTCCACATTAGATCTTTCTTCTGGTTTCCATCAAATTCCTGTCGAAGAAGAAGATAAACCTAAAACCGCTTTCTCTGTTCCTCATGGTCATTACCAATTTACTCGCATGCCTTTTGGGCTTAAAAATGCCCCTTCTACTTTCCAACGGTTAATGAATACCGCTCTATCAGGCCTGCAAGGCACCCGCTGTTTCGTATATCTAGATGATATAGTTCTTTACGGTTTTGATCTAAAATCTGCTATTCAAAATCTTAAATGTGTTTTCGAAAGGTTAAGAGAATTTAATCTTAAATTACAACCAGAAAAATGCGAATTCCTTAGAAGAGAAGTAGCCTATCTTGGTCACATCATCACCGAAGAAGGTGTCAAACCAAATCCTGAAAAGATAGAAGCAGTTATAAAATTTCCAATTCCTAAGTCGCCCAAGGACATTAAATCATTTTTAGGTCTCGTCTCTTACTATAGACGTTTCATTCAAGACTTTTCAAAATTAGCGAGACCCTTAACAAGTTTATTAAAGAAAGATGTTCCTTTTAAATGGGAGAATACCCAACAGTTATCCTTTGAATCCCTAAAGAATAAACTTATTTCTTCGCCAATACTAGCATATCCAGATTTCACTCAACCCTTCATACTTACCTGTGACGCCTCAAATTATGCTATATCCGCCATTCTATCCCAGGGCACAATAGGACAAGACCGCCCTATAGCCTTCGCTTCTCGCACCCTCAATAAAGCTGAGTGCAATTATAGCGTCACAGAAAAAGAATGTCTTGCGATAATTTTCGGTACTAAAACATTCCGCCCTTACCTTTATGGTAACCGGTTCTCTATCCTTACTGATCACAAGCCTCTACAATGGCTCTTTAAATGTAAAGACCCTGGATCCCGTCTTATTCGTTGGCGACTCAAGCTCGAAGAATACGAGTATGAAATTATATACAGAAAAGGCAAGCTTAACTCTGTCGCAGATGCCTTATCTCGCTATCCCTCTGATTCTTTTGTTCCTGTAAATATAATCGGAACTGGTGCTAATCCTATTATTAATCCTAATAATATGCTAAATCCCGCTGAATCGTCTCCATCGACTCTTCCTTCTACTTCTCAAGATCCTCCGAATCTTGAACATGTCGATATGGAACTCCTGAATAGCCCGCTGAATCCTAATGATTGGAACTTACCTTTCTTAGATCCTCTCCAAGAACTTGGTGAACTCCCAATTCTTCCTCCTAGTCCTGAAAACGTTAACTTACCTTCTAGTTCGCCTAATCTTGATACTATTCCTGAAAACGTCGCTGAATCTAATAATGAATCACCTCCTTTGGACTTACCAACACTCGATGAACTTCTAAGTCCTCCTGCTATTCCTGAAAATGAAAACTTATCTAACCCTAATACTCACCTTAATAATACTCCAACTCCATCTCCTCCTATTTCTGATAATATTCTAAATCCTTCTACTAGTCCTAATAATAACTTACCTTTGGATATACCAAGTCCAAATGTCTCTGATAATTCTTATTCAGAATTCCTAAAAGCTATGTCGAATCCTAGAGCTAAATTTAATACTACTATACATGAATATACGAATAGCCTATTGACGACAGATTCTAAAATCGTTATTCTACCGACTTCTATTGATCTTGATGAAGCAAATCCTTACGTTGAAGAAGTCCTTGCTAATCAAAGTGATACCGCAGAATTCCTTAATAGAGAAAGGAGACTGCATTCGTTTCTAAAACTAGAAACAAGTTCTAAATCTTACTATTTCCTTTTTAGTAAAGTCCATCACTTTGATGATGTGCCATATCCAGATTTATTCGAATCCTTAAAACAACTCCGTAATGAGTTATTAATCATTTTGCATGAATCATGCAAAGAAATAGCTATTTCCGACTTCAGAGATCCTTTCGTAAAACCCTCGTATGCTAAAGTCTATAATATTCTTAATTTCCTTTTCCATAATACTGATATCATTATTAAAATATATAGAAATACTATTATTTATCCAACTCCGAGGGAAATTCCTAAAATTCTAAAAGAAAATCACGACATACCCATCGCTGGTCATGTAGGCATGGGCAGAATGTATAACAGAATAAAAGAGAGGTTTTATTGGAAAGGAATGCGAAGTGATATAGAGTCCTACGTTAAACGTTGCGAACTTTGTCAACAAAATAAAGCCCTTAGAAGGACTAATCGCGCCCCTATGCAAATTACTAGTACTTCGACTACACCTTGTGAACGTGTAAGTCTCGATATCGTAGGGCCCCTTCCAGAATCTGGACCAGCTAAACTCAGATTCATACTGACCTTACAGGATGACTTAACTAAATTCTCCATGGCCTACCCTATTCGCAGCACTACAGCCGAGGAAACCAGTGAGTGCCTTCTTCATTTTATCTCGGTCTTTGGAATACCGAAAATGATCCTTACAGACCAAGGCACTAACTTCACGTCAGAATTATTTAAGAAAACTTGTGAATTCTTAAAAATTAAACAACTTTGGTCGTCTCCTTATCATCCTCAGACCCAAGGTGCCCTAGAGAGGAGTCATTCCACTCTTAAGGAATACCTAAAGTCATATGTCAATGATGACCAAACTGATTGGCCTCGTTATGTTTATACGGCAATGTTAGCATACAACACAGCCGTCCATTTCACGACCCATTATACTCCTTATGAGTTAATGTTTGGTCACAAGCCATTTATTCCAAATTCTCTCTTTGATGAAACACCTGGTACAACCTATCCGGAGTATGTAAAAATGCTCCAGAATAGATTAAACTATTCTCATAACAAAGCCCTTGAGAACATTCGTAGATCCAAGGACATCTCTAAAAATTATTACGATTCCCGCACTCGTGCTGTACGCTATAAAGTTGGTGACTTCGTGTACCTTAAAAATCATCCAAGGCAGGGTAAGTCACTGTCTCCTGTTTGGAAAGGTCCATTCAAGGTAGTCAAAATTCATGGAAATAATACACTATCCCTTCTCATTAATAGACGTCACGTCAGACACCATTACGATCAAGTCAAACGAGCAAGTGTTAACACTGGCGCTATTAATGTAGACTAAATATTATACTATTTCAATATATACAAATTCTAATTATACAAATTCTAATTATACAAATTATAATTATACAAGTTCTAATTATACAATTCTATTTCTTATACAATTTCAAATTATACAATTTATACAATTATATTTTATACAAATTATACACTGCTATTCCTTTTGCAATTTCAATTTATACACTTTAATTAGGGTATAATCATTAATTTTTATTTACACTGTTTCTTTACATTGTTCATTATTTAACAATGTCATTTTAATCGTTTTTCCTTAAAAGGAAAACATTATTCAACCTTTAAAATATAGGTTGACTTTTCTTTTATATTCTATTATTATTTTTACTATATCATTTTAAAGGTTTGTTGAAACCGAATATTAACTATCTTATATTGATTTTAAGTTTTAAGTTACTATTTCGTATAAGTAATTGTAAGTAAATTCTATTCTTGTTACTTACCTTTCACTGTTTCCTTATTATTTTTCTATCCTATTTCAGCCTGGCATTACATTGTCACGGTTTCAAATATGAAGAATTCGTCGAACAAATAACGAAGAGTCCAGGAATTTATTTCAATCCCTCAGGTTCTGTTAAATTAATTAGCGATTATATGCATATTTTAATGCCAATAGAAATAAATTACATAAAATCTCATGTTGATAACATTAAAAACGCTCTCGATTCCGCGCAGTATCTTTGTACTCAGACTGATGCATTAAAAGATTACGAATGTCAAAATTCCTTTCAACCGCTGGTTTCAATGTATAATGAGATCACTAGAGATTACTATTCTATTTCCCATTTAATTCCTGCTAGATCAAAGAGATCCGCATGGATTTCCGGTGTCGGTACAATTTTCAAACACGTATTCGGCACAATGGACGAAGACGACGCTATTAAATACGATAACGCTATCCAAACCTTAAAACATGGTAATCAAAAACTGTTAGATCTGGTAAAAGATAATATTATGTTTTCTAAATCTGCTATTACTAATTTTAATAATTCTATTTCCGAGATAAACAAAAATGAGAAGCAATTAAATACTATGCTTGAAAATCTATCTTCATATGTGAATAATTTAACGCTTATTTCTAATTCAATTATGTTAAAATCTACTATTCATAGTGCATTTAGCGTTCTTCAGTCTACTATGATAAGTCTATCGTATAAATTAGAAGATATTGTTAATTCTATATTATTTGCTAAAACGAATACTCTGCATCCATCAATTGTAAAACCTCGTGATTTATATACTGATTTGGTAAACTATGTAAAATACTTACCTAAGTACACAGAATTTGTTGTAAACTTGGAATTAGATAACATAAATGTATTAATTAATCTTTCTGAAATAATAACATACATCATAGATAATAAATTAATGTTTATCCTTAAGATTCCTCTTGTTCAGATAAGTAAATATGATTTATATAAGAATGTCCCAATTCCTGTACCGCATGATGATGTTAATTCTAAGTCTTATGCATTAATTATTCCTACAACTGCCTTTGTAGCTCTGAATCAGGATAAATCCAAATATATAACTTTAAATGATATTTCTAATTGTAAAAATGTTAATTCCGATATTTATATTTGTAAAGATCTTAATGAATTTAATGTACAAGATTATCCTATTTGTGAAACAGTAATATTAACGAAAGTGTTAACAATACTGCCAAAACAATGTAAAACTAACTTTTTATATGGTCATACTAATATCTGGCAGTCATTAGATAACAATCGATGGGTGTTTACCCAATCTGAACCTTCAAAATTAAGTGTAGAATGCCGAAGTGATGTTAAAGAATTTACTATTTCAGGAACAGGTATTTTAACTTTAAAACCAGATTGTATTGGATATTGTGGAAATGTAAAATTACTAACTAAGAAACATCCTATGTATAAAATTAGTCACTTCCATTCAGATTTCAATTTAATAAATGATTCATGTTGTAATTTTGATAAATTTAAGAAGTTAAACTTCAATAAAATTGTTCCCAAGCTTCCTAATTTAGATTTTCATAGATTAAGTCAAATTGATGTAAAATCTGATGATTTGTTAAAGACTATACAGAAACTAAATTCAGAAAATGATTCTATTCCTGTTCTAACCCCTTATTCTATTTCTACTTATTTGTTTGGGATACTTTTTGTAATTTTTCTTATATACTACTTTTGTTATAAAAGATGCGTGGTCTTTTCTCGTAAATTTAAAGTAAATTCTAATGCTTCAAATCCTCGTGAATCAAGCCCTGATGAAATCGAACTCAGACCGCGATTAAGAGTTGATAATTAATTTCCATTTTTCTTTTCTTTTCTGTGGAAAACTTCACGCTTCGACCGTGTAAGTTTTCACTTAAGCGGGGGGTTGTTACGCCCGGCCTATGTAAGCTAGAGTGCAGTGCCTAGTGCTGCACATACATTATCTAATATATAAAAGGGCAGGTGGGCTCTCACTCGGGGAGTCAGATCTAATCATTCAATTCGGCCACACGTCTTTTAATTTCCGTATTTTCACTTCATTGTTATAATTCAATTAATTAAATAAACAGTAAACTCTTTGTGTCTTCGAAATTTCCTTTTTTTAAAAACCCTCGTGAAGGGACCCGCGTAACACCGCCGTCCTTTCGCTGGCCGGGGGGTTCAAGCTCCCACTCTTGCCGTCCGCAACCCCGGAAGCCCCTTTTAGTCGCCTCTTACGACAGGTAGGGGATACCGTAGCCCTATTTTGGTCCCGGAACTACAGGGACCATGAGGCTACCATCTTAGTCTGTGATAAGCTTCAGGTAGAACTAATGGACAATAAGAAGCTAGTCGTACTGCGATAGCTATTATTTTTCATGAAAAATATCAATCTTTAAGTCTCGTAACGTAAATCGTATATCTTTAAACGCATATCCTTTAACAGACAAAGCCAATAACCGGCAGATCGAATAACAACATTATCCCACAGATAATATAAGAACGGTTTCATTTATATCATAGCATTGTCACAAATGTATTAACAGGAAACATTGTGACAATTGACCGTCACGCCTAAATGAATATGACAGGGCTGTCACACGAGTTGTTTGTGACAGGATGTGACATGTCCGTGCTGAAAATAAATGTAGCGAGAAAATATGTTTGAGTATTAATAAGAATATGAGTAGCTATTAGTAAATTGGATGTTGGGTTGTGGTTTATAAATGTACATAGATGAATATTAGCATATGTTGGGATTTACAAGTATATATGGTATATAGTAAATATATTTGTCGTGTAAAATGTTGCAATAATGATAAGTGAAAAGTGGAGAAAAACGACGTAATTAATATTAAAGATATACAAATCTTCATATAAATAAAAATAAATATAAATCAGGTGAAACATTGATGCTAATTTTAATACGTTTACCTTATTCTCCAAATTGTTCGTTTGTAACGTATAAATAAGAGTAATTTTATTCGTTCTAATGTTTCCGTAATACTAAAAATGTTGGATTTTCATAATTTAGCAAATTATTCATTTTAATAACAAATCATTAAAATTATTTTAAAATCAATAATAAAAATAACCGTGTTAACTAATTCAATACGATAACATAATGATTAGTTCACCAACTTAGTTTAGATCACGAAGAAATTAACGAATTTAAATATAAATCCTAAATCATATAAATACAAATTATACAACAATAAAAATCCCAAGGGCCAGCCCTATCCAACATAAAGCCGAACGCACACCGCCACTTAAAAACGCATCACAATCAATGATGCATGAAGCATGCACCAAGTCACGGCACGCCCTTGTTTTCTATGTTATCGCGCATCACCATGTATATTTCATGGTGCTATGGCTATGTGAATGCTAATACGCATAGAATAATATTTTTATAAATATATGCTTTACAGACATTCATTTATGTTGTATGCTAGACGGCAGAGGGAGAGATAGATTATTTATTTAAAAATAAATAAATAAGTACTGTTCTCGAGTTATTACGAATTAGTAATAAGTTGTTCTGAATATTTCAAACGTCTATAAGAAACGGGACGAATGTTTTGTATAAAATTTTTTACAATATCCACTCTATTACAAAGATGACTATGTTTATCGCTCTAAATTTAATATTTATCGGATTATTACTTATCATCTATCACAACAATCTAATCCAAAAATCTGCTGTTTCGATCGAAAAATTGTTGACAACAATCACATAGTCACAAAAATTCAGGTTGACCATTGTAGCTGGCGATCGCTGACAATAGGCGGCGGCAGTCAACTACAGTCGTCGCGTCGACGATAAATGTCGTCATTCTCCGACTATTGATGAAGATAGTCCGAGAGAGTCATCGACATGAACTGTCGCTCATGTATGACCTCCCAGATTATTTCCTTACACAAGTTGACCAACCACAAGTCTTTTAAACTATGTCTAGTTACACACAATTTCACATGTGCAAAATCACGCATGTTATAACCTTAGCAGTACTAGTAGGTCAACGTGATCAAACACGGGGCTAAGATTTCTCTGCGTAGGCGCAATTGTTTCTTCAAAATGTTTACCTTAGGATGTCCTAGAAGGCTTTGTTTGGGTTCTGATAGCCTAGTAAGTGGACTGTAGACCTATGCAGATTTTGACTGTGAAATCTACTGCAAGCTTCGTGAATATTTTTCTTATTGCCTGTTTGTCTGTATTGCCTGTGCTGGACTCTTCGTTAGTTGAAGGACTTATTTCCCTGGATAAACTATTCTGTCTTACAAAGTTTAAATGGGTCATTAACTTTAAATGTTTAAGGTGGTAAAACCCTCTATGATTCACCTTCGGAGGCACCACCGCTACTTCGGTCTCATAACAACAATGTGTGTTCTGGTTTGAAGTGTCTGGTAAGGGAGACATACTTTTCCGAGGGGTTCCAGTTTATTCCTCAGGGATAGTAACGCATCTATGGCCGACCTCTTGTAGGAATTTGACCATACCTGCAGTAACCACTTCCCATCCGGTGGACTGTATGCTCATTTTAATATGTAATAGGTTGTCTCAATACGCTGTTTTTAATTTCTTTTTTATGGGTCGAAATACCCAGTTGCATGGTTGTGGTCACACCGAAACTGTTTTTTTATAAAAAAATCCTGAATTCCTAAGTATTATTTCATAGGTATAGTTAGAACGTCGTTAACAAGCATTGCAGCAAATATTAAACTAAAATATTAAACCACAGATTCATTCTTCAAAAGTGGTATTATGAAAGTGGCAAGAGACTAAAAACAAAATATTCTAATTCAAACGTTAATTCCCCAATTCGCCCCCAATTACATCACAGTTCAGTGCCCCGTGTTATCACTATCACGATAACGGAGATAACGCCACGGCACCATTCATGGACCATCTCAGAATAATCTTGTTTGTGCTCCCATTATTTGTACAAATTGTAACTGCAGATGCTTCCGTGATGATATGGTTTATGGCTGTTTTGAATTTAACGGAAATCTTCGAATTTCCAATGTAAGCTTTGACTTATTTAGTGACTTTGGTGGTGAATTTTCGAAAGTCGTCTTTGTTAGTGCTCATTTACATCATATACAGTATTGTTGTTTAAATTATCATGTTTCTAGACCCACCAGACTTTGAAAGTGCCGACATAGGCCGTGTCAGACAAAATGTTTTTTTTCCATACAATATTAAGGACTCATCATCAATCATCATCATTGGGTCTAAAAGATAGAAGCAAAGAGGTTCCTTATGTAACGTTGACGCGCTAAAAACATATTTTTGAAAATTCTCTAAATGCGCCAATTAGAATTAGTTTTAGCGTGGACTATACTGACATTGTAATTGAAGGAAAACAAAACTTTTTCTTCTTTTAAATATCAGTAAAAGTCCTTGAAAAATACCTAACCTACCTATCTTTCAAAGTCAAAAGGTAATAAAGTAATTCTATTAGTTTTCAAACAACCCAGCCAACATTACAAGTTTGGTAACCGTAAGATAACATGCGAGGTTTTCTTAACCTTGGAGCAAGGCGCTGCCTTAATCGATAACGCTGTTATATTAATTTACCTACTTTGTTTCACGGGTAACTTATTCACGAAATAATAGGCATGGCCTTTATTGTTTTTCTAAGTAGACTGGGCGAAAATACCTAAACATTGATGTTATTTAAGTGTTAAAACGCTCAGAAGGGATTTCTTCTTCTACATATATCTTCTTCTATAATCATCAATATTTACAATAATACACCTTTATTCACTTTCACACCACACACACACTTTCATTACAAAATACTTTGTAAAAAAATCATATTTCATTTCGTAACTGAAAGCAAGATTATATTCCAAATACTCGTACCTATATAAAATTAAAACTAGCAAAAAGCGCAGCTTTATAAGGGCTCGCGTATCGTGAATGGTATATTCAGTTTAAGATCCTATATCAAAGATGATGTGGTCACTTATTAATTAACAATAAATTATTAAATCTACCTTTCGTCAGAAGACCTATGAAGAGCAAAGCTACCTTTGATCCAGAACCAGAACCACTTTAAATGCTTATGGTGTATAACTTATATTAGATCCATTTTTTGGGATTGTAATTTTTTTGCGATTTATCCTTGGTATCTTTTTACTCTTGAATTTAAACTCCGCCATACTTATAAAATTATTGCGTCTGATTTGCAAAAAATATTTTTTAAGTTTATATAGGTATAAGCTATTGTGGATGTCTGAAACGCAGTACATTATAAGCTAATCTGGGGTCTGTTACCAATCAACAAGATGGTGAATGATCTTTATTATTACCTTCATGTCGATTTGGGTCATTTATCAGTGAATGTTGAATTCACCACGACTTATTTAATTTACTAAAGCTCCGAGGGATACATTCCGTAAAGCTGCGAATGAGCTACTAATTAATTCTATTAAATAACATTTTTATCAATTGTTAAATTAACTATTAAATTTATGAATTAAATTAATGAATTATGTGTGTGGGCTGCTCAATTAGTTTTGTATTTTCTTTTATGTTTCTACCTAACATAACCAATTCTATACAATACAGGAACGAATTTCCGTAAAACACAACGTGATAGTCGCTAAATTGTAAATTTGTCACTGGGCTTTTTGTCACAAAGTATTTTTTGACGATGGAAATGAAATTTGCGGGTGGATTCTTAACGGGTAGTATTTAAACGAGTGACTGCAAATAAAAGTTTTGAATGACAAAAATAATGAATTTTGGTTATAGTATTACTAAGGGACCAACTGGCTGCGAGTGACGAGAAATCAACAGAACAGCAACTTACAAACATTAATTTGAGCGACCTAATATTTTTCTAAGTGTAAACATTACGTCCTGCGTTTTATTCAATATTTAGCAAATGTTTTTTTTTTTAATACTGAGCAGCATTTTATTTTAAATGAAGTGTTTCGAATACATAAATCACTTTGAAAAATACTATAATAAGTAGAATATTGTGAGCTCATGTCAATGATCATGAATAAAGGTAAGGTCTAAATTCATACAGATTGGGCCCACCCGCTCGCTGGGCGCTGTCGCGCCCTGCTCGCTTCGTTTTATATTGTCTTATATGTTCCAACCTAACCTAACCAATTCAATTACAAAAATCTAATCTATCTAAATACTAAAGTTGCCTCTCTATATTTCCAGTCGCTCACTTAGTAATGTAGTCGCTCACTTAGTAATGTAGTCGCTCACTTAGTAATGTAGTCGCGCAAGTTATTAAAACAGTATGTCATTATCAGTCGCTAAGTTTTTTTTTATTTGATCGTTTTATAATTTCCCACTGTAAACAAAAACTTAGATTAATCGGATATGTGGAGTTTTTGAAACTGCACTGCGTCAAAACATTTATAATATCCAACAAATATTATAGAGGCGAAAGTTTGTGAGTATGGATGGATGTTTGTGCCTTATATTAATCGGATTTGAATGAAACTTTACAGTATTACAATCTATAAGTACACCAGTATAACCTGGAACTCTCCAGGTTATACTTGTATGATTGTACTCACAATTCATACAGATATGGCTATACTATACTTAGTTGTCAGAGCTATATTGATGTACCTACCATACGATGATACGTAAATTTTATATGAATGGATTAATAGTAATTAATTAGATACATTTTCGGTACGCATATTGTAAATAAAACTTTTTTTTTGACACTAAGTAAATCGGACGGATAGTTTAAATTAAGGTGGTAGAACCCTATGTGGTTCGACTCCGGCGGCACCACCGCCACACCTAGTTCTGCCTCATAACAGCAGCGCTGTGTTCTGGTTCGAAAAGTGTGGTAAGGGAAACATGGTTTTTCGAGGCGTTCCAGCTAGTCCAGTTTAGTCCAGGGGTAACGGCGCATCTGTGGCCGACCTCAGGTAGGAATATGTAAACCTATCTGGGTTTGATTGCAGATGTCCATGGACGGCTGTAGCCACTTACTACAGGTGGACTGCATGCTCGTCTGCTACTCATATATTATTAAAAAAAAAACTTATCTGAGACGTTCCAGTTTAGTCCTCAGGGTAGCGGCGGTTCTGTGGCCGACCTCTGTTAATTACAGATGTCCATGGACGGCAGTAGCCACTTACCATCATATGGACTGTATGCTCGTCGGCTACTCCTATATTATAAAACAAAGAAAAACTTGAAACAAAACGCTTTTAAAATACACCGGTGATACCTCGGTGAAACGCTGCCACGTTAGCATTTTCATATTTTTGATTGACATAATTATGTCATAAATGTCTGACGTTTTTTTTTATTCTGCCATTATTTAAACAAAAATAATCCAAGTCATACAGCCATCAATGTTACACTAAATTTAAATTTGATAAAAAAGTGTTTTTTTTTTGTGTACAAAACCTTATTTCAATCGTGTTGGTCCAATCTAGACATGACCTTAAGTAACTATGTTAAGTTTCAAATTTATAAGCCCTGTAGTTTTTTCAAAAAAGGGATGGAAAGCTTGCAAGATTTTCGAATTATAGAGGACTCGCTTCGCTCGCCCTAATAAGTATTTAAAAATGACGTAAATTATCATCAACCAGCAATTATGTGGTCTATACATGAACCATTGCGATGTGACTGTAACAAGATTTAAGTGACTAACGAACATAAAGTCCACAGGAGGGTAAGACGTGGACACTATAACCATCTCCATATACAAGGGTTGTACGTAAAACTGATCATAGATGCATTGCCACTAATGAGAACTCATATGCTAGCTAAGTGTAGTCCCTGCCAAACTGCTCGTCTGCTCTGAAGTTGTTGCGAGGTGTAGTCATGCAATTTACTATGGCGACGCGATTCATTTCTATATTCAGAGCAGACTAGCAGTTTTACGTGGACTATACTCGTAAGTTAGCTGGCATTTATACCCTTTTATTGAAATGCAAAAATAACAGGTGTGGTGATGGCTCCCCTGTCGAACCATACTAATTCTTTCACCGTTGAAATTTACCTTTATTGTAAGTAAGGTTTACAGAAGTTACTAAAGTTATTTTCGATGGTACATAGTCGTACTTTGTGATAGCAGCGTTAAGGGCTGATATGTTCTAGTTTAAAGAGTGTAGTAAGACGAAACTACAAGATATCTATTTTAATACGTAGAGGTACCAAAGCATCTATGACCGACCCAAATAAAGACCTACATGAGTCTTTATTTGGACTTCATATTCTCTAGAGCGGCAGTAACCACTCAGAAAGAGGAATATACGTTTGTTAGCTTCGTTAAAAAGCAGATGTAACACATTATTCCAAATACTCACTTGTGATGTTATTTGCAGGCGTCTAGACAAATAAGTCTGTCTCCAAACTGAATTGACGTAACTTATAAATATTTCCTGCTAGTTCCTAAAAAACTAAATAGTTACGCAGGCATTCCGGCAATCGCCGTCTGTTTAGACAAGCCTGTGATGACGACGGATTAACGATTTGTTTTGGCGTTGTGAAGTAGTATTAATTAAAACTGTCGGTATTAAAGATTAAGGAATGATGCTATATGTTGATCACCGACCCAGTGTTGTCCAGTTGGGCACGGGTGTCCTCTCAGAACGAAAAGGATTAGGCCATAGTCCACCAATGCTATTTGTTATTATTATAATATCTCAGGTTCAGTATATTTTTTCATGACTGCGAAAGGGAAATGTTTTACGAGCGTATGTTAGCATGTTAAGCCACGCCCTGTATCTCAAACGGCTTGACAGATTTTAACATATGAGGTGTCGTTGGTTTCGTCTAAGTCGTGAGAGTGATATAGGCATTTTTAGGCAGTCGTTTGGTTTTTATAGTGATTATTGCTTTTGAACACATTTAACACATTGGGCTACAAAGTTTTACAAAATATACTGATTTCGAAATATTCAAACAAAACAGTTGAAAAAAAAGTTGAGGTATTTAAACTAATTACTCTCTTAGCCAGTATGTTTGACTGAAGCCTACACCTTTCTTTTAGGATAGAAATCTATGCCCAGCAGTGGGACACTACTTTTTGACCATAAAAACAATCATGACGATATAATGATATAGCAGATATAATGATATATATCAGTATTACTCTTCCACGAATGAAACAAGGTTAGTTTCACGACGAACTATTGTATAACGGTGTGGTATATAGGATCGTGTAGCATATGGATAACAACAATAACATTTAATAACTCGAGGCGACCCTGAGCGCGTGTTTTTGACCCACTTGGACACATGTCATGTCTCCTTCGTGTTAGGCATGATGACCATAGCTAGCGATGCTGTAGATTAGCGCATAGGTGGCTACAAAGCTGAATAACGTTGGACGCGGTTGGGAATTGGGTGGGTGGCTATATTTCTGAGCTTTTGAGATTTTAAGAGTAAATTAAGCTGTCGGTACAATTCTATATCACTCCTATTATATCGAGGAATCCACCGACACCTCATATATTAAAATCCGACAAGCAATTCGGGTTACAGAACGTGCTGAAGGAGACATACATATACATAATATATGCTCGATAAATATTATATCCGCAGTTGTGTAAAGAGAGTGTAGCCAAACTAAGATCGGATATGATGAATGTAGAGTTTGAATCATTACAGTTATTTTTGTCTTAAGGCTTTATATCGAAACGTTTTTTTTTTGTCGTAAACCCATTATTGTGCCACAATTGGGCTTTATTTCCACCACAATAACTAACTGCGTTATGGTAAACATTAGACAAGTTGTCTTTATTCACAGTACTCGTACATTATTGTGAGAATAATCTTGCATCTTCGCCTCATTGTAAGTTTCGCTTATATATAATTTGTCAACACTAATTACTACACATACTTGTCTTTATTTTAATTATAGTCTTGTTTTAATTATAGTTAGTGTATTTGCATAGAATTGACTATATATTCATAAAAGTAAATTACACAATTACATACGAGTAATATTGAGTAACTCAATGAAATGTAATAAATAGTATTCATTTCTCTCCGTTCACACAGTATCAAGTGCGTTGATTGATCGATCTATTGTTTTTGTCACAGTAATGTCCCAATTTTTGTACATTACTTAACTTAACTGTTTTGTAATATGATAAGGGGTAGAGTTAATATGAGTTAGTGAAAGTAAATTGAGGTACTGGTTACGTATATGCCCTGATATCCTAGATAGAGTTTTTATGTCGTCTTCGATGGGTTCTCTACTATAGGCCGCGTAAAACTGCTAGTCCGCACTGAATAATAGCACTGAATCGCGTCGCCATAGCAAATTGTATGACTACACCTGCTCGCAACAACTTCAGAGCGGACTAGCAGTTTGTCGCGGACTATACGACATTTTTTTTTTACAATAGCAGTGTTAAGTGCTGCTGTATTCTACACAAATTAAGGGTAGATATAGGAAATATTTTTACGAAATTTAATTTCACGGAAATATAGTAAATTTCGCGCACTATACTTACTTTCAATGCGACATAATTAAATAAACAATTACTATTACTATATTTTTATTTATTTGACACAGAGTAAATTAAGATTTAAGATTGTAAACCAAATTGTATGTGAACGAGAAAAATATAGGTAACAGACGCCATTTTGAAATCTTATTTAAATTATTGACTCATTTATGGATATATATAACCACATTTTCAGTGACCTAAAAATTTACTTTTTTTAATTTTAATAGCCTTAAGACTTTTTATCGCGTGTCTTCATTTCCTATCGCTTAAACATAGCTTCGCTTTAGCACTACACGGTGTGTACCAAGGCCTTAAGAGCACACTATAACAAGTAAAGTCTAACTATTTGTCCATTTGCTTTTGTATTTAGACAGTAACCGCCGATTACCGTTCAGTGTTCACGACTTTTTTGAGTACTCCTTTCTTACTCAATCGTATTTAGTTTGCATAGACTTGTTGTGTAGTAGAAATAGATATGGCACTGTTCTTACAAAATTTGGGGTCATAACCCGTAGCAAAATAGTTAAATAACAATAGAATTGGTACAGTGGGACAGGTATGAAAATAGTATTTTTAGGAGTTTCTTATACAACGCATGTAAGTATTTAGAAAGGATTTTTTAAAAAAATATCCTCTCTAAGGGTTTAATAGTAAGGCTTAATAGTAATAATCCATTATAATTAATGTAATTTCAGAAAAAGTCAGTATCCATCTTAAGTAAGAGTCTCCTTACTGTCCTACTACTGGGCACGGGATTCCTTTCAGAGAGAGAAAGATTAAGTAAGAGTAACGTGTTTACACATTTAATTAAAATTCTCGTTCAAAATTATTTTGAACTTTTTTCACTTTTCAATTTTGAATTACATACAACTTTTAGACAACTTGCAACATATCTATGTACTACAATCAGTACAATTAATTTGCACCTGTCATTTCTACACTTAACTTAGTCTATGGCCGTGTATGAAAGTGTGAGAGGTTGTGTAAGTTGAACTGTTTACATTGATCGGCCTTGACTTTATATTGTTTGATTAGTGGTTACTCGGTTTTGAAAATAGATAAAACTATTTTGATTTACAGTTTTGGTACTTCAGGCTTATTTTATTTATTGATTGGTTGAATAGTGAAAGAAAATATTGTTAGGAAATCTACATGCCTAGATCATTTTGTACGGACAGGTGCGCGCGTAGTCTATAAAGGTGGTAGAACCCTTTGTGGTTTGACCCCGGCGGCACCACCGCCACACCTATTTCTGCTTCATAGTGTTAAGCATTGCTGTGTTCCGGTTTGAAAGGCGTGGTAAGGGACACATACTTTTCCGAGGCGTACCACCTTAGTCCTCAGGGGTAGCAGTGCATCTATAGCTGACTTCCGGTAGGAATATTCAATCCTTTCTGGGGTTGATTACAGATGTCCATGGGCGTCAGTAGCCACTTACCATCAGGTGGACTGCATGCTCGTCTGCTACTCCCATATTATAAAAAAATGTGCCAAATAGTAAACTTGTAGTCTACCTGATGGTATGTGGCTACTCTCGATAAGAGTTAAGACTCCTACTTGGCTACAGATCCCTTGCTACCTTGAGTACTAAGCTGGAACCTTTTGCATAAGCATGTTTAATTTACCATACCCTCCAAACTGGAACACAGCAGCACTGAACTCTGCCGATATAAGCCAGACATAGGTGGTTCCTCTGGAGACGTACCACGAAGGGTTCTACCACTTTCAAACCTGATGTGGTGAGGCAGACCTCAAATATTTACTGTCATTACATTTAGTCGTATACACAGTAAGTATTGTGTGCCTAACTCATGCTTGTTAACCCACTAAGCCTACACGGAAGTGCTCGCTAATATTTGTGTGGTTACCGACCTTCTCAAAGGTCGAGATCTGCATATCACACCCGGTGACGTCACGTTAAATGACATTAATAGGGAGCTTCTTGATTTGACAAGTGTTTTTACCTACGGAGGGTAATGTTTTACGAGTGTATGTATGTATGTATGTCTCATTCTTTGGTATGCCCCGCCGCCCAAACGGCTTGACGGATTAAAGAATATAATGTGTCGTTAGATTCGTCTAAATTGCGAGAGTAACATAAGCTATAATTTTACTTTAAACTCCACCTTAAAACCCTTTGTGTTTCAACTCTGGAAGTAACGATGCGACACCAATTATACCTACTTATAGCAATGTTAAACGCTGCTGTGTTTTGGTTTAAAGGAAGTATAAGAGGCGTTCCAACTCTGTCTTCAGGTGTAGCAACGCAACTGTGGCCGATCTCAGATAGGACTCTAATCATTTAGAGTTGATGACAGAATGTCCATGGGCGGCAGTGGCCACTTAGGTACTATTAGGTAGACTACATTCTTATCTATATCTTTCTTCAATTCCATAAAACTGTCCCGTTTTATGATGTTTAAAAGACTAATAACATAAGAAAGTGATCATGATTTGACCATGAGTGTAAACTTAAAACCAAAGATAAAACAATTCCAATGATGCAACATTTACTACTTCATCTTAAATACTTAATGCTCTCACGCCTGAGATTCAATGCTCATAAATTTTCAATTTAACTGTTAGTTAATTGCACCATTCTAAACCATTTATTAATCGAACTATCTGTGATGTATAAGTATAAAAACTGAACCTAGTCTGTCTGTACATTCAAATATTGTTTACAAAAAAATAAGAATATAACTGTTCATAAAAAAGTAAATTAATGAAAAAATATTTTGACGTTGGAATCTATATACCTACGGTTAATTCTGCTTTCTGATTAAGCTACTTATACAATTGTTGTAATTGTACAATTGTTGTTGTTTTATGAGAGTTGTTATTATTTAGTAAGCATATATAAAAATTGCACAAACAGAGATATTTTGGTATATTTCCAGTAAAAACCGAATATTTTTTGAAAAATGTTAAACAGGTGTTCACAACCAAATCACAGACAAAGTCGCAGCGGAAGCTAGTCATAGATGATAAGAAGCGAGGGAAAGTTCAGTACACAGGCTTACGAAACAGCAATTTGGGTCCAAGTGACCCTAGTGAGTAACTGATAAGGGACCATTCGTTGCATTACTTTAGATTACGGTGACCCATTTTATAGAGTTTTGTTTCTATAATTAAACTATAAATATAAAATAACTTATTTACAAAATTTACATATATACAAAAATGAAAAACAAAAATATAAAAACAAAAAAACTACCATAAAAAATTGTCGCCATCACTGTCTTTGGGCAAGGTTCCCAAGACGCTGGCAGCATTTCCTCTCTGAATTGCTATACCAATTCTTTGAGCAAAATGCATGCCAGCTCTCGGGTCCCTAGAGACGTCGACCAAACGAGTTGACAGCTGTTTAAACAACTGCCAAACATCCGGACCCCATGGACCCAAAGTTTCAACACCAAACGCCACAAATATATAGTTATTGCATAAACTAATATATTTACGACGCTTGGCGTTTTCAGCAGCAGTAGCCGCCGCCCCCGCGCCAGAGGTAGACGCCTGTAGGTGAGAAGGAGCCAGTGTGTCGACACACGTAGCGTCCCACACTAGCATCCAGGGTATTAACGTCATACCGTCGGGCCGCTTGCCATCGTCACGTGCGAGACCATTCGGCTCTAAACAAGCCGGCACGTTGACGGTGACAAAAGCCCGACGAATGACATCGTTGATGGTAGCGTGACGCGATAAGCGGCCTGCACTGCGCTGACAAGAAAGTCCATGGTGTCCAAACACATCGACGTCAGCGCCGCAATGACAGCGATGGCGCTCAACCGTCCTTACCCCCAGGCGCAAACATGTACAGATTGATAACGTCAAGTTATCTAAAAGTGTGCCTAAATTAGCGGAAGGATATGCCTGCAGCCAAAAACCCGATTCTCGCTTTGCTACAGCAAGGAGACGAGCCCTCTCTGTAATATCATGCGCAGAATCGAGAAGTTGATTTCGCACAAGTATGCAGAGAGGTTCGTCCCATAGTTTCTGTAAATTTAGATGTACCGGAAATTTTAAATTTGGTCCAGCCTGTAACCAAGCATCTTTAGCTTCATCCATAAATGTAATCATTGGTTCCTCAAAATTTTTGGACAAAACGTTAGATGTTAAATTTTGTGTTTTATGGACTGAAGATAAAAAAACTGGTAGTGCAACACTAGAAATTTTACGTATACCCAAGCCTCCATGCCTAATGGGCAATGAGGCCTGGGTCCATGCGCGTTCATTCATATCACAATTTAGAACCGCCGAAAGAGTTTTCAAGATGATGTCATCTAATTTTAAACAAATTTCATTAAATTTCCAAAGGGGTGTACTTCTCAAAATATATATAAATTTAGGGACAAATAAACAAAACCGAATAATGAAGAGAGCCATGTGTGAATTGATTTTAAGTAACCGATTTGAAGATTCATTATAATTTTGAATATGATTTTGGATAAATGAAGGTATTGACTCAGGAAATATTGGTTAGCCTAGGAGATGTAAAGAATGCTTACCTAAAATTTTGATATTAGGAGCCAAAGTTTTAAATCGTTCAATAATATATTTTTTTCATTTAAAGATTTTGAATCTGAAACAAAAAGTTCACATTTAGAAAAATTTACGTCAAGACCAATATCACTGAATTTATCCAAAACTTCTCGAAAATCATTAAAAACTGTTTCTATATCACCTCCTAGACTACCATCGTCTAAATACCAAACGTTAAATTTTGAATTTAAATTTGATATAATGGGATGAATAGCCAAACTAAAGATTGCTGGACCAAGAGGATCACCTTGCTGACAACCAATAGATGACTCAAAAGCATGATGTTTGTACAGATTTATAGTTTAATTTATTATTTTTAATTTTCTGTAAATTTAATTATAATTGCAATTACATATTTCAGTATAGTTTTTTTATAAGTTTGAAATAAGTAGCAAACGAGCATACAGTTCACCTGAGGTCACTGTTATATGGGAACGGTCACTGATGTAGCGGCGCATCTGTGGGCGTCCTCAGATAAGAATCTAATATTATCTGTGGTTGATTACAAAAGTCCATGGGCAGCAGTAGCCACTTACCACGAGGTGGACTGCACGCTATTATCCTACTTGTAAATTATAAAAAAAAAAAACTGAAAACCTTTTCTTTTTTTGAAGTGTTTAAAGTCAATGATGGTTCATATTTTTCTCCATAAACAGACACATTTACTACCAATAAGTCAGCGTACAACTATTCACATTGTCTAGATGCACCGAATTTCGTTCATTTGAGTGAGTCATTCGTAAAACACCTGTGTTTACTTACACGGTACTAAGTATTCTAGGTCAGGCTATACCTATTTTTTGCGCGTTATAACAGAAATATGGTAAAGCAATGGTAGTTTGATTTTTGTCATAAACTTAATAATCACTTGCTTTGTAAGGAAATATTGTGGATGATCCTAAAAATTAGAAAGATCCTTGTAGTAAAATTAAATCTGCCAAGTGCGATTTGAATTCGTAGGGTGGTTGACACATAAACGAATATCGAAATATAGTCTCTTTTTTCATGTGTTGTAATAGAGGCCCATAGTAGAGGCCACAGTAATATTCGGTTTATATTCCATATCTATCTGTAACAGTTCTGCAGTTCAGCCCTGTGGCAGTCAGTCAGACATCGGAGGTTTATTAATACGTTAATAGTACGGAACCCTAAAAGATTTTTAATTTAAACGAATGCAAGTTTTTTTATAATTTTAATTTTGATATATTTTCAGTTCTATTTTAACAAAGTTTTTTCTTGTCCACAGATGTCCCGATGTTATTTTATCCCGGATAACTGTAAGTACCGATTTGTTATGAAATTATAGTAAAAAATATGTGACACGTATATAATACATACATAACAATTATAACACATGACATTCACGGCATAGATACAACAGTTGCAAAGTGGCATAAATAGTTGCACATACGTCCTACTTTATAAGTGGCAAGTGGTATGCAATCCATATTATATAGTTATCATTGCAACCCACTATTAACGAAGTAGGAACAAAATAAGTACCTAGGGCTGGAATAATTTAAGGGCAGTAATTCTGAAATAAACTCTCGAAGAGCAAGAAAGCGACTCGATAACAACAGGAATAATGCGAACTTTTTTGAAGATGCACTCTAATTTGTTGCACCATGCGAAAAGGGCATCTAAAATTTTTGTTAGGTCCTCATGTAGTCTACCACTCCATCATTTAGAAACAAGTAGCAACTAGTGAAGGGTGTAGTAAGGGAGACATATCGTATACTACATCTTTATATATATATTTCATATGTGCGTGTGTATGTCACTGAATTCCTCCTAAACGACTAAACTGATTTTGATGAAATTTGTTGTGTGTGTTCAAGGGGACTTGAGAATGGTTTAGATTCACAATTTAGTCTGTGGGAAAAGGGTTTTTTAATTAATTTTTAATTCGTAAGTAGTTATAGAATCGGAAACTATGCATTTGATCAAGTGATGATCTTTAGCATAGTTGTTGTCCAAGAGCCCACGAGGGTTTGGGAGTTGGTAAGAACAATTTTCGACAGATGGCACCACTGTCATTCGAATGCAGGTACAAATTTTCCGTTTTATGTATGTCATATTATTTCTTTAAAATGCGGGCGAAGCCGCGGGCATCACTAGTTTATTATATAAAAAATTGGATCAGTTACAATCACTTAACATTAGGTAGACTTCAAGCTCGCTTACTATCCATATTTCCTATATCTGATACGGATATAAGATAAGAATCCAACATTAAAAAGTGGTAAATATCAGAAATGAACGTAAATTAAAATTCCCATTAAGGTGTTCGCACAAGTTACGCCAAGGATCTCGCCGGTTATGGGTTAGGAGCCATATATGGCCACCATGCCGCTTCCTACATCAGATCTAGATGGAACAAAGGCTGGCCTTTACGACAGAGCACCATCTGGACACCATTGATAATGTAACACATATAAGTATGCAAGTATGTGCCGTGATTTTGCAAAATATGTGGATTTATAATTATTTTATGCAAATGTTTTAAATAAGGCTTGGCCTAAAATAGTTTTATAGATACTTTTGATTATAAGTTTATTAATAATTGTAAGTAACTAGATTTTTTTACAATAACGTAGAACCCTTTGTGGTTCGACTCCGGCGGCACCACCGCCCCACCTATTTCTGCCTCATAACAGCAGCGTTAAGTGCTGCTATGTTCTGGTTTGAAGTCTGTGTTAAGGGAGACATACTTTTCCGAGGCGTTCCAACTTAGTCCTCAGGGGTAGCGGCCGACCTCAGGTAGGAATATCTGGGGTTGATTACCATGGGCTGCATGCTCGTCTGCTACTGCTATATTATAAAAAAAAACAATAAATCGTTTTGCCTGTAGGGTGTGCCAAAGAATGAGACATACCTCCGCAGTTAGGTAAACTTTAGCCGCTATAGAGTTGTAGAGAATTACGTTTTAAAAAAAGGGCATAAATTTTAACGCAATTTATGTGTGATTTATTAAATGAAAACTACCTAATAAATCCACTTTTAATATAGTTTAGTATGATATAAATCTATTTTATAACAATAACTGGCCAATTATTATCTTCGTAAAAAATCAAATTACTTCAAAAGATAGTAAGGATTGATTATTAGTAACACTTATCTATAACTAATGAGCTACAAACCAATGCTGGTAACATTATATCTGTAGGCAGCATCCGGTGCGGGGTTCAAATACAAGTGGCGTCTTCCTGACACTTGTGGCTTATTAATAGGACAAATTAGATCGTGATAAATATACCAATATAATACATATGACCATATGACCATGCTAGATGAAGAGAAGAGAGGTCATGGATCAGGTCAAATCGACAAGTAATTTTTTTGTTAACCGTTATATAGAAATTTCAAGTCTATCGATCTTCTTTTCGAGTTTTGTGGACCCAAAAATATGATAGCTATTGTTTTATTAAAATATAAATATTGCATACTTATTATTGAATTAGTTTTCAATCACCACCTGATATTAGGTGGTCACTGCAGCCCATGGGTTTTTATAATCAACCCTAGATGCCGAATATACCATTATATTCTTCTGACTAACTTAGCACACCTCGTATAAGTGATTTCTCTTATGACACTTTTCAAACCAAAACACACGAGCACATAACACTGTTCGAACTCGAAGTACCATAAAACATGGTAACAGTCTGACATGATTATAATTATAATCAAATACTAATCATCTATTTTTATAATTTTAACTATAAGTTTTTATACACTTAACGTAATAAACAAGGATGCAGTCCACCTAATGGTTAGTGGCTAGACCGACCATGGGTATCAACTCCGTTCAAGTCACTTAATTTCAATTTAATTCAATTCAGTATATTTGCAAGAACATAGTTGTATACATGTCTTAAAATTAACATATTTTCTTATATCCTACCATTCGGTCCTGCCCATTCGGGTGTGTAAAATTTAGTATTTATAAGAAATGATTACAATATTACAATTATCATTTATGTAACAGCAATAGAAACCAAAGTAATAATAATCAAAGTCAAACAATTACTTTGTACACAGAATAATAATAAATAGTACATTTAGCCTACTCTTTACCCCAGAAAAGATTAGGTTCCTGCATGACTTTGGACATAGATGCTTTGCCTGAGGACTAAAATGCTTCGAAGCTGAAACGCTTGGAGTAGTATGCCTCCTTTATCACACCAAAGCTATTTATATAATATGATTGATGACATTGCGACTTGGTTAAATCTCTACCATGGTTGCTTATTCAATTCATTTTCGACTGCATACATTTGCATATATTCATGTGGAATGCTAGTTGCTAGACAAGGTGAGGTTACTAGTTATTTCTGAAGTTAAATTTGATTTGCTTATGGGTATTGTTCTTAATTGTGTATTAATTTGATTAAAATGATACTTTCCTTCACTGAGAGGAAACCCGTGCCCAGCAGTGCCACAGTAATGGGCTAAATGAGGACAGAAGTAGTTACTGTGGAACACTTTTCAACTACATAATAATCATGAACTTCATGAATTCATTACTGTGATACTGTCCCACTGCGGGGCACGGGTCTCCTCTCAGAGTGAGAAGGAGTGACGGGCCACTTACCATCGGGTGGACTACGCCCATATTAAAAAAACATAATCTTCATTAATATTTGTTAACGGATAACCCACATACCAAACCCCATTACCCCCATCAACTGCCAAGTAATCCCATCGTGACCCTAGAACAATACGTCGTTGTGCCCATATAGAACACCATGCCACCCCGTACGCGTCATGGGTCTGTGACTCACACGTTTTATGGCGTTGGGTTTATCCGTGACGGATTTGGCAAGCTTTGTTTTGATAGTATTCTTTTTATTTGAAAACGAACCGAATTTACACTATAAGAGTATGACTTGTAGAGTTCCGGGTTGCATTCCCGGCACATTCCCGTGTGAGCATGGTACCTGTGACACGGGAAATCTTATTAGTGTTCTTCAATTTTCACATTTAACATTTAAATAAAGCGATATAAGAATATTGACACATTTAAATATATGCCCCGTGATACGTAAAATCTAATAGCTTATAGTCTCTATAAGGTATTTTTTTATTTAAGTACGCAACTCTTCGCTTGAAGGTCTCACTCCCATTTGGCCAGCTCTTTCTGCGACATTTTGAATAAATAAAATTGTGTTTTGACACGAGGTAGCCATGCTACACCTATTTCTGAATTATCGGGCGTTCCAATTTAGTCTTCAGGGGTAGTAACGCTTCTGTGGCTTACCTCAGATATGACCAAAATATTATCTAGGGTTGATTATACATATCCAAGCGCAGTAGAGTCATTTGTTGTCAGCTGGACTGCATGATCACTACTTCTTTAAAATAAAAAAGAAACTTTGATATTACCCTATTTCTTATTTATTTATTTATTTTTATTTCGGATTTTATCTTTTTATATCGCGCTAGAAGTCTCTTCTAGTCACCTATATGTTTGCGAATTGCGTGCAAATCAAGGTCTATGTTAAGTCAACGTTACACCGGAAGTGTTTGCGACCATTAAATGAGGCCTTAGCGCCTTATTCATTTGTTTGTACATCTATTTTGTGATTCGTAAAACGTGATAGTCGTATCGAATATATTTTATGTAATAGTGAATAACACAGCATTGATCACCTGTTTTAAGATCACTGTATCTCGTAGTATATTTATTTCGGAGGGCATGGTAAGCCGTTCCTCCTGTTGTAATCAACGTCATTAAAATATTACTATCCCACTGCTGGGTAAGGAACTTTTTTTGGAGTGAAATGGATTACGTCACAGTCCTCTACAGAAACAAATTGCGGACTTCACAATTTTCTGAATATTAAGAGTAGGTATACCAGGTAAAATCTACCATGGCGGCATCATGCAGATAGGTAGATTTTTTAATATGGTCATCTTGTAATCGACATTTGGAGAAGTCTTCCAATGCACACCTAGGATTCAACCCTCAAACACCCAGACCCAGAACTGATATCTGTCTGGCCAGGGATCGAACCCGGAACCCATCGCGAGTCAGACCGGTATGATGACCGCTCCGTCACGCGGGTCGTCGTACGTAGATCGAAGATGTACCTACTTTTTTTATGTGTATTTGAAACGAATTGTCACATATATGTTTAAAATTAGTGGCTATAGACAGAAATAATTTAGTTCACGTGCGAACAATAAAGTCGGTCAATTTGAACACAGACAGAAACTACAACTTTATTTATATTTGCACTGAATCAGGTGCATTACATATCCGTTGTTATTTGCACCATTTATGCTATAAAGAAGAAGTAAATTCTCAATTCCGTGCTTAGCCCTTCCGTTAGTCATTTAGTTCGCAGTTGCAGGACAAACGAGCTATTTCCTTTGCAGTGATCTGAGAGACAGTGGGCAGATGTAAGGGTTCAGTGCACTCTTTTCCTGTTAACTATTGATTTTCAAGAATGTTACGACAATAAATAATTGTATAAGTGCTCATAGCCGATTATAGCAAAAGAATTCTTAACCAATTCCGTTCTAGTTTAGCTAGTTTTATATATCAGAAGTGTAGCCTACCATTTAATTCTAAAGGTGGTAGAACCCTTCAGACTCCGGAGTCGCCACCACCACACCTATTTCTGCGTTATAACAGCAGTATTTAGCGCTGCTGTGTTCTGGTTTGAAGGGTTTTTCTTATACTTTTCCAAGGCATTCCAGCATAGTCCTCAGGGGTGACAGCTTATCTGTGGCTGTCCTCAGGTATGAAACTAATCTTATCTGGGGTAAAACGAGCAGATCCTTGCCAGTGATCTGAGAGACAGTGGGCAGATGTAAGCGGGTTCAGTGAACTTTGTGCCTGTGTTACGAATTGATTTTCAAGGTACAATAATAGGAACCTCCCATTCTAGTTAACGTAATTCTATTTTTAGTATATAAAGTTTGTAGATTACCTCCCTAATTTTCAAGGATCTAGAGCCCTTTGAGGTTCGATTCCGGCGGCATTGCCACAACTATTCTTGCTTAATAACAGCAGTGTTTAGCGATGTTGTATATTCATTTGAAGGGTGTGGTAACGAAATACTTACCGCCGCCGTCCTTCGGCGACCCCGGTCGCTTGCTGGACGGTTCGAGCTCCCACTCTTGCCGCCTGCAACCCCGGAAGCCCCCTTTTAGTCGTCTCTTACGACAGGCAGGGGATACCGTAGCCCTATTCTAGTCCCGGGACTACAGGGACAAAACAATGTACCTAATAGTAATTTGACGGCCCGTGTGTTGGAGTATCTACTATGTCAGTCTGATACGTTCGGTTTCGGTTCGGGGTTTGATCCTCGGGTAGCCCGATATGAACCTAATTGGTTAATTTAAATTTCTTTATTGTGTTTGGGTGGTACACCTCTTTGTGTGTGTCCACGAACTTAATCCCTAAAACCCATCCCGCTCTGAGAGAAGACCCGTGTACAGCAGTGCAGACAACTTGTACTAAAAACAATCTTACCACCATTTCCAAGGATTTTTTTTTTTTTTATAATATAAGAGTAGCAGACGAGCATGCAGTCCACCTGATGGTAAGTGGCTACTGCCGCCCATGGACATCTGTAATCAACCCCAGATAGGATTAGATATTCCTACCTGAGGTCGGCCACAGATGCGCCGCTACCCCTGAGGACTAAGCTGGAATGCCTCGGAAAAGTCTTTCTCCCTTACCACACCCTTCAAACCGGAACACAGCAGCGCTTAACACTGCTGTTATTAGGTAGAAATAGGTGTGGCGGTGGTGCCGCCGGAGTCGAACCACAAAGGGTTCTACCACCTTCAAAGATCATTTTCTCATTTTAAATGGCGCCACTAAAAAAAACTAAAAAGTATTTAAATATTAATATAGTAATGCGATATGTCTGTTTGTCTTGTCCGTTTTTGTAATTGATACGGGTTGAATGTACTAGTACATTTGGATAAAAAATGACAGAGGTCTAGTGTATCGATGTTTGGGGTCAACGATCCATAGGATCCTTGAGGTCAGTCTTATGGTTTCAAGATCAGGTCAATGAACCTAATCTGTATTACGAATTATGATGACAGCAGCAAAAATGTCTATACATGCCTTATTATCAGAAATGTCCGAAAAAGGTGGTTTGCTGGTGGTAGAACACTTTGTGATTTCAAACAGTGTAAATTTCTGCCTAATAAAAGCAGTGTTATGTGGTGCTGTGTTCCGGAGACTACTTACCAGAGCTTTTCCAATTTAGTACCTACTAAGGTTGAACTGTAATCTCATCTGGGATTTAATGTTGATCACAGATGTTCATGGGCGGCGGTAGCCACTTGCCATCAGGAGTGCATACTATCAGCTTTAAAATTATCTATTTCACCACAATGCAATACTGGAAAGGGCGTTAAACGCATAGAAGTGTATTTGGATGCGAGCTTTACTCGCTCGTCGTCAGAGGTTGATAATATCGATCGGTGTGTGGCTTAATCAGGGCCTGATTAACCCTTAGGCTAATTAGGCTGCAGCCTAGGGCACTTCGGCACTATTAATCTAGCATCATTGCATCTACCCTACAAATTTCAAGTAGACCGAGACAAAACAAAATTAAATGCGCTGTAAATTGAAACAGCTTGGAGGTTCCTAATTTTAACAATAAATTTTGAAATTTTAACTGAGCCAATACAAGTCAAGTGGCCAAATATGACATGTATTTTGTTTTCTACTTGGTAGCCTGCAGTTACTTGTCATGGTTTTGGTCGTATAATGCGTGAGGTGCTTTGCATTTATGTACGGTCAGCTAAAATAAGGTTTTACAATCTAAGCTTGTATATCTTGCTGATGGACAACGGACAACGTCAGTTTCATTTTCACATCAATCTGAAAACTTTTATAGGATAACGTATAAGTATGAATCATGTTAAAATTTTCACGCTAGTAAACAAAGTCTAAGTCTAAGTGAGGTCTATCGTAAGGGTGAGAGCGCGTCTTCATAATTAGCCTAGGGCGGTCAGAACTCTTGATCAGTCGCTGGGCTTAATAGTTGTTTTATCTATCCCTTTTGAACTCTACTTATTTTGGGGAATAAAGGTATCCGTTTGTAAGTCTCAACGTGTGTACAAAATTTCATGGAAATCCGTTACGTAGTTAAGGCATGAAAGTGAAACATACAAATTAACATTCGCATTTATATTAGTTATTTTACCTCACGTTAACATTTTGACACAGGTAA
This sequence comes from Epargyreus clarus clarus, assembly GCA_014595695.2. NCBI lineage: Eukaryota > Metazoa > Arthropoda > Insecta > Lepidoptera > Hesperiidae > Epargyreus > Epargyreus clarus. The sequence continues at coordinate 12,384,721 of JACTTY020000001.1, forward strand.
TTAAGGCCACTATATAGTCATAGAAACTAAAACACAAATATGGTTACAAACAACAATAGGTTTAGAACTCACTCTGTGAACTAGTTGTGTAACGCTGGGCCGCAGCGCCCAGTATGGTCAAAGTGGGTCCGGTAGCCATTGTTATGTGAAAGTTTACGTTTTTGCAACTCCTTTAGGTAAGATTCTCGGTTATGGGAAGTGAAACTTACTTAGCATAGATGTTTTTTGATCCTAAGCGGAGATATTTCATTTTTAGCTATTGCTGTCCCACTGCTGGGCTTATATCTTAGAATGTAGGGAGAAACGAGCTTACTGTTCATGGTATCTATACTCACTCAATCCCAGATAGGATTATAGTTCTATCTGAGGTCGATCACAGTTGCGGTGTTAATTCTAACTGACTAAAGCTAAGACTAAGTTGGAACTTCTCGAACCAACAACACCCTTCAAATCAGAACCTTACCCTTCAAATTCCTTATAATATGATATTTGTCACTGTAAGCCCATTCTTGTTTCACTAAGGGTCTCCTCCAAAGGGGGTTAGGCCATAGTCCACCGCGCTGGCCAAGTGTAGATTGGTTGACTCCACACTCTTGTAAAAACATTTTTAAATAATTCTCCGGTTTCGATTTCTCACATTATTTTCCTTAACCGTAAAAGCAAGTCATAACGAATTTCTGATAAGTATACAACTTTAAAAAATCAGCGTATCTGGGATGCGAACCTTGGACCTGAAGACGCCGAATTTCCAACCACGAGGCGACCACATAAGGGCAACTTTAACGAATAAACGATGCGTATTCTTAACTTAACTATTTCTCACATGATCATACCATTCATACATATATGCATTACCTCTCCGAGCAGTGAAAGTGGCCCGCGTGGCCTCAGTCCAAAGGGTAAGGACACTAGATCATAGTTAAGTCCAAATATTTTATCAATAACAGTCACTTTTGTATCGCATTCATCAACGAGTCAGTTTTGTAACAAACAGTAAATAAGTCATGTCACTTTGTATTGACTTTTGGGTTTGTCCAATTAATGAGAATATACCTTTTAGTTGTTGGTAAATTGGTAAAATACCTCTTGGTAAAGGTGAAATTTAATTTTGTTGATCCTGAGAGGCAGCTAGTCTAAATACGTACTTTTACTTGTTAAGAAAATGTTGATAGCGTGATTCAAGCTACTTGTGACGCCATCTGTTATTAAATAGCTGAAGGTTGCCAGAAATTGAAGTAGAAAAAAGTTTAAGTGGTAACTGACTAAGAACACGGTAAAATGGTGTACTTTAAAAAAATCGTAGTGACTGGATGCATCAGTGATTAGCTGCTGGAGATTGCTGTCCATCTTCTGTATCCTTTAATCGCTTTCATTACATTTATGGGCAGGGAGGAAATAGCGAAGAAGACTCCACATTTGAATGATGATAGAGGCCTATTTTTACTTGAACCAGGAAATAAAGTAGTGTGGTTTGAAGGGTAGATATACCTCTACAAAGGATACCAACAAAGCCCTACGGAGAAGCATTTATGACCCTAAATGAGTCCTGTCCCATTTACAGTTGTTTACGTGACTACAGTACCAATCATTCGCTACTCCAGCACAAACAAACAAACCAGCCACATACACATATACATAATTTAATATGGAGACACATCGACAAACAAGTTAATCACTCGGATTGCGCGTGCACTTGACCGGCAGTGGGCGAGTGCCACCGGTTTGGTGGTAAGCGTCATGGAATGTTACATATTGGTATTACTACGGAAATTACTTCGTTTTATGGTTACTGATTTTAATTGCTAGTTTAGAGGGCCTGGAAGGCACATATTCTTAAAGGTGGTAGTTTGTGGTTCGACTCCGGCGGTACCGCCGCCACACCTATTTCTACCTAATAACAGCAGTGTTAGGCGCTGCTGTGTTTTGGTTTGAAGGGTGTTGTAAGGGAGACATACTTTTCCGAGGCGTTCCAGCTTAGTCCTCAGGAGTAGCGGCGCATCTGTGGCCGACCTCAGGTAGGAATATCTAATCCTATCTGGGGTTGATTACAGATGTCCATGGGCGGCAGTTGCCACATACCATCAGGTGGACTGCATGCTCGTTTGCCACATTATAAAATTATTCTTATCGAAAATCATTCGATTCTAGTCCGTGAAAATTATCGAAAATTTTAGTTTTAGTTTTGGTTTATAAGTTTGGTAACTTAAGTATTTTTCGTTATTATTTATACATTTGGTTTTGTGAACTAAGCCTACTTAAAAAAATGATTCTATAAAAATATTATTGTGTATTTATAGGCGTATTTTCGAGAAACTGATGCAAGTTCAACAAGGCGATTTACTTTGAGACAGCGGCAAAACGAGTTGGCTAACAGAATTACGATAGTTCCGAACAAAACTTGATCAACGAGACATTTGTAGATACAAGATTTATACAAATGTACGCGTGCGGTTCTGTCTGTATTCTCTAGCTGACGGTTTTTTAATTTTAACAAAGATACCAGAATATAATGAGGTAAAAAGTATCGTAAGTCACTTCATCCATCCATCCATCCATCAGCCTTTACTGGTCCACTGCTGGACATAGGCCTCCCCTAGTCTGCGCCACTCCGACCGGTCTTGGGCCGTCTGCATCCAGCGGTTACCCGCCGTCCGCTTCAGGTCGTCAGTCCACCTGGTCGGGGGGCGTCCTGTACTCCTTTTGCCGAGACGTGGTCTCCATTCGAGGACCTTCCGACCCCACCGGTTATCGGTCCTGCGAACTATGTGGCCAGCCCATTGCCACTTCAGCTTGCTTATTTTGAGAGCTATGTCGGTAACTTTCGTTCGCCTATGGATTTCCTCGTTACGAATTCTGTCGCGTAGGGAAATACCGAGCATAGCTCTCTCCATAGCTCGCTGAGCGACTTTGAGTCTTCGTATTAGGCTCACAGTGAAAGACCACGTCTCGGCACCGTACGTCATCACTGGCAACACACACTGCTCGAACATCTTCGACTTCAGGCTCTGAGGTATCTTGGATGAGAAGATGTCACGCAATTTCCCGAACGCTGCCCAACCGAGTCGGATTCTACGAGTGACCTCTTTCACAAAGTTGGACTTACCCATCTGGATTATCTGTCCCAGGTAAACGTATTCGTCAACAACTTCGAGTGTGACGCCATCTACAACGACCGGCATGGGTGTGACATGGACGTTAGACATGATCTTCGTCTTGTCCATGTTCATCTTAAGACCTACCCGTTGAGAGGCGTCACAGAGGTCATTGAGCATGGTATTGAGGTCCTCCAGCGACTCCGCCATGATGACGATATCGTCTGCGAATCGAAGGTGAGTGATGTATTCGCCATCGATGTTGATGCCGAATCCTTTCCACTCCATCAGTTTGAACACGTCCTCCAGTGCAGCGGTAAACAGTTTTGGAGACAATACGTCACCCTGTCTCACACCTCGCTGCACTTGGATGGGGTTCGTACTTCTGTCGTGTAATCGGATCGTCATTGAGGCTGCCTTATACATACACTTCAACACTTCGATGTATCGATAGTCGATCTGGCACCTCTGGAGTGACTCCAATACCGCCCACGTCTCGATAGAATCGAAGGCTTTCTCATAGTCCACATAAGCCACGCACAACGGCAGGTTGTACTCCTCGGACTTCTGTACCACCCGCCGCAGCGTGTGTATGTGGTCCATGGTGCTAAAGCCTTTTCGAAAGCCGGCTTGTTCGGGAGGCTGGAAGTCGTCGAGCCTGCGAGCTATTCGATTGTAGATGACCCTCGAGAACACTTTGTAGACATGGCTCAAAAGCGCAATGGGCCTGTAGTTCTTCAACAAAGATGTATCGCCTTTTTTGAAGAACAGTACCACCACGCTTTTGCTCCACGCCTCCGGTGCTATACCCTGGCTAATGACGGAATCGAATAGCTGTTGGAGTGCTATTAAAATCGGTTTGCCACCTGCTTTTAGCAGTTCCGTTGTTATTCCGTCTTCGCCAGGGGCTCGGTTGTTTTTGAGCTGTTTGAGGGCCATTCTTATCTCGTAAAGGCTGACGTCCGGGATATCTTCGGTATAGTGCCGGGTTAGCGTGGCTCGCTTGTCAAAGACAGGTCGTAGAGGCGCACGCGAAGTGGTATATAACTGTCCGTAGAACTTCTCAATTTCTCTCAGAACTTCAGGCCTCGTGGCAACTATGGTGCCGGCATCCGTCCTCAGCTGCGTCAGCAAGCTTTGCCCAACCCGCAGATCTCTTGCGAAGACTTTGGAGCCTTTATTCCGCTCAATGCACTCTTTAATGCGAATAGCATTAGAGAGGCGCAAGTCGTGTCGCATTCTATTAAAGATCTGTGCGTTGAGCCGCCTGTACTTAGACAGTGAAGCCGGAGACTGCACACACATTGCCCGCCGCTCTGCCATAAGTCCGAGTGTATGGGCTGAGAGCCTTTGAGTTGTTCTTTTGGAGGCGGTCTGGTAATACTTCGACCCCACCTCACGGACAGTTTCTACCAACTTGGTGTTAATATCGTCAACATCTACGCAACGTTCTAGGCATCGCAGACGATTATCGAGCTCGAGTCGAAAGTCTTCAGAGCCCTGGACCTGGCAAGGTGTTGGACGAAGTATCGACTTCATAAGGCGGGACCGTTCCAGCTTGACTTGGATATTTAACGTGCCTCTAACCATCCGGTGATCGCTTCCGGTTTTAAGCCTATTGATCACAGAGACATCGTTAAATATATGCCGTTTGTCCGCCAATATGAAGTCAATCTCGTTTTTGGTAGTACCATCGGGACTCATCCAGGTCCACTTCCTCTGGGGCTTCTTCTTGAAAAAGGAGTTCATCATATAGAATCCTTCCTTTTCCAAAAAGTTAGCCAGCAAGTGGCCTCGATGGTTCCGATGACCAAATCCGAAAGGCCCCACCTTCGACTCATCGCCATATTGGACACCTAGTTTTGCATTGAAGTCCCCCATCACAACCGTGAAGTACGATTTTGAGGTATGTATGGCTTTTGATATGTCCTCATACATAACCTCAACCTCGTCGTCGGAGTGTGTCGATGTCGGCACATATACCTGTATGACCTTCAACGAGTATCTTTTAGATACTCTGAGTATAAGGTATGTTACCCTTGGCGACACACTCTTGATCTCCACTATGTTGTTGACGAGGGATTTGTTTACGATAAACCCGACACCACCTTGGGACAGATGTTCGCCCTCCCGGTGATAGAGCAAGTTACCGGATTTTAGGATCGTCGAGTCCTCCCCCTGTCTTCGGACTTCAGACAACCCTATAATACTCCAGTTTAACTTGCCTATCTCTTCTTCCAGCTCATATATCTTCTCATCGTTCCTCAGAGTCCTGGTGTTATATGTTGCCAGGTGCAGCAGTCGTCGTTTATGGTAGCCCGATCTCTGCCGGAGATTCTTAGCACCCCCTGCCCCGCCGTAACCGTGACCGCTACCGTAGCCAGGAATAGCGGGGCTGCCGGGGACTGGGGGCCGGGGTTTTGTTGCAGCTGCCATTAGGGGGTTGTTGCCATAGTCACCGCGCTTGGCTGTGCGTGTTGGTGACCGCAGTATGGTGGTAAATTCACAGAGAGACGCTGCTGCCCATCTCCTGGTTTTTTTTTTTTTTTTTTTTTTTGTCCCTTAGTCGACTCTTACGACATCCACGGGAAGAGAGGGAGTGGTGCTATTCGCAGCCGGCACCACACGGCGCAAGTCACTTACTAGAGTCTATTATCGTATTTAAGACGTCGAAATTGATTTGAACTACGGTTAAATGCGGTTTCCGTAATTTAGGGTCAATTTTGAAAATAAGGCAGTAACTTAGAAACAGATAGACCGACGAACAATAAAAATATGTACCTATTGGTACTTATGCAAAATGACATAGACATTAATAATTATTTTGAAATCAAGAGTAGACTTGCAATTAATATTCGTACCAGATATCACAGAATTCTAGGAATTACAACCAAGCGAGCATTAGCAAACCATCAATGAACCGCCCACACACATAATACCTATTCCTTTGATTGTGGTAAATAATTCATTACCAATGACCATACATGGTCACAAATGGCCATAATGCGTCATTTAACAAAACACCGTATTTGCATATGCAAACGTGCATATACCCTCATATGGAACAAGACCAGAATAGGAAGTAAACTGGCATTATCTTTAAGTTAATTAGATGATCTGGAATTTTCCAGTTAATTTTATGTGATGGTGGATAAATGCGTTTATAAAGGCGGCAAAAACGTTTTGTGGTTTCTTTTTATATTTATTTTGTATAGCCCAACGGCGGCACTTACAAATTGTCAGTTACTATATTTTCTTAAGCTACTACTACTGAGAAGATCCGGTAAGAAATTCAGCGGGTTTGTCTTTTTTAATTTTAAAAATAATTATTCTCTTTTTTATTTTTTTTAAATGCAATTATTTTTACACATAATTCCTTTGATTCCGTTGGTATCAGATCTTGCTGCTATTAGTATTGTAAGCTCTGAATTGTTGTGGTTAGAAGTGTATGGTAGGGTGAGAGAGTTACGAGTACATGAAACAAAACAACTTAATATTTAGCGAGAGTTTAGGGTATAATCTAGCTGCTGGCCGAGCTGGCTAATTCTGTTCTTAGACTCTATACTATACATTGTCAACTTTTTTCCAAGCTTTTATGTTTTCTGACGAAGTTTTCCTTCGCCATTTAATCAAGTGATAATTAATTTTTAATACGCATATAACTGATATATTTCCGTGGTTGGGGCCTGGGATTTAGACCCCTAAGAACCCCCTATGGAGACGCCGAACTTCTTACCACTAAGCTATTACAGTTGGCGTTTGTAATCAATCCTAAACAGGATTGACGATCTAACTGAGGTCAGCCACACACGCGTTGCAGACCAGAGGACTAAGTTGGAACGCCTTATCCAAGTGTGTCCCTTACCACACCCTTCAAACCAGAACACAACAGCGCATAACACTGCTGTTATAAGTCAGAAGTTTAAAGGTGGTAGAATCTTCAAACTTCTGACCTCCGTGGTAGCGGCGCATAAGAGGCCGAGAGAGACCTCAGGAAGGAATATCTAATCCTATCTGGAGTTGATTACAGATGTCTATAGACGGTAATAGCCGCTTACCATCAGGTGGACTGCATGCTCGTCTGCTACTCCGACATAAAAAAGACATACAATAAACTCAATGAAGACAACCATACACAAAACATGTCTATTAAATGGAATACTCATTAAATACACAATAATTCTTAAGTGCGATGGTTTCGGCGCCACGTGGGTGCGGTAATGCCAAGGTTATATAATGGTGTTCTGGCAATTTATACCACATTACCACCTGCCACCGTAGGTGTTGATTATTCACTGTGGTCCATGTTACATGGAGTGACTAATTAATAGACTCATAGTGCGACATATATGTTCGTAGCATCAGTCAATAAGATCTTATAAGTAAAATTTAAGTAAATTGATTATTCTATTAGGCCCATTTTTTTAATATCTACAACTAAATAAAATTGAGGATTCTGTTTGTGCTTTGTAATATAATAAAAAGTTTGTGTGTCTGTCAGTTTTCCGGCTAATCTCCAAAACGATTTTCTGAATTTAGGGACTTTCACTGACACTTACTGACTGGCACTGACTTTAATATACATTTATTCCAAGATATACTTGGAAGAAATGTATATTAAAAAGCGTTTTAAAAACAAGCTTTTATTTAGTAAAATCTAAATGAATAATTTTATGCAATTAATAATAAATAAATATTTGCAATTGTAATATTCTAGTAAGTACAATAAATGGCTTGTAGTCCTCAAGTTACACAATTCAGTCTATATGCCTCTTCTCAGATTTGATTTGCCTGAGTTATTGATTTTTTAATTGCAGCTTATTCCTTCCGTACTACCTCCTGTTTTTTTTTTTGTTCACGAGGGGGAAACCTTCAAAAGGTACCGGGCGCCGTGGGAGCGACGCAGGGTTATTCTTCTTCTTATTATTATACCTTCCGTACTACCTACTAGGAATCTATTTTGCATACTCATCTATGGTACGCAGAGATTCTTAGAAGTCATTAGTTGGGATTGACATTGAGTGTGACTATTGATGCAGCAAGACGATATCAGATGATAGTGGGCCCAGTAACGTGACGAAATTACTTATCTCACTTTTTAGATAAATACCTGCAGTAAAATTTAGTATCTTGTAACAAAATATAACTTGTTAGAAGACTTCTTGATTTTAGAGTGAAAGCACTACTGCTATTGTTCTAAGATACGAATTACAAGAACCCTTAATGGATGGGTTTAATGGATGAGGAGTAAAGATTGTTGGGTTGTTTGTTTTTTTGGTTGAGAATTTATAAAAACAAATGTATTTTCTTAAAAAAGAAACTTAAGTTTGTCATCTATCATCCGCAAAATTTGATCCTTTTTGGCGAAACTATCAGATAGTGGTTTTCACGGATATCAGGTATTTCAAAAAACAAAAAAGTCATAACTGCATACCTACATTTCGTTCATCGTCAACCCATTACTGTCCCACAGTTTCAAAGAAAGAAGCCCAATCCCTTTCACTTCAAAGTGCGAAATGATAGATTTCATATCTTTGATTTTTTTGATAATCAGGCATAGGTTTCTTTAAGATTGCCTCCATCGTTACAGCAAGTGGAAATCCGTTTCTAAAATGCACATACATAATTTGAAGAATCAAACGCCGTCCTGGGATTCAAACTACGGACCGAGCGATTTATTAACTTATACAGCATAGCCATTAGTATGTTAAGTACAAAAGCAATTGTAATTCAAGCAATGCTGACAGATGCAACGACAGATAATTTCTCGGAAGGCAAACATCTCCGTTGTTATTCCGCGCACTCAACGCTTATCATACGTCTTCGCTTGCTGCGATTCACAGAAGTATAATATGATTATCATTCAGTTGTTTTTATATAAAGCTCTGTTATGTTGGTTGGATGTTTGCTTGTTGTTGGGATAAATAAGCTTTAAAGCTTCCAATTTGAGGTCGAACTTGAGCTTTGAAAGGTACGGGCTTTGAAGGAACGATATTGGATATTCGTGGGGAGGTACTTGTACTATCGTCATGCCGATTTTTAACGTGTTTTTGCGTTATATTGGATGAAATGAATACCGTTTGATATGATATTACATATGAGGCGACGATCTTAGTACACAGGAGTATGACTCTACATTATTTTCGAGGAAAGTGACCTTTAGTAACTTCTATTTTTTCCACTCATTTTTGATATTCAACAACTCTTCAGAGGTAGCAAAGAACGTAACTATCCTGTTTCATAGGAAATCGACCTACCTTCCACAGCCATTACCTTCCAATAAAGTAGAAACCAGCGGTTTGCAAGAGCTACAACAACAATGATGATCTATCGTAAGTTGACCGTTTTCGAGACTACATAAACCAAACCTACTATATTACTTCATAGAATAACACTATAATATCTGCCTAGGTCTATATCTAAAGCCCTTACCTCATCTTCAGTTATTAATAGTCCGATGAGTCGGTATCTTAAAGATAAATTAACTTATTCACCGCAGCATTAGATGTTTATCCCAATTTCTGGAAGTGAGCGCTTACGAATGTTCAAGTATTCGAGGCGAGGGACGCGTGGGCAGGCATCTGCGCGCTCTGAGAACTTGGGGCTGGTGCAAGGAAAGAGAGCTGAGCGTTTTTAAGAAAGCACGAATCTGTATTTTGGCGATTATTGCCTTATAGCAATGTTAAGCGGTGCTGTGTTCTGGTTTGAAGGGTGAGAGTAAAGGAGACGGAGAGTAATTTTCGGGGCATTCCGGTATTGTCCTCCGTGGAAGCGGTGTACCTGTGACCTATATCAGATAGGAATGTGTAATCCTATCTGGGATATAAAAAACCAATCCATGTAGTCTAGCGCCCCCGATTTGTAAAATCCTCTTTAGTGATTCAGTAAACTAAATAAATATAGCTAGACTAAATAAATATAACTAAATAAATATAGGGCCAATAAATTGTACTAACGCACATTCAATTTTGTCTTTTGGATTTATTCTAGAATACTTTTATTACGAATTAATAGATTATATTCAATTACATTTATAATCCAGACATACAGCCGGAAGTACATGATGCAAAAAAGGGATGTTGTCTGCTACCTTTCATATTGTGATAGGTTCAGAAAAAGAAAATAATAGTATCTATAGTACTCAAAATAATACCAAGTCTTATGTATAGAACGTAAGTAACGTAAATTCAAAATAAGTTAAACTGCATTCCAATATGCTATTAAATATCAAAATAAATCGCTACAATTCTACAACTTGTACCAAACACACTTGGCCTATTATGTTGATCGCATTGAGCGGTAAGGACAACCGGTGATAAAGGTGTAGGTATTTAATGAAATTTTAGAAATTCTAGCCGCTGTGCCAACAGGAAACGTTGCATTGTCAACTTGTTCCTAGTTGTGACACTGGGCCGGTTTCGCGATCGCTGTTTAGTGGAACTTTAACTAAATGTTTAAACATTATCCTTTAAATTTGATACGAAAATAATAGTTCATTAATCAACGTTTTACGCTTTGATTAAGATTATAGGATCCTTTATGGGTTAACTCCGGACCACATCCACTTTGATGAGAAACATACTTATTCAGGAGTTCCAACTTGGTCCTGAGGGGTAGCAATTCATTTGTAGCTGACCTTAGGTATTAATCTAATATTATCTATAGCAATAACAATGAATACATAGAAGTCAAGTAATTTATTCCAAAGTCGGGTAAAAATACAAGTAACTTATTTCGGAACCCGTCGGAAATCCATAAGATACAAGGATGTGAAAAAAATCTCCAGAACTCGACATAAACGGTTTCTCTAAATGTCCAAACCTTTATAGGGTTAATCCTGTCAATATAAAAAATAAAAAGGTATTTTATATAAGTTAAAACGTGTCGGTAGCAACGAAATTTAACAACCATGCTAAAACGTCAATAAAACCCTTATAAATATAGTTTTTATAATGACGTGAGAAATCTCATGCTGCGTGATGTTCCATCATTTTTGGGGATTAAAACGTTTTGGTTTATGATGCTGTTATTAAACTGGAGTTTTAAATTCAACAATAACTTGTTTTAAAGCTGTTTAGTTCCGCGTTTTTTCGGTATTACTACATCGTAATAGACTTAAGATTATTTTTTGCCATACGAGATACGCACTATAAGTAAACAAATCTAAAAGCTCTTTCAATTTCGATGATTTGAGTCGCACTTTTTTATTATAGAGGAGTAGCAGACGACCATGCAGTCCACCTGATGGTAAGTGGCTACCGCTGCCCATGGACATATGCATCAATAGATATTCCTAACTAACGTCGCCAGAGATGCGCCGCTACCCCTGAGGACTAAGCGGGAACACCTCGGAAAAGTATGTCTCCCTTACCATACACCCTTCAAACCAGAACACAACAGCGCTTAACATTGCTTTTATTAGGCAGAAATAGGTGTTTTCGACATAAGAAACTGCATATTGTGTAGGACCAAAGTTGTTGCCAAAACGAATCAAATGAGCCCAAACTTGATGGGATTACGTTGTTTTATTACAGTTCCTATGGCTTCCATACATTCATTAATCAGACCACCTCCATATCATAATAATCATGCATTTTCATCCGATCATTATTTATGCCAAATTTCAAGTGCAATCGGATATGAGGAGACTGAAAAATAGTTTGCAGGATTTGAAAAAAATCACGAACATGTTAAGTTAAATATAAGCTTGTAAAAACTGTTATTTTGGCATTACAAACAGACATTTAAATTTTATTTATTAGTATACATTTTAGAATTATAATTTCTCTTACAACATTTACCCTTGACATACGTTATTTCGAAATTAATGTAGTTTTAAATGCTTAAACATAAGACTTGAATAGTTAGTATTGGAATGTAGTTTAGTATGTAAATGTTAAATATGATTACGTAAATCAGTAGGGGTTAACGATAAGTGTTAATTGATTGTGTTGTAACGGTATTAATTAATTTGTGATATGTTTTGTTAATCAGTTCGATAAATGCTTTGGTTTTTAAATATTGATTTTAAAAATTTGAAAATTGTTATTTCTAATTGGGATAACATGAGGATTCCTACAAACATACGGATCTAGATCAGTTCATTTCTGACAGTTGGGTATCGAATTTGGATCCCTTTGCATAGTAGAATCGTAAGTGCTGCATCAGCTGGATAGTACTTTTGAATTGATTAAAAATTTTCAGCATCACAGGATCTCATGTGCCATCAGATCTATGCCTCTCTAGTTTTATAGCAAACCATAAGGGTATACTTCCACTAGAAATAAGCTAAGCGGTATTCATTTACACAGTCTTCATTTAATCATTTATTTGCCATGAATATTAGTCTTACAATATATACATTTGTATCATATTCAGCTATATTAATTTAATAGCATGCAAATATTACAATTCAATTTCAATATAATTAAATACAATTAATTCAACAAAGATTTAACATTACATTATATATTATTACTATATTAAACGTTAACTAATTTACATTAAATGTCATAAATTCACGAATGTCATAAAAGTTATGTTCTAATAAGAATTTTTTAAGTTTTAGCTTAAACAATTTTCCGGTACATTTTTAAAAGTATCAGGCAGTCTATTATAAATTTTTATACACATGTTGTATGCATTATTTAGGAGCAGGGATGTACGAGGTGGTTCAGGAAAAACCAGTCTGTCAGAATTTCCTTGGCTGTTCTAAAAATGTATGTGTAGGTATGCAAGGTTGAAGCTTAGTTAACCTAAGCAAGTAAAATGAGCTATGATATTGCTAGAGCTATTTTTCGTTCGTAGGTTCAATCCTTTATACCTCTTTATAAAAATAAAATTTAACAACCAGAACTAAGCTAAACTAAGCTATGAAAATCAAGCAATCTTATTTTTGGATTTGACACATACACAGCTAAGCAGCGTCGCACATTTCTGGTGGAAAGCCGTCTTGAGTTACCCCATAAAATTCATCAACGACGTTTTTGTTGCAGAGAGAAGATGGAGAGTCGAGTGGGCTTGGACTACATAGTAGAACACGCGGAGTACGCGGGCAAGCTCGCTGCTGCCCTCACCTCCCCCACTGCTGCTGTTAAGAAGCAGGTATGATAACGAAGATTATTCTAGCACATATGACAGTCAACTAATAACCCCTCTACACTCTCGTTACCAAAATGATTTTGGGTAACTCATTACCACATCTAAGTTTTTTAATTGAAGCCCCAACGCTTGTGGTACAATCTCAAGACGTAACAATTATCCTTAAAATTCCAGGTGTTCGAGCTACTATCAGCACTCTGCGTGTATAATGCAGACGGCTACGCCCGGGCAGTGGACACTCTCGATAGATATAAGGTAAAGATAAACATTGGTAACCTATAGGTTAGGTTGGGTTAGTCCTCGTCTAGCAAGCTCAAGAAATATTATGTATCGTTTAAGTTATTATTTGTAAGTCAATGTTCTAAAGCCTACGAAATGTTACTTAATTTATGGAGCTTTTCCAAAAACAACGAAGAGTTAGAAATTATTGACGCTACAAAGTTCTTAAAAAATAAAAATAAATTAATAAAACTGTTTTTATTTCGATTTGATTTCGTTCGTTTTTCACATTGTCTTTTTACATGTATCCTTATATATCAGAACAACTGCCATTAAATAATTCTTCTCTTCGTGTATTGGAGAATTAGGCAATAAGAAAAAAGAGAATTATCTAAGGACAAAATATAAATAATAATAAAAATAAAATTTATAAAATTCAAATGTCGTCCCATATTCTTTCTTGTGGTATAGTGCCCAGAACACTGACACTTTATTATAACTTATATTTAATTTAAGATTTTAGGTTATGTTTCCTTTAATTCTTTGTCTTTTCTTCTTTCTTTCTTTCTTTATGTATTAGTTATAGTTAAAATCCCAAGGATATATCATGCCGTGTACTCACCTATTATTTTGACACCCCCAGGCGCTCAAAGGCGACCGGTATAGACTAAGCGTGGTGGTGGAGGAGCTGAAGACCGCCACCACCATCGACTACAAGACGGCGCTGGTCGCTTTCATCAACTGCCTCATCATCTCCGCCCCCCGCCTTCCTGACCGGATACATGTCAGGAACGAATTTATTGGTAATCTATCAATCACCAAAACAAATTAAATTAAAAAAAGTTATAGTCTTTGGACATCATCTGATGTGATGTGAGTGATCTGTAACCAAGTCTATACAGGGGTTCTACCTAAAGTCGATCACAGATTCGTTGCCAGTCCTGAGCTCTACGATGGTCGCCTAATATTATACAAGTCAGATGGGGTGCAATGCACTGTTCTTTTAATATAAATTTGTTGTTTTAGAGTTAGTTACAGATTCTATAAACGGCAATAACATCAGATGATAAATAAAAATAAAATGAAAATTATAATTGTCACTATTCAAGAAAAAAAAAACAATAAAGTAAGAAAAATATAATTAAATATATTTTTATAGGAAACATAATTTTGAAAGTCTTTTTCTCTAATTCACAGGACTGGGACTTCTACCAACCCTCAGCAATTTAAGGTAAATTAAAGTTATTTTTCTCTAAATACTTACATATAAGAAATTCTACAATAGAAATAATTGAAGGAAAAATAAAACCAGGAAATTTAAGCAAAAAATAAAAGCTAGAAAGTCAACAACAATCAGCCCTTTGTTCCCTTAGGGTAAAGACGGAGTCTAAATTCATATGTAAATAATTTCAAACAATCTCAATATCTGCTCAAAAAACTCACGACCAGTAATAAGATTAGACAAATCTGTAATCATTGTACCAAAACGGTCGATAATCATTACTGTTATTACGATAAAAAATATCCACTCAACCATAACGCGAACAAATCCACCAGATCAGATTAACTGCCAACTCCAAATTAGGTCAGAATCAACCTGCGAATGTATTCGACCAAACCAGTCCTATTTGTCTAAATATACCCACAAGTCATTGTTGTTAAGGCGTGGTCTTACTGCTAGCGAATAACGAGTAATGAAAACAAAATAATTAATTTGGAAGGAGTTGAAGGTTGCTGAATTTTGTCGATCGATGCAGTACCACTGCCACACCTATTTCTGTTTTAGAAACAATTTATAGAATTCTTTATATGTTGAACACGGGTTCCACCTGAAGAGCCTATCACGGATGCGTTGCGACTAGGATGTC